>PYXC01001579.1:672500-1272500 GCA_015244755.2 Tenualosa ilisha | reverse complement strand
AGGTTGCACACTTTTTGCTGCAGAAAAATCACACTTTGACAACAGAAATCACACTTTGAAAGCCAAGATTAAGGCAGGAGACCATCCTGAAGACCTTCTGTAATAGTATAAGCAACTCAAAGAAAATAACCTAGCCTAAGGAAAAGCTTTCCAATGGCTGATTGTCATATAGTCAATTCTCAGTAGAATACTCTTCAGTTTGGCTGCAATTCTATTTTATTTTAATTTATGTGTTTTGTTTTATATTTTTGCAGCTATAGGTTTTTATTGAGTTTTGTGACAGATCACCCATAAACATGTCAACACAAACATATTTTTTTAAAATGCTTTCTCCATTTCACCGATACACCTAAAAGAACATTAGCTGAAGATCCGAAACCCAAAGCCATTTTACACTTATGGATACATAGGCTTATAGAAACATAACTTACATTTGATACATCCAATGCCATAGTCAGTAATATCAATAACCTTTTACAATATTTTTTATAAGGCAAAGATTAGATGATGAGGGTCAGCCTATTTAGAAATCTTGAAATGTCAGCCATAAAACAAACAAACTTCATCATCCATTTTCCACTAGCATGCGTGTCAAACCCTAGTTCTAACCCTAACTCTAACTCTGACTCCAGAAGAGAAGGCCATAGAGAAGAGAAGGCCTGACCAATAATGGACAGCGCTCCTTAATGAAACTGAATTTGGTCTTCCCAGTCCAACCGGAGATGATGGTTTAATCAGCTGTCATGGCCAGTGCCGACGCAGAGCCATGTGCCAGGCAACAGCGGGACTGGGGCGGAGGACAAAGAGGGCCAGATGCTCCTCTCAATATCCAAAGCACTCAGTGCTGGCAGAGCATGATGGTCTTGCAGAACCCCCCCCTTCCCTCCCCCCAAGCCCTGCATGCTTTCACAGTCAGAGGAAAAGCATGCTTTTGCCCTACATTAGCGATTCTCAGAAAGACCAGCACTACCACAGCTCACCCTTGCATGCTTTCTCTCAGGTGATCACTAGAGCTTTTTGAGGCCTCAGATTGACCTGAGGGGATCAGGCCACAAAACCCATCCTCACTTTGGTTCCCACCTGGATTCGCTTATGCAGTGCATGTGTGCAATGACTCCAGAGGAAAGGAGAGAAACACAATGACTGTTGAAAGCTTACTAAGCTTACTAAACACAGCAGAAGTGTCAGAAAGAGCCCCCACAATGGTTTTCCTGTTAGCATGCTTGGGACTTGGACAGCCCGTCCTCATCAGCCACGTTGAAGCCATTTTGGTGAGCTCCAGAGTAGAAATAGGTCCTGATGAGGGTCTAAAATGCTATTTCATGCACTCTGTTTGTATTACTGAGCAGTATGCAGAGAGTGCCAGACATCATCACGTCTGAGGCTAAGTATTAATTCACCTCCGTTTGACTGTCTATAGTGTACGGCTAAGTGCCAAGTATTGATTTTCGTTGCTTGACTGCTATCAAGGCCAATGGCATCATGCTTCATATCAGTTGACAAATTTGTGCGAGAGCACTGGGAGTCAAAATGCACAGATTATGCTGTATAGCACTATAGGCCTGACTAAACAGACCTCGTTCAGAACAACACCGATGAGAACAGTGATAATGTGTGACACTACAGATAAAAACACAGTGTACTTAGACATTCTATGCAGCACATAGGGTGCTGAAACGCTGAAAAGCCATGTGTACTTTCTTTGTTTGGAGGCTGAGAGCTTTTATGCACTCTCCAGTATGCACGGTTCACTTTTCCATGCCAAAGCACTCCCTTCAGCCAAATCGAGGATTCAACATAATATTTTACAGCAGAATTTCAAGGAAGTGGGCCCATTAAACAGTTCATCACTTTATTGTATGCTCTGAGCATTGCATTTAAATGATCTGAGCATAATTCTATCTCACACATTCCCTGGAAAGAAAATGAGAGTCAGATAAGTCTAAAAGGATATGTTTTAACACGAGTCAGATAAGTCTAAAAGGATATGTTTTAACACGATGGAGAGGGGGAAATTTAGCCCACTTCTCATGGCTCAGTGGTCAACCCACTCACTTCACTTTTTCCCTTTAACATACCCATTTTATCATCTCCTGCTTGTGTCTGCCCTTGTTCTGATAAAATATTCAACAGTGTTTCAATGGACACACTTGCTTGAAAGGAAGTCAGGGCAAGACCCATACACTTTTGCTTGTTTGCATTTACTCAGAGCTTTTGTTTTGTTGGTATAAGGAAAATCCTCTCTGTTTATAAAATGCACATCTGAAATGTGTCAAAAAACTTGAACACACAACTTGAATTAGCCTTGTAGTCTGTATAATGTCAGTTTGTCACATCAACAAGGTATTATCAGCAAGCATGCTTCTTATATCTAGGATATTGTGTCTACACATGAAGGAAGATCTATTCTCTTCTGTACCATTTGTTTCCTTGGATGACGCAGTGCTCAATGGGAAATTGTTTTATTGTACGATGGAGGAAGCTTACATGTTTATAGCATCCATGTGTTATCTGACTCTTCATCTCCAGGGTGGCAATTTTCACATTTTCAATTGTCAAAGAATGGGAGCAGGGTTATTGCCTGGCCTGAATTAATCTATTATTTGTAATTAAATTGGTAAATATATATTGGTTAGATTGTTCATTCCTGTCACAACACATAAATACATCATAAAAGTCACAAATAGCTGCCTGTCTGCACTGCATGCTCGATACAAGCCTTCATTACTAAAATCTTCACTGGAATCCTAATGAATGGGTATGTTTGCTCCTGCACATGTGTATGTGTGTGTGTGGGCATTCATGCATGTGTATGTGTGTACTTGTGCATGTGTGTGTGTCGGTAATCTTCTGAAACGGGGTGCTGCAGTATAGTCTATCTATAAATAGAAAGGAAGGGGGGAGCTAATCTCCAAGGGAATCCCGTGTGGTTCCCTTTCTCTTCCCCAACATCTCAGCCTGGGTCTTCTCCTAGAGACAGACATGTTTTAATTATCAAGTGTAATAAATAATTCCAAGTCACTAGGGCCCAGCTAAAAATATAACAGCAGCTGAATAATGCATCCAAGTGACCCACCTTTGCATTGTCTCCCCTGAGATTTTGGAAGTGAGAACGTGGAGAGAATTTGATTTTGATATGCAGCTATTCAATGCAGATTGGATTCTTGGACATCTACAGTAAGATGCTACTCAAATGCACAGCAGGATTTCCTCTGTGAACGTTATGTCAGATGTGTGCTCTGGGCCCATATTCACAAAGAATTTTAAGGCTAAAAGTAGCTCCTAACAGTGTCAGGTGTAACTTTAGGACTCCTAATCGTTTTTGACTAAGAGTAATTTAGCGCTAAGTCTGGGAGAGCTTAGAAGTAGCCCAGAGGACTCCTAACTCAATAAGATCAAATCATAAAACATGCAGCAACAGGCAGCAGTTTGTATACAGAATGTCTGTAATCTTTTGAAATGCACATGTGGAATCACATATTCGAAGTAGCCATCATCAGGGGACTAATAAGCAGCTTGGAAGGAGAGCAGTGAAACCACCAAAACCCTTATATATGTGTTCCTTATTCATAATCAAATTCAATTATTCTACTTCTTATCAATGCAAACGTTTAATCATAAATGCATTTAAAAAACGTTGTGTAGATACTTTGTCAATCCATAGTGTATCTCGATCTCCGTCGTCATTCAATCTTGCAGCACCGCAGCACCATAGCCTACCTGCACAGATCTGTCACTCATCAACCAATCATGGATGTAAACACAAGCAGGCTTGTGCATGAGACCATAGCAACAGAGCTTTTGTCTTATCCTAAGAGATGTCATTTTTTCCCAACTAAAAGTAGGTCTCAGTAGCTTTGTGAATAAGTTTTAAGAGAAAACTCTTAGTTAGCAACTTTTAGCGTGATTTTGGAGTTTCTTTTAGTGCTAAGATAAAATTCCTTGTGAATATGAACCCTGGACACTTTGTAAATAATGTTGTCTACTGTCCTCATGAATGTCCTGTTCAACTGTCCTCATAATGTCCTGATGAATTACCGTGCGCCATCCCTAACTATGGGGAGCTGTAGAGAGGAACTCTTTTTAAAGAACTCTACAAGAGTTATGGATTTGATCATATGGATATGGCCAGACAGACATACAGAGTTTGTACTGCTAAGACACACAAAAATGAAATGAACAAGTCAAAATTGAAGAGGTGCTGAAAAGGAAAAGAAAATAGCAGAAAGTGGGCCAGTAGTTGTGCTAGCCTCTTCAGCTCTGTCGTTCTTTCTCTCATTTCCACATAGACCTTCTCTTTTTCTTTCTCTAACCTTGTTCCTTTCCCAGCTGCCTTTGAAGTTCCCTTGCAAGTTCACAGATATCTGATGGGAGGGGTATAGAGGGAAAGAAAAATGAAGGAGGAAAAAAAGACAACAACTTCAAAGCGCTTGCCTCTCGCTTTGCTGAAGAGGATATTTTTGGAGCATCGATTTTCAACCTGTGGGCCAGCTATGCTGAGGGAGCACATGTGCAGACAGACCTACAGCTGGAGAGCACCCCTGTATGGAGAGCACTGCTCCTCTCCACACTGCAATGGGCTCTGCATTTACTAAGGGAAACTCAGCAGGCCTGAATGAATGGCGTCTCCCATAAATGGCTCACTACAAGAAGTGCTAATTCAAATTTACTGTAAAGGATTTATTTACCAACCAAGGGATAGGAACCAGCAATGATCATTTTTGAAGAGTTAAGAGTTATGGATACATGAGTTAGTTTTGGTTGCATTGTTTGGCGAGGGACCAATGTCTCATCTTGGAGGAGTGGTACTTTGCCATGAGACCATAAGGGGTGGCGATAGAGCCCTCATTCCCCCCATAATGAATAATTTAACCATCAAAGTCACTACACAACACCATCAACCACTACAAAGATAGTCAATTAACTTGCAACTTGCATAAATTCTCGCATAGTGTATCTTCAACAATGACTGGAATGAACTGGTGTCACCCTTGTAAGGGAGTACAGTCTTCCCTTGGGCAGCTTAAGGACAGCAAACATGCTAGCATCAAAGGGGTTGTATATGTAGAGTTCATTAGATTTGAAGGAGGATGGATAAATGTGTTAAAAAGCAGCTTTGGTCAAGTCTCAGGTCACAGATTACCATCTAGATGTCGCCTATGATAGCTGGCATGTCAACTATCTAGTAGCAAAGGCATGTAGGTCTTATTTATGTTTAGAAAACCTGCTTCTTACAGCTAAACTGTAACTGTGTTTGTTCTCATCTGTCTGAGAACCTTTACCCAAAAACCTGTTACCAGGTTTTTGTTACCAGGTTTTTGGTCGTGCTGAGGTCACCTCTAGTAACCATGAACTCACCAGTCATTGAAAAAATACATTTTAGTAAGCATTTAACACTCTGTTTAGAAATCTGAAGTTGAGCAATTACTTGTTCAGTTCTAGGTCACATTCACAAACTGAAAGCTATAATGCCCTATTCCTAAAAACATGAGAGCTATAATGCCCTATTCAAAGGGACTGCAGATTGAAATTATCATATTTTGCTATGATCTGATTCAAAGCATCTTTCCTTGAGTTATGAAAGGTAATGTTACCTGTACACAGTTCACTAAAGTGAGGCCATGCAGTGAAATTAGAACCCCCTCTAGCAGTCTGGGTTTGGTCCTGGTCTATAGGGTGGCAGGTGTGGATCCAAAAATGCAGTGCTTTGGATGACATAGCTAGTGTCCAGCTAATTTTAAACATGACTAAGCAAGCAAAAAGAGTACAAAAACAACAACAACCTTGATCCATGACTTCCATTACTCCAAACATGCTGATAGATGGGCGCACAATGGAGAGAACTTGTCTCTCTCAGCACAAACACCACTGCCATCAAGGGCTCTGCTGTACCACTTAATTAGCCCAGGAGCAGCAGAGAGGACTTAGTAAACTCAGCACTGTGTGTGTGTGTGTGTGTGTGTGTGTGTGTGTGTGTGTGTGTGTGTGTGTGTATTTGTGTGTATTTGTGTGTGTCTGTTTTGTAAAGGGTGTGGTGTCAGCTGCTGATGCAATGGGCATATTACAAATCTTCTGAGAACAAAAAAATCTCCATCAAATATACACTCCATGGATCATGAATCATGAATTCATTTGGTAATCTAGATTGTCATGAATGGAGGGAGTTTTACCTATGGTATATACCTTCATTTTGAGTCTTTTGTGTTAAATAGTCCTTAAAAATGAATTAATTTAAGGACTGAAAAAAGAGTGGTAACCCTGAATTCCCATAATCAGTAAATGCAATCATAAAAATCCTGGATGCCAGTGAATGTGGAAGTTAATAAGGCCTTACAGTGTAAAGAGTTAGAGCTCATTACTTTATTAATAAAGAAATTAATATGTTGGTTGTCATCACATGTGTATTAGGGGGCACCCAAATGGGTAAAACAAAGCTTTTAATGGAACAATGGAAGTATTTGACTAACAAAGTGACATGGCCAACACAAAGTACATGACCAACAGCACATTTTCGCTCTATTCATGGAAAACATGGACAACTCTATTCTGGGTCCATGGAGGACTCAGAACTTCTCTGGCACAAAACCCCACAATAATAATGGGCTATTCTGAGCTATAATCTTGGGAGCTGGAAGCTTTTATTGTAATAATTTCTTAACTCTTGTAAATAAGATAACAAGACAAGCTCACAAGGGTCACTGTGACATTGTCAAGTAGTAATTATGTGTGATGGTATGGTTCTGTCACCTTGTAAAATTCTTTAGAGGACAATCAATCAAATTTATGATGATTAGTTTCAGCCATTATAGTCTTGAAGACCTGCATTTCATTGTGGCTTTATGATTCATAAAGATGAGGAATGATTATGGTCACTTTTGCTTGCAGACCCAGGCCATTGATTGTCTGTCATCTGAACTTTCCTCTCTCCTAGCCGTGTGTTTGGTGTTTGGCTGCATCATATTCCCTGATGGCTGGGACGCTGAAGTTGTGAGGGACTTGTGCGGGGAGGAGACAGGGAAGTACACCCTGGGGAGATGTTCCGTGCGCTGGGCCTACATCCTGGCTATCATTGGCATTCTGGATGCGCTCATTCTCTCTTTCCTGGCTTTTGTGTTGGGAAACCGACAGAGTGACTTCTTCTTTGAGGAAGTCAGAACTGAAAACAAAGGTAAACAGCAGTTTCCTGTCAGAGAATAGCATACAGAATGACACCCATTTGAATGGTGAATTTTTACAGCTACACTTGCAGCATCTACAATATAAATATGAATGCATATTTATTTAGCATTTCACTACCACTTACAGGTAAAAATAGTGTTTGAATACAAGTCATTATGCAATTCAAATAGATATACTTAGATGACCTTATTCTGAAGATAAGACATCTTACACATGTCTATAGTTTACACATCATATGTAAGTAATTTAGGAAAGCAATGGTGGCCATAGTGCCCTTTTATGATGAGACTATATCCACTGCATGTCAGTATAGGCTTCATCATGTTTTACTCTCTAGCACACTGACGGAATCTTCTTTTGTCCTCTAGTAGATTTCCCAAATATTGGGGAAATGTGAATATAAAATGTTTTGAGCATCACTAAACCCAGAGAACAGGTTGTGGTGACTGTAGAATGGAGCAAAAATATATTAATAAATTAACATCACGACTCGACTATAATGAGACGGTTTCCATGGTTACCCACCATGGGGATAAGTTTTTTTCTCCCTCACTCCAGTCAGCCCCCTTATTTGAGTTTCAATTCAGAGCCCTGTCCTAGTTGAATAAGCAATGTGACTTTTAAAGCATGATCATTTGCATTTATGTTTGAAATAATATGATTTTAACATACTGATGTGCATACACCTCTCAGCAGGCAAAGCAGATGTGTGTATTCACTGCTGACACACACAGTTGTTACATAAATGTTCTATTATTTTTCACAGACATGGCTGTGTCCAGGGTAAGTTTGTTGTCACTGCATGTTCTGCTCATTAATTTGATATTAGTGGCTTATGTCACGCCACAGTTTAACACTAATGTGTGTCCACTTTACAGCACTGAACAGATTTATGGTGCCAGTCAAATGGAATAAAATACAAACTCTTTTAAGTTTGTTTTCTGTTTTAGCAAAATTCACTGTCTGTGGCTGAAAATAATAGTTAGTGTTTTGTCAGTTTCTCTAAATTTCCACTTTTTTGTGTTTGCCTGTTTGTGCCATACAGAGTGTGGTTGTCTTTCACACTAGATGCTTTCATCTTCTTTAATTCAAGGACTTTTTCCTCAAATTTGCTTATGAGCAAACTCATTTCATAGAATCGAATCTCCATATTCTCCATGTAGACAGTTTTCTTTTTGCCATCAGTTGTATTGGTTGTTAGTCTTGTTGTGAGTCTCATGTCTTCTTTGTGTCGCCAGATTGAAGTACAGGACAGAAGAAATCCTCGGTTTACAGGGCAGAGGTTCTAAAGGTTTCCCCAGAGGCAACACTTCCATACTCCTCCTACTGTTCCACCGAAAATCCAGCCTGTGGTTTACCGTGGAGGCTCTATGTACCACAATGTGTTTGTACATTGAATTTGCTATATTTTTTAAAGGATGTCAGTCTTGCACATTGTAAATGTCATCAATTTTGAAACTGATTCGATAACTGTATGTACTGTATATATTTATGGAGTATGACAACTCACTGAAGCTTTGTAAACTCAAGACCTCTGGGAAAGTGTATTCATCCCTTGTTAATGTTTTCATGCTTCCAAACTGTGACAAGCACTGATGCATTCTCTGAAGTTCTCATTCTCAACATGTTTATGTTGTGCATATTGGAAAGAAACATTTTCTACATGTAAACTACATTTTGTATCTTTTAAAATGTCAGATTCCACCATCAGATGAGATTTTGAGGAACTTTTGACTAGAACTGTCCTTTTCATTGAATGACATTGAATGCTCATTGGCTTTCAGATGTGAGTTGAGGACTAAGTGACATTGCATGTGTTGTATTACTCACCATATAGCCTAACCCCAGCTCGTGATGTTAGGCTAAGTTTAGTTTCATTGCCACCTTTAGCCAAATGTCCTCCAGAGGAAAGTCACAAGAACATTTCAAGCCAGAGGCCAAATGACTCGTAATTATTTGGTCTGACGAGATATGGATTCACTATACCTGTAAGAAACTTTTGTCTTGAGCCACGGAAAGTGTCTGAGTTACATTAGGTGAAATTGTGACTTAAAAAATATCTATTCAGTGGAGGGTCGCCACACAGGGCACTTTGTAATGAGGGTACATATTCTGGAGACAATGGAAACTGTACTATTTGAGAATCAGTGGGGAAACTGCTGACCTCTCCCTGAAGGCCGCACATGCCAATCACCTTTGCTGTTTTCTTTTGAATCTGCACCTTTTCTTCTGAACCCTACATTCACAAAGTGTCAGATAAGATTAGGATCCAAAACATTCTCATTGATCTCTACTACATTTTCTACTACTGCAGATGTATATTGCAATATATGTCTAATATGTCTCTGTTGATATCAGACATGCTATCAGAATATCCAGTATAAATCCAGTATTGTAATATACATGTGCAAATGATTCCACATTGCTGATAGTGAGCATATCTGTCTGAAATCTCTGGAATGAAGCACCATATTAACATCATCATTCCACAGAGCTCCTCAAGTAGAACAGATCAGTGCTCTGTCACTCCCAAAGAGCAGGCTGATTCTCTCTGATTAGATAGCATCTGTAATGGGAGAAATGAGAGGTCACAACGGAGGTCATCCAAAACCTACCATCTAACAGCTGAAGTACAGTAGTTATAGCAAGCATACAAAGATTAAACCACAATCCTAACTGTGTGTGGCTCTGTCCGATTTTCTATTAGCTAGATGAGGTGCGCTGCTGTGTGTGGTGATGTGGTCTGAAACGAGGCACGCCCTGTATGCTGCATTTTAACTCAGGCTTTGGGGACTGACCTTTGTAGCATTCATCTGAGAGTCCAGAGCAACTGGGCCCTGGTTGAATGACCTTTGAGGTAGCTGTGACCCTCTGTCCCAGAGACCCACTCACACTGTGCTTGGTTCATGCACTGTGGGCCTCGTCCTCCATCTCAGGCTGGTTATGTCTCATCTGGATTGGGGAAACAACATCCCAAAAGTGTGAGGTTTATTTAGGTCTTCTGTCTTGTTAGGAGTTAATATGTATGGTTAGCATCAGAGTGTGTTCAAAATCAGCACTGATTTCCCATTGGCATTGGAGGGAATCTTTTAATCATTCTATATTTCAATATTTCCCTTATCATTTGATTTTATATTAATAATATGTAGTTAAAAAAGCAAATGTTTAAAAAATGGTCACCATATACCACTCACCTGACCTTATATATGTGCGTTAACCATTAACATTCATTTTGTTGGTGTATGATTGTATTGTGATGAATTCAAGTTTACAAACAAGTAGAATTAGAGGGGTTTTTAGAAGTCTTGGTTTGATTCCTAATAGTTTGGATGTTGTGATGAATATCACTCTCTTACCAAACGTAATGGTTTTACAAAGTTAATGATACACACACTCAAAGTGCCCAGCGTTCCTCTATGGATGAGGTACCAAGATAATGACATCCTCTGATTTAGCCAAATATGTCATATATTGACAGTACAGCTGTTGACATTTTTTGAAAGGAACAAGTTAAGGGAAATAAAGCTTGTTTTGATTATGAAATTTGGGCAGGTATTTATGCTTATAGTGTAGATTTTGTATCAAAACAGATTTAGCAAGTGTCCGCGTTTACATGCATACTAAAAAGCTGATTATTATCGGGGTTATTGTAGTTACCTGATTATTCAAGTGCTCATGTAAACGGAATAAACCGATACTCTGTATCGGGTTACTGCCGTTATTGGTTTATGAGAAATCCGTTTAACACATCTAGGTTTTGATCAATATTCTGATTTCTTCAAGACGTACACACCTTAATCGGGTTTATTATACACCTTAATCGGGTTTATGTTGTTGTTTTATATCTGCGCCTGTGCCGGAAACACTGGCGAACATAGGAACCTGAAGAAATCTGTTAACAGTTGACCGAATGTAATCCCCTTTGGGTTTTGGTTATTGGATTTCTTAATGCATGTAAACACATCAGAATGGATTATTACAGTTAACTGATTATTGCCAGTTATCGGTTTATTGTGATCATGTAAATGCAATCATTGAATATATTACAGGATCAAGAGCTGCACTGAGGTCCTTACTGTCAACCTTTTTACCTTTTTAGTCATTTGCTATATTGTCTCTGTGTGTGCCCCACAGTTTGCCAGTTTATGCTTTTCATAATATCATTGATTTCACTCACCTCTGCAAATGGTTTTATTTATTGGTTTGATTGTTTGTGTAATGTTGCTTGTGCAGTGGAGACCTTTTGCATTTTAAGTATCCAAAATAATGACCTCCATAAACCAGACAGAGGGCAAAACAGGTTAAGCAGCACAAGTAAAACAGGAAAAGAGATTTTCTGTTGATTTGACAAATGAAGCCATTTCTCCAATTCAAATGGTTATGTTTATACATAAATATTGGAATTGTCTTGCCGGACTGGGACCAATTGTTTTAGCTTACTTAATCAATTCAAGGTAACTCCATAATCTCAGCCAACCAATCTACTCTATGTCCACTCAAGCACTTGGACTTTGGAAGAATGCATTGCTATTTTTTCTGTTTCTTAAATTGGTTGAAGTAAAAATCATATCTAAACCTGGCACTGGTGTCTTAGTACATTTGTAATTCCAATGTGGGTGATCACTGTGTGTAAACAGATGTACTGTAGCTTGAAACTGAAATGTTTTGAAAATATCATAAGTGCCAGATGGGGTGGACACATGAACATGTCTTGGAAGAGTCACTAGAGATGGTGCCTCAGGAACAATTTAGGGTGAATGGGGATCACCTAGCGGCCCATTCAGGTTTGCATGGCAGCCTCAACGAGTGCCGCTGTCCCCAGTTACATGTGTCAGCTTGCTGTGGTTGTGGTGGTGATTGTAGTGGGCACAAAAGCATGACAAAGAGGATGCAGTGAGAGACAGACGGCTTTCTTGTATGGTGCTTCCTGAGCCATTTTACCACCACTGATGGCCTATTTCCCTTAAAGACATTGCCCCAATTTGAACATTCAACCTGAAATAAACAGGTATTCAATTCAACTGTAAAATAAGATCAAAACAAGAAAAAATATTGATCATAGTCAAATAAGATGTAATATTTTGGACAATGAAGAAAGTGTTTAGTCTGACCTGACACCTGTAAATGTCACCTGATAGGGTCCAACTGTGTAAAATACCCAATGGGTGACTGCAGCGTATGTCATCTAGGTCACTTTTTTGATGTGTACTTTTCTGTGAGTTCTGCCCATTTTGCCTTGTTCTTGCTATTTCTATTGGATTGACGTTATTGATGTCTACAGTTTTGACATGGAGAATTAGTATTAGTCTACTGACAATGACATATTTTCTACAGCCTTGTTATGAATTGAGTATTTATTAATGAAAAGTATTGTCATAATAAGATTTTATGATACAATGGAGATGTCCAAAAGCACACTCATACAGTCGAAAATGGCACAAACATGCACTGATGAAATAAAATAAACTAAAATACTTCTGCTTGTTTAGGTGTATTCTAATGGATGGTTTAGTTTCATTTTAAAAACATGTATTTCATACAGACACAATTCATCTCTCAATTTCAATCCATCTTATTTAATGAGTAGGATACAAAAAGGCTTTTATTCATTCAAAGTGTTGCATCTCATGATGGGTAAAGGCAAAGAGCACTCCCAAGCCATCTGCAACTTCAGTGTAACTGTTTGCACACATATTTTAAAACTTCTGACTCTTTCAGCCAGGCAGAGAAGAAATTGCAGGGAAAGTGTATTGTCTACTGGTGCCTTCCAAGCCCTGGAAGTCTTCTTAAGTGGTCCCTGGATCTGACTATCCTTCGAACTTTGAATAGGAAAATTGCAAGGAACTCTTGTGAGTGTCTGGTAGATGGTGGAGTGATGCTCCTTCCTCTTGCAGACAATGAACCCAAAGGTGCTTAGTGGTCGAGGTTTTGAAACATGTCTTTAAGCAATTATATTGGTATACATTTACATGTTACAGTAAGATTGCAAATGTCTTGGGAGAGCTACCCACCATGAAAAGTTCCTCTGATACCTTTAAGCAAAGATGGGCACTCAAGTCTGGGCCTGGGCTTAGGTCGCTCACACAGAGACTCAAGACTTGATTTGATACTCAAGCTCTAAACACTTTCACTTGGTACTCATGAACAATCTAGATTAATTTATTATTTAGCACAAAACATTTCTCAAGCTGAATGAAGGCTACTTCCCTTCCTTTTTGCTGTGTAATTGAACATAGAGTGGCACACACTCATACAACACCAGCTGAAAGTGAGAAACGACATGTGGCTTATACATCTGCAACTGCTGTCATGGCCTTCGGCTGTGTTCACTTACAGGAAGCTTAAACATAGTATTGCTAAAGAAGAAGTGCCAAAATAAAGATACCAGGCCCAGCCATGAAACATTACAACTTCAAATCATAATGTTACGGAAAGTTGTTAACAAACAACAGGTCTTGTGTAAAACAGGCAGAGACTTGACTTGGACTCATTACCAAAGACTTGAGACTAGACCTAGACCTGCACCTTAAACACTTGAGACTGAGTGAAGTATGTGCTTTATAGAGCTGATTGGCTCACTTTAATTAGCCTAAATGTCATGTACAAAGAGGGGAGACTAAAAGCTAATATTAAATTGAAATTAGCGCATTAGAATAGCTGCCACAACAAAGGTATGTCAGCAATATGGCTGCAATATGGAATTTCAGAGACTGATATGATGTGACAAATTTGATATGACAAATGGAAATATGTATTATATTTGGTACATTCATAATGGAACGCTGGCCAGAAGGGTGCCAATGAAGACATGGGCCTAATGACATTGAGCTCTATTCCCTGCTCGGGGTGACCAGACATATTGGAGGATTTAATGTTTACATGATATTTATACTGGGGTTAGGAAGGATGTACTGTATATCTCTGAGCAGAAAGAATAACATACACCATCCTCAACAAAACATACTCCATTTTACAAAGACTTCATGTCAGTGTATAAAATTCCAGAAATGTCTCTCGTGTTTTTGAAACATGTTTCACATTTTGTTTAAATGTTCCATCCTGTTGGTCCTGTGGGAGAATTTCCCAGTGTGAGAATTTCCACTGTCCATTTTAAATATTCAGCACCTGAGTTTTATTGTTGGCCCAGGAGACAGCGCCATAAGAAAAGTGTGTTGACCTTGATCACCTTGTGATCACCTATCATTATTCAGCATGTTGCGCTGTAGAGATGCTGTATGGATGTATTAAAAAAGCGGTGACAATTTGATTTGATTTTAGGAGAAACACATCAGAACAATTAAACTTTTAAACATTTAAAACAGCGGGGGCATAAATACTGATAAATTTAACCAGTGCCTTCCCACAGCTGACTTTATCAGCCAAACTTTCCATCCATACTAAACAGCACTCTCCTTTGTAATTGCTCATAATATCTAATTGACAATCGAGTAACAGTATTCATTCATTTTGACACACCTGCCATTAGTGTGTGTGTGTGTGTGTGTGTGTGTATGTGTGTGTGTGTGTCATTCCATTATCTTCCCTCACAGAGCCACTAACCTGACAAAGACTGTGTACAGACCAGTACAGACCGTGGAGAAGGGCAGTGTTCCAGGCTGACCTCCTCCTGCTCTTTCCAACACCCACTCACTTGCCCCAGCATACTGCCCACAGATACACACAGAGGATGCCAGACACACCACAAGGGAAAATCCTAATATTTATAGGGACGCTCTGTCTCTTTGCCCAGACCTTGACTCTGCTCCTAAACAAAAGCCGTCTGAAGGAGGAGAGGAGAATGGCATGGAGGAAGGCCTCGGCGCCTCCTCTTCCTCTACTGTCTGCACAGCAGCTCCCTCCACCTCCTCCATGCAGCTTGACTGGAGTATAAATACTTGTGGTTGAGGAGACACTCAGTGGTGAACAGCTGTTTTGAAACAACAGACTCTTTCTGTTAGCCAGTGTTAGTCTGTGAGTAATCTGGAGAGGCCCATTCATTTGCTTTAGTGAGGTGGTCAGAAGCTTACTGAGAGCTGTTTGTTTTACATCAGTATGGAGCTAGCTTCCAAGCAACAGTCAAGCCATGTTTTTTGGAAGACTTGTGCCTTTCTCCTCCTCCTGCTGCGTGCCTGTGGTCAGACCCAAGCATCTGTCTATCACAAGTCAGGTAAGACTCAACAGCTTCCATCACCTGCATCTATTTTATTGTCTAATTTTGCCATGCACATGACTGTTAGAAAAAGCTAAGCTATGGGTGAAGCAATAGCCCAACAACTAGGCAAAGCCATCCATCTGGCCCTCTGGCCTGCTCCTCAGAGATGTTTCTCTCCTTCTCTTGCCCATTTTTATGAGCATGCAATCCTGACCAGTAGGTCTGGGATGTCTGTGGTGTACTCAGGTGTCTTTAACAGAACTTGAACCTCTCTGCTCTACATCACCTAAACATGTCATTAAAGGCCACCGTTGTGGTGCCATCAGTGCATTGCAGGCTATAAATCCTAGCAGTGGGACTTTTATTATTTTGACTATTATTTGAACTGAGGTTTTTCTTGTACAGACCATTTATTTCTAGGCTGGTTGCAGTGCCCACACCCAGAATGGAAATGGCAGTTTCAATATTCAGTTCTGCTCTTTTTAAATGTTTCTACGTTTTTAACATGAATTTATTCCATTTGTGTTTATGGGAGTTTATTTAAACGACAGTCATACTGTTGTCCTTATCCTGATTTGTTCTCAAGTCCCACTGCCATTTCATAATTGGATGTGTCTGTCATTTTGCTCTTTGATGTTTGTTTTTTTGATTGACAGGTATTTGCACATACCAGGATCAGCACTTTAAACCAGGAGAGACCTTCTACAAAGCCTGTGACAAGTGCTACTGCCATAATTTTGGTTTCTTTTGCTATCCGTGAGTAAGAGTGAGCTGATGCACACTATAGACAATACTCACTGTAGAACTGCATAACACAGATTTACAGTAACTGTGTTCTCACTATTCATACAGTATACAGTATACACATACAGTATCCACAAACACTTGTAAGATTCACAAGTGTCAGACGTGATTGGTCTCAGTACTATGGGACTATTTTACTGACAGATGGTCCCAGTCCATCATAGCAAAAGCTTTAGCACTGAAGAGCTCTCCATCATTCTCTCTTCTAGACCAAAGAAACCCACCTCCTGGCCTAAGAAATGTGAGCGCATCCCAACTGAATGCGGCTACCAGGTTGTTTACCGTGACAATCCTCAGGTGGAATGCCGGGCCTACAGCTGGATTGGCTGATAGAACACTGTGGTTGCCATCAATCAGTCAGTAACAGGATTACTTTAAATGCTAGTATTTTTACTTTCACTGCTAACTTTATGCTGAATTTCTGTGGACCAAGAATAATATATATAAAATATTGGTCACCAAACAGCTGAAAGCAAAAATTACTAATTACTAATTGCTGCTGTACTAATACAGCACAGTACAGTACAATGAGTTGATCCCTGATCTGTCAGATGGCTATTTTGATAGCATAATTTGCTCCACAGCTTTCAAAGAAGTGCTATGTGGTCTTGGTCTTTTACTTAGTGTAGAGAGTAGAACAGATAGTATTTAGACCACTTATATGCACTTTGTATTGATTCTTTTTATGTGATCATTATCATCAGGAAAGCCCTGTGTTCATTATATGTAGATACATGTCTCCATTTTGTACACCACATCTTGTTGACAATTTGGATGTTATTGAAATCACATTGACATAAAAGTAGGACTGAATGTTAGAGTTACAGAACAATAATTTATTTCAGCACCTTCATTGAAGGGAGCACCACTGAGCAAGGAAATAAACACAGCAATGAGGTGGCAGTTAGGAAGGTAACAAAAAACAACCCTAGGCTACACTGTGGTGATTCACGCACTTACTCCATTAACATCTATTCTCTGTGAATTCTCAGTTATTTCAGTCACACACACATACATACACACATGCACACAAGCACACACAAGCAAACACATATATGTACATATGCTCTCTCTCTCTCTCTTTCTTTCTCTCTCTCAGACACACACACACACACACACAAATGAAAATGTGCAATTAAAGTTCAAGTTTAAATCAAGTAAAAATACAGCATTTGAATGTCACTCTTTGGTGCCTAGTGAAATGTCTAACACTGTGTGCAGGTCTCCATATGTTGGGAGGTGGGGGTGGGGGTGGGGGTGGGGGCTTGGAGAAAGTTTCGTCTGGGTGTGCAGTGCTGTGAGACAGCAGGTCTTGTGCCAGACCCAAATGTCAGCAGCTGAGCCAAGGATGTTTGAGACATTGAGCGGCAGTGGCCCGGCGCTCGGGCAGGAAGTCTAACATACGCAGCAGAAAGTCAGCAAAGAGAGACGCCTCCCTCAGGGGGAAGTGGTATTTCTCCACCAGCACCTCGTACAAGCTCCATGGCCGCAGAACACTGATTCGATGTAGGTCGCCTACAGCCACACACACACACACACACAAAGAGATGAGCTGGTTAAAGACCTACACAAGAAGGGACTGAAAAATCCTCTTATTTGAAACCTTCCTTAACACAGTAATTCAGAATAATCAAACAACATTACAAATATTTGTAATATTCTAATATCCATAGACCTCCGCAATGACATTGGCAAAACGTAATCGTAATCCTGCTCCTGCTCCTGCTCCTGGCTCAATGTCAAAAAAGTCTATTGAATTAAACACAGGTTTTTTGAATAATCGCTGCTGTCAAACTCTGTAAGTCATGGAGAAGTCCAAGATGCAGATGTTTTTGCCTACAGACTTTGTCATCTTTTCCCACTAGGCATAAATGCTGCATTGTATAACAAAGCATGCACAGAAGTAATGACAAAAAATAACTTAGCAACTTATCAAAAGTGTGGATTTGAGGTACATAATGATTGTTGAGAAGGGAATTTAAGCTGGCATAGAGGTTAGTATCCTGCCTTAGCTCCAGGTTAGCAACCAAATCAAAGTTCAGCCCTTAGCAAGTGCAAGGATCACAAACACCAAGCAGGAGAAGATGACAAAAGTATGAACGCCTGCATCTCTCACCTCTCTGTTGTCTACAGAATCTGAAAGCAACAATTATTCAAAAATCCCATGCTAAACTCCATGGATTTTTGGGCCGGTGTTTCGACTACTGTTTGGTGATACCACTGTGGAGGTCTATTAATGCAGAGCATGTTTGTAAGATTTTCTGTTTTCAGATTATTTTTATGACAGTCCCAATTCACATTGATACACACACACACACACACACACGCACCCACACACACAGGCACACATACACAGACACACACACACACCAATCTATTAATGAAAATGTGCAGAAATACCATAATTAATTCATAATCTATGTCATGGAGAAACAGAACTCACCTCTGCGGTTGAAGTACTCAAAGGAATATTTTCCAGCTAATGCAATTGCAGGGGGAATCTTGCCCAGAAGTTCAATGATGTGGGCAATATGATCTAAACCAAATGTAAAACATCCCATTGTCATTAACACACCTCCAAACTGTCCATATTTTCCAAAGCCACCCCAAAACAGTCCCCTCCTAGAGAACTCTCCTCCTGTGATTACCTTCTTCCAGTGAAAAGCCCTTTCCTGGTTTGGGCTCAAACAGGGAGTCGCCAGTTATAAGCTCAAAAGCCTAAAATCAAATATTAATATTCAAGTCAAGACAAACTTCTACCCTCAAAAACACGGTAAACACATTAGTGCCATGTCAAATCCACATTGTGCACAAAGCAGCAACACACTGGCTCACCATGCAGGCTATGCTCCAGATGTCAGCTGGAGGCCCGTAATCACAGCCTAGTAGAACCTCCAACGAGCGGTACTGCCTCGTCTGGATCTCCTCACAGAAGTGTCTGTACTGAAGTGCAATGCTGGCCATTAAAATGAGTCAGTACACAAATATGAAAGAACGCTGTGTGACTGCGGTGAGAATAGCTTACCACCCAACAGGAGCTGCCTAAGTCAGCTATCTTCACTGTGATTTTGTCTAGGTTGAATTTCCCCTTCTCTGTGGAGAACAAATAAAACTAAATATTGTAACCTTGTCAAAGATTTTGTAATATGGTTTGGGGCATATCCACGTGCATGTGCATGTAACTATGCATGTAACTTGCATAAAAGCACTCTGTGTCCATTTTATATTCTTTTTATGACTCAGTACCTGTGCCATGCTCCACTGGAGCCACATAGCCCAGAAACTTGTTTGATGCGCCCTCTGCTGTTTGCATGTGGGACTGTGGCTCCAAGCACAGCAGGATGTTCTCTGGCTTTATGTCGGTATGGATGATTTTACAGTGTGTGTGCAGATAGTCCAAACCCTCCAGAACCTACAGAGAGACAGAGAGAGAGAGAGACAGTTGCTTACTCCGCACTCTGAGACTGTATAGCTCACTCACTGAGTAGGCGTGGAGTGACCACTATGCCCACCTGTGTTATGACTCGTTTGACGCAGCTTAAAGAAAGACCAGGGTTTCCCATACACACTTGCCAACAGCGCAGGTCTGGTCCTAGTAGCTCCAGTACAAGGCAAATGTCTAATGAGGATGTTGTTAAGGTTCAGCTAATATGAGACTGAATTCAAGTCAAAGACATGACAGTGTCTAGTGAGATTAAGGTTGAGGGTCTTGAGGATACGGATCCCATTGTTCCCTGCCACCTTGAACTCATCTAACAGCCGAACAATGTGTCTGCTCATTGGGTGGCGAGCCGTCGGACCGCTGGCCTGCCCGAGGAAAAGAGAGGGGGATAGATTAACAGGTTTATTTTGGTGAAAAAAGAGATGAGAGAGATAGAGAGACTGTATGTGTGTGTGTATGTGTGTGTGTGTGTGTGTGTGTGTGTGTGAAAGAGAGAGAGAAAGAGAGAGACTTACGCAGCGTAGCATGGTTAGCTCATCCTCACCCGCTTGGGTAAAGCCTGTGCCACTCTTCAGCACTTTCACTGCAACCCGCCTGCCAGACCTGAGCATTGCAATCACAGAGTGGGCATGGGTACACACACACACACACACACACACACACACACACGCACACATACGCACGCACGCACGCACACACGCGCACGCACACACACACACGCACATGCACAAACACACGCGCACAAACACACACACACACACCATACATCCACACTCACAAAGCACAGGACCCACTACCTGAGATCAAGGCAGAGCCAAACAGTAGAAAAGAAGCCCCAGCCCAGTTTGGACACCACTTGATATCTTTTGTTGAAAATGTCTCCTATTTGGACAGGGTGGTAACCGCCTGTAAAGATGTACCCAATACAGAACATATCAAGCAAGTAGTATCATCAGTAGTAAATATCACAGACCTTTATTACAACATTTCTACATGAGGATAATAACATTAGAGGATGTGTTCAAAGAGCCTTCAGACATTCAGTATACTCCTTTACACTAGAGTTACACCTTTTAGGAGCTTTGCTGCTCATATATTCATGTTCCACCCATATCCATCTCCAGGTAGACAGGAAATAAGAGACTATATAGAATATTTAGTTGAAATAAGAGACTATATAGAATATTTAGTTGAAATAAGAGACTATATTAAATACTTAGTTGAAATAACAGACTATACTGAATACTTAGTTGAAATAAGAGACTATACTGAATACTTGGCAGGAAGTTATTTTGAGTGTAAAGATGACAGCAATGAGGTGAGGGGCCGCACCATAGCAGTACTCGCGGGGATCCTCTTGATCCACTGAACTCATCGGCTCCAGGTGGCCCAAATGATTCAGCTCAGCCAGCACCTGCATCTGCTCAGCTTGAGCTCTAGATCACGCGCACACACACATACAGAGAGAGGGGGAGAGAGAGAGAGTGTGTACTTAAAGGATATAATATCATATTCTAAGCTGCCGTTTATATATTGTATGTTGAAGACTATTGTTGGTTATGTAATAGATGTAAAATAGTTGGCAACAGACTGTGAACATAAACACACAAATCAGGCTCATGTTGACAACGTGTGCATAACTGTGCTATTCTAGGTGTTCACACATCTGCCACAGTAACAGTGTCTTGGTGCTTGTGCTCTCTCCAGTAAAAGAAAGATGGGTGTGTGGGGCTACCTCACAAGTGTGGAGTTATTAAGAGCAGTCGGGGCAGGACTACTTTTAGACATTCCCCTGTTTCCCAGTGAGCAGAGGCAGCAGGAGCTGCAGGAGCTGTAGGCCGGCGTGCCACAGCCGTCACAGGCACAGCACAGGCCCTGACCTGCAAACCTGTTCCCTCTGCAACACTGTATAATTAGAGTGGAGACAATCCCCACCCACCACACTGCCCTCTTTGTCATTCAGATTACTCCAAGTCAGCTGGATCAATTGGATCAAATGGCACTGATTCATTCCTATCATATTCAGTTTTGCCATTTCATTTGAGATTATGGAAACAGATAAATGTATAGAGAAATAGAGTAATTTTTTTAGATAACTGTGTGACCTGATATTACCACTGGGACTACTGTAGCTGAGTAGAAGAGGCATTCTTGACAGTGTACAAAACATGGATTTAAAAAATAAAATGCGCAGAATAATTTGCAGAATGGTGCAGCAAACCAGACACATCTGCTCACAATCTCTTTTGCAAGTAATCACATTAAGCTCTTCGTCGTGTCATCTATACGACACAAGAGGCTAGATCTCAATGGTTCGTACCTGTAGAACAGCAACACAATCACTTCTTTTATTCAAGCCTCCTTCTAAATAAGTAATGGTTACATGACAGCTCTGGGAGCACAGAAGCAGTCAAAACCAAAAACAACATAAAAAGCACACCCAGGGCTATGCATATTACATGTATTCAGGACTGCAGGCTTCAGCGGAAAACAAGCTAATGTGCAACTGCATGATCTGCATGCTTTGCTTAACATCTAAAACTATGTCATACTGTGACCTCTCTGCACAGTATATTCTCAAACAGACACTTACGGTAGAGGAGGTAGATGGAGCTCTGTGCTTGTAGACATCCTTGGGACAGTAGTGTTCATTCGTAAAGCTGGGCTCTGACTGTGGCCCTAGAAAAAGGCTGGCTTTACAGCTGAGCAGGGAAATCCCCACCCACACCACCACCTCCACATCTCTCTCTCCCTCTCTCACGCATGCAAGCTGTCCCCAAATCAGTGATCCTGTGCGGCAAATGCTTTTATTCTGTGTTTGACAGAATGTTTTTCCCTCATTTCCTTCATTTGGTTCTTTTTGTCATTCTTCCTTACCTACTGTCTGTCATCATCACATCTCTTAGAATCAGTGTTGATGTACTCATGAGAAACAGATACACAGATTATTTTTTCTTGAATGCTAGAGCACATAAACTGTGTTTTATTGCTCACCCTGGGTGTGAATGCTGAGTGTGAGTTGCCGTGTGAAGGCAGCTGCCCTGTGCAGCGAGCGCTTCACAGCTGTGGGGTATTTTAAGGGGAGAGGGCTGAGACAGATGGCTGCGGCTGGTCTCTCTCTGCAGCACTGGTGAACGCTGCTCTCAGCACGGCCCTGAGGAAGCACTGCAGCACACCAGCAGCACACCAGCAGTCGATGCTTTTTTCATCACGCTCCTCACAGCTCATACCATAACAAGTCATGAATCCAAGGGCAGGCCTGATGGCATCACACTGCACCTTTGACAGGACAGAACACTCACGCGCGTGTGTGTGTGTGTGTGTGTGTGTGTGTGCATGTATGTTTGTGACTCAGATACACACAGTCAGTGACAACAGCTGGATATTTCTTTATAAATGCAAGTTTTTCAGGGAGAATTTGTATTAAATTCCATTAGCAGAATTACATTATGTAATGAAAGCCCATCTGATACATTAGCCAGTTAATTGAGATAGCATTTTGGCAACTGAAGCCAACAGACCAGAGTCAGTGTCACAGAAAGGAATGTGTTGAAATGCAAAAGAGAGGGGTACATTTCAGACAAAATAATGTTCCACAAATCATTTCCAATACAGTTACATGTCATCAAGTCAGGTTTATGATCACCCTTCCAAAGAAGTGGAGAGCTATTGAGTTCCTGCCCTCCGCCTATTGATTTCTCCTGCAGCAACTGGAGAGGTTTATTAATATAGCCAGGCGCTAGGTGACCGGGTGCAGGCTGGCAAGCGTCACTCTGTGGGAAACGTGAGGCTGTTAACACTCAGGCCCTGACATGCTGCCCACTGACATGGACGAGACGCCGATAAGCTGTTGAAAAATGACGGTTCCCAGGAGAGCACAGCCATGTGGCTGCTCGAGACACACACACACACACACACGTACACACACACACACACACACAATCCTGCAGTGGGGATTTCTGATTATTGTGCCCTTGCATTTTGAACCAGAGCAAATATTACAATTTAAAATGATTTTTGTACAATCAAAAAAGGGACAGTGATTCTCAGTCCAGAGACACTAAGAAGGATAATGGACAGAAAGTTATATGCAGTGTGCATACAAACAATAGAGCATTAGGAGGGCCTGTGAAACATGATACAGTCAAACTAAATACCCAACAACTACCTCTGGATATAACATATATCAGTGTACATAATACTTTTACATTATAATAAAACAATAATGTATCTCTGCTTTTGAGGGAGTTTCAACAATGATAAGAAAACAAAGCTAAAGAGCTAAAAAAAAATTCTGAAATTAGCACAATAGGTGAGTATGTGACTTGATTCCTTATGGCACAGATCTAGTGCATTTAACAGAGACATCTTTACCCAAATATCCATGGACAGAGGCATCTCATCTTGAGCACTTACATTGATTTATACTTTTCATCATCAGATTTCCACCTGTCCCTCATTTATGAATAAATAAACTATTGTGATTTATAATCAACAAATGCAACATGTGGATGAATGATTTAGAAAGGCAGTTCAACTGGGTCAGGACTGTCTTAAAAGCCCCTCTAAATCTGAAGGTCATTACGTGGGAAAGCGCTTGGTAATTAGCAGGCTATTGAGAGATGCGATATCCAACACCCCTTTGCAATTACAGTTGACCTGTTTCTTTTTTTTAGACGTTAGCCTCGTCCTTCAACCACAAAAGGAATACAGACTTCCTCTGCCATGTCATTGGCATGGGTGGTCAGCGTTGTTGCCAAGACTGGTCTAGTTTAAATACCTGGCAGCGAATGAACTTTCCACACATAAACACTGACATGGGACACAAAAATAGAGTTCTATAAATTCATGTCTTTACAGTTTTAGTTAGCCTGCAACATGACTGCTTCAAGTCCACGGAGACCAAGCTACAAGCAGGTTTAGAGGGGAATTTGTTGATGTTATTGTTGATTGTGTATATTCTCAGATTTGGAGGGGAAGCTTAAAAGTTGTGAAGTTGGCAGGAAGTTGCAAATGTGATCTGCAGACAGACTCTCATCCTTGCTAACACTGTCCTCATACATGAACTCTTCATACATGAACTCTTCTCTCCTCTTTCCAGCAAGTAGGGGCTAATACAAATGCAGAAATTAATTCATGCACTGTTTCAGTCAATAGGAATGAATTGCCTTTGCATGTGACACAGATGATGGAATATAATTAGTCTTAATACAGGGCAGACAGTGAGAGGGTACCATAGAGCCCCCTCCCCCACCTGCAGAAACCCCCTCGGATGGCCTTCACTAAGTCCTCGCATAGCAGCCTGCATTCTTCTGCCATGATACGGTTACCAAGTTTGAACACAAACAAGGGACCTGTCTGGCCTCGAGCAGGACATCAAAGCCTTGAGCTGCTCTTGACACCACTGCCCTGGTTGGAGTCACCAGCACGTCCACCTGCCAAACTCAACTCAGGTCATGTTGAGAATGCTTCCATTCAGTGCACCAGATCACGAGACTGCTTTTGATCAGTGTACCATTAAATGCAAAATTGATTTGTTTTAAAGCTAACAGGTTAAACTGAATCTAGAACTGAACTTTACAAAGCATGAAACATGTCCAAATGTACCAATATGTACACATGGTTGACCTTCAAATGACTTTATTGTTTGCTTTGCATGAACTACCCTCTTCTTCTTCAACCACAACAAAGCCCTGGTGACACATACAACTCTATTTACAAACACAGACATGTCACTGAGAAGGGCAGTAACATCAATCCACAATTCTCAATCACATTTAAATTAGTCATCACCCTTCCAAACCTGCAAATGTGTGTGTACATTGTTTCAAAGCCAGGGAAAAGCATTCATCACGGTCAGCATTGGACTGCTGAAGTTTGTAAACATGCATTCATCAAAACAAACAATCAAAAACATGGAATATTCTAACCTTTCATTCCCTCCTTGTGGAAGAATTGTGAACCAGAGACAGGAGTGAGAGGATACATTTAAATAAATGGTTTTGACAGAAGCTTCATCTTTTGGTCTGTAATTTTTAATTGAGAAGCTGTTATAGCAGCCATCTGTCAAAATAAATAAAGTAATAAATAAAATGGACTCAGTCATATAAGTAATTGTGTTTCTCTGACACCTTAAGTAAAAGAGCCTCACATTTACTTCAATCAGTAAACTGCCAATATGTTAAAGAAGACTCAATGCTAAAGACCAATGCATTTTAGGGATATCTTAGGTATACATTCCTTTTTAGAAATGGGACTTTATAACCTGAAACATTCTGGTTAGGACAGCATTTACTTTGAAGTGGTGTCTATTTGGATCAAAAGTACATTACATTATTTTTCATATATTTAAGTACTGTGTCACATTTTTCCATCTCTTTCACCAAACCAGTTAAGTGCAGTTACCGGGTGGATGCTTTTGGAAAGCTGACATCTAGTGGTAGGTAAAGGAAATGCAATGTTTTTTTGTTTATTTTTGGCTCTGGTTCAGATCCAGTTTTAATTCAAATAATTAAAATATTTAATTAAAATGCTTAATTTTGCTTTAATTATTTTAATTTGTTATGTGTACAGGAAAAAAATACTAGGTTAATAGAGACTCCAATTGTTTTAATTCTCATATTTTACATCAACTATTCACTATTCTATTTTAAGACCCGTTGTGTTTTGGACCGTTGGGGAGAACCCTGCTATAAGCTTCAATATTAAACTCCATAAAGCCCCAAACCACTCTCACAATTGAGCTTTGAAAGCTTTCCAAGTAAGACACAAAGGAGAAGAGTGAGGGAGACAGAAAAGGACATTAACTCTCATTCTTTACTTGCTGCACTAACGCTCTGTGTGTTTATGGCAACATCCAACCCACTGCAGACCAGAGCAATTTGCAGCATCAAGTCATCAAGTCCTCTCAATCACAGCAGTCTTTCTTAGAGGAAGATTCTCTCAGTCACATACCATGGGCATACGAGTGTGCACAAGAAGATGATGTGAAGTAGGAATGCCCAGAAAAAATGAACAGAATGACAGACTTGCAGTGGAAATCAGCAGAATCCAGAATACTGAACAAGTGGCAACTTCCAAGTTTTCCATGAGTCGCTGCAGAGGTTTACTGTCTCATCTGTTGGATGGTGGAGATGAGTTCTTCCTTCACACCTCTGCCAGCCTCAGCCACCTCTGCCTCCTCCTGTCCTCCTGCATTCTGCAGAAACATCTCAAGCTCACGTGGAGGCCATTGGCATAACTCAGCAGTCTTCCCTTTGTCTTCTACACTGGCCAGCCCTCAGCCAGGCATCTAGAGACTCCATGACCTGCTGCAGTCAGAGGCAGGTCAATATGTCCAGTGGATGAGGTCATAGGTCAGTGACTTTGTTCTCCACGGCAGCAGCAATCTGCTGGAGCCTGTAGCCCAGCTGCATCTTCTGGGCTGTGGGGTCCTCTTCCAGTGCACTAATGATCTACACATACACACACAGATACATGGCTGAGCTTTTGGCTAAGGGAGGGTTTCTTTCACAGTTTCAGATACTGTAGCCTACTCAGTTTGACACTGATGTGAAATATGGTATTTGGGATTCACAGCACAAAAAATGGTAAACTCACCTGATCATAATATTTGTTGATATATTTATATAATTCGTGCAAGGCCACAAGGCAATTTACTTCACCAGAGTAGTTCTGAGAAAGAGAGACATAGGGGACATAAACTTCATATTACAAGGAGTGTTGAAGCAACATCAATATTGAAAATCAATACTGAAAATCAGAGGAGAACAATCTGTTAACGGTAAAGATGTAAAGAATACTGCAAAATGGTCATACATTCATGGCAACATTGCATTTATTAACACTTTATCAAGGCACTAAATGCACTTTACAGTGAACAATGTTAAAAAGGTCATCAACCATCTCTGGTATTACTATTTGTGACATTGGAGTAACTGATGGCTGAGATCTAATAGCATTGAAATAGTGCAGTTGTTCCTTTGATTAACTATATGTCCGAGTATATGAGATGTGTCAGAGTCATCCAGACTTACCCTTGACAGCTCTGCAAGAGCAGAATTCATTTCCTGATCACTGGCTGAAATTGTCTGCCTGATATCAGCATAATACCTTTAAAAGAAAAACAAGAACACTTATATACCACAATTATTGTTTCCGACGCTGCACATTTACAACTTAATTGAAGAACCACAGTGTCAAGCCAGTCATGAGTGTGCCTGCATGCATCCATGTAGTTCATGTGTGAGTGATGCCAAACACTAAGTGGCCGGCTCCAGGTTTGTGTTGGTGTTCACAGCGAGCGGCGGGCGGACAGCTGGGCAGGGATGCCCTCTGTGCCCAGCCGGTCTGCTCCATGCCCAGGGCCAGGAGGCCAACAGGCTGGCACATTCTCACCTCTCCACCATCTGCTTGTAGCGTGGGATGTCTCTGGCATAGAGCAACTTGTTAATGGGGGAATCCTGAAAAAAAGAAAAGAGAAAAAAACACAGACACAATGAAAACACGTGAAAAAAAAAGCCAGGCTGTAAAAAAGGCCTGGTGGAGACCCTGCTGAGACAGCAGACATTGTAAAAGCTCACACTGACTCTATAAACAGCCCTCCTTCATTTGTCCCTCTAAATACACTAACTATCCTTCCAAATACAGCAACTATCCCTTAAATACAGTGACTATGCTAATACAGTGACTGCCATACTAAATAACAGAAATGATATCTTCCATTCCTTCTTTATATTGGTTGTAACAATGTCTGAGGTGTCCAATTCAGCTGTCTAAGTCTTGCTATCTGCATGCAGCTCACACTGCCTGGGTTCTTTGTTCAGCTTATATTTGAGCTATGAGGGCTAAATCAGTCTGGATCCAGACATGCAAAGCATGTTTATACTGCAGTGCTCCCCGCGTCTCTGCTCACCCTGCCCAGCTTGTGGTCTGCAATGGTGCAGGAGTCCATGAAGGTCTGGGCAATGACAGACAGCACAGCATCCACATTATCAGAGGTGTGCACATCAAATATGAAATGTGGGTTCTTCAGAATGTTGATCCAGAACCTGAGGGGGAGGCTACAGAGGGAAAATGACAGATAACATGGACAGATTACACAGGAGTAACAGATTAAATTTTGAAGTATTAAACTGCATGTAAACCTTATTTTACAATTGCAGGGTCTTTTACACCATGCAGTTAGTACACCAGTGATACCTGTTGGTTTTCCAGATGTGGACTGTCTCTGGGTCAGTGATGTTGTGCTGTAGAGCCTGCTCATCCAGCAGATCAAAGAAGTATTTGACAGCCAGTGGCACAGGTCTACTGGTGCTCAGGATCACCTGGAACAGGTCATCCACAAACTTCTGCAGCGTCCCCTGCAGACATACACCGGTTTGCCAGATATGAAATGTATGTAGATGTGTTTGTGCGTATTTATTTACACACATGTGTGCATAAATGTGTGTGTGTGTGTGTGTGTGTTAGGACCTTCATGGAGAGCAATCTTGTGAGGTAGATCTCTGGGATGGCCTTGGCTCTCTCGCGCTCCCTCTCCCTCAGGCTGCCCCTCCTGTGCTTGGGCAGCTCCGGCTCCTCGCTGGCCTTCACCAGGTGCCACAGCTTCATGCCCCCCTCATCACCATCCTCCAGCATGGGCGTCTCTGACACAACAGCAGCACCAGGACACATTTACATTACATTTACATTTACATTTAGGCATTTAGCAGACGCTTTTATCCAAAGCGACTTACAAAAGAGGATAACATTCAAGCTACAACACAATGAACCAACAAGGAGTGCATATTGCTAACATAGAATCTGCGCTGTTTTAAGTTGAAAGTGCAATAGTGTAACACAATGTAGAGAAATTAAATTATTAAGTGCATTCTCAAAGTTTACACCAGGAGATATTCTTGGAAGAGCTTAGTCTTCACGAGTTTCTTGAAGGTGGAGAGGGTATCAGTTGATCTGGTAGCACTTGGGAGGTCATTCCACCAGCGCGGAACCAGATATGAGAAGAGTCTGGACCGACCTGCACAAGGTGTTGGCCGTGCTAGAAAACGTTCCTTAGAGGAGCGTAGTGGTCGTCGGGTGACATAGGGCTTCAGAAGAGAATTCAAGTAGATGGGAGCAGAGCCATCATTCACCCTGTAGGCCAACATAAGTGCCTTGAATTTAATGCGAGCAGCCAAGGGCAGCCAGTGAAGTTCAATGAACAGAGGTGTGACATGTGCCCTTTTTGGCTGGTTAAAGACCAGACGTGCAGCTGCATTCTGGATCATCTGTAGCGGTCTTACTGCACAGGCTGGTAGGCCTGATAGGAGGACATTGCAGTAGTCAAGACGAGAGATAATCAGGGTCTGGACCAGGAGCTGGGTTGCATGTTGGGTTAGGTACGGCCTGATCTTTCTTATGTTGAATAGGGAAAAACGGCACGACCGAGCCACAGAGGCAACGTGATCTGCAAAGGTCAGTTGGTCATCGATCATGACACCTAGGTTTCTTGCTACTTTGGTGGGAGGAACAGACAGGGAGTCGATCTTGATACTGATGTCGTGATGTATGGCTTGTTTGGCTGGGAGGACCAGCAGTTCAGTTTTGGAGAGATTTAGTTGGAGGTGATGTCCTTTCATCCATGCAGATATATCGGAGAGACAGTCCGAGATCCGTGATGACACCGTGGAGTCGTCCGGCGGAAAGGACAGATAGAGCTGGGTATCATCCGCATAGCAGTGGTAAGAGAAGCCATGGGAGTGGATGATTGAGCCCAGCGAGGTGATGTACAGTGCGAAGAGAAGGGGCCCCAGCACAGATCCTTGGGGTACTCCTGTGGTGAGTTGGTGAAGTGCCGATGTCTGTCCTAGCCACGATACGTTGAACGACCGTCCAGTAAGATAGGACTTGAACCAAGAGTGCACTGTGTAGCTCCTCTGAGGGTTCCAGGGGAGCAGCAAGGTTTTTAAGGGTTAAGTGAGAAGACCGCCCACCAAGAGTCAGACAGAAACAATAGGCCTGATAGGAGTGGCCAACGACCAATTGATTTCTGATGACCCAGCTGTGCTAGTACTTCACGCCTTCTGATGGCTTGTAGGTGTATTACAAATCAGGTGGTTTCCCACAAGACAGGTAATCCAAAGCAGCTTCCAAGTTTAGCAAAATAGCACAGAACTAAATAAGCAGGACACAGCAGGGTAAAGGGGCCGGCCACATCAGGAACTATAACTATCAGGCAACTGTGTGGTAACTTTAATGATAAGGATATCCATTCTGAGTGCAGGGAACGTGTATCCAATAGGCTTCAGTACACCTTCAGAACAGAGTGTTTCTTTTTTTCTCTCTAGAGAATGTCTTATATGAATTAGGGTGGACAGTGTACAACAGAATGAACTGATGACTGTATGAGCAAAGCTTTTCTCAGGGCTATTTAAGGTCAGTCTGTACTTACAGTAATTCTAATGAAACTAATGACTCAGTGATTTAAAACCCATCATTCAAAACAAACAAGTTTAAGGAAAAAGAAGGTGGAGGCGTAAAGGTTCCCCCAGGTGACTCACTCTCTCCAGGCATGTAGTCATGGCTGTCGTGGTGAATGTGCTTGGAGTGACGTGGCACCAGCGTGACAGTGGCTCCATCAGGAACCTTGTGAGAGGAACAAAGTAGCTGAGTGAGTGGCAGGGACCCTGTCATGAGACCTCTAACCACCCCCCTCTGCTCTACCCTTGCTAGCATTTAGACACACTAGACTTGGCATTTTCACAAGTGTGATCTATTGGGCCACTCTTTGCAGTCTGCTCCCTGCAGAGCCAACCATCTGAGGCTGCATTCAAACCCATCTAAATACATGAAATCATACATTTCAGTGAAACACATTCAGGATTCTAACTGCTGTTGAACATTTATTTTTGGACTTCATTTCCTTCCAATTGTTACCACTATTGTTGTTACACTATTGTTCCAAGAGTGTCTTTGCTGATTCATCGTCCCTGTGGGGATGTGACCGTGCTCAGACCTTGTAGTGCTGTAGTGTGTTCAGTCTTTTCCATGTCCCCTGCACCACAGACGTGAGGTCCTCATCTGACAGAATCAGGTGACCCGCCATCCCGGCCCGCCATTCTGTTTGAGTTGAGTATCAAAATAAAAATAAGATACCAAAGTCAAGACTTGACATATCTGCACTTGGTTGCAGAATCCACATGAGGAGATACTGCAGACCCTGTCCCCTGTCATCATACATTTGAGTCCCAGAATCCTCTTCTACCTGAACCTTACCCAGGTGAAGAGAGTCGGTTGGGGGCCTGAGGGAGTAGGATGTGCCCTTCCAGGTCTGTTCCAGAATCTTCTCCTTCACCTGAGTGATGGTGTCACAGTCAAGCACCTTAGTGGGCATTGTTTGGGTGTCATTGGCACCTCCTCCAGTCACAAGGACATTTAGGGTCTGAGTGTAGAGGTAAAGGGAAGAGTTGCATGGTGTGAACATGGTGTCATGTTATATGGTAAAGAATATACGCATTAAAGAAGTTACCATAACTTAAATATTAACGTGTGTGTGTGTGTGTCTGTGTGTGTAGATGACAATCTCTCACCAGTGTGCGGTACTCCACATCCTCACGGAGCAGCCGGTTGTCATTGAGTGTGTACTTGGCCTTGCCTGTCACGGCGTCCACAGGGCCCTTATCCACCTGGTGTTTTATGGCTCTGAACAGCATGTACAGAGGCTCCCCCGCAGAGTCCTAACACCCACCCACACACACACACACACACACAGACACATGAGCAGCCGAGGCCACAGTGGCCACAGTGGTAACTCTCACACGCTAACTCACACAGCTGCACTGCAAAAGCCTGAGTTTAGATCTGTTTTCAAAGAGGTTAGCCATGCAACATGCAGCTAAGTATAGTAGGAATACGATAACAGGCCAGCTCAAATAACTTTCTAAAAACATATACACGTACACATTATGCTTACACTGCAAACCACCAAAAGTGCTTATTTTACAGAAAATGCCACAACAAATGAGAAAGAGCAGGCGGTGCGCCCGTGAAGTGCAGCTCCACAGCAGCTCACCCTGAGGAACGAGTAGAGGCAGATAGACATCCAGTTCGTCAGCAGTTTCTCAACCACCGATTCGGTCCTGAAAAGGGGGGAAACAGGGGAATGTGTGTTGGTGGTGGCAGCTGAAGCCTTCAGTTTGGTCAGTGGCTCTAATGTCATGCAGCTCTGACTCATTTAGCACACAAAAGCAGCCCAAATGATCTGTTTATAGAATTGTAATTGTCTAAATGAATGGTTACACAGGCTCCTTCAGTCTTCTGTACACAAATGCAAGAAAACCTATCCAGTGAATACAAATGTCCACTGAATATAGTCTAACTCAAATCAGATTGACTATCGTGAAAATGGGTTAGTACTGTCTCTCACCTCCTGAGCATGAGTTTGGGGTTCTTGGCAGTGTACTGCTCCACAAGGTCATTGAGCAGGGTCTTTAGGATGTCGGTGAAGTATTCCAGCTTGCTGTGGAGAGCCACCGTCAGCAGAGAGGCCACATAGGCCCGGTCCCGTGGGGAGAAGGTCCGCTGGCCCTCAAGGGTATGGATGAACTGAGGACAGTAGAATAGATACTCTGGCTTTGTATGTTTGGAAAGAATCATCTCATCTGAAGACAGTGAAACGTTTGTTTGATCTTGTGAGAGGGAGTGCTGGAGAAATCAAATGAGCTAACCGTGTGCATCACAGACTGAGAACACACACCGGTGATCACATGTGAAAAATACTCAGAACGGCGTCATGCATTAGCAAAAGCATCAGAAACAGAAGCCATGTTGGCCATGCTGACTGTACCTTGGTGAGGAAGAGTTTGCTGTTGAGCAGGTTGGACAGCTGCACCAGACCCTGCTCCACAGTGGCCCGCCGACATTCCTGGACATCCAGATCCCGTCTGAGCGCTGACTCCTTATGGCCAGGGAAGAAGATCCTCTCCGCGTATGTGCGATAGTCCAGGATTGGAATCCCAGATCCCACCAGGTCACTAGACATGTCCATCATCTCTGTCATCAGGTCTGAACACAAAGGTTCATAGAACAGAGTTAGATTATTCATACACATTTTACAATTTATGTGTTACAGTACCAAACACTTGGTATAGGTTGCAAGTGGAGCTGTGAAATGCTTTGAAATAATCAATAGTTTTCAACAAAGAATGGAGAATGAAGTACTAAAACACACCACAGCTAGTTTTTATAATTCATGGAAGCATCCGGCCACTAGGAAACATATATGAGATTTTTCCAGAACTTCAGGGAGTGCTACAACCAAACTAGTCATGCTGGATTAGCCAAGCAGTAAACATCCAGCATGGGCACCCCTGCCTGCCAAATATTTTATGTGTGCATGCGTGTGTTTTTATAAATCACTATTTTCATGGATATACACTTTATGTGAGTTGGCAAGTTTGAGCATGGTGTGACTTTGACACGTCAGACACAGTAAGCGTTGCCCACCGGTGAACTCCTTCTTGCAGCGGTCTCTCACACTGGTCTCCAGGTTCTCCAGCTGGATCTGGACTTTCTTATAGTCCCTCAGAGCCTGTTTACTCTTCCGCCTGACAAACAATACACATAAATGGGTAAAAATTACAACAACATTTAATGTGTAGACAGCTATCACCACAACGGCGCAAAAATGTCCTTGATCCTCCAGACACACAACAAGCCTTAAACTAAATAACACACTGGAGGAGATCATTTGTACCTGTATATTAGGACGATGACCAGCACAATGAGGGCCACAATAGATGCCCCTACACCGACCCCCACCTGAGCCTCCAGAGGAAAGGTGGACTGGCTCTGGGTGTCATACTGCACTCGGCCTAGAGAGAAGTTCAGGTTTCCCATTCGGACCTAGACATACGTAGTAGAGATATGGCAAACGACAGCCACAGCATAAGTGTATGAGGAAACCAGGTGTGAGCTAGAGGAACTAGAAATGGAATGGAAATACTTGTGCTCACAAATGGGCTACCATTGGCCATATATGTTTACTGAAACTGTTTCCAAAAATGTCACAACGAACGAATGAACAACCAGCTAATACAACAGCAGTGTGTGTAGTAGAGCATTATAAGCTTACAGCAGCCCAGGAGATTATGACTCACTGTGAATTCTGGGAGTACATCTGCACCCTCCCGCCTCTTCAGTGCCATGGCCAGGGGTTGCTGGGAAGGGGGCTCACAGTACAGGTGGTTGCGGGTCAGAGTTTTGACTGCACAAATGCCTTCCCCAATCACAGCCACCACCTCCTCTTTGAAAATGGCCAAATCTAAGTTTTCACCCTGAAAGTAGAGCCAAAGTCAGTAACAGACATACAGTTTATTCTCATCATCCTAATATATTATTTTTACAAACTTGTCAAGTTAGACACACACACACACACACCTCAACAGAAATTATGCTGCCAGGCTTGTGGCGATACGGCTTGCTGGGGTCATGTTGGTTGAGTGGTCGGAGGACGGGGTTCTGCTCATAGCTGAATGTCTCCGCACCGCCGACTGCACCAAAACTGAAGTGAAGGTTGTCAAGCAGAAAGTCCACCTCTACCTGGGCATGAAGCGCCTCCATGCCCACAGCCGGCGTCCCACATAAGATCAGAGAGGAGCTGTTCACTGTACAACGCTCTTCAAACTACCGGTGAAGGAACAGACAGTTTAGAGGACATCAGGAGGAACAAATGGGACTGGAGCTAAAGGAACTCAGGAATCATGCTAAAAGCTAAAAAAATCAAATGTATTGATTCAATTGTTGGGGAACCTTCTGGAATGTGTTTCAGATGAGGTACCAGGCAAAGAGCACACAATAAATTATTTTGATGCTCCAACTGTCCAGAATTTTGGTAAAAAATTGTTGATTGACAAACTGGACGACTGCTTTTCAGTCATAATTTATTAGTCACACTGCACTTCAGAGAATCCTGTTCACCTGTTTAACTGTGCAGAGTACTCCTTCAGGACAGCCAGGCTCCGGAACAATCCGCCGCAACCTTCTGTGTGGCCTACTTTCCCTTTCCTCTATGCTCTCACTCTTCCTCCTCTTCCTCCTCTTCTTCTTCTGTGGCTGAGGCTTGAGAGGCATGAGTGTCACACGGATCCGTGGCTCCTGAACTACATCCAGGTTGTGTCCAGACACGCGAATGATCCTCCCACCACTGCAGAACAGACAGACTTTTAGCTTTTGCAGCTAAATACACTTAGTCAAATATTAGTATATAATTTACAATAGAATATAAACAATTCTCAACAATTACCACCAATACTGTTGGCAATATGTGGCATTTAACTGTCTGTCTTTCAGATGACAGGCCAATTGATGAGTAAGCAAAAGTCCCACCTGAGGAAACTTCTGGATGGAGCTGCTTGTGTGACATTGGGATCAGGGCAGTAATGAAAGGGAAGTGCCTGCAGATGGCGCTCTGCCCTATTGAATCGCACCACCACAGCATGCTCCCCAGTCCTGTTACTGCTGCCAGTCACACACTGGATGTGGTCATTGTGCACCTCAGAGGAACTGGCAAGAAATAGAAGACGGGTATGTTAGTAGAGTGACATAATAATATGACTTCATATGGTGAGTCAGTGGGCTGTGCTAATTTGGTCATGTTGTCAAATATGATAAGCGTACACTCAGCTACTGTGAGAAAGATATCACAGATAACATGGGACTTAATTGATTGGGACTAAAATTGAATGTCCATATGAAATGGATATACTTCTGCCTGACAGTGTCATGACAGTCTTACATGGCACAGGGAATTCCTCCGATGAGAACAGTGATGTCCCGCAGGTTGCCTGTGCGGAGACTCCGGCCGGTGATGGTGAGCAGGGTGCCTCCTGCCAGTGGGCCTCTCTGGGGGAACACATCTGTCAGCGTTGGGTTCTAGGGTGGAAGAAGGATGATAGGTAAAATGAGTGACAGGCCCACATAATGTGCTCACTGAACAGGGAAATCATCAATAATTCTGGCTCAAATTTCAAGAAAACATTCAGCACATCATTGAGATGTTCCTTTGAGACATTTCGACCCTGTTTCTGTCCACCCTAATATAACACATAGCAGGTACAGGTGAACGGTTGGAAACCTGAAAGTGGAACTTCTGTGCTGAAAGGCCGACTCCTCCATCCCTGACCTCCACGGAGGCCTGTCCGCCTCGTTCCCCTCCGCTCGCTGCTGTCTCACACACAATCCTGCCCAACAAAGGACACCATCAAGCATCTGCCTCCACTAATGAGGGTTGCCATTAGTGCTTTGTTCAAAACCCTGACCTAAAACATCACCAGTGCAACTCAGTGAGTACCCTATAGAGTCACAGAAAGAATAGGATGCTTGTAGAATAGATTGTGTGAAAAAAAACACCTGTCTGGCTTATTATTTTAAATCACTGACCCAAAAGAGCAAGAGGTAAAAATGTTTATGTACTGCACTTTATGCCTCAGAAACAATTTCATTATCCTGATCAATAATGCTGTTTCTAAACAGGAAGCAGGAGTGTTTGTGAGTTACCTGGATGAGACCTCATAGCTACTAAGGATGACATGGCAGGGGACCCCCGCCAGAGTGACAGAGTGCTGGACGTCCTCAGCTCTCTGGCCGAGGTTGGAGCCTGAGATGGTGACAGTGGTGCCCCCCTCTATGGGCCCAGACAGAGGCTCAATCTGAAACAAGTGCACCAAATCTTAAAGAAAACAGCCAAACTCCACACTAAAACCAATCTTAGGTGATAACTAAATCTCATTTATTTTCTTCTATATCCACACTCTCTATTGCATAAAATTACCATAACTACATCAATGCAACCACACATCAATATCTGTGATCAATTGAATTTGGGGATTTGGAAGTGACTGCTGTTTGCAGCTGACTGGATAATGATCTTAAAACTCTTGGATCCACCATATCCAAATTCTTGGTGTAGGGGCAGCATGCCAGGACTCACCAGGTGGATGACAGGTGCTGGGCATGTCTGCTGCACCTCGTCTGCACATGAGTCCCTGTAGAGGCAGCTGGAGAGGACGCCGCCACACCACACACAGCCGTACTTGGGATCGGCCGTGTGGCAGTGGCTGCAGTCGGAGCGGCCAACCGAGCAGTTATACAGAGTCACTGCAAGGTGAATAGACGGTCAGTGCCTACAGTGGCTCTCTGTAAAACACTGTTGTTTTCCACATGCACTACTGCATTCATTTGCCAGCCCAGTAAAATCATTTGTCAGAGAAGAAAAATCAATGTGGACAATTAATGTCAGGGGTGTTCCAGCCTCAGGGGCTGGTCATCAAAGTTGTATGGAACAGATGGAGTGGAAAAATAGGTTACATGTGATGACACTGTCTGAGGCATAGGGCAGGTGGCTATTGTTTACCTGTAGTATCTGCATCGGTTAAAGGCCATTACTCAACCCACTCACACTATTGCCCAATTACAAGCACTACTGGGAGGTTTTCCTTTCATGTTTGAACATGTTAATATCTGCTGAGGCAGCTACAGTAATCAGGCTGTTCTTTGGCTGATTTCCTTATCTTCTGAACATCAAAAATAATGGACCATTTCTAATATATCAAACACATGCCTTGGGCTGGAAATATATTTGTTTTAACAGTTTATCATGCCATAGATTTATAGTGCCATGACAACCGTAATAAGTAACTACACAGGCCCTTGAAATCAAAGATTGCTGACACAGAGCCTGGAGGCAAATCCTACACATCTAGTGCAATTATATATGAAGCCTGTCCTGTGCCTGACTTCCACCATGAAATGCTTTTTAAACACTGACTACATGTCAGTGCCATGGCTCTGATTCCATCTTACCATGCAGGTCCTGGATGCTGTCCATCTGGAAGGCATTTCTCCTGCGAACAGAGACTGTAGCGCTGTAGTCCCCCACCGCAGCTGAGTAGGAATACTGGAACACAACACAACACAACACAGCACAAGTGACCTTCACAATGTGCCAACCATACTGGCCTACACATAATGTCATTCGATATCAGTGGGAATGCCAGAATGAAAATATGCACTATAAAAAAGCCTTTTTATTTCTTAAAATAGTTTCAAAAAAAAAATCACCTCATTATAAAGGGCCAAAAAAGTAAACTGTTGTGAACATAATTACATACAATTAAACACATGATGTCAGCAGGACATGATGGGAAAGGGAGAATATGAAACCTTGTGGAGTTGGCAGGTGATGAAAAAGCGGGAAGACTGGGCCTCATCTGCTTCTACAAAAGCGTCCACCACTACAGCCTGCCCTTCGATGGCCAGCACACATTCATAGTCCAGCTCTTCATCCTAACACACCATTGGGCGCGTTATAAACCAGCACACAGAATTCCTTACTAAAATGTACTGTGACATAACAACTAATGGGCATAGACATAGATAGGGCTTCATAGATTCAACCTGAGTACTATGAGGCACTCAGAATGGTGTAATACCCTTAACATCTATGGTTTAATCGTGCAGCTAGAGGGAGGTGCTACCTTGTAGAGATGCAGGTTGCGTCCTGTGAGGGTGATCTTCCTGTCTATGTTGACCGGAAGAAGAGAGGAGCCTTGGATGCTCTCCACACAGGGACATGCATATGAGCCCGCACTCACCAACGAGCCTTCATCCCCCTGCACACACACACACACACACACACACACACACACACACACACACACACACACACACACACACACACACACATAAACAACAACAAAAAACATGAACTCAAAGTTTGGCTTCAGACAGTTTCAAACTCACATCTCATGAGGGATCAGTGATACACAGAGAACAGCTGTGCTCTCACTTTCCATTGTAAATCAGCAGTAGTGGCCTAAAGGTACTATAACATTCATCATTTCTCTGTACAGCCAAGGGACAGATACTACACTATGAAGGGAAACACAAATGATCAAAAAGACACAGACACAACAAATAATGCACAGGCTTCCTTCAAGATTATGAGCTATGTGGGTTGAGGCTGAAGTAGCTCCAATAACATCATAATACCGAAAACACGACACAACATACTAATAAGACAGAAATGGGAAAATTAACATAAACTTAACAAAAATGAATGAATCATTTACACGACTGGTATACTAATGAGATATTAGGGTTAATTGTCTAGCTTTATTTCTTACTTTTCATTCATTTTTAAAGATCAAAAAGAGTTCTTAGTGGTGGAGAAGCTGTGAATGCTCTTTCATTTTTGCCCTGGCTGACTGTATTTGTTGAATTTACTTGAACCACGTTACTATTTATAAGTCTTCCACTCAGGCCACGGTCTCCATGGAAGCACTGACTCACCGGGAGATAAGAATCAGCTGAGTCAGACTGGTAGTCCATGTCTGGGCTCGGGGAGAAGTCTGAGTCCGGCGGGCTGCTCTCCCCCTCCCCCTCCCCCTCCCCATCCCCAGAGGGCACACTGGCAGATGAACATAGACTTCCGCTCCAGCTTCCTCCTCCTCTTCAGACTCCACAGGCACGTCCAACCAAGACGTCACACTCTCAGGAGTGGTGAGAGCAGCCTCTGGGACAGGGGATGGAGGGATTATGTCTTCATCCAGTGGAAGCTCCATTACACCTGTCATAGGGGTGGTTCTAGAACCATCCAGTCCTGTTTCCTCTAGTGATGCATCTGTTGCTTCCTCCTCTTTTCCAACAGCCTGCAGGGAATGATTCTGAGAACCTGTTCTTACATCTCCCTCCAAACTCACTTCTTCAGCAGCGTGGCCAGTCTCTGTGGTGTTTCTCCCAGCCAGAGGAGTTGTGCTAGTGGGTTTGCTGGTCACTGTGGTGGCCTGATTCAGCATGGGTGGTAGAGGAGCAGTGGTAGCAGCACTGGGAAGAGGTGTGGTGGGAACCAGTGTGGGTTCGGGAGTGGTTGATGGAGTTATGGAGGGAGTGTCTAAAGCTCCTGAATCAGTTTCTGAGTGAACTGTGGTTGGATTTGTCAAACTCTGCGTGGTTGATGCTAACCTATTGACAACTTTTGAAGTTGTAGGGCCAGATGTTGGGAGTTTGAACTTGTTGACACAGGGGAGTGATGAGTAGGTGATTGACACAAGACATAAACAAAATAGAAAAAAAAATATGAATACAAAATATGGAAAACAAACTGTCAAATATACATACATATAGACCAACAAGGCACTAACAAAATATTTAGTCTGGAGACATGGACCAGACAAAACATGAGAGCTGCAGCACAAAACAAACAAGCAAACATATCAGTGAGGCGCTTGATTTCTACTACACACAAGCTGAGCATGCAACATAGAACCTTAGAAATAGGTCATATTTGTTTGGCAGACTAAAACTTACATGCTCATTGTAAATGATGACCCCCTGGCTGCAGGCTTGTTTGTGTGTACACAAGTGCTGGTGAATACACCAGTTACAGCTCCAGCGACTGCTCACACAACCTGTGCACCTAGCAGCAAGACATACAAACAGGTTTCATTAAAGCAATATAAAAACAATATACAACATTTTGTGACTTGTGAAATCAGCCAGGAAATAAGGCAGGTAGGACCAGTTTATGTGTGAATTTCAGTTTGGGAGGTGATGTGAGTTTAGAAAACAACACAGAATCAGATATTGTCTGCATTGCTTTCAGACAATAGAGGGTTGGCTAAAAATTAGAAGCATGAATTTTTCATGGACCAATTAACAAATCTGCACCACATAAAAGAAGTAACATCATACATGTGGTTCAATCATCAATGCAAGCAATAACTTTTTAGCAGTTTTGGTTGTCGGTCTATCTTGTTAACAGATTGCCTTCCAGTTTGAGGGCAAGAATGTGTGGGGCCTCTTCCCATCCCCCTCCTTCATCAGTAACGACATCTGTCACCGTGTCTTTGCTTCAGCACTATTGCCAGCGAGGGTGACAGCTGCCTTGGCAGGCATCTCTCTCTCTTTTTCATCGCCTCCCCCTCATGCCATGAAGTACACAGTACGCCAGGGTTGATTTCACGCCAAATGGTTCACATTCCTGCTGCCCCTCCCTTCACACACCTTAGAGTCTGTATTCAAATGAGCCCAACCCTGTTAGGCTTTTATGCTTTGATGTCCACTTATATGCCTCAATGCACACTCTTCCATCTATGCGATTTGTGATATTCCTCAGATATGGGATTTGTGATATTCCTCAAGGCAAAGAAGTAATCTGTACTCACGGCTTAGTAGGGGACAGATGCTGGACGAGGCCGCAGTCATAGAAGGTAAACATTTGGCTGGCAACTGTGATGTTGAGAAAGCGAAGTGATAGGGGCACAGTAACAGAGTCTGCAGAAGAGGAGAGTATGTGTCAGTTAGACACTACATGTCTGGAGTGTTCCGAATTCCTCAGACTGTGTGCCAGTGTGAAGATGAGGTATTTTTTAATAAGTTTTCCTAATGTCTCAAGAACAAAATATGGAGTGCAGCAGGATGTCAGGAAAACTGTAACCATGAGAAAAAAAGTCTGTGCTTGTGATTTTTTGCGCTGTTATTTCATCAGAATTAAAAGCAACAAATTCAATCATTCCTGGAATGTGTCCCTGCAATTACTGTTTTCCCAAGGAAGCAGAGGTCATTTGGACGCCTGCTTTCCTCTGCTGCCTCAAACAAATACCCCCAAACTAAGACAAACAACAACAGTATGGACAAACACACCCCTATTAATAACACAGAAACCATATATTTGAGACCAATATTTTTGTAATCTGAGAACAAAGTGGCCTTCAATAATACAAAATAACTGTACACAAACTACATCTAATACATGAGCTGTGATCACTGGGGACACATCAACTCAGAATATTTGAATAGCAGAGTTACTGAAAGAGGAGTTACTGGCATACATTTGTAACTTGGGTTTTCCCAGATTACTCATGAGTCTCCCACCTTCTCCCTGGCTGATAGAAGGAACTCTCTTTGGTTCTGGAGTGTGGCAGCTGACTGTTGTGCCCTGGACAGCAGCAGGAGTTTCAGAGTCCTTAAAAACACAGCTGTATGCTTCCCCTTCAGACAGACTGGGCAAGCCTGGAACTTCCAGAACAATCTGAACAGAACATGGGATAAAAATTTAAAAAACACCTGTTACATCCAAAATTCTACACACTGTGTGTGTGTGTGTGTGGGGTTGCACTTACACTGGTCTCCTCCCCACGGCTTGCATTGAGGGGGTTGAAGGAGGTGACCCTGAGGCACCGCTGCTGCTGCTTGGGACTGAAACTCCAGAGCCACTGGCCTGGTAGAGAGCCCCGCTGGCAGGATGAGCGCACGCCACATCTAACGGCCACAGAAACATATTACTTGATTGTCAAGTGTGGTGCAACCCAGCAACATTCACAGTAACTCTAACCCCTAACATCAAGGCCAATTTCAGTACAAATTCATGGGAAAACAATAGTGGCCATGCAACATACGGCATAGGCTTTGGCTTTCGCATTTTTCTCATTAAAAGATTTTTAAAAATTCCCTTCTCCTTCCCTAATTTCCTACAAACAAAATGTCTCTTTTCTTCCCCTGAAGACATCCATCTCACCCAAATATCTGCTGAAACATCATCAGGACAGTGAAATACAGTAGCTGTCACGTTGTGTAATTGGAATATCTTTGCATCTTTTGCTTCTTTTACCAGAGACAAAAAATGTAAACACACTAGAGTAGTTTTTATTACACTTGAAGTATATTTCTGCATTTTACTAAATCCAGTTGAGTAAAAAGTTAAGTCAGTACTTTTACCGGAGTCGTGCTATTTCTGCTTGAGAATGTGAAGTGTGTACTTTTGCCTCTCCATACACTGGAGTAAATTTCCCTTGTGAAAAATAACAATCTAAGCATGGAATCACAGACGCAGTCTGTGAGGATGTAAATATTCTTAATCTTTATTGATACAAACATCACTTCCAGTGTGTGGGCGAGAGACAGCTTACTGCAGAGGTATTAGGTTAGTATTGACTCCTGAGCCCAGCAGACACAAGATCACATGAGGGGGTTAACAGCTCACCTCCCCTCCAGTACACACCAGCCACAGTAGGGATCATGGGAGGCCAGACATGACTCACAGTCAGAATGCCTCTCACACTCCGACACAGGACGCTTCTCCACCTGTAACACATACATACATACACACACACACACACACACACACCCATTGACAGTTTCACTCTGAACCTTTTAATATCTATTCTGAATAAGAGTGAAAAGAAGGTAGAATGCTACATTGCTGCAATGTGTGTGTGTGTGTGTGTGTGTGTGTGCGTGTGTGATTTTAACTCACTGCATTGCGGGTCATGATGAGGAGGTGTTTGTGGTCCTTGTCCAGGATCAGGTCACTGCTGATGGGGGAGTCATGCTGGACTGAGATGGTGGCATATCTCTCTGCCTGCCCAGTGGCGTAGTCTATGAACACCTACAGAGCCGCACACACAGGTCAGCCAAAGGCAAAGGGAACTGTGGGTAATGATGCTCAGACGGTCAGGAGAGCACAGTTTCAACTGTACTAACCACAGGTCAGCGGCTCACACAAAGTACAAAGGAAACTACTTGACTGAAGTAGATGAAAACTTTCACTGTAGCAATAAGTGTGAATACACTGATACACACATTAAACAGGAGAGCTCAAAAATGTGGGCTTGGGAACACAATACATTGGGATAAAGAGCTTAATGTTTCTTAAATCATATCGTCTCTGGAGTAGATTACACTAAATCAGATTTTCAGGTGGGAAATCCAATCTGTGAGACAGGTGACATGGTTAAAAGTCTCAGACACCTTCAGCTAAGTGGCTAACAGGCCTTCCCATGCCTAGCTTGGCCAGGCTTAACATGATTAGCGTCCATTTAGTGTCAGCTCCAGTTACCTTGGGAGAAAATCATGTTCTGTTCCTTTTACACTGGAGATGGCCTGGGTGTGTGTGTGTCTGTGTGTGTGTGTGTGTATGTGTGTGTGTGTGTGTGTGTGTGTGTGTGTGTGTGTGTGTGTGTGTGTGTGCAATCATGTGAATGTGGATGGATGTAAAGTAGCCATGGGTAATTGTGTATGTCTCGGAGTATGACAGTCTCTCACTATAAGGTTAGTGTGTGTGTGTGTGTGAGTGCATGTGTGTGTGTGCTGCGGTATTTGGACTGTGTGGATGATATAATCCCTTTATAATGGGTTACTTCTGGTCAGCTGCATGTTGAGGGCCTTTGATCTTATACCTCAAAAGCCAGTCAGGCTGGAGCTCAGGGTGCTATGGCCCACTGCCTCTATTCACAGACTCCTTCACAATTAGCCACCAGGAGCACCTCCTTGAAAAGACTCAAGTGAATGCATCCCCCACATGAGTGAGTCCAGAGAAAACCTTCACATGTGCGGATGGAAAGAATATGGCAACCAGCTCTGCATGCCCTCAGACAATCATTTAGCCATATATGGCCTAAAGGTGTACACTGATTAGACTCAAATTGGGCCCAAAAGGTTAAATTGAATTAAACCTAATTAAATTACTAACTGCCAAGTCAATCTAATGAATCATGGTCATACTACAAATATTTTCTCAAGTAATGGAGCAGATTAGGATACATGTACCGCATAGGCATTCCATATTGGTGTTTTGTGACCACACGTGAGATATTCTCCAGTGTTTCTCCACACCATGAAGCTGAATTTCAGATTTGACTTCTGGGACCAGACATTCTCTGTTCAACATGAATCTTTAAAGAGGTTTAGTCTCTGCTCTACCTTATGTAAGTTTCCTTTGGAGTCTCCCAGGAAGGCGATGGTGTGCTGGTCCCTGACGCTGGCGGCCACGGCAGTAAGGCGAGCGGTTGGGCTATCCCAGAGTGCCCTGCTCTCCACAGCCGTGCGGCTGGCCATGGGGCTGGGGGTGTGGTCGGAGCCACAGGGATATGCCTTCAGGGTGTTCTGCGGAGAGAAAAACAAGCACAGACGCTTTAAGCTTCCCCCATGTTCTCATGCCATATCCTCGGCATCCTGGCATCAGACTCCACAGCAGACACTGCTGATGGGAGCATTTTTACCAGGCGGGTATTAATCTGTTTTGTTTCAATACTCTCTCAGCCAAATACAAAAATAAACTCCCAGTCAATCCCAACAGGATGTTCCTCCTCTACTGGCAATGTGAAAAAGTAATAGCTGCAAGAAACGAGTTGCACATCCATATGAGTCACACACAAGTGAGAAAAAGTACAAAGTTTGTCTCATTATGTCATTCTTGTTGTGATGATGTCATGCCAAATCCTCTCAGTCATTCAGATGTCCTCTTTTCATGTACACTAGAGTTTAGTGCCTTCATTGTCTCTGGGGGCACTGCGATCCTCTTATGCTGCCTTAAGCAGATTGGGGCCAAATAAGATTACTTACAGACTGCAAGTTAGCTTTGCTGTTTCAACCAAACACCCTGCAATTTTCCCTCTTATGTCCTCAGAGACATAAGGCCACCTGTGGCTCCTTTTTTCACAAAGCCATCAGCGCTGGCCTATATTATGTCTACAAACTACAATTCGGGGCCTGTTTACAAAGTGCTCTGTGTGTATGTGAGTGTGCATGTGTGTCTCTGTGCCTGTTTATGTGTGTGTGTTTGTGTATGTGTGTGTGTGTGTGTGTGTGTCTGTGACTGTATATTATGAAAGAAATGTGCATATGGAAGTACACATGGCCTCTCCAAGCCTCTCTTGGCAGAGTTCATTAGTGGAGCTGTGCTCTGTTTGTTTTATAGATCCCTAACAATCCCATTAAATCACACTCGCCGTCCTGGCAACGGAGGTAGATGGGAGGCAGGTCATGCCAAGGTCATGGGCCCCGGGCTCCTGGCCTGGCATCTGGGATTCACTGCCTGTCAGACGCAGGCCTCATTAGGACCCTTCCCTGGGTTACCAAACTGCCCTCCTCTCCTTGGCTTCTAAATGCCAATGCATAGGACTATGCCCGCTTAAACTCTCACTAAGGCATTATGGGAAAAATTCCAGACCTAAAATTACCTTCATACCAAACTGCTCATGTTTTAAAAAGGTATCTTTTAAAGACATTTACAACAAATGTCACAGGGTACTGAAATAAGGGACTCTGGATAATATGTATGGCAGTCAGGCCAAAATGCATTTCTGTTTACAGTATGATTGTATATGTCAGGGCGGTGTGGTGAAGTAGCCTATTATTCATTCTGTCAGGTCATGAGTTGTTTATCTTACCCTTGGCAGACTAGCACAGCTCGACTTAACATCATACTCAATGTAGGCCACTTCAGTGGCACCTTCCCCCAGTCCCATCTGAGTGTAGCACAAGTCTCGCGTGGCATTCATCTGATGGTCAAGCATGTCTAGCTGGTAGAAACAGAGAGCCGATTCATCCCCAGGCCCCACGGCCGAGCTCACCCAGGGAGAGAACACCCCCACCAGCAGCTCGGCCCCAGAGCTGGTGCTACCGAGATGTGCTGCCTGGAGGAGATTGTATTTTTTCCCCGTTGTCACAGAGTGACAGGCCAGGGGCACCTCCACGTAGGAATAGTAGGCTGCATCATCCAGGCACACCCGGGCCGCAAAGGTACGGTAGTCACGTGACGCAGCCTTGAGGTCTCGCCTGTAGAACAGGAAGTAAACATGTCCGTGGCGGGAGAAAGTGGTCACGAAATGGTGGTCGTACTCCGACTGGCGCCCAGCCACAGTGAGCTTGGCTGTTTCTTCATAGGAGAAGATGGGCTCAGTGGTGAGGTGCCGCGTGGAGATGGGTGGCTGGCTGCTGGTGTAGCCCCGGCCCACGTAGAGCACTGGCGGCACCTCGGGTCTCGGCCGCACCACCAGGCCCACAGTGGAGACGGCTGGATCGTTGGCCGCCACGTGCTGCGTGTCCACGGGCCGCTCGGCCGAGAAGAGCACCCGGCTTACGGAGTCCAGGCTGCGCTTCTGGCAGGTGCCCTGGTGCACGCTGCCACAGGTGATGAGCTGCAGGGAGAAGGGATCCACCAGCAGCAGCTTGTTGTGGTTATGGGCATAGCTGGCGTGAGGGCAGTGGGCCTCGGTGACCGGAGGCAGACAGTCCTTGCTGTCCCTCACGGGGCCCGTGCGCTCCTCCTGCTCCAGACGCAGGCCATCCAAGCCATCCAGCTGGAAGAGGCGGTCACGGGCCCCCACATACACCGTGCCCACAGACGGATCGGGGTGCAGAGCCAGGTGCTCAAAGACGGTGTCATTGGAGGAGAAGCGTGGGTATCTGTGCTCCGTCTGGACTCTACTGGCACCAAGCAGGAGGAGCTGAAGAAGGACACATACAAGGGCCATCCCGAGCACTGTACACAAACACCAAACAAACACAAGCATCACAGACCTAGAATAGATACTCATAGCAATACAGTTATCAAGCAGTGACATGTTAGCTACTGAATACTGACAGATGGCAATGCAATGATTTATGTGGGAAATTACAGTAGAAACTCACCATTTGTTATGAATATGATTATCAGGAGGAGCGTCTCCTTTTGTCATCACGTGATATAGCACATTGTTTTAGAATATCCCTAAGAAAAAGAGAAGGAAATGGTGATATGGTACAATGCTGATATGGTACAAGCTGCCAGCTGCCACCGTTGTGCCCCTGAGCAAGGCACTTAACCCTAAGTTGCTCTAGGGGAGACTGGCCCTGAACAGTTAGTATAACAATTAGATAGTTGACAAAATGTAAGTCGCTTTGGGTAAAAGCGTCTGCTAAATTCATAAATGTAAAATGTAATGTAATGTAATGTACAATGGCCAATAAAAGAGGAGTAAACTAACCATAGAATTAAAACCAGTATTTATTTCATTAATTGAAATAACCTTAGTGCTAATATACTATAACCTTAACCTTAGTGCTAATATAAAACGTAACTGAGAAACCAGTACACTATGAATGTTTTTGAAGAAGGCTGTAACAGGCAACTAGTTTTGGAATCAACATCAGATTGTATTTGAGGAACAAACACCCATGTTGATCTCATTAGGATATGCACTGTTGGAAATGAGCAGGATATGTACAACTGATAGAGCTATGTGGGAAACCCTAAGGCAGGAGACCGTTGCTGCTGGTAGGGCAGGGCACCATTCCACATTTGGCTTGTGGGGCAACTGAAGCAGCCATTCAAATGCTATTTGCTTATGTGCTGGATTACTTCCTCTGAAGCTGAGCAAATACATATTTCACTAACACATGATTATACACATTTTAGAACACCAGTGGATGTTATGTGAGATTGCACCAACATATCATTTTCTAGCACAAAGCCACTGTCTGTAAGACCACTGGAATTACAATGTATGCTTAAAAATGTATACATCAATCCACTTAAAATCTATTTAGTCATTACCAGCCATGAATGAGTCTTTAGAAATGCATCCACCCAACCACTGCAATTGTAGCCACTTCTGCTCTCTCTCTCTCTCCCTCTCTCTCTCCCTCACTCCGTCTCATGCAAGGAAATGGCAACAAGTGTCACTGGTTCACACATGCCGCTGAGACTCAAAGGGACACTATTCTCCTTGGCGAGACACAGACTCCCTTCACCACACCGGAGACCTTTAGAAAAGAGGGGAAAGAAGCCCTCTTTGTAAGGCCAGCTTGCCATTGACCTTATGTATGGACCAGGGAGGAAATGGCACCGAGCCACACGTGCATTTAGCTCCTCACGATAATATTAGCCCTGTCACTGAGATAGTTGGTCTACATACAAAGTGAAAAGTCCCACTCTCCAAAGACTGTGGCATTTGTTCACTGTGACTGGTAGCTTTCTCTGAAGGCCTAAATGCTGAAATCCTCCAGGATTTATCCATGTGTTTCAGAGATAGCAAATGATTTGAGATCTGCAAAGTCCATGTGGTTTTATCTATCTCTGATAGCCTGAGGGTTCTCATTATTGTCAGACTATGAATGTCCTGGCAACTGATCTTTCACTTTTGACAGAGAACAGTGACCATAATTTTCACCCTTGTCAAAGACTTAAAGTTATGCCTCTTCAACAAGAATCTGCTGCTCCTGAACAGACTGTATTGTTTGGAAGTGTTCCCAGGAGGGGAAGGAGCCAAGGCAGGCTGAGAAGCATCAGGCCTCCAGGGCATGCTCCACACAGCGGGACCCGAAGAATCCGCCCCACTGTCCAGCGAAGAAGGCTCTGGCATTGACCCCACATTTTATTGGGTCCTACAGAATGTCGCACAGCCATGGTTCTTTGGACATGGCACTGGATGTGCTAATTTGCCATGGCCAAAGATTTGTGCATGCCTTTCAAAAACAATATCCCCATTGAAACCATCGTGACAGGTTGCCCAAATGGTTCTTGTAATGGAGCGCAATCTGTCTTGCAGACTTGCCACGCCATTAAAGTGCCTGTTAACTGTGATCATGCCATGCTTTTCATTTCAGACTGTAGACAAGATAAGCCAGCTTAAAGTACTTTGTAAACTACCATGGCATAATGAAGAGAATCTAAACAAAACTTCCATAAAAGTGATTTTATTACTGTAATAATTATTATTAGAAGACAGAAAATGCAAGAGAAAAAGAGAGGAAACAGTACAGAAACAAACAAACTAAAACAAACATTTAATGCACATTCTTTATTCCATTACTTCCATACAGATTAGCTTTCTAATGTTCATTTCATTTCATAACCACCACTATTTCACAAGGAGTAGTTTTGGGGTAAATACAAGGGCTCTTTGAACAATCTCCACAGTCCAACAGCAAAATTCACCATTTTCTATTCCATGTAAATGCTTATCAGCACAGAGCGCTGACACTGCCAACCACACTCAGCTCATCTCAGCTCGTCTCATGAGACTGATATCTGATGTGCCGTTGAGAGCTAACCAACTGTGCACAGACAAAGACAAATAGGACTTAAAATTTCCTTAATAATTAGCCACAGCAATAGCTGGACCTAAAAGCTTAGCATTACAACAGCAATTAACAGCTTTAATCAGTTTCGCCAAACATTACAAAAGAGCTCAAAACATTTAGGGTACCATATTTGCTGTTGCCTTGCTGTTGGCCATGCATCTGGCTTGGCATAAAATGCTTCGTGTAGTGTCCATTAGAACTGCAAGGAAAACTTTTGTAAAGAAACTGAGATTGGTGTAGATTATGTTGATGGTAACTGATGGCACCCACCTTCTAACCTTGTACAACTAATTCAGTGTCTTGTGCCGTACAGTCTTTGTCTTTTTAAGCTATTAGTCTTTTGGGTGTGGGCACAAGAATAGGGTTGATATCCTGAGGTGTGTTAAATTCAGCAAACAGTGGCAACAACCAATGGCAAATGTCTCCTTTTAAAAAAAAATGCATGTTGCAAAATGCTAATTCAGTGATAACCATCTTGCCATATTTTCACAGAGAGCTACCTCCTTCAACTGTTTGTGAGTGTTCTGAAATGTTCAGAACGTTCTGATAACTGCTGGCAATATTCTGAGAAAATGGCAAAGATTTCTGAAAGTTTTGTGAATTTCAACACACTACTGATTCCACAGAGTGGCTCTGACCAAGTCATAAACAATCAATGTGCTGCTTCAGGATTATGGAAGGGCAAGATGCAATTGATTGGCTATTGAGCTCACACATCAAAAACCTTCTGCCAGAATCACAGACTTTACCTGCAAGGAGACAGTGAATGCAGGCTAACTGCATTCCTTAACCTTAACTAGTACTAGGTCTGAGGTCCCAAAAGAGCAGCAGAACATGGGTTCACTGCAGCAACCCTCCTGGGTTTGAAGTTTGTGAGACTAAGCGGGAACCTTCATAATATTTGGTAGACACCCAGTTAGTCCTTCTGTTTGACATCTGGAGGCTGTGGTGTTATGTTGAACTGTCATTTTGCATGATGACATTCTGATTGTTTGCAGACTTACTGCTCCACTGTCTTTTGATAAAGTACTTAAAAGTAGGCTACAAACTGAACTTGTAACAAATGAAAACAAGACACATAAGTGCTTCACATACCCACTATCAACATTCTGGAACTGAATTAATATTCTCATGAGTGGAGGCATTTGGCAAAGCCTTAGCTCATTTCCAATCCCAACAATTCCCTGTGGAGGGAGAATGGTTAGACAATTTCAGGATAATCCTAGGGTTAGGGATAGTTTTATTATTCCAAACTGAAATCAGGTTGTTCAGTAGCATCCTAATGAGGACTGCTTAGCCCCAACTCAACTGTCCAAAAGCCACTTGGACATAAACTTTTCTCCAACTTTACTTTTGTGAAGTGTGTGGCATCAGAGACATACTTTTTAAGTAAAAAATAATCTAATAAACAAGACATAGTATAGGCTTATTAACATGTCTGTGATAGCGAAAGGTCGTTCTTGTCATTTAGCAGCACTAGGATCACCCAAGGTGAACCATGGAATGTAAAAAACTTACAACTGACTGTTACATTCTTGGGTGTGTCAAGCTTCTCCCTTCACTGCTACCAATAGGGAGCACACACAAGGTTAGAAGAAGTGAAAACAACAATAAGAAACAGTCTAAACACATGCATTTGATATGGAATTTTGGCTGAGCACGCCATGCTTCTAACATTGTATAACAGTTTATCTTATCGCTGCATAGTAGAGTGCTCACCCACCCCTCCCTCAGAGAGCGAGCCAGAGTCTCCAGTGACTTAATGCCAAATTACAGCCGGCAGCCTGGGAGAGGTTATTTATAGGGCACATGGACAGAGACTGTACTCAGCTCTGCCGTCAGCACACTCACATTCCACACATGACAGATGACAGGCCTCTGGATTGTCTTAAACCCACTTAAAGAGTGTAAAAGCTCTTCTAACTGCCTTCATCTTACAATGGCAGAATACATGAGGAATTCTTTAGTACTCAACGAAGAGAAGAGAAAGTTCATTAGTAGAATATGGAGTAGTCACCATAAGAGCATAGAAACTGTAATAACAAAAAGGCCTTGTGGTATTCTTACTTAAAGCTGATATTGCCATTCTGTTTCTTTATCTCCAAAGATTGTTAGTCAGTAATTCACTGTAATTTCGTTTTTATTGTAGAAAAGTACACAACTTTGAAACGAGTCACCACAACAAAACAAACATTAGCGGTTACTTCACTTTTTTGGGAATATGATCTTTGCCCATCACAATGTGGACCGGAAACTTGAGGTCTGTTTCCCCGCCATTCTCTTAGTCTCGCTCCATCATTAACAGGAAGTTCCCATGACAATCTGAGCCCTTCTGTCCTATATATAGACTCCTCAGCCTTATGTCAGACGGTCAAAGAGCAGGTGGGGACAAATGCAATACTACTGACGTGTCTCCTTTTGTCCCTGGGGCCCTCTCTGTGGGTGCTGTCTATTCCTGCGGTCCTGGTCATAATATTACACTCAGCAGAGTGACAAATCAATGGCAGGGGCTCTGCCTGGCACCACACCACATGACATCTCTAAATGCTTTTTCTGCACTGCCACTGCACATTTGATCAAATAGAGGAATGTACCACTACAGTACCAGTCAGTCAGAGAATACTTCACAGGACTGTGAGTGTTCAGACATTTGCAGTGGTGAAACATTCCTCCTTCTCATGCTGTTGCTAAGAGGAAAGTGTGCTAACATCTGAAAATTAGAGGTATGTTCTAGTTTAGGCTATCCCTACCTTGGCAACGTTCTTTCTCTCAACAGCCATTGTGCCTCAATCGGTTTCAAAAAACCTCCTTCCACTTTTTAATTTTCCCAATTAATGCATTTTTCATAAGATTCATTGTCAGTGTGCTCATTTCTGTCCATCTCACTTGGTAATGGCAAGAGCCAGTGTCCTAAGAGGCATCAGACCTCACGCCAAGACATTAATAATAAAAAAGCTTCCAACTGACTCAAAGCACCAAAGATGTGCACCTGCTTCAAGCCCGACATGCTGTCCTTCACAGCCCAGCCCTCACTGGGAGCTCCAGGGGGGCATTGGTCATAGACACATGTGGATGACAGCCACTCTTTCTGAGGAGCCAGGCCCGATGAATTATTGAGAGGGCTTTCAGGCACTGGAGAGAGAGCCTCCTCAGTCCATCACCCTCAGGCTTATCATGGAGGAACAGGGGGAGGAGGTCAGGGATTCAGAGGCCTAGATGTGGGAAACGCATGTGGACTCCAACCCCATGACCCCAAGGTGTAACTTGAAAGGTTAGTGTGAAAAGCCATGTCTCAAGTTATACCAATTACATCAATAAAACATTTCTTATGTGTCAACAACCTATGTGTACAAATACACAAGAGCCACAGTTATCATTGATGTCCAGACATTCAATAGCACTAGATAATACAGCACAGCACTTTCTCCAGAGCTCATCAAAGGCATAGTCCAGTCAGTGACACTAACTTACTTCATCACCACACTTGGGGCTCCCACTGCTGTGCGACCATGTTTGAAAACACATTCCGAAAACAGAACATTCCATAGGGCTTGACAGATGAGAGCAGCTGAGCACTTGACACTGAGGATCGGCACATGCTCTGCAAAACTGGATACTACTGCTCCATCACAAATGCCCATGGATATGAGACTTACATATAGAGAACATACATATACGTAGCAATATATGAACATTTAAACACATGGTATATTGGCTCTGTTCAAAAAGAGTCTGAAAAATCTGAACATTATAATTAAATTGATTTAAAAGAAACTAGGCTGAAAGAAAGTGGAGAGGCCAGTCAGACCCTGAGAGAGGGACCCTGTGGAGAGCCCAGGCCTCAGGGGTGGAAGCAGGAACCCAGGCCGGACTACAAACACCAGATCTGAGCATTCCTTCTAAAGGCACCAGAGGCATACTACTAGACATGGAGGCCACTGAGAGTCATATATGACAGTGAACAATGCTCCAGGTAAAACTCTTGTTTCCCATTCCCAATGATCTATGAGAGACACTGGATCAGGGTTAAACAATGCAATTTATCTTAAGCATTAAGCAACACACATTAAAGTTTAAGACAGGATGATCTGCACAAAAAAGTAAAAAGAGCATAAGGTCAGTACTAATGTTAAAAATGTAACATCAAATACTAATCATGGCATCTGGAGATTTTAATATCACTCTATGTATTGCGTTTAGAGTATCAGATTAATAATGTGCAACCCTAATAACAATCTAGTCTATCTTACAAATAGCATCAATAAATTTAAATTAACTATGTGTGTGCGCACAGTGAGTACCTATCCATCATGTAGGGTCATTGTCCCAGTGTCCACAGCGTTACTCCCTGAGTGTGCACAGGCCTACTTCCCAGTGTTAGGCCATCTGAAGAGGTGGACCATGCTTATTCATTTGTTGGGACACGCATCGCATGCATTACTTCCTACACTGCGCTCCATCGTATCAGACAAAAGCGCCTCTCTCTCGTGCCACTGAATGGCCTCAGAGGGCCCTTTGTCACTTGTGGTTGTCTTGACGACTCCCCCTGGTTCCTGAGATGAAAGAGGAACACATATTGGCCCTCTGAACTCATCACATTCTCAATGACTAAGAACATGATCAGAGGGGCAAAGAATTTTACTGGGACACCATGAAGAACTGAATTTTTGAACCAATGGAAACTGACTTGCCCTCTACCTATTTTTGATGATCTAATTAAATCAGAATCCAGGTTTTGGCATGCATGCTGGAAGGTTGTTTTAGAAGTGGTAGACACCTGAAAATGCCTAAAATGGTTGGAACACACTCTACTGGCTATGTCACGACATGCAATGAAAACAAGCTGATCCAGCCAGAGATTCTAACCATTACTACATAAGAGCAACATGTTGTCACTGAATGAAACTGTGTGTTCTGTCCTGGTCCAGCCAGCCTATAACTTTCCAGTTTCCATAGCAGTATTTGTGAACCCAAAGGTGTGGTTTATTCATCTGTTACACCCTTCTGTTTACAAATGGCGGCCCTTTCCTTGAAAGCGGCTCTAATGAGGGGTGAGGCTGGGTCTTCCCAAAGCCAAGATAGGCAGTTACTGAACTCACATCACCTCTGGCAGTCTCATAGAGGACCTCTTGTGAGTGGCCAGGCTCTCACACAGAGTGGCTTTTCTGACATGCTCAATGGACAAACACCAGGCTGTCCTAGAGACTAGGCTAAATATTAGTAGTCTAGAGTCTCAGAGATGCTTTTTGTATACAGACAAGTGGGGATGTTCATAATGGTGATGCATTTGGACAATCTATTTTTCTTAACTGATTATCAGCCAATAAGATTTAGGACCAATAAAATCTAAGGACCAGGCTTTCTGAAAGGAGTGTTAATTAATAATTGCAGTTAATCACTCTCAATTACCAGTACTGTTAATTAACCATGAGTAAGTAGTCATGGAATTGGCATGGAAATATTACTAAGAAGGCCTTCAAACTTCATTGATTTAAAAATGACCAGTACAATGTTCACACACTCACATCAGATTCAAGATACCAAGGAGTGTTTAGAGAGGGAAACAAACCAAGGCAATTCATTTAAAATTCTACCAAATAAAATCAGTTGTAAAGACACTTTTATTTATAGCCCGATTGATGGTTATAGAGTTAGCTTCAACAGATCCCTAAATGAGAAACTCACCAAGGTGAGACAATAAAGACTACAAAATGACAAAGAACACTATGTATACTGTTTTAGCGCAAATAAAGGCTGCATAAGCCATTCAGGCTACAACATTACTATGGACAGTCCACCATCACCTGTTTTGTGCTTAAGGACACTGACTATGTTTACATGCATTTAAGTAATATGATTGGGATATTAAGTATCCCAACTTTGCATTTGCATTTATAAAGACTTTTCCCGAATTTAGCATCGCGAATAAGCCCTTATCCCGGTGTATGAGGAATCAGAATATTCTAGGTGGAGTACTCCGAAAGAAACTGTAAGACACTGTAGCATGTAAACACCTTATCCTGATTTTTGACAGTTGCAGAGAAAGATTCTAGAGTGCAACGTGCGAGATGGAATGCTGATAAGCACCAAGACAATCAAGCAGTGCTATTTAGAATCCTCGGTGAGAACACCGCAAAGAACGCTATAATCAGTAACTAATATTAGTATTTATCATTTATCATACAAAGAACTCCACGACACCTCGAAGGACATTATTCCATTCATCACCCAGTTGCAACTCATGCGTGTAGATAATGAGCAAGCGTTTAAAACCTGGTGATACTGACAGAGACATCTGACTGGACACTGGGCCAAAGTGACACTGCGCTCTGACTGTCTGTCTGACTCTCTCTTTTCACATCTCACCCATCACATGTTTCGCAATGAGTTAGCACAACTATACAACATGCCTCAGATAACTCATTTGAACATCTGTGTTACTACATTTCATGTTCCTTACAGGCTTTATCTTATCCTGTGTGCTCCTTTACACTCAACATAATGTTTGTTGAAAATGGCTTTTTCTGAATCAAAAACAATTTATGCATTCCACATTCTTTTAAACAACTTTTACTCCTCGCTGGCTAGAAATCTCCTTGAACACTTCCTCACATGTACCTCCTCAAGGATATTTCTGGATAAAGAGGAACAATTCTGTATCTGGCATCACATGGTGTCCTTTTCAGCTCTGTAGATGAGAGCGGCGTGGTTTCAGAACTTCATTCCCCCTTTGGGAAACCACAGTAGCTAGTGCAGAAAACCACCCTCACAGTTTGGCTCCCTTACAGCTTTGGCACAATTGTCCTGCTCTGACCACTTTATGCCAAATGGCTTTCATCTTATTTCTCTTTTTTGCTTTTGTCTCATCATTTGCCAGGGGAGCCAAGCAGAAGTAATGACTTGGTGAAGCTGCTGGACATCCACACAGAGTGCCACATCACTCCCGCAAGCATTTGTCCCCCACTTCCACAGCTATATTTGCTATTTGGCATGACCACTAAATACAGGAAGAATACTATAGAAAAACAGAGAATTCCTATTAAGTAACCCACACAGCTGAGCTCTATCCTCACAAAAGAGAAAAAGAGAAAGCTCTGAACAAGTCCAAAATCCAAAGACATGAAAGGCTCAAAAGTTTGTTTTGAGCAAATCACAGTTTCACTGCACATTTTGCAAATATCTATGCTTTATCGAGTTGCAGTCAATGGGGACTTGAGAATGCAAATCAGTAAAACCTTGTAATAACCTGCGGATTTGAACCGAACCAGCATCACTTAGGAAGAAGCCTGGTGCTGACAAAGGGATCTCTGCACAAATGAGGGTTTTAGACGAGGCAGGAGGCAGCTTTCAGAGCCTTCTGTTCCAGTTTTGGGAGACGGACAGCTTCATTTGAAAGACAATGGTTCTCCCTGTGAGCCACTTATTGTCTTCACCAGCAGATTGCAAATGAGAATAAGGAAAAATCTAAGCTGTGGCTTTGAGAGTAGGAGGTCCTCAATTGTCACTTGCTTTATAGACTCCACACGCTTCCTTTACACCGCCCTTAAACACACGTATGTGAGAGAGCGCACGCAGACACACACACACACACAGAGGCAGGGCAGCACACAATGGCAAGTGATCAATCTCATGGCTGCTCGGTTTGCGCTGACAGAAAATCGTTCCTGATCGATGCATGCCAAGTTGAAAAGCCAAGGAGTTAAATCGGGCTCTGATAGTGGGCCAGTGAAGTTGACGTTGAGGAGTGTGCACGTGTGAGAGAGAGGGGGTGTGTGTGTGTGTCTGAGTGGGTGGCTGGGTGAAAGGAAGAGAGGGAGCTTGCAGGTGGTGGAAAATGAGACAGCTGTCTGTTTGTTTCCCCTCATCAGATGCATAAAAGGGAGCTGGACAGAAGCACGGACTGAAGGAGGGAGAAGTTCCGCTCGCACTGACAGAGGGAGGGCAGGGTGACTTTGGAGGTCTTGAGAAGAGCGGCAGGCACTGTGATTCATAATGCACACTGCATCCCAGCATGTGGTCAAAGTCAAGACAAAAGGCACACTTACGCCCTCATTGGCATCACAGAGCAGGAGAGAGGATGGGAAGGTGAATGAATTATTCCAACCGTTTCTTGTATTCAATGCATATTCAAAAACTGTTGAACCAGAAGGCAATCACAAGACAAAGTATGTTCAGTTTAAGCCAAATGGAAAACCAAGTGGAAATCATGGCACACATTCAAACTGCTGCTGAGGAACACATTCATTGTGTTGAATTTCTATTTGTCTCTATTATAAACCATTATCTTGCCATTTTTATGATGGAAATATGTGTTTGGTAGTAGTATGTCTGGAATGTGTTGAGAAAAAATGTTGTTGCATGTTTACAACGCTTTTCATCAACACACTGGCATTTGACTTTCCTTAAAGCTTGAGATAATGTGATATCATATGGAGTCAAATCACAAAATAATATGGTTCCTATCATAAGTAAAGACAAGATGAGTGATTACTTGGTATCTCTGATAAGACACATCACAAGGGTAAAAGACATTGGCCTGATGGTCTGTGGGGAACCCTACTGTTAGCTTAATTGAAGCAATCTCTGTGAGGCTACAGTTAGGAATGGGTCTTGATTTCAGCTAAGACAAATGGCCCATAGACAGAGTGTGTCCCTTGAGGCCTCAGCCAGTCTGGGAGAGGCGCAGACACCTGGGGACTGCATCAATGATTGATCAAATGTCCAGCACCAAAGAGGGTCACATCTGGGCTCAAGCTGAATGGACACTTCACAGAAACATGTAGCCATTGCCAAATGATGCAAGGAGATATGTCACTTCCATGCTGAATAACCTATCCTGTCCTTCAATAGTCATATTTTGACTCCATTTTTTTAAATTGCTGCTAGTGCATTAGTAATTAGACTTAGAAGATGATGTCTTTCAAGTAATGTCAGATTGTCAGTGAGAGTGACTTTGGCATACAAACTCATATAAAGATTCTTGCTGACCAAAGAAATGACACAAAACACATATGTGTAGTTAAGAGGGGAGATGGCCCATTTTTTTTGCATTTACACTGATTGCTATAAATTGTTCATTATTGAACACATTCTACAAAACTTCATTTAACATGGTTTCCTGACATCAATAACTATTTCTCCAAAACAGTGACATCAAGTGGGAACAACATCACCACTCCCTGCAATTATTCTCTACATCATCACTCAAATCACCTTTAAATTCACATTGCCTGATATTCCACTGCATATTTTCCAACAAATCAGAGTGGCTCCTAATCTCACAATGGCCATGGTGGCTCTCACTGGAGACAACAAATACAATCTGACAGCACTGGGGGCCTGGTCATCTTACGGCATACCAGACCACTGCTGACTGACCACAGACTGTTTGGCTGTCCTGGTGCCAAGCTGTACATGGAAAAACAAGCAGAAGAGCTAATGCATGGGATGCACCTCTGTAGCAGTTCCACTGAGGGCTCTCTCTGTCTCAGGCCTGTCTGCCATTAGAGAAAATGGCTACATCAGCTGCCTCCCCATGTCATGTCTATCTCATTTTGAGAGCAAACGTAAAGCTTGCCTATTAGTTTGCTTCCGTAGCAGCGCTGCGCTTCCTGCATAGCTGGAGGTAAATAAGCCCTGGCGGAGGGATTGCAGCAGACAACATTTCCCCTTTTGAAACAGAGAGCGTATACCCCTCTTTGTCCTCTATGGGACTGCAGGGCTGTGGATTACATTTCAAAAAATTTTAGATACAGCATGTATATTATATAAGTCTGCCTTTCAAATTATCTTTTAATATACTTATTAATTTACCCTTTCAGTTTGCTGGAAAACTACCAATAGATGTACCTGAACCACAAGTGAAAATTATTAATATAATCATAAGTCCACTACACTCACTGTGTCTATGCCCTGGCATAAATTAGCAGATTAGCAGACACTGGCCGTAACCCCGTAAATAATTTCCTCTTTGCTGACCAAAGAACTGGAACAAACAACATCCCTGTATCCTTGGCCAAGTCTTCAACTTAATTACAAAGTTCAGCAGAAAGGCAGCGCAGATCTCTCTTTGTGCTACAACACTCAGGATGGAATGGGAATGGGAGGATGGCTGACAGAGGGCATCTCTCATTTGTCTGGAGAGTTGGATCCAGCCAGTAAACACAGTAATTTAAGGCCACGTTTTGGGTCCAATACAATCATCCAGATTGCTGAGGAAAGCTCAACTACTCAAAGCCCATGTGGATTGAGGAAAAAACAAGACTCCGAGTCTGCAAACTCAAAGTAAGTGCTGCCTTGTAAATGACACCTTAGGCCTGTATCCAGATCAGAACATTCAATGAAAAAGAAATGCCAATTCATTTAAATTGGTTATAACGATTAAAACTTAAGGAAGACTTACAGATTACTAACCAAGGGAAAACGTCTTCTTTAGTGACATTTTTGGAATAAACATACATACAAGAGTCCTCAGAAGGATTAAACATAACATCCTTTGAAAGATAATCTGAGATTACAGTAAAGGCGTTTCATAAAAATAATGAGCATAGAAAACCTTATCAGAAAATGTCTAGTGACACATAAAGAAAATCTATTGTAATCCTTAGAGATATAAAGTACAGTAGATCTATTCTTATCATGAAGAAGTAAAAATCTAAACACAATTCCAACATTTAGCTACTGTCGCAGTCCAAGGTTTTGAAGAGAGCAGCTATGCATATTTCTGGGGCAATTTGTGAATAGACTGTATGCCCACAAAAGCATGCATAAGAGCATGTTTTTTTTGTTGATTTGCTAAAAGTTAAAGAGAAAGGCAGACTTTAAAGAATCAATTAATACGTTTAGATGATTTTATCAATTACACCAGCAAATACATTTGTCCATCAACATGGAGTAATTGGAGCTCTTCTGTGTTTAGATGAACTTAACTGACCTAATTCTTCACTGTCTCCTTCTCTAACAGAAAAAATCAATAGGGCAGCTAACTTGCCTTGTTAAGGATCCACTGTGTTCACTGAGCAACATCCCTCTGTTTCAATCCCATTGGAGAAAAAGAGCTGGGGGGGTGGGGGTTAAATGTTTGCTCAGCACAGCGTCTTGGCCCACTCTCTAAACTCAACCCTTGAGCCAGTGAGCAAGATGGGGCTGGGTGGAGTGGTGGTGGTGGTGAACTCAACCCTTGAGCCAGTGAGCAGGATGGGGCTGGGTGGAGTGGTGGTGGTGGTGATGGTGAAGGGAGTTGTGGTAATAGTAGGGCAGAAACAGAGGGCCTGTGAGAAGCTGAGCTGACTCGGCCCTGTTAATCCTCCATCCCTTAATGCGATTGAGGGGAGCTTAGATGCTTGACGGCTTTTAATTGATCAATCAACTTTGAGAACAATCTCTAGCCTTCATCTCGCAGGGCAACAGCAACCCAATGCCAGGAGCTGTTCCCATCATATCCCCTAGCAGTTCAGCCAGAACTCCCTACTTGCAGGTCTGACTATTATCTCATTGAATATTAGGCAAGAGCATTTTTCAGGGAAGACTAACCGTTTTTGTAGTCAGCAAAATAGTGCTGTAGTTTCAGGAGTTTTTTGTCCCTTTCATCAGTAACCAATTGAGATTTGCAAGGTATGAAGAGCATCAATCATTATCTGAAACATGATGTGAACATGATGAAGATCAATTTCCAAAGTCCAGGAGAACCTGTAAACCAGTTCTCTTATACCATACCCTTGTTTGATAAGCATCATAGCTACTCAATTGATTTAGAAGAATATCTGAAAGCTAAGGCAAGCCATTTGTCTTCCTTGCTTTTTATTTGGATTATTTTGTCCCATTCTCTTTAGTATGTTTATTTTCAAAAGAGAGACGGATGTTCTTGTAATTCGATAGTTGAATTACAACTATTCTTGTAATCTTGTAATTGCAGTTTATGCGCACGCAGAAAAGTTCTGAATTATAACTGATACAACACCAGAGTAGGCTGTGAGAATTCATACCATGTTTGCTGATGTATTTTTAGCCAAACAACTGTCTGCACTTGGTGTGATATAACACCATGAATACCATGGCGTGTGTGTGGGTGTATGTGTGGGTGTGTCTGTGATTTTTTATATGTGTTTGTTACGCACACAAAGTAAGTTATACTGTAAGTCAAAAAATTATCCTAATAAGTATCCTAAAGGTGCTATGAAACAAGCATAGTGCAGTGTTATAATGTAGAGTATTACCTGGGCCTAAGAGGGAGAGAAAGTCCAGCAGCAAGAGCGTGGAATGAAGTACCCAACCCCTTGGCCACCGCCCTCTAACTCACACACACAAGGACTGTTCAGCCACTCACCAACCACTACACGCCCCACAAGCGCCCCCAGCCCTCCCCCCCAAATACACACACACACACAAACACACACACACGAACGTACCCCCCCGCCCAGCTGTGCTAACCAGCTCACAGCCAGTGGAACAGCACTGGTGCAAAGGCTTATTCTTGGTAAGCATAACACTTAAGTCTGACACTAATGAAAAGGAGTTATTTGTGGAGAGGACCCAGAGGAGCGGCTGAAGCACACACAGGAGGTTTGTCTGAGGTCTGACACCAGGGGAGAGGCAGAACGACTGGAGGGCAAGCAGGCTGCACTGAGAGAGAGGACTGGGACCCCCATCGCAGAGGGAAGAAAGGCGAGGTATGCACAGCCTTCACATGTGTGACCGTGCCTAATGATCTTCACATCCAGGGTGGGATTAATGACGCACCAGTGAGCACAAGGAGATCTAAGAAGAAAGCACACATGCACAATGTTGCTGGTGCTGGAACTTGGAGCTTTACCATGCAACATTTTTTCCCATACTGTGTATTAATTTAAATTTCAGATTACAAATCCCAATCATTGAGTAGCAGGCCTACAAATACAATACAATCTCAAGTTTATTTCTACAAAGGATTTCAGGATTGTGCAACAGCCTGATAATTCATAACACACAAGCTCCACCTAAGCATCCTGAGTCAAACCACTAGGACTCATTTTATACACTGAGAGAACTCAGTGGTGTCATGTTTAAAGAGCCACAGTGCCATGCCCTAGGGGAGCATCTTGGTGCTCCCTTACTATGCCATGAAGCCCCCGTGTAGGCTACAGGTCATCAGTCCACCATGGGCTGCAGCTGCTATTAGAGTGACTCACTTCAAAAATATGAATTATCATTATAAAAATCATGATACTCACATATTCTATGTACATTAGTATAATTTTCCCTGTAGTTCAGTGTAATAGTATATGTACTGTATTACATTTTGTTCTGTGATCTTTCATTCATTTTCTCTCATTTGATAAAACACTGTCTGCAGATCAACTGAAAGTTCATCTGTCATCCCAAACCTCTTTACAAATGTTAATGCAGATGGAAACCTAAGGGCAGTGTACACAGATGGAACCAAACCACTCACCACTGCTATAATTCAGGCTACCATTTCTTTAGGCACACAAACAGATGCAGCAGTCTCCCTTTCTCAACCATTGCTCTTTCTCTCTCTCTTTCTGTCGCTCACTCTCTCTATCCCTCCTTCATCTGTCTCCATCTCATTAAGTAAAATGCTTCATTAAATCATTATCTAAAAGGATCGTAAGAAGCGACCCTAAATCAAGTAGTCAGGGGAGTCCTGTCACCTTCTAAATGCTGTGCAGTTGAATAAAATATTACAAGCATCTATGTCAAACTACTACCACTACTACTACTAATAATAATAATAATTAAAATAATAATAATAATAATTGGAATTGTAATTGAAAGCCATGGATTCTCTTACACTTTCATGGTTTATGGTCTTCGGGGAAAATTTTAAAGACTATGGTATCAGACCATAATGTTAACCACATATCATTGTGTAAATTACACAGAGTCCAAGTCCCAACAAGCAATCCATAAAGACAAAACAAATTAATCAAATAACTAATGCTTGTGACTGTTGAAATAAATTGTTGCCTCCACCTCCCACACACACTTGTGCCATACTGCTTAAATACACTCCATGCGGCTAGACCACACGCTGACCTCACTAGAAGACCAAACCTTCTGCAATCAAATGTTCATGATCTGAGCACTTCACAAGCCAACCCATGATAATCAGTGCATGCCTGTGCTGGAAAATAAACCCCTGTTTCCGACTGCCTCCAAATCTACTACTACTTGCGACCAGAGGAATACAAAAAGCGTCCATTTTCAACTCAGTGTGCTGTTTTCTCTCCTCTCCAATTTTTTTCATTATTTGAGATCCTCCTCATCATAAATGTTGTGCATGGTCTGCCCATACCTCACCGGCCTGCTCTTTGGCTTTGCATTCATTGTACTCCACAAAGCACTGCATAAACCTTGAGGCTAACCTTAGACAGAGAAAGACATTTCTCAGTTCATATAAATCGGGCTAAACTCTGAAAAATCAACCCCCCTCCCCACCCACCCCACCCCCCATGTTGTGATCTTCATGTCATCCTCGTGGCAAGCCTCGCCTTCATGAACCAATGCATCACTAAGAATGAATTTTACTCTTTAATGTTCTCCTTCAGGCCAAGACAAATTGAAGCACACAAACCACAATGTATATTCTGGACCAGGTCTTTCATTCTTCTAAAAGAGAACTGTGTCTTCAGTGCAGCATTACAGGTTAGCTTATTAATTCTCTCAGAGGGTCACTTTATAGTCATGAATACCAACTGACTCAAGTGAAATAAACTGAAAAAAGTTGCAGTCTAACAAAAACTTGTTGTGTATATATTCACAATTATGTCAGACAGCTGACAACTAATCCAGTAACCTCTTATAAATAGACTATAGTAATATATGTCAGAAAGCTGCCACACACACACACAAACAAACACACACAATAAGAGAGCGATGAACACTTAAAATGTACTTACAATAATTAACAGCAAATAGAGCAGGTAGGAATATCAGATGTTGACAATCTGACCCATGCCATGAGTTTAATTTTATGCCAACCAGAAAATATCTAGGCTACATGAACAACAAATATCAACTATTTTAACAAAAATATGCAGAATAAATATGTTTCATTGTCATCTTCTAGCTTTTCTTTGGACACTGAATCCGTGTTCAAAGTGTTGGAAAGATCAAGAAAGTAAAAATAGGCAGAATTGGGTGTGGGTGGAGAAGAAAAAGAATTGCAAGCACCCTTTGCTGAATAGTAGCAAAGCTCAGACAAAGGACCCCCCTTGGCAGCAGACAGCTGGATACATACCATATGATCTTGCAAAAATACTGACATGCACTACAGGGTAATCTTTTGATTCCAAACATGGGTGTTTAGGGGAACAGGAGCTGTTTGTTTTGTCAGACACCCATATTATCAAGAAAACTGACCTTACCAAACAACTGGGTAAATCAATAACAATTCAATCAGCATTTAAAACATTAACAATTTTAATTAAGTGGATAACCGATGGTCTTACAGCACTGCTCTCAGTGTGTTGTTCATACTGAGTGAGATAAATGCAGATAGACTGTTAGAATTCCTAAATATCATAACAAAATGGTCTACCAGGTAAAAACACTAAGCAGACAATAACACCTTGATAACAGAATCAGTCGTGAACTCTTGAAGAAAGTATTAATGACTTGCACAGTCTCTATCAATGTTCTTATACTTTGGGTTAGATATTACTATTTCTGCAATAGTTTGACATTTAGACAGAACGTTCTTTATGCATGAACTACACAGATTCTGAAGCTCTGAAGCTTCTGAAGCTAATGTCCAACACTTGTCTTGTAACCTAACCTCAAAATTTATTGCAGAACTCATATCAACCCTCCATGTTCTATCACCAGGGTTCACAGAAACTGTATCAATGTTTTGTACGTGTTTAACTGCTATCAGGTGGCTGGCTTGAGTGATGGGTGAAGGAAGGCAGGACATTTTTAAACAACTACTGTCAAAACATAGACTTGAAAACTGAATTGAGTTTACGTAAGACGTACACTTCACTAAACTGACCACACAAGCACTGCTCATCATGAGTACGCTGCTTGTGAATTGGGCTCATGTGGGCAGCTCGCATTCAGGAAACATCTGAGAAGTTCTATCACTTCTGTATTATCAAAGTTTTTTTTTTTTAATGTAAAGACCCTTACCCTTACATGATGAAACTTTCCCGATGTCTAGCCGTGAATGAACAACAGCTGTAGGTTCTGTCCCACACCTCTGCCACACCTACTCCTCGGATACCGGGGACCGTTATTTTCACTTATCCCAACAAAGACAAATCCCTCGACTCTAAAGAAATGTATATCTTTTCACAGATTTTCTTCGATGAACTAAAGAATCCACATCAATGTGATGGGAGGACTTCGCCAAGCGCACGTGTTACAAAAGTTCTTGATGTGGTCGTTTCGCCTGAAACAGTTGAAAATAAGTGCTAAGTAGAAAATGTAATAACTATCTTATGGTTTTCTTTAACTGTTTAAGATAAACGAAATAGGAAGCCTGTTGTCCCAAAGCAATGTCGACTGGAGTGTCACAGGCGGCAATAGGATACCATGGGAGTCCTCCGCGCTCCGTGCTACCAGCCTTGTGTGTGATGGAAAAGGGGCAGGGTCATCTCACTGCACTACTTCGACAACTAGGCTACCACTCAGCAGCCTGTAATCCAAATCAATAGGCCCATTTTTCTTTCGGGTCCTGATTTCCCAAAACATATGTCTAATATGCAAAGGAATAATGTAAAAGAAAAGCCACGTTTCCGTCTCTTTTTTCAACTCATCTCCTGACAGACAGCCTATGCTTTCTTTGAGCTTTAAACTCAGAGGGTTTAGGGAGACGTCCTATTCATTGTCCTGATGTAAAATAAAATCTGATCAATTGTGTCAGTCTTGACGACAATACTGAACAGTTTTCTACTCTTGCATGGACAACGTGGACAATTACCGACGTTCCACTCGGCATTTATAATGTAAGCAAACGGAGCACTGTGAAATTAATCACGTAGGCCTAATCTCTTAATCAGTTAACAGCAGCACTGGAAAATTTATAAATGTGCCCCAAGAGGAGCATAAAGATTTAATGTTTGAAATTACCTGAAAAGGTATTGTATGTGATTGATAGCCCCGTCTTCATTGTCACTATTGTGATTTTGACTATTTTATTAGGCTTATAAATGATATTGAATAAGAAGAATAAGAAATGATTATATAATGAAGTTATAAAACAGCCCAATTGTGTAAAGTTCCCTGTTAAAAAACTGTGCAAATATAAATGACGCAAAAACTATCACAGGAAGAACACTTTATTCGCAATTGCCTCTCTTCTAATTAAATGCTGAACGACTGTCGTCACAAAATTATACTGATTATGCAAGTTATATTTTGCACTTATTAAAAGATCAATTGATAATGACACCACCCCCCTACACACACCTCGAAACGTGAGGTATACGCAATTCAGTCTATGTTATTGTGAACAACGCCATCTACTGCATGGAAATGGAAGCGCAATATGTCTTCATTATTGGACAAGAATGATATAACTAGGTTTAAAACAGTTCTGTGGGTGACCTTATCACATCTAATTTCCTTTGGTTACCTGCCTCGAGTTCAGAATGACAGAACGTTGCAAAACGTTTTGTAAGTTATCCATAGGGATGGATGGGAACCGTAACCAAACGTGTTAAAACACTGCGACCGCTGAACTCGGCCCTGTTGTCAAACACAGTCCACACAGTTCAACCACGTGACAGATGAAAGGTGCGCCGGGAGGTGGGCCTACGTGTAGCCTGTCTGCCTTTACTTACCTGGGGCAAAACCAAGAAGCAAGGGAATAGCCGACTGATCGCGCCCTTACTTCAGGAGAGATCTGCATTCACGATGACATCCCCTGTATTCCCTGTGAAAGCGGGCTTTCACAGAGTCGAGATTCAGAAAACAACCTGGGATGTCCTAGACAGATACTCTTCTTTGCACCCCATTGGGTCCGGTGCATATGGGACGGTGTGGTAAGAACAGATACACATCATAGACCTGTATTACTAGAGCGTAATAATTTCTTCGATAGAAACTGTGTGAGTTATTGCATAGTTGATCACTTTCAGGAAAAATGCAAAATATGGCTACATGCGTTGAGATATGAAAGAAATATACGTAGAATAACTGTGGTATCCAGAATATGCGGACACTCCTCAGAACGTAACTTCAGGAGATGCAGTTAGATGTGTGGCAGGAAAAAGATTAACATGTAAGCTAACAGTTGCCAATTTCAGTAGTTTTCAGTTCACTCTGCCAGTAGTCTTGTTGATGTATTCATTTGTCATTCTCCATGCACTTAGTTCTGCTGTTGACCAGAAGACCAAAGACAAAGTGGCCATTAAGAAGCTTTATCGTCCATTTGAATCATTGATTTTTGCCAAAAGGGCTTACCGTGAAGTCAGACTGCTCAGACATATTCAGCATGACAATGTAAGTTGTGGGGTCCTTGCGACTGTGTTTGATAGTTCACGTGCTGAAGTCTTAGTGTTATACATTGCATATTGGTTAATGACAGAGATGCCTGTATAGCCACAAAGTTAGTGAAAACACGCTGGGGGCATAGTTGTTTGGGACCGCCATAGAGAAGGCTACTTACCAAACCAGTTCTTTTAATTTGGTTTAAGAAAGTGGGTACCCATACGCGCTTATATGTTTCCATACACTGTTGAAGTGAATGATTTTGCCAACTTAAAATATATTGTGTTGACATCGTTAATAACCTAGCTTCCTTTCAATGCTTTGTCGCAGATATCAGGGGTCCACAATGTAATGTCAGTATATTTCTTTAACCTCAGACCAAATTTCATTTCCTATTGCATTTTTTGCTCCTTAAAGGTGATCTCCCTCTTGAATATCTTCACACCTGATTCCACACTGGAAAAATTCCAAACATTGTGAGTAGGGTCTTGGAAAAGCGCATTCCTGTGCTAGAATTCCCAGCTTGTTGAGACAAGCCATACAAACTGGGTCAGGTCCAAATCTGTTTGTGTGTGTGTGTGTGTGTGTGCGTGTGCGTGTGTGAGTGTGTGTGTGTGTGGTGTGTGTATGTGTGTGTGCGTGGGTGGGTGGATGGTTGATCATGTTTATTTCTCTCAGTTTCACAGTTTTTGCTTTCACTTTTATTTTACCTGACCTGTGTTAAAATGTAATGGATAACTAATCCACCTTAACTTTATTATCAGCTGTTATGTAACACGACTGGCCTTACAAGTCTCATTCACTGTCATTCTCTGAAGATAAGCACTTATCAGCATTTCAGTATGAACAGGAATTTGCCAATGTGGTTTATTTAAATTTTGTGTTGTGTTGTCCAAGTCATAAAGATTTGTGTTTATTTTTTTAAAAATATATTCTGTGTGTATTATTTCTATCACAGTTACTTGGTAATGCCCTTTGTAGCCCAGGACCTTGGTCACATCATGAAGAGGAAGAGACTAACAGACCGAGTCATCGTCTATCTATTCTACCAACTACTACGAGGGCTAAAGGTCTGCCTATTGTCTTTTACTGATGTCTTCACAAATTTTGGTCAATGAAATATGTGCCAATGATTTGTAGTTTTTGCTGCTTATTCATCTATGTATGCATTTATTTATTTATATTTATATTTATTTATTTATTTATTTATTTATTTATTTACAGTACATCCATTCAGCTGGAATAGTCCATCGTGTGAGTCTCAAAAGCATTCCAGAATTTTTTTAATTTAGTGCATATTATAACTTGGTTTTAAAACTTCTGTTTTTCATGTGTCGATACTTTATGTCTACCATTGTTATGCTAAAATATAAAATGTTTGTCTTGTAGGATCTCAAGCCTGGTAACTTGGCTGTTGATGAAAATTGTGAATTAAAGGTAACATTTTTGAGAGGATAGACTTGAAAGTAACATAGCTATACATTTTAACACACCAATTTAATGTTACTGTCAGAGTGATGATACACACATAGTATGGTAATGTGGTGTATTGATATGGTGAATTAAATCCCAGGACTTCAAGAGAAATATTGGAAAGTTTTTGTATTCATGAATGCCCATTCGTTTCTTCACTTGGTAGATCTTGGATTTTGGTTTGGCTCGCCACACAGAGAATGAGATGACTGGTTATGTTGTGACACGTTGGTACAGGGCTCCAGAGGTCATCTTCAACTGGATGCATTACAGTCAAACAGGTGAGAGCTATGGCTCATTGATACCATCTCTGTGTGTTTCACCTGTTGCAGAATATATTTACTTTCCTGTCAATTAAGACCGGTACTAACATAGCTTTAATAGCTTTTTGGGTCCTGAGTGGCTGCTTGGCCCCCGCTGAGGCCCCGCCAGAACACAGGGTGGTCCGACACAGTTTTTGAACTCAAGAACTGAACTGCCTGAGCCAACAAAATTTAGGTGGCACTAGGTCTCAAGAAGCCACATCAAAGGAATCCTCACACACCCATGTGTGCTTTAGCGCCACCTACTGACAGACAACATTTTGAGTCAAATTTTGAGAGTTCTCTTTTTTTGTTCATGACATTTTCATGAGCAATTCCTGAGACACTGAAATACCAAAGCCCTTGAAACCCAGTTGCGTATGTAGCCCAGGTAGGCCTGTAGCATGTAGTAAAGTTTTGTCTCCAGAGACTGCTTCCCGTTTGTGCTGGACCCCCCGGACCACAGGTTAGATTTTTTTGTGGAAAAACTATTGAACTGTAGGACCTGAGCTGACAAAGTTTCAGTGGTGTGTAGATCTCAAGGAGCCACATCAAAAGAGTCCCCATGCACCCATGTGTGCTGTAGTGCCACCTATTGACAGGCAAAAAAATGTCTAAATTGGTCATCCTGAATTATAGGGCTCCAATTGATGAAATTTGAGTAGGTCTCAAGGAGCTGCATCCATCGAGCCTTTATACACCCATGTGTGGTGTAGCGCCACCTACTGACAGGGCCAAAATTGCAAAATAGGTTGTTTTTCTTGTGAGCAAATTTCCATCAGCAATTCCTGGGCCAGGAATTCCCTTGAAACTTCATTGACAAGTAGACCCAGTAGGCCCATAGCGCGTGTGTTGACCTGTATGTATAACTCATAGGGGCAAACCTACAGCATAAAGCTTGCATTCAAAAGATATTTCAAGAGTATGAATGGACATTAATTTTGTTTGGATGGCACATGCAGCAGTGTGCGGCTTTCACATTATGTCATATTACATCGAGTTACTTTTTCTTTAGTCAAAGGTTCCTTTATGGATATAGATGGTTTACATAGCTTCAGACATATAGATGGTGCAGTTGTGAGTTAAAATAAACACAGTTGCAAATTAACATACACACAGTATTTTGTAAACAAGTGTCATACCAGCAACATTAAAGTTAGATTTTCTGTCACAATAAGCAAAGTAAACAAGAGGAGTTTATGATTTTAGGAGTTTATGGTTCAAGCACACATATTAAGCACACATATTATACATGTAGTATCATGTAATAATGCTTGAACACTAGTTGAGGTGATGCTATAGCCAGAAAAGGCTAAAAGAAGTCACACCTGGTACAATTGTGATACACTGCTGCAAATGTGATGGGTTAATTTTGTGTGTCACTGTCTTGTGAAGATGTGTTTGTTCTCCAGTGTAATGTTTTCTCAGACACTGCTGCCTATCTTACCCATTTCTCTTGTTGCATGGGGGCTGTTCCTGCACAGTGGACATGTGGTCTGCAGCATGTATTCTGGCAGAATGATCACCGGCCAGGTGGTCTTTCCTGGCAATGACAGTATCCTTCAGCTAGTTTGGTCTTGGTCACTCTGACAGAGACTCAAGGAGAGATGTTTACTGACTTTTGTGCTTTGGCATTCATCAGTGAAGATCTGACAGATGCCATAGATTTGCCATGCTTACCCTATTTTTCCCCTTATAAGCACCACTTTATTTTTACTAATGCCGCTAACTTACAGTCAGTTTTGTGAAAGAATATAGCCTCTTGCTAAAGTGAACCTTTGAGAAAGAAAGCTAAATCCAGGGTGCAAGTTAGACATGGAGCAAGGTCATTATCTAAACGTTTGCAACATATTTTAGAAGTCAGTTTAATGTTCAAGTTAAATCTGGAACACTTCCAATCTATAAAGTGTGTCCAATCAGATCTCCAATTTGTGCTTATGGACATACAGGAGTCAGTGCTCTTTTTGCTTTGACAGTCTCACTCAGGCATTGATCAGCTGAAGAAGATCCTGAGAGTGACAGGAACCCCCCAGTCGTCCCTGATCCAGAAGATGCAGAGTGAAGATGTAGCCTACTCTTCTTTACTGTTCAGTGAACAGCAGAGACGTGCATGTGTAGAAGATCCTGAGATTAAGAACAGAAAGGATCAGATTATTGTTCATTATACAGTTTACTAGTCATTTATTGCTTCTTGATTGGTCTTGATTAGTTAAGCAATTTATTGGTCTTGGGGATGGCCATATCACAGCTATCCTATGCTAACCTCTCCTGTTCATGCCATATTGCCTAAAGAGTAACTGCACCCTAAAATATGTATTTTTTAGCTCTTAACACATGACAGATATGAGGTGAAGCACACTGATATGTATTCTTGACAAAAATTGCTTTAATACATAAAAAAATCTGTTTTAGTAAATAAATAATATAACCCAGGTATGAAAATAATAAAGGAAAATTATGAGATTCAAATACTAACAATCAGAAGACAAAATACTTGCCAGTTCCCCAAAGTATTTTGCCTCATAATGATATTGGACAGTACCTTAGAGTTTTGATACTGAATTGGTTCTCATTGCATACAATAATGCTATAGCACATCCCCATTCCATTCAACATATTTACCAACATACAGTATATCTCTTGGGACTCCCTTTAGGTATCAGTGATTTTTTGTAAATGTCATATATTCATACACCTATTCTTTGTGTTGACATGCAGGCACGCTTATATGTGCAGTCCCTACCCATTCAAAAGAAGAAAGACTTCAAAGAGGTCTTCCCCTCAATGGATCCTAAAGGTTGGTCAGAACTTTATTTTCCTATCTTTTCATTTCTTGAACACAAGATGGCAGTGTTGCCTTTTGCACAACTGGTTATCATAATTGTTCCCAAACGTGTGTGAAAAGCTGTGTGTGTTTCCAACTGTGTTTGGTAAGATGCATATCCTCTCCACTTTTGGTGCACTGAGGGCTGGAGGCTGGCATTTATTGCAGGTCATTTTAAAAAATTGTTTTATCTGAATGGACGCTCAAAAACAGCCAGGGAAGGCTGTCAAGAACTCAATAAAAAATAGGATCAACCAGAGATCTGGACAAAATAAAGGGACTGTTACGTTACAGTATAAAAACTCTGTTTTCCCTGTCCACATGCAGTCACTGAAGTCGAGGAAAAGAAAAAATGCATAAAATATCCATTTTTATATCCAATGTTGGTATCTTCATGACTCTTTTTCAAACCGTAAGATCTGCAAAGGACCATGATTAGATTTTCTGTTTAATGATGACTTCCAGATTTTTAACTTTATAATTGAGAGCCTTCTACAATTGCTCCTACTCAACCCCCCTTACACACACACACACACACACACACACACACACCCACACACAAACACCATCCCCACTCCCCTCTCCAGCGGTGAACCTTCTGGAGGCCATGTTGCTTTTGGACCCTGAGGCCAGGATGACAGCTGCAGAGGGCCTCTCTCACCCTTACCTGTCTGAGTTCCATGACCCTGAGTCTGAACCAGGATCCCCCCCATATGACGACTCCTTTGAGAGCCTGGAGTTGGACATCAGCGAGTGGAAGAGTAAGAGGCCTGAGACCTACTCTCAGATGAAGCACCACACACATACAATTATGTGTTTTCTACAGTAGGATAAATATGGTTATGACATGATATAATATGACATGATGGTTCTTATATTTCATGTATGGTTGTTTTTCAGGTCTTATCCACATGGAGATCATGACCTTTGACCCTGTCAACCCTAGGGAGACTGCTACATAACACTGAATACTGCCAAAGAATTACAATATCGTAGCAGTTTTTAGATGTTCATAAATGTTTTTATTTTTAGAGTGGATTTAATGCCCAATTCACATCAAATATCCATGGAGACACAATCTGCAGCAAGTTAACCAACCACACTAACTAAACAGATTGGTCATAATGGGCATGCTTATGGTATTCCTTTGCCTCTACTTTGATGACTTGAATGAGACATCTCTGCAGGACACTTTATGCCTAAAGGTATAAACATATGTATCTTTAATCTATCTGTTTGTTGAGAGATAGTGCTGATAGTGTTTGGAAGTAACAGAGTGGCATGAAAGATTAATTATAGTGTTATATATGACATTTATAACATATCTTCTGGTGTTTATCATTGTATGTGACTTTACTTAGCCACACATATTCTTTTATTTTATAGATGTCTCACCTTTGTCTTCCTTTGTGGGCCCATTGTTTTGTTTGGGTATATTCACTTGCAACTTACAACCATAAGATGTTAGTGTTCTGAAGGCAGTGAGTTCATTCAAGAAAAAGGCCTTAAAGCAATCCTATTTACGTCTTGCTCGCGGAGTCCCCCTACAGACGAGAAATAGTATTGCCTGTAACAACTGTCATAAAATCTGTATGGCAGGACTACTCGAACCTTATCGATACCAACAAACTTTCCTGATGCAGGGCTAACTAATGAGTGATTAATTGCTTGAGTTCAGGTAAAGTAACCTTTTTGTAATATCAGGAATAAAATATAACTTCACAGAAATGACAAAGGACCAGATAGTGTTTTAATTTCCATCCCAGCCGTTTTCATTTGCCACATGTTTCTACAATTTTGAGAGTCAGGTACAGAATATTCTCTGCAAAAATAACATCGGGGGAGGGGATGCCGACGCTCTTAAGTGAAGATGAAGGTGTAATTGAACCTATTGTGAGCTGATGTACCATCAGAATTATCTTGAAAATATAGTTGGAAGGCTGAAAAACTACATTGGATTGCTTTAATGTGAACTGATAACTGTGGTGAAGCATTTACACTGAATGTGGTAAAATTGCAAATTGAATGGTTTTAATATGCAATATTTTCACTATTATCATGACCTTGATTTTTCTATTTTAGGTTTAGTTGTGCCCAATGACTGACACAACTACAATATATCACATGTTGATGTTGTTACTGAATAGTTATTAAGTACAGATGTCTCATTTGCAAAAGCATAGATCACTTCCAATTCACACAGAGAGAAGCAAAGGCATGAAGTAGAGACAAGAGAACCAAGAAAGACAAGAAAACCAGGATGAACAAATAACAATATTATGGCACCATAATTATTTCATACAAGACTAGTAATCATCCATAAGACTAGACACCTTCAACACATCTTAAAAGAACTGAGTGTCTGAGTGTGAATGTTAAGCAAATGCAGTAACAGGTTTTACGAACAATGACAAATTAAAAAAATGTTACAGCTTGAAAGGGTGCATTAGGTTTTGTAGCGTTAGCTTATTGGCACTCTTAGGTCAAATCTGATCACATTAGGTTTTGTAGCGTTAGCTTATTGGCACTCTTAGGTCAAATCTGATTCATACTTAGCTGATATTTAAAGAATTTGGCACCTTCATGCTTTATTTGCACCATAAAACATTGCATTGTGCTGTTCTATGTATACAACTGCAATTTGTCTGCCATAAAAGAGCAACCTGCAACCTGTACTTTTCTAAAATATGCATATGCATTTATGTCTAACTCAAGAGAAAGTGGGAGAGTGAAAAGAAAAGTGTTAATAGCAATTAATTAGGTATGTATGAAAATGTTTTGCAGTGTCTGCTGTTAAAAGCAGGTATAATAGTGCTTATGGTCAAATGCATCGGAAGAGATTTCACAAACAACAGAACCACCATTCAGAGCACTAGTTTATTTTGTGTTACTTTCACATTTTCTCACCCACAACCATGTGCCTGCTAGACTATATGCCTATAAATCTGTCATGATCTAGCAGGGCAGAGTATGTCTATTTTTCAGCAAAATATCTGCATTATATTGCTGCTTAATGCCATCTTATTGCCTTGAATTGTCATCTATTGTCACATGAAATATACTTACTCAGTGTTATACGTCTGAAGCGTGTTAAATATGGTCAAAACCATACTTATTGACTGATGACTGATTTAAGTCACACATAGGGGCACTGCTGGGAGGGGTGGAAGTTAGGATGATTCTAAGAGCCTGATACTGACAGAGGGCCCCTGAGAACATTTCAGTATTCTAATCATGTTCATGTTCTTTTAATCATGTTTGGGGGGGCCCAAAATAATTTTCTGTCATATAGGGCCCAAACTTTCTAGCAGCACCCAGGTCATATTTCACATATTAGGCAAATTCATCATCATCCCTTCACACTTTTGTTGCTGTGTGGTGTGTAGTAGAGACACATGAATTTCATCATAAGCTACAATATTAGTTTGAGTTTTTATTATGTGTATTGTCTCTACAGACAAAAAAAACTCAGTAGCACTTTATTTTGCTGCAGCCTTATTTTTACAGTGTATCAGTGCCATAAAGTACAGTTTAACAATCAAATTGTAATACTTGTAGTACAAAATTGAAATTTCCATACTTAGGTTCTTCTGCGGAAATTCTTCTTAGGAAATTCTGTTATTCTTGAAATTCTCGCATTTCTTATTAGTCATGTGCTAAGAATCTGTAAGCACACAAATTTGTACTATTTTACGCATTTCATTACATTGTGCTGGAATAGATCTACTATCCCAGTACATATAAAGCGTTGCCAATATCTCTTACAGTCCTGAGAAGTCCTGAGAATGAATTCATGAATTTTAGTTAATTATGGTCCACCAGAACGAACTTAATTGCATTTGTCTGTTTCCCAAGCTGCTTTTCCATGTTTTCCATGTTGTGGGAGCACATTTTTAAGTTTCAGACTCACTACTTAAATTTTTTTTAACAAGACACTGATTTTATTCCAAGTATGTACTCCAAGGTTTAGCTGACAGCATCATGAAACTGACTGAACAACATTAACAGCTTCACAGAAACCTTGACTTCACTTGTGCAGTCTGTGATGCATTTCCTTGTGTTTCCAGAGTTTGCTTTGCATTTTTAATTTTCATGAGTAGGTGATTTTTGTTTGACAAAAAAAAAAAAAATGAAATATCCAAATGAACTTTTTGCCCAGAAAATGTTGATATTGTTGACAATGTTACCGCATTTCATTTATAATTATAATGTAATGCCTTGCTTTCCTCAGTTTTCTTTCTAAGTTTAACAATGGTGAATACAAACATAAACAATGGCAAATAAAAACTTAATAAAGAACCAAGATTTTATTTGATGTTTTAACATGTACATACTGGTTGTACAATCCTGGTTTAGATCAACTGTTGCAGGATGAGACATTAAGTGTGGAGTTGATACAAAGGTCTCTGTAGGCCCCAGGAAGGACATAAGAGCAGATGATGAGCAGGGCCAATTATGAACATACATACAATGAACCATTACGTTTTTTCTATTCATTCATAGGACATCACTTTGAGTTGTTTCTGAAGCTCCATGGTTCTGTATTTGGATAGGCTTCAAAAGAAGGATGTGAATTAAAAAGCTATGACCATTACTGACATCTTTTCTCCCATGTTTTGTTAATGGATAACACTTGTTGCTCAGGACATTGCCAAATGCTTTTTGAGTGAGTGGCGTAGAGGAGATTATGGTGGAAAGAACAGAGGGAAGAGGCGAGAGGTGTTGGATGTCATTTAGAAGCGACGGATGCCACCGGACACCAGAGAGGAGCGAGACATGGACATGCTGCTGCCACCACCAATGCTGAGGCTGGAGCCACTACCAATGCCGATGCCACTGCCAATGGCGATGCCACCACCGATTCCACCACCGATTCCACCACCAATGCCCAAGCCAGCACCGGCACCATAGCCGAAACCAGCACCAGCACCACCTCCAGCAGCCATGGAACTGCCTCCTGTAAAACAACATTTAATTCAGTCAGAGATATCAGTATCAGTAAAAACTGAGTGCAGACAATACACAGCATTGATCATTTTCTGGATTCTTATTCAGTCAACCTACCAACAGCTGCTGTGGTCTCTTGGACATGAACAGTTGCAGAACCACCACCAATTCTGTGGAAGGAATAAATGATTTGTCAAAAATTCAGATAATTCAGTTGTAGCTAATCAATAAACAAACATACTGATACTAATCCTTAGTATATGCAGAGTATTTGATGTTTACCTGGATTCCTCTCCTTCCAGCAGTTTCTTGTAGGTGGCGATTTCAATGTCGAGGGCCAGTTTGACATTCATCAGCTCCTGGTACTCGCGCACCTGGCGGGCCATGTCTGCCTTGGCTCTCTGGATGGCCTCCTCAAGGTCCCTGATGCGCAGCTTGGCATCCTTCACTGCCAACTCACCACGCTCCTCAGCCTCTGCAATCTGGACCTCAATGGCGGCACGCTGCATTGCAACAAAAGAGTAAAGGTTAGCCAGCTTATGCTCAGTTAAATGTTTGCTGGTGATGGCATATTCAATGGAGAGAGAACACTGTATGTAACTGACCTGTGTTTTGACTGCCTCGATTTCGCTTGTGAGACGTGTGATCATGCGGTTAAGCTCTGCAATCTCAGACTTGGTTACACGGAGGTCATCACCATACTTGACAGCAGAGGTCTGCATCTCCTCAAACTGTAGATGACAAAGAGGTGTTAATATAAAGGTCTAAGTCTGTATCCATTTCAAGTATCAGTGCTCTGTCATGACAAAGCACTGAGTGCTTGTGCCACCTCAGCACTCTCACCTTGGCCTTGTACCATGTCTCAGCCTCTGCACGGCTGCGGGCAGCGATATCCTCATACTGAGCACGCACTTCAGCCACAATGGAGTCCATGTCCAGAGAGCGACTGTTGTCCATCTCCACAATAGCTGAGGTGTCCTTGATCTGGGCCTGCAGCTCACGCAGCTCCTGAGTAAATAAGTGAAAGACAAATGTGAAGGTTCTGCATGAGCTGAGGAACTCTGTAAATGCACTTTGGATGGAACCCTTTACAAGAAGGATGATGATGTCTCACCTCATCATAGATGGCCCTGAGGAAGTTGATCTCATCCTGAAGGGCATCAACCTTGGCCTCAAGTTCAACCTTGATCATGTAGGCAGTATCAACTTCCTAAAAGGGACAAAACAATGGGTAAGTCTGTAGGTTCACATATAGCAGCAATTAGGAGCAGACTGTGAAAAAGTAGAGATACATATGCCTGTCTTTACCTTCTTTAGCAGAACAAACTCATTCTCCACTGTGGCACGCTTGTTGATTTCCTCCTCATACCTATACAAATGGAGTGTGGTTGGATTGTGGTTAGTCATCTAAAAGTAGGAAGAGAACCCCTGTACATTCCCTCTATGACAGGTGGTAAACAGTGACTGTTGTCTCACTTCAGCTTGAAGTCCTCAACCACAATCTGCATGTTCTTCAGCTCTCCTTCCAGTTTGACCTTCTCCCCGCCCAGGCCATCAAGCTGTCTGCGCAGGTTTGCGATGTAGGCCTCAAACATGGAGTCGATGTTGGAGCGCACAGTGGTCTGGTCCTGGAGGAGGGTCCATTTAGTCTCCAGCATCTTGTTCTGCTGTTCCAGGAAGCGTACCTGTGTAGGATAAATAGAAAACACCATTAATTCAGTTACACTGACAGATTCTTGAGGACTGAAGCAAAATATAATGCAAAAATGGTATAAACATTACAAATATTACACTCTAAAGTGCATGTCTATATTTAATATATTGTAATCTACAGTGGTGTGTTTTGATACAGTCTCATTATTCTCAAATTCTCTGTATTTCAGTATACAATATACAGTTCAAAAAGACATTACATTATGCAATTACCAATTCATTATGCAATTTAATAATGTAATTTGCAATCATATTGTACAAACTGACTTTAAGTGACAATGACATCTTTTGCAATTTGATATTTGAAGTTTAATGTAGAAATGAATTTTGAGGAAAATTCACAATTACTTTTCCATTTGAATAAAGATGCTTGAAAACTGTGGCAAAACGTTTTACCCATAATAATCCAAAATGTTTCCAGGGAATTACCAGAGCATGGAAATGCAAACCATAAGTTGCTTGATGTGGACTTATTGGTTGCCAGATAACTGGTGGTTTAATAGAGTTGGCTGGTTAATGCCAACTGACAGTTTGAATGGCTGAACAGTTAAGTAGTTGAATAGTGGAAATAGTTAAATTATGTAATAGTGAATTATTGTAGAGGGCTTTTTTTTTCAATTATTGAGGGCTTTTATTTTTAAACATTTGTAGTCAGAGGATACAGTTGATTGATGACAGTTGACAGCTGGAAAAAGGTTAAAGAGTTCTATAATATTATACAACAGTTAGGCCCAGTCAAACTATTTAGCAATATCTGATTGGATGAAACACATTCTACGGGTCACTAGGAATGAGGATGTCCCACGATATGCAGAACGATGGGTGTCTATTCACAGTTAATAATTACTCCGCATTTTCCATCGAGAGAACTTCCCAGTCGTTGATTAACTGTTGCGTTGCTTGGGAATGGGAGGCGCAAAACTAAGCCTAGAACTTTTGGGGGGACGGAGGATGAACAAACATAAATGAAAACTAAACGGTTGAAAATACAGTTCGGTTTCCTAAAACTTTGTTAGTTGGCAGTGGAACTGTTGTATAAAAGCATTATAACTGTAGCCGTACCACACCTGTGAGGATAACAACCTCACTCTCACTCCCACTCAATGTTAAGTCTATTGGGAACATTTTTAATAGTTTTTAATTAATAGTTTAAAAAGTATAAGATGAAAAAGATGAAAAATACAAAGCACAGGTGTAACTAGTAAGACCTATGCAACGCAGTTAGAATGAAGTTTCTTTGTTAAGGGGTTGAAGCCGCATTAAGTCTGTTAGAAGATAATTATAGCCTAATAAAAAGAATATGGATGACAGTAGAGTGCATTTTTCGTGCACTCCAATAAGAAGACTTCGAAGAACAATACAGTGCATATTCATTCACTGTAATTATTAAATTGCATGATGAATTGGCAATTGCATAATATAATGTCTTTCTGAATTGCAGGTTGCAGATTGCATTCCCATTGACATGAATTTCGCTACGTCTGTGCTTCCATACGAGGCAGCCACCCCCACGCTAAGCCTCTACCAGAGTAGGCCTCAACCTAACCAGGGACTTTAGGATCTTTAGCTGAACACTATCTGACAGCTTTTTGATTATCGTATGTCAGTAAAAGCTCTATATTTACTCATAGTTTAATAATCCAAATGGCACCTGACCAAGAGGCTTGCTGTGCCATACTGTGTCTGCATTGCTCATTAGGACTTTATCTGTTTTGTTTTATCTGTTTATGGAAAAACTGGACCAACTTTGTGCATTGCTGCCTGCCCATTGTCTTTATGCTTGCTTTTTTCAATTTACAATTTTTGGAAGTGCAGAGAAAATGAATAATGCATATCTTCATTCTCTATGTTATTGTAACCAAAAAGCACAAGGTGATTTGTGAGATAACTACCATGTTAACTTACTTGCTATTATGTTTATATTTATTTATTATAATGTATTATGTTTATATTTATTATATTTGTTTGTTTATTTGTAAAATGCAGATTTTTGAATGTTACTGAAAAATAGATTCTTCTGTATATCTCAAAGCCAATGTCCTTTCAGTAGCTGAACTGAGCACATAGTAATAAGCATAGAAAAATGGAATTCTTCACTCGGCCCTTTGCCTGATTCAGATTTTGCCATGAGAAAATCACTGACCTTGTCGATGAAGGAGGCGAAGCGGTTATTGAGGGACTTGATCTGCTCCTTCTCCTGGGTACGGATGGTCTGGATGGTGGGGTCGATCTGCAGGTTCAGTGGGGCAAGCAGGCTCTGGTTGACAGTGACAGCTGTGATGGGGGGTGCCACAAAACCAGCAGCTCCACCACCCAGTCCAATACCAACACCACCAGCTCCAAGAGCCAGGCCTCCAGCAACACCACCTCCGCCGATACTGTAGCTGAAGCCGGAACTACTGGCAGCACCTCCCAAGCCCAGGCCCAGACCGCCACCAATGCCAACACCAACGGAGCGCCTCATGGACAAGGAGCGGCTGCCACCTCCAATGGAGCCTGCCAAGGCAGACTGGCTGGAGAAACTCTTCCTGATGCTGCCACCGCTGCTGAAGCCACCACCGATGGTGAAGCTGCCACCACCACTCATGCTGCCACCGCTCATGCTGCCACCGGTGCTGTAGCTGGATGAGGAGATCCTGACACTCATGGTTGCTGTTGAGAACTTAGGTAGGGCCAACAGAGAAAGGACCTGGTGAATCCACTAAGAGAAGAGACGTCCCTCTGAGTGACTTGCTGTTGGTGGGACTCCTTTTTATACTGTATAGAGAGGTGTGGCTCTGGCTAAGCCCTGTGTAGTGCGTAGTGAATCAACACACACTCCCTGCAAACTCAGTTACCTGCAGGGGATGCAGGCAGCCATGTGATTTGTGCATAGAGAATGCCAGTACTGTAAGATGAGAGGATTCCAGCACATTTAGGTCAGGTGAACACACTTAGGTAAAGTCAGTAAGACCCTCAGGGCGTAATAAAGGTTCGGTGTGTTTTAATCCCTATAACCATTCACATAGTTGCCTGGTAGCACATTTCTTAGATACCTTTTTAAGTTAAATTTCAGGTATGTTTTAAATCTCTGCCTAAGGATGAAATTGCACTTTGTTAGTGTATGCAAATGAGATAAAAATGCATAACCTTTGACTGTGCAATTGGATTAGGATAAGTTGCATTCACTGACATTTTTACCCAAATTCATATTCATAGCTAGATATTATGCTGTCGACACTGTACCAGACATTCCAGCATGCCTGAGAAACTATTATCAGACTCACTCTTCACACATCATGGTAAAACCCTCAGCTGCACACTAGAAATGTAAAAGGTTTCTCATGTTCCTTTAGGGGTTCTGTACATTGCCAACTAACATAGTTTTAAGACACTGACTTGTATTTTCTAGTGTTTAGTTTTCATTTCTGTTCGTTTATCCTCCACCCTCTAGTTTGTGCCTCCCACTCCCAAGCAACGCAACAGTAATCAACAGCTTGAAAGTTCAGGGAGAGCGGCTATATTGCAAAGACTATCTTGAATCTTTAATCTATATTGTGCTTGCTTGCCTGCTTGTTTGCCTGTACATCAGTTATCAATTGCCGAGCTCCATATTCAAACTATTCCATTAAGAAGTTTTCTCTAGAGAGAACTGCCAAATTTGATGTTATGAAAATCACTACTCTTTTGCTTTGAAGAAATGGAACATTCATATCAGTCAACTCAAATGCGGAGTCCGAGTGATATATGGCACTAATTGTGGGATATACTCACAGCTGGTGACGCGTGGAATGCGTCTTGTCCAATCAAAAAATTATAAATGGTTCGACCGGAGCAACTGTTGCATAACAAGAGATATACAACAGCATCTGACATGATTCAACCAATCATAATCAAGGCCTGGAACTATCCATATTAGAAATTGTATTTAGCTTCTATCAATATGCAGCCAAATCTTTTTTATTTGTTGTATTTTAACTTTTGCTTGTAGTTGATCATCTTTTCCATAATTGTCATTTGCTTGTTTTCTGGCACCAGAGCACCTCAGAAAGGCACGTTTTTCCACAAAATGTTGTCCTGTTTGGATATACTAATGTTCCACAGCCTAGTCTTTGCAGTCAGATTTGATGAGTTGAAAAAAACTTGGATGTAAAGTCAGATCAACAATCACATCCTCACATCCTGACCTGGGCAACTGTCATCATCATCATCCTGTAAAGACCTTACAGGTCTCTCGGACAAAATTTAGGGATGGCTTGTAAGATGCCTGACTTAGGCCTGTTTCTGGTCATTAAGTAGGCTACATTAACTCAGTCGTTAAATCAGCTTTCACATGTATTAAAGGGGAGGACTCTGTGCCACTGAAGTTAAAATATATAATAAATAAATATTTAAAATTTCAAATGAAGTTCATCTAAATAGTTCAGGAAGGCTATTTATAATCTGAGCTGTACAACACTAACAATATTGTGATGTTACCATCAATTTATAGCCCAAAAGGCATTGCATTATCGCATAACTAATGGGGCTTTTCCACTGTACCGGTCTAGCACTAATGTACACGACACAACTACACTCACTTTTTTTGCTTCTCCATTGGGAGTTGTACCTGGTACCCGCTTTGGCAATGGCCTGCTGAGCCGATACTAAAATGTGACACTGACGGCCACTGATTGGTCTGAGAGGGCGTCGCAAGTTTAGGCTATGTGTGGGAGGATAAACTTTGCCTGTCCGATCCGGTCAACTTTGAATGTACTTCGGCTATTTCTTGTCAAATAAAATTATACAAGCAATGAATTTTAACTACATCACTGTTTTTGAGAGCATTGCGCCATCAGAGAGGGTTAATGCCACTAAGTTGAATGAGCCAAGTGAGAGGCGGCAACATTTGTGTACTTCCTGAGCTTCATTACACTTAAGTGAATGGGACAAGTGTGGAATTTTACCATAAATTGGTCATTAAGTCTGTCTGGAGTTATTGAGGTTTTTTGGATTCCTTTGGCATCATTTGAAGCCTAGTAGTGTAAGTTGTTACTGTTCGGATTTGGAGAAAATTAACTTTTTATTTCAGGTCTGGCAGCTACCTCTTACTACGTAGTTGTTAACAAATTACAATTTTGCCCATCTCCTGACAGAGGATCCCAAATAAGCAAACTTTATATGAAAATTAGAAGTGAGATAGGAAGATGAGGTAGAGTTGGCTAAGTAAAGTCTGTGAAAGTTGAAGTTGAAGACTAATAAAATAGAACTATACTGCAATTGCAGGAAAGTAATAAAGACAGGGAAATGGAGGAAGCCTTGAAAATGTCTGAAAATTGAATGTCAATTCAATCACTGTTGAAATGTACACTGCATAAATTCAGCACGTTGAACAGTGGCAGTCTCATAGAGATGACTGCTAGAGTTTGTAATTGAAATTTCAACTTTCAAATGATAACTTTCCATATATCTGACTGAAAATGGAAGTAAATTTCATTTGTTAGTGCAACTATCCAGTCCTTTGCTATTGTCACTGATAAAGCCATGCGCTCTTACTCTCGCAATCAGTTGAGGATATTTTTGCTACTAATCACGGTAATTTGTATAAACATTTTGAAAATACTGTTGCACTATAGTACAAGTATTGTATATATTGTTATATTAGCATCAAGCAAGTTTTAGATTTAGCATGGTAATGTTAGTGTTCTGTAACAGTGCAACCACCGCTCCCGTGTCCAACCCTGTATTTTCCACCGGTTTCCCTCAAATATCTCTGTGAGGCACCGGTGGATGAGGTATATCAGGTAACAATATTTTAAACTATGCTACGCTAGGTAGGTGCATGCTGCTTTCACGTGAGCATTTCTATGGTTGTAAGAGTCCTTATGTGCCCGTCAAAATGTTGTATCTGAAGGTACCAACTAATGTTAAGTTCATAGTGAATTTTACTTTAATGTTTGCGTTAGTTTAGCCTCCTGCTGTTTTGTTCTTGTGAAATGAATGGGTAATTCAACATTAATCTATCCTACATATTTATGTTACACGAGGCAACATTATCTTTTGTAAAGCAAAACGTTTTGCTTGCAACTTCAAACTGAAGTGTAGTAGTAGACAGTTTAAGGTAGAGGGGTGCTGATGAGTGCGAAATCTATGCGTCTTGTTGATGTGTTAAACGTGGGTTTTGTGGTTGATCTATGGCGAGCAAGTTTAGATGACCACTTAGACGTCTATGTGATGGATACCAACTAGCCTAGCTGCGCGTGTAGAACGCTTCCCTCCCGAGATTTCAAGAGAGTCCTAGTCAGTTGACTGGGAGCCTAGGTTTTTCGATGGACTGGCTAGGGCATTCACCTCCCGATCCGTGGTTGCTTTGTTGTTGTGAGGTTGCAGGTTCGTGTCCAAATCTGGACGAGCGCTAGATGTCCTCTTTGACATCTAGGTGTATTACTACTTTTTTATTATCCATAGATGCATTGATGCTCAAGTGTGCAAATGCATTTCCTTACATGTGAAATTGTAGACACAATTTTGCCTTAATGCAAAAAATAACAATGATGATATTCATTTGCAAATTTGTTTCTGTTCATACAGTAAGGTACAGATGCATTTGTATTTTTTGATCTATTAATGCATGTGTTAATGCATTTGCATTTGTCTTTGATGCATTTGCATTTGCTGATGTAGTCATTTATTGATGCATTCGCTAATGCATTGCTGCATTTATCTATGTTTTAATGTACACAATGCCTCTTATCCAGACGTGCAGACAGAGCTCCCAGTAACAGCTCACGAGTGAGCGGCTGCCATTTTCCAGAGGGACTACAAAGGGGCCAAACATTTTTCCCGATCTGTAGGACCCATCTGAGAGAGAGTACGACCCTTAATGAGAGCCTGTCCTTGGCGGATAACTTGCCCCTGGATGAGAGTCTGGCCTTTGATGACAACTGGATGAGAGAAAGGAGGATAGCCTGCCCCTGTTCCTTGTAGCACCTCCATAGTGTTATTGGTTCTTTAGTCCTGAGCGCACCAGAGAACTGCCATTTACGATCACTGAGCTGCGCCTGCCCCTGGAGGAGATGTCGGAGAGCCTGCCCCTGGAGGAGATGGCAGAAGAGAGCCTGCCCCTGGAGGAGATGGCAGAAGACAGGCTGCCCCTGGAGGAGATGGCAGAAGACAGGCTGCCCCTGGAGGAGATGGCGGAGGACAGCCTGAGCGTAAAGAAGTCTACAAAGCACAACCTGTCTGTGGAGGCCACTCACCATGTGTGTTGATGCCTCAGGTATTCTGCTGCTAGTCTTAAGGAGAAAGACCTTTGAATGGAAACTGTCTTCCCAGCTTCCCAAGGGTAATGTTTGACATTTTTGTTGTTTATACTTTGCGGTTCAAGGAGTCAGTTGTATATTATGCTGGCTGGAGGGCTGAGAGTCTCTTATTCGAAGACAAATACACCAACAAGGATCTTGGTCAGCTTTTTGATTGCGGCAAGACTGCCGTAAGTAATATTGTTCTAACATACCTCCACGTTCTCCATGAATTATGGTTTAAAGACATAATGATAATGATGCCAAGTCGCAAACAGAATCAGAATCAGTCTGCAATTGTCCTTTCAGACCTCAGAATGGTGGTAGATTGTAAGAATGTGGAAATTGTTACCCAAGCCAGCATGGATCTTCAGAAACAAACGTATTTGTCATACAAGGACATGCATAAGGTTTTGACAGATGTGGCATTTAACGCCAAGATTACATGCAGCAATCGATTTCTGACAAGGCAGTTAGTGGGATCCTTCAGATATGTAGATTAGGAGATGCTGTCCTCGCTGACAAAGACTTCCTGATTAGACATTTTGCCTCATGGAGTCAGGGTGGTTATAGATTTGGCATTGGGCCTACCCATTGGCTACTGATGTGAATGGATTTATTGCCTGCATCAGAGATCACTGCAGAGCCAAAGGATTGGTAGGCAGGGACCGCCCTCCTCCGAACTTGGCCATATAATCAGAACATAGCCCTCTGCAGGCACCTGGGGTGGGGGGGACTGGCCCCTAATGAAATTGCGAAATAATTATTCTATTTTATTTTAAAACATATTTAAATATGCATATTTCTGGAAGAAATGTATATTTGCATTAAAGAAATGATTTCTTGTTGTTTTTACCTATATTGTTCTTGAAATGGGGATCAAGAACCCTCCTGCCACCCCCAACACAAAAATGGTTTGGCCTTTGACCAAAAATGCGACGTCATTTGATTAGCTGAAAAGTTCAGAGTATTTTGTCCCAGGCCTGGCCAAGGCTTGTTAGCGGCCCTGCTCGTAGACAAACACATCTGTCAGCGCAGGATTATTTGAATCACAGAGCTCTATAAAATAGGCTAAACTTGTTCATTTTACTCATGAGGCAGGGAACATGGTTCCAGTCATTAACATAAATTTAAATAAGATAAATTGTGTTCACACACACAAACACAAATACTGAGGGGAATGTGGGTTGCCTAAGCTTAGGCTTACCGGCATGGAAGACAGGTCTGTGAAGGGCAGGAGGATCCCAGGAAGAGCCAACACTCTCACACAACAAAAATATCCAATTCAAAATCACACGTGAGCACAGCACACAAGAAGGGGACACCACAGGTTCACCTGCAACCCCATATTCAAAATAAATACACAGAAATCAACAACAACGGCAATCACTGCAGTATCTGGTAAATGACCTCCCCCCAATGCTGAACGGGATATAAACCAAAGATCCAAAATCACTCACGCACACATGCACACCATCTCATTCACAAACAAAATCGTACACACAGGAAACAATACGAACTGGACAGTGGGCAAATTAAAGTTAATCGCCAAAGCCAACCGCGTCAGTGGCATGTTATACAGGGTCACAGGCGAAGGACAAGGCGCAGCAAAGCAGCAGTAAGCAAGTTCAGCGTTGGCTGTTGTTAACACACACCCACACTTCCTAGAATACAGGATAAAATATGGTATTAATAAAACAAACACAATGAGACGTAACTAAAATATCATAGTATGAGAAATAACTAAAATATCATACAGCAGGGGCCATTCACAGACCTCAAAGTTCTCATAGAGTGTTGTATTGATCACAGCTCAACACACATAAATGCCAATGTCGACATAAGCTTTAATCTGCAGCACCAGCGTTCCAATACGCTCCAAATTAAAGAAGACTGAAAAAGATTAGGGCCACATTGTTCAAAAGGAATGCTATAACATTCATGTCACACATTCATACCCAGGATGCCTTGGACTGCTACCTTACACTGCTGGCCTTCTGGATTTATTGGGTTCTTGACAATGAGGACGCCATGCTTTGGGATGCTCTATGCCAAGACAACGACATGTAACTGCACGTAACCCACATAGGGTATGTCCAGTCCATTTCAAATGTCCACTAACATTAGTGTTAGGGGCAGAAGGAACACTGAGGTCACACAGTACCGGCGATGTGAACCGGCACATTACACTAAATGCATATAGGTTGCCCATCTGGAGCTCTTTTGAAGCAGGTACCTCTGAAGGTTGGTGGTGGTGGTGGATGACGAGAATGATCGGGCTGAGGGCCTAATCGCGCCATTTAGCCCTCAACCCACGAACAACAGGTGGTCATGGCAAGTGGACAAACAATTTCTCCAAGCTGCGCTCTTTTTTAATACCAATACTATCTTTATGCTAATACAAAATTTTGTTTTCGCAGTATAATACAGGTGAAAGTGAACACAAAGAATAAAGGAATATATTTATAAAGAACCAGAACTTATTTCCATTCGGACATGACTTGTTGTACAATCTAAATCTGGTTATAGTCAACTATTGCAGGAGGATATATGGAGTAGTGACTGACAGAGAACTGCTCACAAAGGTCTCTGTAGTGATCATTTACCCCAGAAGAAATGTAGACAGTGAATGTAGCAATGGATGTTCATAGATTAGACTGCCACGTAATTACTCTATTCATCGGAGATCAGGAAGCTCCATGGTCTTATGTTAAGAAATACATCAAAAGTGCAATGTGAGGTATGAAGCTGCAACAGTTTCTGGGATATTTTATTGCTTACTGAAATTGGAATTTAGGAATCATATTGAAACAGAGGAAAGACTGGAGTGAAGAGAGAGAGAATGTCATTTAGAAGTGACGGATGCCACCGGACACCAAAGAGGAGCAAGACATGGACATGCTGCTGCCACCACCAATGCTGAGGCTGGAGCTACTGACAATGCTGATGCTGCCACTCAACTTTTTATTATCCATGATTAGCTGATTTTTGTTTGATAGCCTGCCCCATGTATTTTTGCTTTCTGTACATTCCCATCAATTTTCAGAATCCAAACGATTCAATCCAAATTAACTCTTTGCCCAGAAAATGTTGGTAATCTAGAAATTATTACTGCATGTAATTTGACTGAAGTTATAATGTAACATCTTGCGTTTCTTTTCTATGTTTAACACTGGTGAATACGAACATAAACAATGGCAAATAAAAAAAATCATAAAGAACCAAGATTTATTTGATGTTTTAATGTGTACATACTGGTTGTACATCCTAAATCTGGTTTAGATCAACTGTTGCAGGAATAGGGCCCACGAAGGACATAAGAGCAGATGATGAACAAGGCTTCAAAAGACGGCTGTGAATCAAAAAGCCAAAAAATATGTCCGTTTCTGCCATTTTTCTTCCTTGTTAATGGATAACACTTGTTGCTTAGGACATTGTCAAATGCTTTTTGAGTGAGTGGCGTAGAGGAGATCATGGTGGAAAGAACAGAGGGAAGAAGAGAAAGGCGTTGGACATCATTTAGAAGCGACGGATGCCACCGGACACCAGAGAGGAGCGAGACATGGACATGCTGCTGCCACCACCAATGCTGAGGCTGGAGCCACCACCAATGCCGATGCCACTGCCAATGGCGATGCCACCACCGATTCCACCACCGATTCCACCACCAATGCCCAAGCCAGTGCCAGCACCATAGCCAAATCCAGCACCAGCACCACCTCCAGCAGCCATGGAACTGCCTCCTGTAAAACAACATTTGATTCAGTCAGAGATCACTATCAGTAAAAACTGAGTGCAGACAATACACAGTATTGATCATTTTCTGGATTCTTATTCAGTCAACCTACCAACAGCTGCTGTGGTCTCTTGGACATGAACAGTTGCAGAACCACCGCCAATTCTGTGGAAGGAATAAAGGATTTGTCAGTGAAAATTCAGACAATTCATTTGTAGCTAATCAATAAACAAACATACTGATACTAATCCTTAGTATATGCAGAATATTTGATGTTTACCTGGATTCCTCTCCTTCCAGCAGTTTCTTGTAGGTGGCGATTTCAATGTCGAGGGCCAGTTTGACATTCATCAGCTCCTGGTACTCGCGCACCTGACGGGCCATGTCTGCCTTGGCTCTCTGGATGGCCTCCTCAAGGTCCCTGATGCGCAGCTTGGCATCCTTCACTGCCAACTCACCACGCTCCTCCGCCTCTGCAATCTGGACCTCAATGGCGGCACGCTGCATTGCAACAAAAGAGTAAAGGTTAGCCAGCTTATGCTCAGTTAAATGTTTGCTGGTGATGGCATATTAAATGGAGAGAGAACACTGTATGTAACTGACCTGTGTTTTGACTGCCTCAATTTCACTTGTGAGACGTGTGATCATGCGGTTAAGTTCTGCAATCTCAGACTTGGTTACACGGAGGTCATCACCATACCTGACAGCAGAGGTCTGCATCTCCTCAAACTGTAGATGTAGATGATAAAGAGGTGTTAATATGAAGGTCTAAGTCTGTATCCATTTCAAGTATCAGTGCTCTGTCATGACAAAGCACTGAGTGCTTGTGCCACTTCAGCACTCTCACCTTGGCCTTGTACCATGTCTCAGCCTCTGCACGGCTGCGGGCAGCGATATCCTCATACTGAGCACGCACTTCAGCCACAATGGAGTCCATGTCCAGAGAGCGACTGTTGTCCATCTCCACAATAGCTGAGGTGTCCTTGATCTGGGCCTGCAGCTCACGCAACTCCTGAGTAAATAAGTGAAAGACGAATGTGAAGGTTCTGTATGAGCTGAGGGACACTATATATGCACTTTGAAAGGGATCTGATGCATGAAGAATGAATGAAGAATCTTTCACCTCCTCATAGATGGCTCTGAGGAAGTTGATTTCATCTTGAAGAGCATCAACCTTGGCCTCAAGTTCCACCTTGATCATGTAGGCAGTATCAACTTCCTAAAAGGGGATGAAAGAATGGGTCAGTCTGGAGATTTAGAGATCATAGCAACAGTGGGAGATTTTATAACAGACTGTGAGAGAGTAGAAATACATATTTCTGTCTTTACCTTCTTCAGCAGAACAAACTCATTCTCAACTGTGGCACGCTTGTTGATTTCCTCCTCATATCTACACAAATAGAGTAGAGAGTGATTAGTCATCTGGAAACAGGAAATGAAACCTTTACATTCCCTCTACAGCAAGTGGTAGGCAGTGACCAGTGAATATAAAATAATGGAGACACTTACTTCAGCTTGAAGTCCTCAACCACAATCTGCATGTTCTTCAGCTCTCCTTCCAGCTTGACCTTTTCCCCGCCCAGGCCATCAAGCTGCCTGCGCAGGTTTGCAATGTAGGCCTCAAACATGGAGTTGATGTTGGAGCTCACAGTAGTCTGGTCCTGGAGGAGGGTCCACTTGGTCTCCAGCATCTTGTTCTGCTGTTCCAGGAAGCGCACCTGTGTGGCAAGATGAAACCCCATTAATTACCAAAATGAGAAAGAACTAAGAAGTTTTGAGACAGAGTTGAGAAACGTACATTCTCATCAGAATTTGGGCATCTCCAAAGGGTGGGTGGGTGGGGGGGTGCAGGGCATTGGCTTTGAGAAAAAATATGTTGAAGCCCTATTCTGTCAAGAAAAATAACTGCTTCATAAAATTTTTTCAAAAACAAAGCTGCTCAAATCTCCCCAGAAATATACCAAAATAGCTAACACAGCAGAGTCTTATTGCCATTGTCCTTTGGAATGACGGATGCCCTTGATAGTGATAGTGACAAGTTGTTATAATAATAGCTAATAGAGTTTAAAGAAAATGTACACAAAGTGCCATAAAGTGAAATAAGCCCAAAGGTCATTAATAAAATAATCTTGCTCATGAAAGATTTTTGAATGTTTAAACGTAATTTTTCTTTCTGATTGATGGGCTAGAAATAAAAGTCCCATTTGTTATGCAAACAAGTGTATTGCATGTTATGTAAATGTAAACATCTTGGTGAAATGTCTTGGACTGGGGCTTATAGAGGTGCAGAGGAACATTACAAATCTGTCCCCAAAAATAAACTCTGTCTCCGAGACTGAAGCAAAAAGAAAAAAGGCCTGAGGTTCTGATGTTAAGATGCTTCAAAATAGTATTAATTTATATATTAATTTAATTTATAGCATAAATTTATGCAACTTCATGCAAGCCATTTAACACCTTATATCTACTGCAGACGGGGGATTGAAATGGTCTTTTTGCTAAATGACACCTTATTTGCTATCTAGTTTAAGACCTACATGAAGGTGGTACAACCGTGTTACATAACAGCTCTGTGGTCATGCACAACCTCTCCTTATTCAACAAAGCCAAGGTAAAATTGGTTTTCCATTCTATGACCCCTTAAAGTTAGTCATCAGCATTATTGTATTATTGTCCTGCACTCTGCCCTCTGCCTGACTCTATTAGATTTTGCAATGAGAAAGTCTCTGACCTTGTCGATGAAGGAGGCGAAGCGGTTATTGAGGGACTTGATCTGCTCCTTCTCCTGGGTACGGATGGTCTGGATGGTGGGGTCAATCTCCAGATGCAGGGGGGCAAGCAGGCTCTGGTTGACAGTGACAGCTGTGATAGGAGGTGCCACAAAACCAGCAGCTCCACCACCTAGTCCAATACCAACACCACCAGCTCCAAGAGCCAGGCCTCCAGCAACGCCACCTCCGCCGATACTGTAGCTGAAGCCGGAACTACTGGCAGCACCTCCCAAGCCCAGGCCCAGGCCGCCACCAACACCAACACCAACGGAGCGCCTCATGGACAAGGAGCGGCTGCCACCTCCAATGGAGCCTGCCAAGGCAGACTGGCTGGAGAAACTCTTCCTGATGCTGCCACCACTGCTGAAGCCACCACCGATGGTGAAGCTGCCGCCACCACTCATGCTGCCACCGCTCATGCTGCCACCGGTGCTGTAGCTGGATGAGGAGATCCTGACGCTCATGGTTGCTGTTGAGAGCTTAGGGAGAAAGGAGCTGGAGCAGGTGAATCCACTAAGAGGAGAGACGTCCCTCTGAGTGACTTGCTGTTGGTGGGATGCCTCTTTATATTGTATAGAGAGGGGTTGCACTGACCTTAAAGCCCTGTTCTTACCCCTCCTCTAAAGCATCTCCACCTGAAAGTTAAGTCTCAGGTATGTTTTAAATCCCTGCCCGAGGGTGAAATTGCACTTTTCCTCAGGGTATGCAGCTTAGATAAAAATGCATAACCTTTGACTGTGTAATTCAGTTAGGTTGAAATGTATTTGTTCACTAACATCTTTGCCTATGTTAAAGTCCTTTGCTACACATTCAGGTGCAGCTGACACTGGGTAAGTTTGTACACATAATACACACTTCTGAAACTAATCTTCACACATTGCTGAGTGGTTGATTTTGATAACAGTACTTTTTTGTGAGAGGTTCTATAACAGGTGATGTCTTTGCCTATCCATACTCAACCAAAACTCTTCCTGTGTTGTATCTTGCTTTATGTCGATGATCATTCCACTGCCATCAGCTTATCAGGCACCCGAGCAGGTGAGGATGGCATGCTGGAAGTTTTATTCATGCATGATACAGCCCTGATTGTATGATTTACATAAAACAGTACTGATATTGTCTTTACAATAGAAATAAGAAATGAACTTAACCAGTACTGTCCATCTCCTTGAGTAACATCTCTCTACCTGCCTTGTGTAGACCACCTGTCTAACTGCATTTCTCCATGTCACAGCTTAAGCCCATTCAACTATGAGAGGACTGAGAGTATTCTGAATATGCTTAAGGCAATTCCCCTTCAGCCAGGTGAAGAACTGATATCTTGCTTTTCCAGTGTAGAAAGGTCAGCCTATTAATCATACAATTCCGGAGAGAAATGATTTAATCTTACTACATGTTACTTAAACACTTAACACACCTTATGTATTCACTGGCTGACAGCACATGCTAGGAGGCAGAAAATGTGGTGTTTCTTTAAGATGCCAAAATTCAAGTTCTCATTCAAGGTAAAATCACTTACTAGGCTCAAGATGTCATTATCAGGGTCAGTAAAAATTGGCAGGATACATGATGCCATGTTCCCTCAGCTGATGTAATAAACTGTTTGGACACTCAGAAAAAGAGTTCTGTCTGTGGTTTGGCTGTAAAGTAGTTTTGCTCCGAACATCTCAAGGCCATTATGAACATGACTACAACACGTTTAGGACCAACACGAGAAATGCAGCAACATAAAATAGAATGACACCATAAGAGCAACAAGTTTAACAAAGCTCAGACACTGTAAAACACATTCACTCAACTCCTGATCCGCAAGAGTGCAGCTAATATAACAGAGAAATGGAGAACACCTCAGGGGGTCACTACCATAAATCTGAAGTTATGTTGAAGTATTAATCTTGTTTTGACAAAGTATACACAAGAATGTGAGATCATTCAGAGATCACAGAATGTCAGTGCAAAACTTACAGATTATCCACAGCAACTCAAGTAAGCCAAGAGAGAAGTAATGCCCGGCCTAACAGAGAAATGGAAATGACTGAATTATGGATATCAAAACCAGGACCCATAGTAAGAATTAAGAATTTCACATTAGCACTAAGAGAACTCCTAAATCCCATTTAAAGTTTAAAACCTATTCACAATGCAGCTGAGACCAAATTTTTGTAAAGAAAAATGGCACCTCCTAGGACAAAATAAAAGTTCCGTTGCTGTAGATGACATCAGTTTTCAGGCACAAGCCTACTTTGTATTTGATTCATGAGTGACAGTGCACACACAGCGCCGACAGACAAAGCATATTTGCACTGCTTTTAAACACATTTTTGATGCAAAGTAGGAAGTAATGATTTTGGTTGTTGTCGGTTATTGCATTCCTTACAAGCTGGACAGTAATTCCCTGGTGATAGAGATTGCATATCTTGCTTATGTGCTTCTGCATGTACATTACAAAGATTACAGACCTGGTATGTACAAACGTCAGCCTACCTGTTTTATGAATTGGTCTCAGTGAGTTTGGAGTGCTTTACACTACTTTTAAGTAGTCCCAGATATACATACTACTTTTAACGCTTATTTTTTATTTTATTTATTTTTTTTTTTTTTCGAAAAATAGGATTCTTAAAGTTATGACTCACACCCTCATTATTTAGGAGTTTCTCCTAAATGGCGTTAGGAGCTTCTTTAGCCTTACACTCCACACGAACACCATGGTGTGCATGTTCCGTCACACAGTGTTCACGACTTTCACAGAAAGCCGAATGGGCCTTTACTGTCTATGGATCACAGATCTACCATAATGATTTGAATTTTATTGAGTCAGTTGGGTAGCTTGGTTCTCACATATACTGATCTACTATGCATATCAGTCTGGCCAATTTCATGTCATCTCCAGTTTCCATGAAGGGTCTGGGGCATCTTTTAATTTTTTCTTTTATTGTAAAGTGCTTTGACTTTTCATGTGTTATTACGATATAAACCACATTTACTTGCTTACTCATTTATTTGGCATGGAGCAGGCTGTCTAGAATGACAGATAAAGGAGTACGTTCAACACAACCAATAGCAGAATTAAACTATATTGATATATATTGAGTAAATGTATGTGTATAAGTTTGGATGTTGGAAAGTGAATAAGTTGACTCCAGACCAATTCTCAATTGCAACACCTTGACTGATGTGATCAAACTCTTTTTTAATACTAATGTTATTTTATACTAATACTAAATCTCAGTATAACACAGGTGAATGTGAACAACAAATAAAGAAATACATTTATGAAGAACTAAGCTTTATTTCAATACAGACATGACTTGTTGTACAATCTAAATCTGGTTACAGTCAGCCATTGCAGGATGAAACATGGAGTAGTGAGCGACCGAGAACTGCCTACAAAGCTCTCTTTAATGGTCATTACCCCAGAGGAAATGTAGACAATGAATGAACAATGGATGTGCATAGAGTAGGTGACCACACAATTACTCTATTCATTTGAGGTCAGGAAGCTTACTAGTCTTATGTTAAGAAATAAGGTGTTGGACGTTAGACATTTAGAAGCGACGGATGGAAGAGCGAGACATGGACATGCTGCTGCCACCACCAATGCTGAGGCTGGAGCCACCGCCAATGCCGATGCCACTGCCAATGCCGATGCCACCACCAATGCCGATGCCACCGCCAATTCCACCACCAATGCCCAAGCCAGCGCCGGCACCATAAAACAACATTTGGTTCAGTCAGAGACCAGAGCAGTAAAAACAGAAAATCAGCAGCATTGATCATTCTTATTCAGAATTACTCCAGAAATGACTAATTATACCTACCAACAGCAGCTGTGGTCTCCTGAACGTGAACAGTTGCAGAACCACCACCAATTCTGTGAAGCGAATTTGTTAGCAAAAATTAAGTTTCAGATAATTCAGTTGTAGATAATCAATACACAAACATACTGGTACTACTAATCCTTCGTATATGTACTCTATTTGATATGTTTACCTGGATTCTTCTCCTTCCAGCAGTTTCTTGTAGGTGGCGATTTCAATGTCGAGGGCCAGTTTGACATTCATCAGCTCCTGGTACTCGCGCACCTGGCGGGCCATGTCTGCCTTGGCTCTCTGGATGGCCTCCTCAAGGTCCCTGATGCGCAGCTTGGCATCCTCCAATGGAGCCTGCCAGGGCAGACTGGCTGGAGAAACTCTTCCTGATGCTGCCACCGCTGCTGAAGCTGCCACCACCGATGGTGAAGCTGCCGCCACCACTCATGCTGCCACCGCTCATGCTGCCACCGGTGCTGTAGCTGGATGAGGAGATCCTGACGCTCATGGTTGCTGTTGAGAGCTTAGGGAGAAAGGAGCTGGAGCAGGTGAATCCACTAAGAGGAGAGACGTCCCTCTGAGTGACTTGCTGTTAGTGGGATGCCTCTTTATATTGTAAAGAGAGGGGTTGCACTGACCTTAAAGCCCAGTTTTTACCCCTCCTCTAAAGCACCTCCACCTGGAAGTTAAGTCTCAGGTATGTTTTAAATCCCTGCCCGAGGGTGAAATTGCACTTTTCCTCAGGGTATAAACAAAAACAAAACCCTCTTTGTGAAAATTCCTACAACATGTAAATGTCTTTGCTTATCCACACACAACCAAGACTCATCTTGTGTTGTATCTTACCTTTCGTCGATGATAATTCCACTGCTATCAGCTTACCAGGCACCTGAGCAGGCGAGGATGGCATGCTGGAAGTTTTATTCATGCATGATACAGCCCTGATTGTAGCCCAGGAATCTCCTATTAGGGTATAAACTGAAGTGATATAAAAATTGGTATAATATTGCCTTTGCAATGAAAATAGGAAATAAACTCAACCAATAGTGTCCATCTCTTTGTGTAGCATCTCTCTACCTGCCTTGTGTAGACCACCTGTCTAACTGCATTTCTCTGTGTCACAGCTTAAGCCCATTCAACTATGAGAGGACTGAGAGTATTCTGAATATGCTTAAGGCAATTCCCCCTCAGCCAGGTGAAGAGCTGATCTTGTATTTCCAGTGGTTTATCTTCCAGTTTAGAAGTACTCATACTATTCCTGAGAGGAATGGTTTAAAAACTTGCTACGCATTGGTTACTCACTTTAGTGATACTATGCAATCTCAGCTGGCTGGAGTTCGCCAAACCTCCTGTATCCACTGGCTGACAGGAGATGCACGGAGGGAGAGGTGTTTCTTCAGCATGCAAAAAAAAGTTATCTTCAAGGTGAAATCACTTACCAGGCTCAATATATCATTACCAGGGCCAATTCCCTCAGCTTAATAAACTATTGCATGTGTCTGGACACTCAGTGACAATGTTTATGTACAGTGAAGCATCTTTGAAATTCTGTGGGTGATTTGGCTCCAAAGTAGTTTTGCTCCAAAATATATACAGTTAGTGAAATCTGTTTACAAGAATTTAACCCACTTTAACAGCACAAGTGTGAGCCAGCATCCTTAGAGATAGACCTGTATCTAAAATAATAGATGTACTCTGTCTTGGTAACAAAGCCTTACCAACTGTGGCCAACAACTCAACAAGTCTGAGTAAGGATATGATCAGTGAAATTTATGAAGGCTTGAAACAAAAGTTTCACAGGAGATGGAATTTGCATGGACTTTTGCATGAGTTTTACGAAAGTACTTTAGAATTTTTTTTTACTTTCGTTTCATGTCAGAAAAGTGAAAAGGGATACGTCAGTTTCAGAAACCAACAATGAAATGAGTTGGTTAGGCTATATCTCCCACCGTTAGTTAAAGATAAAAGTGCATTTTAAGAGAGCAAAGTGCTAATGTCAGACACTTAGCTTCTCATTGTCTTCAAAGTGCTGTAGCCTAACTTGTGATCCAGAGCACCTAGAAAAAATTCAAACCTATTTTACAAATGTTACCTCTGTGTTATCCACACTAGATGGGTGTTGCAGAGATATATGACATTTGATTTTTTACTCTAGATGTTCACAAGCAAGTGATCCTCCCCAAATACATAAAGGATAGTTATCATTGAAGATAACGATTTACATGAAACAGTACTGACACTGTCTACAATCTTGCATAGCATCTACCTGCCTTCTGTAGACCACCTGTCTAGCTGCATTTCACATCTTAAGCCCATGCTACTATGAGAAGACTGAGAGGATTCTGAATATGCAGAGAGCTTGAGAGCTGATATCTTGCATTTCCAGTGAAGGTCAGACTGTTAATCATGTATTCCTGAGAGGAATGATTTAATCCTGCTACAAATTAGTGTCCTTGTCCCATGTCCCTGTTGGGTCTGTACCCACCCCCTTGTGCTCATGTTTATCTGTCTGTATGAAGCAGAGTGGCTGGGATGTACAGGTGATTAGTGTTGCCCTTGATGAGCACCTGCCTGGGTTCCGAGTACCAAGGGGCTTCTGTTTTCTTGACCGTCATCATTTTTTTTTTTAACATAACTCTACACTCACACTGCACTTTGCTTTACTCCACTATACTGACTTTTCTTATGTTATTTTAATAAATATTCTCTATTTACTCATTTGCGTGTGAGCTACATAAGGGAGTTTCTTATGGAACTCATGTATGAGCTAGCATGTGTTACATTAGTTAAACGCTTTGGAGAAATTGTTAGGCTGACTGGTTCTTATCTAAAGTGAAATCACTTAGGCTCAAGATGTCATTACAAGGGCCAGTAAAAATGGGCAAAAATACACCTTTGCCAGGTATAAGTGTAAGTGTAGCCAACTTTGAAAGCAGGATCCAGGATAGCAGACAGACCTGGATCTAAAATAAAAGATGTACTCTATCTTGGTGACAAAGCCTTATCAGCTGTGGCCAACAATTCAGTCAGAGTATGGATATGATCAGTTGAATTAATTAAGGCTTGAAAAAATGATTTACAGGATGAGTACATCATGTTTAGGACCAACTTGAGAAAGTTGTGAAATGCAGCAGAGGACTGAGTGACCATAGGAGCAGCAAATTTAACAAAGGTCAGGTACTCTAAAACACAAGAGTGCAGAATTTGCAAAAAATTGCAAGTCACATATCAGAGAAATGGTGAATACCTTAGGAGGTCACTAGCATAAAATCAGAAGTGAAACTGAAATATTAATCTTGTTTTGAGAAAGTGTACAAAAGAATGTGAGATCATGCATCTTGATAATCACAGCTAAATAAGAAATTAATACAAACCTGAACCCTGAACCAAAGAACAATGGCTGGAAATAAATTGCCTAATAATGGAAATGTATTTGATGAATAGTATGACCTATATCCTGAGATTGGTCAAAACAATTGTCTTACCATATTATTTACCAAAAATATTTACCAAAACTCAGCAAACGTGCCTACATTACAGCAAGCCAGAGTGCACACGCAACTTAACCAACGCAGCAAGAAAAGTGTTTGACGCAAGAAAAGAGTTTGACTATTGACAATAACATTTTTGACCAGGCATTAGCATTTCCCCAGGAAATCATAACTAAAAAAGCACTTGGAGAGCGCAAACCTCCATTAAGGCATTATAGGGTCACTGACCCAATACAAATTCCAGAAGATGTCCTGGATAACCACCAAAATCTACATGTAATCATCTGTTCCTTGGCCTAATACCCACGTTGTCCAAAACTTTCATCCAAATCTGCGCAATACTTTTCAGGTCATATTGCTCATAGACAGACAAACAAACGTGGCGAAAACATAACCTCCTTGGCGGAGTTATTAAAGTTGAAATGGCAGAGGAAACCTCGCTGAACACACTAAGAAACAGCAGCAATCTGAGGCAAAGAACAGCAAGGAATCAGCTATTGGCAGTTTGAAGGTAGGCCCATCTCCTTTTTGTTGAAATTAGGTTATAGCACATCATAGTACAGGTACAGGATTTTCAAAAATGTTGCACAAGAACATCTCATGATGGGTAAAGGCAATGAGCTCTACCAAGACAGTGTTGCAAATGCATATCAATGTAACAACAGTGTAAATCAAACTTAAATTTCCCTGACTTTTCCATGTCTTTAGAATCCTCGTTTTCAGGTTCCCGTGTTTTCAGTGCAAAACTAACAGGTTATTCAAAACAATTCAAGCAAGACAAGAGGGAAGTCAACACCCGATAAAGACCAAGAAGGAAGCATGGAAATAAATATCACATTTGGGGACAACTACATGCTACTACCAGAATTTCCCTGATATTCCCTGACTTTGTCCACAACAATATCACATTTCCTGACTTTTCATGTCTGGAACAGGCTGAAATTAAAATTCCATGACTTTCCAGAAATTCCATGACCGGTGGGACCCATGAACAAATGTACACATTCCAAAACAATTGAGGCCTAGCCTTTGGAAACCCATTATGATCTGAGAGCCAGGCTGTTCAACCTTTCCCCTATCTGTAAGACATATCTTCTGGGACTGTGGAACTTCGGCAACATGCCTTTGAATTCATATCCATTCTTTGTTAAATTACTCACACAGTGACATACCACCGTAAACTGTACAACCTGAGCTATTGCTAGTCAATATAGGCCTAGCTACTGTGACAAATAGGTCAGTTGGTGTCAATCTAGACTGTGATGCTGGAGACCCAGGTTCAATTCCCAGCCTCTACAATCTTTTAAAGGTGGCATTTGGAGACAACCATTACTCACAGCTGAACCAAGCCTGTAGCCTCTCAATAGGCTACGTAAAGTATAGGCTACATAGTCTTCACTTTAGATTAGGGGGCTGCAAATCATACCACAAATTGGTAAGAAAGACCTTATAGGTGTATTAGTTATTATTTTCTTGGTTACAGAATTGGTTAATTAAGCATTTACTGTATGTTTATAAGTAACTTACATGCAGCTTGTTAACAGTAACAAGCGGCATGTTAACAGTTAACTAATATGATTGTAAAAGACATACAAGCAGCTTGTTAACACTTACAAGCTTCATGTTAATGGTTAGATAATGTTATTAAAGGATAATAACTAATTAACTGACTCTTGATAATGCATTATTAATACCTTATCGACCGTTATTTTAAGGCATTACTCAAGATTTCATTGTTATATAGTTGTAAACAGTAATAAAAAGTATTAAAAAGATTTTTAAAATCTAATTTAAAAAGAATTTAAAATTAATATTAATATAAAATTAATATTAAAGTCTGCCTTTTCCATTTACTTTTCCATTTTCCAGCTTCTTTTTCTTTTCCATTTAGAATAGAACGTTGAATAGAACTTTTGCTCAACTTTCCAAACGAGTGTTCTGAACCTTCACCTTCCTTGACAACCGCGTCTTCAAATCAAACTCAGAGGACAAACGCTCAGGAACTCAGAGGGCTAGATAGAACTAGACGCAAGAGATAGCCCACCTAAATCAAATAGATAAAACAAAATGAATAAAAATAGTGTTGGCCACATTTAAAATAGGATCCTTAGGTAGACCTGTCTGTCTAAAACAACAAATGTCTGCAATGGTGGAAAACAAACTACAAGTAGCCTCCTTTGTTATTGTATACCTACTTTTTTGTATTATGCATAGTTAATAAAGAGCTGATAAATTTGGGGTGTGTTCACCAGGGTCTCAGCATTTTGCTTATTTTTTGTCTAAACAGCCCCTCATGTGACCATCAAAAAAATCTCATTCCGTTGCTGATATATGCCTTTTCAATTATGGATAGCCTTGAAAAATTTTTTTGCTGAAAATGTGCACACTACTATAGTATCATGTGTAGGTTCGGACATGACCTTGGAATTGCTATCCGACCCACCAGTGATGTTCTATTGCAGACAATAGAATTTTGTCTATTTGCAGCAGTTTGACAAATTACAAAGTTTGGTGTCAACTGATTTTGATTGCTTTGTACCTACAAATTCAGAACTTCATGGACCTGTAGTTCATGAGGAAAGGTGATTTTTGAAATTTTGAGATGGTGTTTTGTCCTATTCAAAAGCGATAAGCTCATAAAGTTGGCATAAATAGTGATTTTTACATGAACATACAAAATTGATAAATTGACAAAAATAAATTGTAAACCAATTCTTTGTGTTTTTTCCAGTAGTATTGGACACACTGTAGACAACTTGAAAGTGTTGAGCAAGCTCTGAGATCTAAGATATGAAGGCATCTTCTGAAACCCCCTTGTCTCATTGTGCTTGGTGAAACCATGGATTCCAAGAAGCTTTCTTGTCTCGATGTCAGTGGTATCTATCTCTTTTGGCCTCTTTAATATTTCAGTGGCACCTGATGACCGGCAGAGCACAGCATCTTATTCTTCTCATTAATCCTCATTAATCCGCTTTTTGGCAGCTTTCTCATGGTTTGAAAAAATGAAGTGTGTTTAAGACTTTAAGGTGGACTACTCTGGTTGCTAGAACATCAAAAATAAATCCATAGGGAAACACTCAACAGTCTAGATTTATCAAGGGAAAATGTGTGTAGCTCTGTAGCACCACCATGATCTCTTCACCTTTCCACTAATACTTGGTAGGTTTGGCTTTGTTTACCAAATAGTATGTGGTGGATTAACAAGACATTTGTGTTCCTCACTTCATTACAAATCTCTCTATTTTTGCTTTGCTTTTGCTTGGTTTTATACCATAGTTGGATAGATTAAGATTAAGATAGATTAGCATAGATATAGATTAATCTCTGACATGGCAAGCTTGTTGCATAACCATAAATACACTTACGAATATCATCAACATCTGTTGCAGGATGAAACATGGAGTGGTGTGTGATAAGTGAAAAGAAAGAAATGTAGAGTGCATAGCAAATGATGAACATGCATACTGTACTGTACAATATTAAGGGCCAAAATGTCACGGTTGTTTCTGAAGCTCCATCAGGGACAGACTGGGACAAACAAAAGGCCCTGGACTTTTTTTCCATTATAGACTCACAGGGCCACCTATAGATACACACGCACACCCTATGAATCATGATACTGTCCAACCTTAGTGCCTGCTAAGCTTGTCAAACTTTCACATACAGAATAGGCTGTTATATTTTGCAAAAATTATCATTGAAGATTATCAGTGTATTATTTCATAATAAGTATGGTGATAATAACAATAAATGGGCCTGAATGTTAATACACACATCGCTTTGTCAATTAAATCAGGCTAAATTAAAGGAAGCATTGTGGAAAAGTTACATGAGGAGAGAGTTGGTGACCGTGATGACAACCCTTTTATCGTTCCTATTGTTGTGGCTACATTATTGAAAACAGAATTGAGAACAGACTGTTTGTTGAGAACAGACAAATGGTAACTGATATGCACATTCGTAGCTTTGCTTGAGCTTAAGTGATAAACAATTTTGTAGGACTAGACAATTGGCCAATAAGCAAGTCTGGACTTCTACAGAATGCACTGATTGCCAGTCTGCCCCTTAGCTCCATGGCTTGTTTTTGACACGGCAACAACACTTCTGGGATTTATTTTATCAGCCATTTTATGAGGAAATCTGAATCTAGCTGCCTTTTGTAGGCATATTCAAACAGGTGTAAATTATGTAATGCTTTTACATAAAGCATTTTTATATTTTGGACACTGTTGGTTTGTAAAATCTCTCATCTTTTGATGAAATCATAATGGATTGTATACAGGATATGTGGTGGGTTATATGGAAACAACATGAGTAAAAGGACAGAGAACAATACTTGTTTTGAGAACAGAGGTCACTCTCCTCTAGGATTTAATGGATAACACATTGCTTAGAACATTGTCAAAGGCTTTTTGGGTAGTGGAGTAGAGCAGAGCATGGTGGAAAGAACAGAGGGAAGAGGAGAGAGGCGTTGGACATCATTTAGAAACGACGGATGCCACCAGACACCAGAGAGGAGCGAGACATGGACATGCTGCTGCCACCACCAATGCTGAGGCTGGAGCCACCACCAATGCCGATGCCACTGCCAATGGCGATGCCACCACCGATTCCACCACCGATTCCACCACCAATGCCCAAGCCAGCACCGGCACCATAGCCGAAACCAGCACCAGCACCACCTCCAGCAGCCATGGAACTGCCTCCTGTAAAACAACATTTGATTCAGTCAGAGATATCAGTATCAGTAAAAACTGAGTGCAGACAATACACAGCATTGATCATTTTCTGGACTCTTCTTCAGTCAACCTACCAACAGCTGCTGTGGTCTCTTGGACATGAACAGTTGCAGAACCACCACCAATTCTGTGGAAGGAATAAAGGATTTGTCAGTGAAAATTCAGATAATTCAGTTGTAGCTAATCAATAAACAAACATACTGATACTAATCCTTAGTATATGCAGAATATTTGATGTTTACCTGGATTCCTCTCCTTCCAGCAGTTTCTTGTAGGTGGCGATTTCAATGTCGAGGGCCAGTTTGACATTCATCAGCTCCTGGTACTCGCGCACCTGGCGGGCCATGTCTGCCTTGGCTCTCTGGATGGCCTCCTCAAGGTCCCTGATGCGCAGCTTGGCATCCTTCACTGCCAACTCACCACGCTCCTCTGCCTCTGCAATCTGGACCTCAATGGCGGCACGCTGCATTGCAACAAAAGAGTAAAGGTTAGCCAGCTTATGCTCAGTTAAATGTTTGCTGGTGACGGCATATTAAATGGAGAGAGAACACTGTAAGTAACTCACCTGTGTTTTGACTGCCTCAATTTCGCTTGTGAGACGTGTGATCATGCGGTTAAGCTCTGCAATCTCAGACTTGGTTACACGGAGGTCATCACCATACTTGCCAGCAGAGGTCTGCATCTCCTCAAACTGAAGATGACAAAGAGGTGTTAATATGAAGGTCTAAGTCTGTATCCATTTCAAGTATCAATGCTCTGTCATGACAAAGCACTGAGTGCTTGTGCCACTTCAGCATTCTCACCTTGGCCTTGTACCATGTCTCAGCCTCTGCACGGCTGCGGGCAGCGATATCTTCATACTGAGCACGCACTTCAGCCACAATGGAGTCCATATCCAGAGAGCGACTGTTGTCCATCTCCACAATAGCTGAGGTGTCCTTGATCTGGGCCTGCAGCTCACGCAGCTCCTGAGTAAAGAAGTGAAAGAAAGCAAATGTGAAGGTTCTGCATGAGCTGAGGAACACTATAAATGCACTTTGGATGGAACCCTGTGCATGAAGAATAACCATTTCTCACCTCCTCATAGATGGCTCTGAGGAAGTTGATTTCATCCTGAAGGGCATCAACCTTGGCCTCAAGTTCCACCTTGATCATGTAGGCAGTATCAACTTCCTAAAAGGGACATAACAATGGGTAAGCATGTAGATCATATCAGTAATGGGAGATTGTATAACAGACTGGCAGAAAGTAGAAATACATTTTTCTCCTTTTACCTTCTTCAGCAGAACAAACTCATTCTCAACTGTGGCACGCTTGTTGATTTCCTCCTCATACCTGCACAAATTGAGTAGCGAGTGATTAGTTGTCTGGAACAGAAAAGGAACCTTTTACATTCCCTTTACAACAAGGGGTAGGCAGTACCAGTGAATATAAAATGATGGGAACACTCACTTCAGCTTGAAGTCCTCAACCACAATCTGCATGTTCTTCAGCTCTCCTTCCAGTTTGACCTTCTCCCCGCCCAGGCCATCAAGCTGTCTGCGCAGGTTTGCGATGTAGGCCTCGAACATGGAGTTGATGTTGGAGCTCACAGTGGTCTGGTCCTGCAGGAGGGTCCATTTAGTCTCCAGCATCTTGTTCTGCTGTTCCAGGAAGCGCACCTGTGTAAGATAAAATGAAACACCATTAATTCAGTTATACTGACACAGTGGAATGAAACAAAATATATACATATACATATCCTAATCTATAGAGCTATGTACTGCCCCCAGTTATTATCACTAAAAATGTTATTTGATGATAAACTCATTTGGCAGTTAGGAAATTGGACATTAGGCCAATTTTTAACTGAATTTGAGCCAACACTTGCATGCATTTAATAGAACTGAAACCATTCATCACAGCAAATCCCATAGTGCATTTGTGTGGTCAATGATCATTATTTTTTGTGCAATGAACAGGTGCAATAATTGCAAATGTGATTTTACACTTTGACTTCAATCTAATCTCTTTTTTGAAACAAACTTGACTGAGCATGTCAAGTAGAACATGATTGCAGTTAGCAAAAAAATCTTGCCATCTACTGATGCCTTACCTTGTACCGTGTTTGGCAGCGCTAATCCCCTTATCACAACTCATCAACTTGAGTATCATAGAAAAGGACAGTCAATCCACTGGGAATTACAACTGTTTTGAGCATTCATGTACTCTGAAGTCATATTTACAATATTTCCAACAGCATATCAATGCCACTTCAATGTACAGACTACATTGATATTCTCTTGCTGGCTGGGGAACATCGGTTCACAATATTTTTTGCCAGAGTGCCAAGTGCTGTGACTAGCCATGCATAGGCCCACTTGCCATCCAATCCAGTTGCATGCATGCAACATGAATGGAAACCTCCTTCACAGGCACAGGAGTGATGCAGCCACACCTACATCATGCCACGCCAAGTTGAGAAAGCCTTGACAGAAATTAAAATGGTTGCACAGATGGTAGAGGTGCCGTTCGACAACCGGAGGGTTGTAAGTATGAGCCCCACTCTGCCTGACCCCCTCGAAGTGTCCTTGCACAAGATACTAAACCCCAAATTGTTCCCGGTGGCAGGTTGGCATCTTGCATGGCAGCCTCAGCCACCTGTGTATGAATCGATGAATGTCAGGCATACACTGCAAAGTACTTTGAGTGCAGTCCATTTACTATTACCTCTCCTCTGCTGCAGGGACTTTTGAGTCTTTTGCAGACCACTAGATCACAGTTTCCTTGCTGGGCTATTATTGCAATGAATGATGTCATCAGCTTTGCACTGATGAATTCAATAATCCGAATGTCACCCAACCAAAAGGAGGACCATTCACACCTAGAAAAGCAGGAGTGGCCCAAAACTTGACATGAAGCTGTTGCAGTTACCATTTTACTCCTAAACCCCTCCCTGCTATCGTGTCCCTGTGCAGCTACTTATGGAAGAATATGTTGACAACACAGACGGAAAACGAAACGATGCTCATAGACCCAAGAGATACTCACACAGCAAGCAGGTATTCACCCACATCTCAGGTTTGGAGCCAAAGAGTCAGTGCTGCCATGGGAATGGGCAGATAACATGATCGCTGCCCTTATTTAGACAGAGGCTGTAGTCATAGGGTCTCTACAGGCCCATAGTTTAAAATCCCACCTACACAGTCTCATATGTTTACTAACAAGAGCCTTTGACATCAATGCCGTGTAAAAAATAATAATTTGCAGATTTATCACCATTAACCCTGCAGAAAAATCCAGCTAAAACCATCTTACCAAGATAGTCAAACCAGCCAACCTATCAAAATCATGCAAAATTTGTCATACCAGCTAAACCATCAAAACACATCTTAAGCTGGCAAAAAACTAGCAGATGAAACCCTCTTAAACCAGCTACTAGCGTGATCTGTTTTTAGCTGTATTTTAAGTGGCTCAGGGTTCACCCTCTGATCTGGTTCTCTGTTACTTACTTACTATTTAGTAATGTACAAATTGGCAATGTACAATAGCACTGTATAGCAACACTGTGCAGTTCCCATACAAACCATAAACCATATTTCTGTAGTAATCCCATAGCCCAAAGGCAGGGCATGTGATGATAAGAAAACCTGAAAACTGACCAACCATTCAGATGCTGGAATGACTGCAGAATAATACAGGGTGACCAGACATTGCGGTTTTTACCTGCCTGTCCCGAGTCCAGATAAATATGCGTCATAAAGTGTCCCAGTTTGAGATCTTGAAAATCTGATCACTCTACAATAATGTAATTTGCCCTCTGCCTGACTGGCTTTGCTATGAGAAAGTCTCTGACCTTGTCGATGAAGGAGGCGAAGCGGTTATTGAGGGACTTGATCTGCTCCTTCTCCTGGGTACGGATGGTCTGGATGGTGGGGTCAATCTCCAGATGCAGGGGGGCAAGCAGGCTCTGGTTGACAGTGACAGCTGTGATAGGAGGTGCCACAAAACCAGCAGCTCCACCACCTAGTCCAATACCAACACCACCAGCTCCAAAAGCCAGGCCTCCAGCAACACCACCTCCGCCGATACTGTAGCTGAAGCCGGAACTACTGGCAGCACCTCCCAAGCCCAGGCCCAGGCCACCACCAACACCAACAGAGCGCCTCATGGACAAGGAGCGGCTGCCGCCTCCAATGGAGCCTGCCAAGGCAGACTGGCTGGAGAAACTCTTCCTGATGCTGCCACCACTGCTGAAGCCACCACCGATGGTGAAGCTGCCGCCACCGCTCATGCTGCCACCGCTCATGCTGCCACCGGTGCTGTAGCTGGATGAGGAGATCCTGACGCTCATGGTTGCTGTTGAGAGCTTAGGGAGGGCCAACAGAGAAAGGAGCTGGAGCAGGTGAATCCACTAAGAGGAGTGACGTCCCTCTGAGTGACTTTCTGTTGGTGGGACCCCTTTTTATCCTGTATAGAGAGGCGTGGCTCTGACCTTAAGCCCTGTTCTCACCCCTCCTCTAGTAAATGAACACACTCCCCGCAGACTTACTTACCTGAGAGGCTTCCAGCACATTTTGGTCAGGTAAATACATGTTGGTAAAGTCAGTAAGACCCTGAGGGGGTATAGAGGTTGGATGGAATGAAAATCATATTCTCACTATTTTTTAATCCCTGCAACCATTCACATAGATGCCTGATTGCACATTTCTAAGATAACCTTTGAGTTTAGTCTCAGGTATGTTCTAAATCTCTGCCTGGGGATGAAATTGCACTTTCTTTAGTATATGCAGTTTAGTTGAAAGATAATTGAATCACACAGTCAAATCAGCTTTCACTGCGTGATTCATTTAGGTCTGAACCTATTGTTTTTGTTTGCCTATATTTATGTCTGCTAAACATTCTGGCACAGTTAGTACTAGATAGTACTTGTGACAGCCTTACCAAAACTGATCTCTACATATTTCTAGAATCAAATGAAAATATGAATAGAAGAAGTTCAGAAGAAGACATTCAGGGGATGCCATCAGGATTAATCTCCAACTACCCTTTTCAGGGATATTTTTCATGGGACAGTGCTTATGAGCGCACTCTGTGTGAATGTCATCAATACCTCTCATGCTATCTTTTGAACCAGGCCCAGCATTGAATGATGCATGAAAGGGTTCTCCTCCAGTGTCAAGCTCACTAGATGGGAATATGTGTCCTGTGCCTTATTTGAAATTAATGACAAGCACTCTCCTTTTCAAATTCCTTGAGGTTGTTGTATGTCCACAACAAGGCTGATTAAGTTGACAATATAGCACTGATAGTGCAGTAGTTTCAGACTGTGGTGTCACTCAGAAACAGCAGCTCATAACAGAAGGTGCCCTGCACTGCCAGCCACACTACTGTGACAACTTAAATTATGCATGAGTGCAGTACATCCTAGTACACTGAATAGATCCTATGCATATCCACTGTATATTGAGTCCTTCATCCCTCTGTGCATGCTTGCTAACACCAGCAGAGGGCAACAATGTGAGCAATAGAATGGTTTATAGTGCATGTCAAGAGCTATCCACAAGGACCAGGTGAGCCATGTGTGCTTAGGTGCTCAGCATTTTGTGAAGCTGATTTAACACACTGCACCAAGCGCTGGAATTTGTGTGGTACAGTATTTGAAACCAATGACTGTATACATCTATATATACAGTCATTGTTTGAAACCAAACAGCCTACCTCCATTGTGATGGTCCTTTATTTCAAACCAAGACAAGGGAGAGAAATTCCACACTAGTAACTGTGGCAAAGGCAAAGCAACACATTAGGCATTTTTTAAACTCACATGGTGCATGTACCGCTAACATATCTACATACCATAATTTCCCTAAAATTAGACGCACTGTGAATAAACCACACAACCGTTTTGTTATGTAAATATAAGAATAAAACTCCATATTAACCGCACTTGTGTATTTGTCGCACTTGTTAGAAACATTATTTAATAGAAGTGATTATTAGCGTAATTTCTTCTGAGCTCCACACTATTGATAAGTTTACTGTGGATGCCCAGCTGCAGTGCCGGCACTCAAGCTCAGAGTTCCACCATCACATCCTCACTACAGAGAGATATGCCACCTGAAGTCCCACACAGGCCGATAATATATCTGCCCTGCCAAAGTCTAAATAAGAGATGGCCCAACTTCCATGATAAAGATGGCCAAAATTTTTCATAACCACCATCAGAGGGCCACATGACCACAGGGCCACGCACTTCAACTAACTAGATATGAGAGAATCTACAAGGTATTCTAAATAAGAACATTTGTTGCATATATTTACGTATGTTTACTGAACCAACACACAATTATGTCATTGATGTCCTTGATAAACAACAAAGACAAAAAGTTTGTTTTAAAAGAAACAAAGTGCAAAGAGCTCACGTTCAGTGATGGCACAAAACTAAAAAACAGTGGCCCAACATGAAGTGCAGCTTAATGAGATAGCTGTGGTTTTGTCTGATGGCTCACAATAGATTGGATATCAATGTCAATTTACGTGCAAACAATGCGCGTCAAAGGAAAAAGAGTGTCATCCGTGAGTCTGTTTCTTTCTTTTGATTTTATGTGCTTCATTGTTGAAAAACTGGTCTCACAAATGTAAGTGCTCCCAAACATGCTGGCCATTGAGAGAGCAAAATCTCTGAGAAGTGGAAACCGTGCCTTTGGTAGCAGTATCCAAAATGAAACTCTCCTCTCGTCGCGCTTCTTGAAAACGGATCTGACTGCAACTCTCAGAGTTCGAGCTGCAGCTCTGATGGTTCCTCGGGGGTCCGTGAATAGCGCAATTCGTGGTTGCATCACATGAAAATCTTGGAAACGATCGTTAAATTGTTCCTGCAATTTTTCGATGTCGGACCTATACTTGTGAAATAGTTGAAATAGTTTCTCGCAGCTGGGGTTATCACATCTCATAAGTGGGAAAGTGTACCAAATTTGCACGACAGGAAGAAAATCCTTCTATGAACAGGTCGAGTTTACGCTGGAATGCGGCCATGTATGCATACAGATCACACAGGTTGGTCTCTCCCTGCAAGCGTAAGGTGGTTGAGATGCGAGGTGATGTCTGTCAGAAAGGTCATGTCACAAATAAACAGCGTGTCTTTGAGTTTTCTGCAGTAGGCACTTGTATCACCACTAACACTGTTCTCCAGGAACACTGGTATTTCAGAGCGCAGTTTAAAAAAAACGCTCCAGACAATTTCCTCGGCTCATCCATCTGATCCGTATGCATTTGTAAATCCCCATACTCGGCATCCACTTCATCCAAAAATTTTATGAATCTCCTGTGACAAAGGGATCTGTTCCGCCCTCTGATGAGATTTGTTACTTTAGTCACCACATCCATAACGTGGCTGAAGTTCAGTGTCTTTGCGCAGAGGGCTTCCTGGAGAGAGAACATGTTTGCGGTTAAAAAATGGCAAAAAATATATTTGTCCAGCCATGGCAAACTCAGGCCTACATCTCACTTAATATGAAAGCTACTCAACTGATGTATGGTACAGTGCAGCATAGGGTAGTCTACCCCGCTCTGTCGTAGGAGCCCTGCGAAACCTCTGTGTCCTCCCTGCATCGCAGGTGCAACAACAGTTGACAGCTTGTCAAACACCAAATCCACTTGCAGCACTGTGAACGGCGTTGAATATATCGCTGACCTCATGCACATCAAATGAACTGTCAAAAATCTGTAGTTGGCTAACATCCATCTGTACTCTCATCCAAAGCCAAAGAGAAGTACTTGCCGTCCTGCATGACTTTTTTCAGCTTTATATTTAAAATAGTACATATTAGTAATATTTTATGGCGGATATTGTTTCTAAGCAAGCTAGACACATGGGTTTGCCTCTGAATTCTGTGAAGAGGCACTCTGCCTCCTATCTTGCCTGAAAGGTACGATTTTCTTGATCGAATGTTCTCTTTTTTGCATTGTTCGTTGTCAAGACTCTCGTCTTTCTTCCTCGCTGATGGGAAAGGCCTAGGCCCCGATATTGTTTGCATAGGAAGCGCCCTCCATCGGCCAACAGCATAATTACAACGGATTCATTCAGTTGCGGTAAAAAAAAAAATCTGGTTGTTATTTTTTTCTGTTAAAGAAATTATCTACGGGCTGCTAGTTGCCCATCCATGCTACGGAGAATTATGGATTATAACAGCATTTTTGAGACTGGTGGGGTCAACATCAGCTCATAAGAATATCCATGCCTTGAATTTATTATTATGAACCTTTCTGGCATCTAACAGACAAGGATTTGGAGAAAGAACTCCTATCAACAACAAATTAATTTATAGTTGAAGCAGTGAAGTGGCGAGATGACTTGGCAAAGCTAACACATTAATAATCTATAAGCTGCTATAAGTAACGTGCAATCACATCAGAATATAAATGAGAACTCAACTGAATTATGTTTGTGTTGCGCCATAATCTTCCTAAAGCTAACACTGTCTTATCAATTAGCCCACTACATAACATGGCTCCGTTAATGTTGCTGGACATCTAGCTGTAGCTGACTAGTTAACGATATTGTGCAGGGTCACCCACTAACAACACTGCAGATCGTACTAGACTATATCTAGTTTTGCCATGACACTTTAAATTACACGTTTTTCCAAGTTTTGTCGGGTATCTAGCTACAGACATCCAGTATTTTTCTTATCGGTGTCATGCCTTGAATGCTAGCAACCAACTTCTGGCTCATGTTGCACTTACTCCTTAGCCTAAATTAGCGTTATTTGATGGAATAGGTGACACACTAACATAGCGTACTTCTGCCGATTAATTTATGAGTAAGTTGTGTTGTTTTTCTGGACCTGTAACCGGTCCGCTTTGTGCACAATATGAATATGATTTTATTATTTTTTCCTGTGATGTGATGGAGACCGATTTTGACCCGTTGATGTAGTCTAACTATTGTGTTCACTTTATAACAGTTATCAGTGATAATTTTATAACAGGCTACTGTATTATTCATATTGCAAATACGAAACTGACAGAGTTAGTAATGTTTTATGTATTTACAAATGACTGGACTGTAACTGTGGATGATATAGTTAGGCCTAATGCTCCATGCGTCAGCAATGGGATAGCTAGTGACAGATGGAGATGTTTACCCAAGGTGACATATGCCACCACAAGAATATGTTTCGTTGAAGTTCCGTACTGGCTAAATGAAAACTTTTTAAACATTATTACTGAACAATGTGATGGTTAAATTCACTGACAAATTTAACTTGCAACATGCCCTTTAACACTTTTTAAGGACCCACGGCCACATTCGTGGAGTGGAGATTTACTAATGTTCAAGTTTCCCAAAGAAGGAATTAAACATAGATCAGCAGGGATGATGAAAAAATTGCCTTAGATATGCTGCTGAGCTCCTGTTATTTTGCAGAACTCATATATTGACCACATATTTTAATCGGGAAAATATGGTAAATGCATTACCATAAGTTAAAGTATCAGCATTGTTTTTTGTCTGTTTAATTGTTTGTTTGTTTTTAGCTACATATTAACATTAACTCAAATCACATCAACTCAAAACATTTAATAAATCATTACTTGATGCATACTTGGCACAGTGGGCTAGCTCCCGCCTTGACGCCGGCAAGCACAGGTAAGTGTATGTCCCAGCTAGTCAGGTGCAGTTCAGAACTTAAGTCTATCTTTAGCTTGTAATGCAGGAAGCACTCTTGATTTATGTGTGTTCCTGGAAATAAGAGAGAAAGTGAGCTGCAAATTAGGCATACAGCCTAATTTTGTAGACTTCATTGTCTGCTAAAGTCTCCTTTTGTAGACTTCATTGTCTGCCAAAATTGAAGTGAGTGAATTATCATTTCTACTTCTCTTGCGTTTTAGATGCCAGGTTGCGTTACAGGTCATACATTTTTTCTGTCATGCATGGCTTAGTGTTCTTCAACGCCTCCCACTGAGATTGATGTGATTCCTCTGTCCACTTCTTTTACTGTCTATGGGGGTGACAAGATTACTTTCCCTCCCTATTGAGTTTGGGAATGTGTCGTCATATTGCAGAAAATTGTGGGACGTGGACACGTTGTCACTGTACAGATAGGTTCCTGTACAATTTCATACAGTTGGACAGTAAAATTGATTTAGTGAATTTGTGTGCCTCCACACCTGCCCGTTTTACTTGGTAGATTACTCCCACTATTATTTCCTCAGTTGGCATGTTCATTTTAACATCAAAGAATGGGAATTTCCTTACTTAATGTTAGCTGATATTACAGTAAACTACCAAGAGCTCTTTTTCATCAGTGATAGGTTATACAGATAATTTAATGTGTCAGCTTACATGGAAATGATCTCTATGATGATACACCTGTACCCGTTTACCCTTGCAGATGTAAATAAACTTAATAGAGGTGTTTGTGCAACCAGCAGTTGCAGCCTGATAATGTCACTGAGTCAGCAATACAATGCACAGAACATATACGAACAGGGAATCTACGATATTTATAAACTTTATTTTATCAAGGTTTGTCCTCACGTTGAACTCCCAGGTATTGCACACTTGCTCACATAGCTGTCGAGAAGAAGAACATACAGTGGCAGAGAAAGTTTTTGGATTCCCATGGTTGCCTTTTTTTAACAAGTAAGTAAAACGTTGTTTTCAAGTTTGAAAAAATTGCTGTCGCAAATGAACAATGTTGATACAGTTGTATTTGTATTCTGCCATTTAGCCACGGGCTGTTATTATAAGAGTACTGTATAGCTTAGCATCATTAGCAGACACTGCTAAATGAAAGTGGCGCCTGGAATCAAGAATGGAATCGACTAAATAGGCTGGGCCGTCGTCCAACAGGAGCGGCAAAGGCGGGTCCGGTCGTGCATCAGATGCTGGGGGAAAAGGAGAAACACAATGAGGTGCATGATAGGGTTTGAGTAGGGATACGTGGAAGGTGGGGTGAATGCGGTAGTGAGGGGGCAGACGTAACTTAAACGTGACTGGGTTGACCTGCTGCGTGATCTCAAAGGGTCTGATGAACCGGGGGCTGAGCTTCCTAGAGGGCAGTCGGAGGCAAATGTCCCGAGTGGAGAGCCAGACCTTCTGGCCCACCACGTAGGGGGGTGTGGGTCTTCTCCGGGCATCCGCGTGGTGTTGGAAATGACGGACTGCCCTCTGAAGCTGGTAAAATCTACGCCTAGGTGTGACCATGGCCTCTGGGGTATTGGGAGTGGTTGGAGTTTACCTTCTGGCAGTTGTTTGGGGGTCTTCGCCATGGCACACTCAGCACACCCAGCCACGTACCTCTGGACGTCTCGATCCATTCAGGGCCACCAGTACCGGTCGCGGAGGAGAGTGAGGGTCTGGGCAGCCCCCAGATAGCCAGTGCCTAGGGAGGTATGGAGACTCTCTAGCACCTCCTGACGAAGCCCGGTGGGCACATACTCCCGGTGAGCCGGGGTCTCTGGTGGCGCTGGTTCCCGGGTCACTGCTTGGGCGATGTGGTTGTCCAGGGTCCACTGGATGGGGGTGACAATGAGACGGGCAGGTAAGATGGGCTCGTAGAACTTGGGCGAGTCGGCATCCCCGTGGACTCTGGACAACGCGTTGGCCACCACATTCTTAGACCCCGGCCTGTAAGACAAGACAAAGTCAAACCGGGTAAAAAACAGTGCCCACCGGGCCTGACGGGGATTCAACCTCTTGGCCTCCTGGAGGTAGGCCAGGTTCTTATGGTCGGTGAGGACTCGAAAGGGGTGCTGGGCTCCCTCTAGCCAGTAGCCCAGTAACCTCAGTAGCTCCTTCACTGACGTGGGCGGTGGCCAGTTGAGCACGGCGTCGCCCTTGTCCTGGTCCATTTTAACACTCTGGGAGGAAATGTGATACCCTAGGAACTGCACCTGGTCCACGTGGAAAGTACACTTCTCAGCCTTGAGGTACAGGTGATGCTCACAAAGCTTACGGAGTACCTGAGCCACGTGATGGCGATGTTCAGCCTCGTCCCGGGAGTAGATCAGGATGTCGTCGATGTACACCAAGACAAAGTGATGGTGATACTCCCGGAACACTTCATTCATGTAGGCTTGGAATACGGAGGGGGCGTTCGCTAGTCCATAGGGTATCACCCGATATTCGTAGTGTCCACTTGGCGTGGTGAAGGCTGTCTTCCACTCGTCCCCCTCACGTATCCGAATGAGGTTGTAGGCACTCCGTAGGTCCAGCTTCGTGAACATCACCGCACCACAAAGCTGCTCCAGGGCGGCCGGGACCAGGGGATGAGGATGGCGAAACTTGACTGTGATCTTGTTCAGAGCCTGGTAGTCGATACAGGGCCGGAGTCCCCCGTCCTTCTTTGCCACGAAGAAGAAGCTGGAAGCAGCTAGGGAAACGGACGGGCGGATGTATCCTTGGTGTAGAGCCTCCTGGACATACTCCTCCATAGCTTTCTGTTCGGGCAGGGACAGCAGGTAGACTCTACCACTAGGCACTGGTTCTCCGGGTAGCAGGTCAATGGCACAGTCCCCTGGTCGGTGTGGGGGTAGTTGTGTGGCGCGAGTGGGACAGAACACCTCGGCGAAGTGACGATATTCGTGGGGAATAATAGTGCTACGTGCAGAGTGTGGGCTTTCAACCGAGGTGGTTCCCAACACCAGGGAAGTGTGACCGTGCCGGGACCTAGGGATAGGGAGACAAGACAAACAGTTAGCGAAGCATTTCAGAATCTCCCCGGTGGCCCAGTCCACCACCGGGGCATGTTGGACCAGCCATGGGCGACCCAGGATGATATCCACCGTAGCCTCCTCGAGGACCAAAAGATCAATACTCTCCTTGTGGCAGAGTCCCACTTGGAGAGTGAGGGGACCCACGGCATGCTGGATGACCCGGCGGGTGATGGGTCGGCCCACGATGGAGTGCACAGCGTAGGGGTGGGGGCAGTCCCGACGCTGGAGTCGCAGGCGCCGGCAAACCGACCCCGCTAGGAAGTTCCCTGCGGAGTCCGAGTCGAGGAGGGCCCGAGTTGTGAAGGAGATGCCTGCAACAGTGAGGGTTATGGGTAGCAACAAGGGTGACAGAACAGACGGTTGCAAACAGACTTCACTCACCAGGACGCGAGGCGGACGAACAGGGCAGGTGCGAATGTTATGACCCGGGGCTCCACAATACACGCACAGCCCCTGTTCAAACTGCCTGCGTCGTTCGGTGGGGTTGAGCTTGACAGAGTCGACCTGCATGGGCGGAGGGTCGAGCGGTACGGGTCGGGTAGTTAGCGGAGCGGCGCTGTGGAGTGTCTGCAGGCTTCCCTCTCTCCGGTGTGCCACCCGGATGGCGAGCTGAATGAATCGTTCCAAACCCATCAAGTCATCGTAAGCCGCCAGGTGTAAGTGCAGGGCGGGTTCCAGGCCGAGGCGGAAGGTGGTAATGAGTGCCGGCTCATTCCACCCACTGGCCGTGGCGAGGGTTCGGAAGTGTAGGGCGTACTCCGAAATGCAGCTCTTCCCTTGCTTTAGGTGGTGCAGTTGTTCTTGTACAGAGGAATCGCCTACCGGGGCTTGAAAGACCTCCCGGAAGTGTTTAACAAAGGCGTCTACAGATTGAATGGTGGGTCCCGTCTGCTGCCAGACACTCTCTGCCCATTGTAGGGCCCGGCCGTCCAAGCGCGAGATGATGTACGCCACCTTGCCACGTTCGGTGGGGAAGCGGGGTCCATCTCTAGGGTGAGAGTGCATTGCAGCAGGAACCCACCACATGCCTCTGGGTCTCCGGAATAGGTAGGGGGATCTGGAGTAGTCGCAACGATGCTGACCTGCAGCGCCGAGTGCGACAGCAGGTTCTGACGGAGTTCTTCAACTAACGCTTGAATCGGGTCGGGGGCTTCAGCCTCCATAGTTCGTTAGGTCTGGCCTTCTGTCAGGCACAGACAAGACAGGGAACTAATTTGAACGAAGGAAGTTTATTTAAACAGGCAAAACTGAACACAACAAAAGTCACGTCCGCTACAAATAGCGGAGGAAACGGAAACTGCAACGCTCAGAAGATTCAGGGATAAACAAACACTCAGAAGATCTAACTAACGAACCCTAAACACAGACATGTAAAACGGAGAGATACAGGGATTAACTTTACTGACTGGGGAGTCCAGACTCGCGGGGCGTGCGACACGGGGTTTCGTGGGATACAGAGAAAGGCTCAACAGACACAGAGTAAGTCCAGGAAAGTAATGACGAGGCCAGACATCAGGGGAACCGGGGAGGAGGCTTAAATGGAGTGGAGACCAAGTGACACCAATTAGAACTCAGGTGAATGTGATCGTGCACAAGGAAGTGAATGTGAACGGGGAGAGGGATTGAGAGTCTGTGAGGTAGAGTGAGGGGGCGTGGCCATGGTCAGATCTGATGCAGACCTGACAATAACTGTGCAAACACAGTTCATAAAATCAAACAAAAATGTAAACTAACTGGACTCACTCAAACTAAATGCAAACTGTTGGACAAAATGTTGAGCACAGCCAAAGCCAGAGGAATTATCCGACCATTGTACCTTCGCGTGTAGTAATCGGTAGTAGTAGTTTCCATTGTGGAATAGCTTCCGTTGTGATGTGTGGTTTTGCATTTTTGTTGTGGGCTTTTGCATTCGTGTTGTGGGATTTTGCATTCATGTCGTGTTGTGGGCTTTTGCATTTGTGTTGTGGACTTGTGCATTTGTGTTGTGGGCTTTTGCATTCGTGTTGTGGGATTTTGCATTTGTGTTGTGTTGTGGAGTTTTGCATTTGTGTTGTGGACTTGTGCATTCGTGTTGTGGGCTTTTGCATTTGTGTTGTGACTTTTGCATTCGTGTTGTGTTGTGGCCCTTCCCGGCTTCCGTATTTACGTGATATATTCGCCCGAACTCAATACATTCATCTAGGGAGGCAAAGTTTGCGGAGCGTCCTCGGTAACCAGTTTTATCAGATTGAAGCACAGCTTGGCGCTCAGCAGTTATCAGGGTCAAGTCAAAATTGGAGAAACAAAGCGGAGGCCAAGGAAAAAGGGAGGCTAGCTTGAAGGGAACGTCATTGTAAAAATGAAACTGCTATCCAATCACACTGCTGTTGTCCCAACTCGAGTGAGCTAGAGAATCAACGTTAGAAGATGTTGTGAAGATGCACACCATTTTTCATTTTTCATTGAAGGATTGAAGGATATGGGTAGGCTACTCTTTATTTTATTAAGGGAACTTTTGGAAAGTTAATGCTTGAAAATGCATTGATGCGAAAAATAATGCTATGATTGGAATGGGCCATGTGGGTGTGAGTGAGAGAGAGAGAGAGAGAGAGAGAGAGAGAGAGAGAGCTCTCTGCAACAGGTAAGTCTTGTACTGTAGTAAGTTTTATTTATTTATTTAAATAATAATGAATTTTTTGGCCTCCTCAGAAATTTACCTCACACACCGCCACTGTCAGACTCTATTCAGACTCTATTGACTATGCTAGTGCTTTTACCTACCAGTGAACATTATGATTTAGGTAGGTGAAAAACCTCATTATCTGTAGGCAAGCCTCCTTAGCAAAATGATTTAGTCCTAGTTGCGTGTATCAGAACCCTTTTTGTAAGTATGTTTAGGCTAATTAAAAGCATTTCATTGGCATCTGGCATTACTTAGGCTCCAGTAGGCATGACCATCAACTTCATAAGCTTTATTGACCATTACCAATAATTGATCTTACAAACAGTATAACCCCTTAGCTTACACATTATCTGTGGTTAAACTATGAGCACAGGACTATGAGATGACTAACCCAAACGTTACCTGTGTTAAAATGATTGCTTGAATTGCCTGAGGGGAACTGTCTGGGCTGAGGCTTACCAGTGTGGAGGACAGATGTGTAAACTAAGAGGGAAGAACAATCACTGACACAAACACATGCACAACAAAGAGGCTTGATAAGCATATGTGACCACGGCACACAGGAAGGGGACACCACCACTTTCATTTCTCGGCTCTCCTGATAAAATAGGAGCAGAGATAGATGCAGTAGGCTACCATGCATACACACACACACACACACACAAATAACTGTGGAGAAAAAATTGCAGTCTTGCCTGGTAGGCCTTTAACTACAATACTCGCCATATATAAGATCACAATTAAAACCAAATGTAAAACAAACCTAACCATATGTTAGAAATAGGCTATGTAGTGATACGTCTCACATGATTTACACCCTTGTGTCCAAGGAGGCATCCAAAAGCCTAGTGAATAATGAACATCTTCGCAACTACTCGTGTGGTATTGCTTAAGTACAGCTTGCTGTTGTAAAATTGGTGGTGCTGAAAACTAGGATGGATATCAAAATTTTGACCAAAATTTTTCACTTGACTAGATCATTTAAGTATGGTTAATGTAACAGCTCATTTGAACAAAATGTTATTAAATTGTTTAAGAAAAGTTCTTTGCTGCAGTTTTGCTGCTGCTGAGAGAGAGCATGAGTGCTGCAGAGGTAGGTGGGGCTGATGTGATGGGTCCTGTAGTTCCTGTAGTCCTGTAGTTCTGTGTCTCCTCCAGTGGAGACACGATGGCTGAAAGGGCTGAAGAGGGGGATGGTCCTGAACATGTCCCTGTTACCTGGGTAGTGTGCCTAGGTCCTGCAGTGGTAACAGGCCTAAAGAGTATATTTACTCTGAAGGCTTTACCTCATGATGTGTGCCAGCCTGGTTTTCCCAGTCATGTGAGATGAAAATGGGCAGCTGGCTATGCCAGGTTAGATGTGTTCACCTCAAAAGCAACATGACACTTTATTTGTCCCTCACACTTATATTTGGGTTTGGCCTCTACGGACAAAGAACATATTTGACAAATATTTCAGTCCTTCTTACAATCAATCATATGGGAAGTGCAAACTTTTTCTGACTATGAACACGATGCAGATCCACATGTACAATGTTTAATGCCTACAGTAATCCACTATGAGTGCGCTATACCTCTTTAAGCCTAAACCCGTTTTTCTACAAGCATACCCTCTTCCTCTATATCATTTCATCTTTTAATGGCTTAATGGCAGTATAAACTTGAGAAATATGAATGTAATAGTTATGAAGATAAAGTTGTCTATTTATTGTCTTACCTGTGTTGTTTAGGGCTTATCAGCTATCTGGCTGCTGTCATTAGGACTGACATGGAAATGACATTTCTTTTTCAAATGATATTTTTTTTCCCTGATTAAACAAAGAGTAAGTAAATATTATCTGACAATTTCAGTTAGCTGAACTAATTAATTAATCAATTTGGTCTCTCTATAGTGTATGTCCTTATACTTATAGCCTCAGGACAGGGCTACATTCCAAAGTGCTGTGCTTTGCCCCCACTTGCCCCTCATATTGCCCTTTCTACAAATCCTTATTATTAAACAATTTCAGGACATGCCTTCCTCTGAATTACAAATATTCTCCCCCTGCGCTGTGCATTTCAGGTTTAGAGAAGACTGTTATCCCCAGTTGAACTTATAACTAACAATGAAACTATCCTAAAGGACAAGTTTTTTACACTTAGCAACCCCCACCTACAGAATTGTTGCATAGGTGCAGAGCTGCAGTCTTTCCTAAAACACATTAAACCTTTGTTTGTAAAGATGTGAAACTCACTGTGTGGTCAGTAATGTTTACTGATACGCTGACACAAAAATCATCACAAAGTGTGACTGCCATGAGGTTGTATTGCATCAAACTCTTAGGCATTATAAGTAGTGTTTTTTTGCCATCTCTACTATTACTTAAAGCAACACAATGTAAGATTTGCTCATGGGGTCCCCCTTCAGTTGAGAATCAGTATTGTTTGTAGCAACTGTCGTAAAATCTGTATGACTCAAGCTTTTATTGACAAGCCTAAGATACCAGCAAACTTTGCGCGGCAACTAACGAGCGATTACTTTCGTCAGGTTCGGCAAAGTAGCTTTACACCATTTTTGTAATATCAAAAACAAACTATAACTCGATAAAAATGACAAAGAAACAGATAGTTTTCTATTTTTTTCCATTTTCATCCTGGTTGTCTTCATTTAGTGTTTTCATTTAGTCAGACTAGTGGTGCATCAGTGTAGGCGATACAGAGGCTCTCAAGTGATGTAATGACGAAGATGTAAATAAACCTTCTGGGAGTTGTTGTACCATCAGAATGATTTTGAAAATATAGTTTTACAGCTGAAAAACTGCATTGGGTTGCTTTAAATAGTTAGACTTTTAGGCCTATTAGATTTTTACATTTTTAGTTTATTCTTTGTTAATGTATTATCTGTATTGTACTTCACTTTGGATAAACCCATGACCATAAACCATGACCATAACCATAGGAAGGGGATTGAAATGGTCTGTTGGGCAAAACAGCACTCTTTGGCAATTACATTTGAACTACAGTTGATTTGTGACATGGGACATCACAAACAGGCTTTTTTTTGGATTTGCCCACTTTTGTGGCTGTTTCTAAAATCAGAATTTACATGCAGAGTGAAGAAAGCATGACCATGTTTCATGTTCATGACAGTTTTGAGGATTCACACAAAAACAATCAACACATAAATGCTTTATAAAGAGGCAAGATTTATTCAGTGCTTCCTCATGTACATAGCTTGTTGCACATTCTAAATCTGTTTAAGATCAGCCATTGCAGGATGAAACATGGAGTATTGAATGACAGAGAACTGCCTGCTAAAGTCTCTGTTAGGCCCATTATCCCAAAAAAGTAGAGAACAGAGCAAATGATGAACGGTATACTGTAGAGTATCACCCACTCTCACTCTATTCATTTAGGGCCACGTTATCACTGTTGTTTTTGAAGCTCCATGGTCCTGTGTTTTGAAATGCTTCAAAAGTGCAGAGTAAAGTGTGACTCTACAGCAATCTCTGGGATGTTTTTTTCTTTTCAGCCATTTCATAATGGAATTGGAAGCTAGTGCCCTTTTGCATGCATGTCCAAACAGGTGAAATTGTATGGAATTACGTTATGATTTAGCATGAAGCATCAACAACAACCAGGCTGAAAGAATGGGGACTTGATTTGCACGCTGCCGGTTTGTACCATCTCTCATATCTGCTGATAAACTCATTAAGGATTGGATTATTACAGAATCTGTGGTGGGTAGTATGGAGATTAAATGAGTAACAAAACAAAGAACACTCATGATAAGAGCGAAAGTCACTATTCTCCAGACTTTTGAGGTTCCTTCTTAATGGAGAACATGTGTTGCTTAGGACTTTGAAATGCTCTGTGAGTGAGTGGAGGAGCGGGGAGAGTGAGGGGAAAGAAGAAGGAGGAGAGAGGTGAAATGTTGGCCCTTATTTAGTAGCGGCGGCTGGACACCATAGAGGAGCGAGACATGGAGATGCTGCTGCCGCCACCGCCAATGCTGAGGCTGGAGCCACCGCCAATGCCCCATGCCCATGCCGCTGCCCATTGACATGCTCATGCCAGCACCGCCGCCATAGCCGAATCCTGAGCCACCACCAATGGCCATGCCGCCGCCTCCTGCAAAACAACATTTACTTTAATTAGAATCAGGACCAATAAAAACAGTCAACATTGTTAATGTCTTAGATTGGTCTCCAGTCTTGAAATTAATAAATCCACCCACCGGCAGAGGATGAGCTCTCCTGGATGTGAACTGTTGCAGAGGCACCACCAGCAGAGATTCTGTGGAAATGATGAGGTATTTTTGTGATGATGTTGGCAAATAACAATGGTTGGGCAGTTCAGTTATAGATATTACACATACTGATTATTAGTATATGCACAATGTGTGGTATGTTTACCTGGACTCCTCTCCCTCCAGTAATTTCCTGTAGGTGGCGATTTCAATGTCGAGGGCCAGTTTGACATTCATCAGCTCCTGGTACTCGCGCACCTGGCGGGCCATGTCTTGCTTGGCTCTCTGAAGGGCCTCTTCGAGGTCCCTGATGCGAAGCTTGGCATCCTTCACTGCCAACTCACCACGCTCCTCAGCCTCTGCAATCTGGGCCTCAAGGTTGGCGCGCTGCATTGTAGCAAAAGAGCAATGTTTAGTCAGGCTAAGGTTGATTAAACGTTAGCCGATGGTCAGAGCACAGGGGAAGGTAACTCACCTGTCCTTTGACGGACTCAATTTCGTTTTGTAGTCGGCTGATCATGCGGTTGAGCTCTGCAATCTCAGACTTGGTTGCACGGAGGTCATCACCATACTTGCCAGCAGAAGTCTGCATCTCCTCAAACTGTAGATGACAAAGAGGTGTTAATATGAAGGTCTAAGTCTGTATCCATTTTAAGTATCAATGCTCTGTCATGACAAAGCACTGAGTGCTTGTGCCACTTCAGCACTCTCACCTTGGCCTTGTACCATGTCTCAGCCTCTGCACGGCTGCGGTTGGCGATGTCCTCATACTGAGCACGCACTTCAGCTACAATGGAGTCCATGTCCAGAGAGCGACTGTTGTCCATCTCCACAATAGCTGAGGTGTCCTTGATCTGGCCCTGCAGCTCACGCAGCTCCTAAAGTAAAGCAGAGAAACGCAAATGAAGGTTCCGTATGAACTAAAGAACACTGTAAATGCCCTTGTGATGGAACCCTGTGAATGAAGAATAACCATCTCTCACCTCCTCATAGATGGCCCTGAGGAAGTTGATCTCATCCTGAAGGGCATCAACCTTGGCCTCAAGTTCCACCTTGTTCATGTATGCTGCATCAACATCCTAAAGAGGGATAAAACAAGAGATAAGTCTGTAGATTCAGGGATCAGCGCAGCAAGACAAAGTGCAAATATATGTTTCTGTTTTTACCTTCTTCAGCAGAACAAACTCATTCTCCACTGCAGCACGCTTGTTGATTTCATCTTCATACCTGCACAAATAGAGCAGAATGTGGTTAGTCATACATAGGTAGGAACTGAAACCCTGTGCATTGCCTCAATGACAGGTGGTAAAGAGGGACTGCTGTTTATAAATAATTTAGGCACTCACTTCAGTTTGAAATCCTCGACCAGGCCCTGCATGTTCTTCAGCTCTCCCTCCAACTTGATCTTTTCATTGCCCAGGCCATCAAGCTGTCTGCGCAGGTTTGCGATGTAGGCCTCAAACATGGAGTCGATGTTGGAGCGCACAGTGGTCTGGTCCTGGAGGAGGGTCCATTTGGTCTCCAGCATCTTATTCTGTTGCTCCAGGAAGCGCACCTGTGGGGATAAAATGAAACACCATTAGTTATACTATAACATTTTTTTCCTCATTATTTTGCGCAGAACTGAACAAAAGATGAATTTGTATTGAACTAGTACTAGGTGTACTTTTTCATTTTTTTTTCTTTGTTTAATGACTCATTAGATCAACTTTGCCATGAAGAACTGCTGGGGTAAGCTTATAAATTTGCTTAAGGATCAATTTCTCTCGCAGGCTGTGGAACTTTTGTTCACACCTTAGTTTTCTTGTCAGAGTGCCAAGTGTTGTCTTTTGCTGCAGGGCATAGGCCCGCTTGCCGTGCAAACAAGTTGCATGGTGCAGTCCTATTTCACTGACCTAAGAAGACTTAACACGAAATGTAAAAAAAAACACTCCCTAGGCACAGGGGTGGGGCAGCCACACCCAAGCCAAGCCTCTCCAAGTGCAAGCTTCAACAGAGATAAAAGGGCTCTCCGCTGCCGCAGGGACTTCCCTGTCACAGATCCAACTTTGTATCATGCCCTGATATGTGGCTTCACCTTCATTTTCCTATGCTTCATGTTTTGAAGCTGGGCAGGTCTCCATTCTTTTGCAGACCACTAATTTGTAATTTCAAGGCATTTGTGCTGCACTGACTCATAGTTCAGTAATCCAAATGAATGGCACATGGCAAAAAGGTGACCACAGCCATTCATAGCTAGAAAAGCAGGAGTGGCCCACTAATATGATCTGATATCAAGGTGTGGCAGTTACCATTTTATTCCTGAGGGAAAACCACTCCCTGTTATCATGTCCCTATGCAGCTACTTATAGAAGAATATGTTTAAGACGAAACAATGCTCCACTCATAGACCCAGGACACACACAGCAAGCAGGCATTCATCCACATCTCGGGTTTGGAGCCAAAGAGTCAGTGCTGCCATGGGAATGGGCAGATAACATGATCACTGCCCTTATTTAGACAGAGGCTGTAGTCATAGGATCTCTCCGGGCTAAGGTTTCAGGCCCACACTCCACACACAATCACACATATTCGTACACGCTTTGGATTGCTGTCGTTTTCAGTCAGCAAATAGAACTTTCTCTGTTGCAGCATGTTTTGTATTAAAACTTAAAAGACTGTAAGACTTCTGCAGCCAGAATGGCTGTTTCATGTATGTGTTATTTAGTGTGAGCTGTCCGAACCCTATACCTTTAGTAATTCAGGCATCGCAAAAGGCTGTGAAATATTTCATGAGCATCAACTGAGTCTACAGTTGAAACTAACTGCTACCTGCAGGTTTAGGTGTATACAGAAAACACTTCCTGCTATGTAAAGTAATCGGAAAACATATAACAGGTTAGATATAAAGCTTCTCATTAATGTACAGCACTGTTTTTTATTTGTTTTGTTTCTTTTTTGGTGGAATTGTTTGTTATGTTTTTGAAATGAAGAATTACCATCAGCAACTATTTAAGATGGTAGATCAAGTACACAGTAAGGTTTGAAATTATGTCCTGCACTTTGCCCTTAGATTTTGCAATGAGAAAATAACTGACCTTGTCGATGAAGGAGGCGAACCGGTTGTTGAGGGACTTGATCTGCTCCTTTTCCTGGGTACGGACGGTCTGGATGGTGGGGTCGATCTCAAGGTTCAGGGGGGCGAGTAGGCTCTGGTTGACGGTGACAGCTGTGATGGGGGCTGCCACAAAGCCACCGCCCCCACCCAAGCCCAGTCCATAGCCAGCGGCACCAGCACCAGCACCATAGCCAGCACCAAAGCCACCACCACCTCCGCTCATGCTGTAGCTGCTGAAGCTAGCGCCACCACCACCACCTCCCATGGCCATGCCCATGCCCAGGCCACCACCACCAACCGAGCGCCTCATGGACACGGTGCTTATGCGGCTGGCACCAATGGGGGCTGCCATGGCAGAGTGGCTGGAGAAGGACCTTCTGACACTACCACCGCTGCCGAAGGCACCACCGGCGCTGAAGCCCCCACCGCTCATGCTGCCACCACTGCTGTAGCTTGACGAGGAGATCTTGATGCTCATGGTTGCTGTTGTGTATGTAGGGAAGGCTGCAGGCTGAAACAGGAGAGAGAGATGGACAGGACCGGAGCTGCTGAGTCCACTAAGAGGTGAGATGTACCTCTGAGTGTCGTGCTGCTGGTGTGATGCTTCTTTATATTTGCCCAGAGAGAGGGCTGGCTCTCACCTGAGACCTGGTCTCTCCCCTCCTCCGCTGAAAGAGAACACTCCCCCTGCAGGCTCACTTACCTACTTTGGATGTAGGCAGCCATGTGATTGGTGGGGAGAAAGAGCCAGTTCTGTAAGCTGAGAGGCCTCAAGCACATTCAGGTGCACACACCTTAGTGAAGTTCCGAGGGGGATTCGAGGACGGGTGGAATGGCACAAAGGCAATCATATTCTCACTGTGCTAGTCCACATCCGTCAGATAGACGTCTGATGGTACATTTCTCAGATGGATTTAATCAATTTAGTCATAGGCATGTTTCCAATCAGGAGTAGCGCTCTAAAATTCTGCTGTGTATGCAATTCAAGTTGGGTGAAAGACAGTTGTGTAACTGTGTATGAATATGTTTATGCATTGACAGCGTATGTCTGCATCCACAGCTGTGTGTTTGTGCAGATGAAGAATTGAGAAGCTATTGCGAAAAATTATGTCCACACAGTAGTACCCTGCCAAACAAAAACCTCTCTGTGTTGAGTCCTGAAACTCTCCCATGCAGATTGTGGAACAGATTTGGCTCCTGTTGCTGCTGGTAGCTCTTGTGAAATACTGTTGCACGGTGCACATGCAGTGATCTTTGCAATTAAATGTATTTTTCAGTAACTATAACGAAATATCTAAAATTGAAGTTGTGTCCATTGTCAATGCATAGCTTGAAATAAACTTCTAAAAATATATATTTTTAAAAATACTTCAAACGGAGAATAGTTTGTAGGGTGTCAGAAGTGAGGAGTAGCTGTGTATCGTCTTGACTTTTTCACAGGCCCTACATCACAAAAATCAGAACGCCTACATTCGCTAGCAGCCTTCAGTGCAATGTCAGTGTGGATTCACAGCCAATTCAGAAAGGAAAACCAACTACTAGACCCTGTATAAAGGAAATCCGGTAACACTTTCTTAGCATATTCATAAAGGGTTATAATGCAGCCATAAAGCCTTATAACTAATGTCATAAGTGTTCATGACTGTTTAAACATTCACATGACTGTGCTTTATTATAATGTTCTATTATACGGCTCTCAAGAATGCTGTGAAATGTTTCATTCAATTTCAATGGGAATTCCCAACGTTCAGTTATTTCTATGTAATGACCGCTGCGTAAGTATATAATGTCACTGGCAATTTTTTTTTTTTGCTTCAGATTCACATTTGCATATCATTCCACGGGTAGAGATCATTCACTTATCTCATTTGAACTTCATTGAAATTGAAATGAAGTTGCGTTGCAAACTATTTGTTTTTATCCAGCTAACATATTAAATTTAGATGTTTATGTGAAGATTTCTCTCATTGTTTTGGCAAGTAGCTGTATAATAAATGGGATAATGTATTGTCCGCTGCTCACTATGGGAGACTGTTCATCCTGTCAGCAATTATTTTCCCAAAATGGCCAGAGGACCATACATTATCCCTTACATCATACAAGCCTTTTAGTGTCACAAAGAATTATAAAGCATCTTTGACTTTTGGTACTAGGAAAACATGGCACTTGATTTCATCTCACCTCTTCATAAATTTAAGTTTTATAATGCTTTGTGACACTTCACAAGTTGTAAAGGCTGATAAGAAAACATTATTATGCTTTATGAGTACAATCATAAGTATGAATGATAATGTATAAATGATTATAAGTACTAATGTCACCAGTTATTAGGCTTTATGAATGCATAATAACTCCTTTCTGAATGCCTTTACAATGCTTTATCAATACTGGGTTTACAGAAAGTGTTACTGGAAACGTTTTTGTAAGTGTCATGGTGGAAACAAACTTTTACTTTTTTGTCACTTTTGCATTCCCTTGTAACCATGCAAAGAGTTTTGCATTCTGGTTTGCATAATTGTTGGCATGTTCTTTACGGAGCACACAGTTGGTGTGAAAGAAAAAGTATGGCTTGAGAGCACAAATCTTGCAAGAGAATGAAAAAGTATAGCTATAAGTAATGCAAAAATACTGGGAGGGAACACAAAAGGAGCTTACACAAATACCATCCACAATGAACCTTCAGGGGCTTCATTCCTTGAGAATGTATTCTACATACATGGTGACACTTAAAAGCACACATTCATATGTACTATTCATACACACGGAAAACCCATTTACAGAGTGATTCCAAGAATTAGATCCTCTATCTTCCATAATACATGCATAACAGAATGATCCTCATCATTTCAGCTTCTCCAGTTTTGCAGTAAGCCGAGACTACATTTGTGCTAATCATGAGCCAGTCGCAATCCTCATGGTTGATGTGAACACTGCATATGTCAGCCATATGTGCATATCTTTGAGCTTTATGCAGTGCACTCCATATCTCATGTTTCACTATTTCACTCATAAGAAGAACATAGTAATAGTAATGTCCTATAATCATAGTAATAATAATGTGCTACTTTATGCATTACCTCATATTTCTGAATGATCTACGTGTGTCATCTGCTCTTTCATGTTTTTGTCTGCCTTTATATAAATAAAATAAAATCTATTTCAAGAGGTATAGGAAACACCATATATCAATCTTCAAAAATGTAGCTGACATTTACGCTGTACACACCCTCCTCTTAAAAATGCTGTTGACCTTTAGAATTGCAAGTAGATTAAGACTTAGCTTTCAAGAAAGGAAGCCATGTGGCTAAAGGGGTTGAGTTGCAAAGCCATTTCAGCTCTGCTCTGCTTTGCCTGAACAAGTGTGGTGAGTAAAAGTGAGGCAGCGTCATTAACTGAAACATACCCATGAAGTGGGAAAGGGGGATGACGTGTCAAAGTTGTTGTTCAAATGAGATTTTGGGAACACACCCATGGAGATATAAATCTTTCCTGCACTTTTCAGAAACTTTCAGTGAAAACTTTGCTGTTACTGCAAAACCTGAAAGTTTTTGCATTGTGCATATTTAAAATGCAATAAGGAGCAAGCTGTGTTTTTATTATTGTATGCATTACTCATGATACTACAGACACAAACTTTATGTGTTTTTATTATTGTATGCATTACTCATGATACTACAGACACAAGCTTTATGTGTTTTTATTATTGTATGCATTACTCATGATACTACAGACACAAGCTTTATGTGTTTTTATTATTGTATGCATTACTCATGATACTACAGACACAAACTTTTTGCATTTGCATCAATGCATTAGAGCATAGTATGAAGTCTGCCATTGTGAGTTGAAAGTCAGGGTGTCTACGAAGAAGAATTTTAGTGAAAAGTAAAATGAGCACCAAAAACCTGTGTAGGCAAATTTTGCCAGACAGGATGGGACAGGTGCTGATCTCTCCCCTGATGCTTGTATATCTCCCTGGAGGCCTGGGGAAGACACACCCTTCTGTCAGACAAAGCCCCTATGCTCCTGGGGCAGAGCACACCGAGAACATTTCATGTCCAAATATGGCAAAACACATTGACACAAACACAAACTCAGTGTTCTCTTTTTTTTCCTTTATGTGTAATTGATCCATTGTACAAACCAAGAATATTACTGCTAAGGAAGAGTAGCTAAAGCTTTCATGAAAATAGAAGGCTGAGAGTAGCTGGCACATTATAGACTCAGTTAGAAGGATACAAGGCCCAGAGAGCTTGCATGCTTAATGTGAGAGGTGAAGACCAAGGCTGTGTCAAACCATGTCGTGTCATGACATGCTTTTAAGCTCTTCACACAGGGAAAAAAGGTCATTTTCAAGCACAGTGAGATCTGTCTCATCACACACAATTGACATTTTCTCCCATCTCTATCCCAAGCCTATGGCAGACTCATTCACAGAAGGTCAGTATGCTATACAAAATAATAAAAACACTATGTATGACTAATGTTGGAGCAAATAAAAGTATCCTCTTTCATGCATTTCACAATCTGCTCTCCCATTTGTTGGTCGCTGGGTGCACACCTTAGCTGGGCATGGATACAATGCAAGCATACATTTCTACACACATTCTTGCCTCAGTATTTTTAGTACCTGCCATCATTTAAAGTAACTTAATGCAGTTGTTTTAACTTATAGAAACAGGTTCAAACATATGTTGATGGTACACTGACTCATAATAGGGTGAATGCATTCTCAGTCACTGCGGCCTGAAGCAACTGGTCCAACATGGCCTCTTGCACTGGAATATAGATTGTCATGAGCTCTGCAAGTTTACATTAGAGGCTTATTTTGACACAACACCGACAGAATATAAAGACAATGAAATGTCTGACACTGCTAATACTTGCCTGGATGGCACTGCATTTGGCACAGAATGGCCTGGATGGCACTGCACTTGGCACAGAATTGAATGTTGACACCAAGGGCATAAATGTGGTGCTACATTAAGTGATTCCTCCAGTCTTGCCTGGTCATCTGTCAGTAATACTGCTTAAAGGAGCTATGTGTATTGCTGTTAGGTTAAATCTAAAAATCTAAAAAAACACAGTTGCATTGACATTATGTCAAAATCACCTTGAAACTAGCATTGGCCCTGCATTACTATATCATATTCTACCACATGTGGCCGCTGTATTAAATATAATCCAAGTGAAGCAAAATTGCGTTCAAGAAGACTCGAAGCTGACACTATTCTACAAGAACTAAATAGCTCCTTTAAACAGTTAGCAACACAGACAAATCAAACCTCCCAGCACTCACATCTAAGCCTGGTAAAAATATACTATAAAGTGTATTTATACAGTATCATATAGGTGTATATGTACAACCCAATTCCAGAAATGTTTGATTACTGATGTAAATAAAAGCACAATGCAATGATTTGGAAATCATGAAGCTTAATCACATATATAACACATTAAGACTCCCATTTTCAAAATATGAGAAAAGAAAACATATATGACATAGGGTGACACTACTCAAAGACATATGGCATACAGTAATTGGTCTCGCTAAGAAAAGCTGTCCAGGCACTACCACTTGGCAACATCATCAGAGCTGAATATCAACTTTCATAGCTATGCAGATGACGCACAATTATTGATTGCAGGTTTCTGTTGAATCTGATAACCCATATGCACTGTCCTTTCTGACTACCTGCCTCTCTGCAATTAGCACATGCACAAGCAATGTTTTAAAATACACTCTTCAAGGCTGCCAGTTGTTGCTGAGGGGGTGTTTAACAGAAACTTCCTGTCTTAACTCTAGAGGTAAGATGGGGTGAATATAAGAGAATTTTTTTTCAATTTGGTATTACAGAAGCAAATCCTAACTAAAATTTAGAATTCTATATGTCAGTTAGGAAATCCTAAATGCAACGTCTTGCATCGGTTTTCAGCTTTTCGCCAGTGTTTTTCTGCCAAATCATACTAAAATGGAAATAAAAGGGCACTTTTATACAGTGTAGATGTGTTTGGGAAAGAAACAACAATGCGATCGCTAACTCTGAAATTTAAAGCGAAGGGGAAAAAAAGAGAGTGAGCTAACGTTATATAAGGTGAACTAGCAGATAAAAATGAACATTAACTATCTATTCCAGTCTATTATTACCACATTAGCAAACACATAGCCAAAGATCTGTAATGTGATGTGGTGGGGATTGTAAGTTAGGACAGCATCACAGCTGTCCTGAAGTTAGGAGAGTTTATTAAAGGTTTTTTTGTGGTTAGGATGCATCTGTAATACACTTTTCTTAACTTCAGTTAGGATGGCAGTTGAGAATGGTCGTTGTGCTTTTTCCTAAACCACTGTTGCCAGACAGTTAAGGTAGGATTTTCAAATTAGGAAGCTTCTGTAATATGGCCCCTGGACTCCGACCTAAAGTTTGACACATATCACTAACTAAAACTGTCTTCTTTCATCAAAGACATATTACCAAAGTACACCCATTCCTGACTCTGCAGGATGCTGTGCACCTTATCCATGCTTTTATCACTAGTAGACTGGACTACGTCAATACACTGTTCACTCACCTACCTAAAAAGTCAATTGACAAATTGCATTTTATTCAAAACACTCCTGCCAGATTCTTTACAAAAGCATAAAAGAGAGAGCACATTACCCCTGTTCTAGCTAGGCTGTACTGGCTCCCTGTCTTCTAGAGATGATTTTAAAGTCCTCCCCATCTCCGAGGCCCTGCCTATCTAATTGAAAAATCTTATCCCTAACTTCAGACTTAGTCCAGGGTAAATCAACTGCAGTGAGGTTGTCATATCATGTTGTTATACCCCCAAACAGGATATTCTCAATTATTCAAACCACTCTATCGACTGCCAAGCCCCCGATTTAGATGGGTGTGTACTGTGTGACCAAATAAACATATAAAATAATGTAATTGTTAATCTTGTTTGAGTGTCGTATTTACTTTGTTCAATAAGGATTCACATGATGTAATGTTTGTAATTTTGATGTTCCAAGTTGGAATTTTTTTGTAAGTCACTTTGAATAAAAGCATCTGCTAAATGCATAAATGTAAATGTTGTAGATATCCCATTCATTTGAATAGAATAGGCCGGTCCCACCCTCTCGAAGAATCACTTCAGGTTCACAGAAGAATGTTCCCATTAATTTTTTCCATTGATGTTTCGAAAACTCTGGCTTCAAAGTGCTTTAAGCCCCAACTCAGTCTAGCCAGCCACGGAGTAGGTGCTCCCTCCCGGCTCGGAGCAGTTTCGTGACAGGGGGTGACAGGAGTTCCTTTAACAAATTCAGCAACGGGAATCTCCACCAATTGCGGGCGCCGATTTACGCTGCTTTGCACTTCAGGATGTTGGGTAGTGTAATGCTTCCCCAAAAATAGCAAATAAAAGACATTTTTATGACACAAGATTGATGCCATATGAACCTGTTGCATTTTTATGATCATAGACAATCTTTTTGACCTGTCGTGGCTAGTTAGAAGTCTACGTTGTGTGGTTCAGATAGTGTGGGTTATAATCTAATTCTCAATGGCAACAATTACTGGAAAAATCACTTCTTGAACCTCACTGGCCTACTCTATAGGGGCCTGATTTTGTTAACCCAAAATAGCTAGATGGCCAAGATGGCCGCTGAGTGAAGGAAATTGCCTAGAAAGACTTTGATGCTTTATAAAGTAGGGACGATTTACAAAGCAATTTGCCAGTTTAGGCTGATTGTTTACAATATAATACAAGCTGGAAATCAGATAACAGAACAAATTACCCCATTTTTCCCCTATTTATCTTAATTTACCTTAATTCTGATAAAAAAAAAACTGACTCTGATTTCCCTTTTGGTGACATTTGGTAGCATTAGCAGTTTAAACACCATTCCATTGCAAAATATTTGAGCTACTAATTGTGCATATCACAGAAAAGCAGACCACATCAAATGACATCGACCATTTTACTGGCCTATAGACATCCAGTCAAATAGATAGATTTGGATGGAGTAAAATGAAACTAAAACATACATCTTCACAGACTGAAAATAGAACATAGACAGCATTATCAAATGGTGAACATATAATATTAATTTTGTTTAAATAATAAGTTATACGCTTTATGCTCACTTTTCAGAAAAGCTGGAATTAGGGGAGTAAGAGGCTAGAATTGTCTAATGTTAAAAGGATACCTGACTGGTAAGACATGTTGTATCAGCCTGACTGACAGACTGACATTTGTATCAGCCATATTTAATAGGATTTAAACTCTCAAAATGCTCTCTTTTTAAAAAACTTTTAGTAAATCCCTTTATTTACAGAGCTTGTAGCTGCCATTGTGTTTACATCTCAATGCTCTGTGTGTAAAAAGCGACATCACCTGGCTGATATTGATGGCAATGGCATACTGCTGTGCTACATACTGCTTTGCCCCAGTAAACAGTGGAACACACACTATTGTCCAGCCCCCCACAAATTAATTATAATTGCAAGTGCTCTACCTGACTGGCTCAAACTTTATTGAGCCCCATACACTTCTCCCCCAGTATGCAGCATGGTATGCAAGCAACAGAGGAGGCCTACTAACCACATGACCAGTACCTCATTAATTAATGGACTGCAGGTGCTCTACCTGACTGGCTCAAAGTTTAAGTCCCATACACTACTCCTGTGCTATTTTTCATGTACTGCATACCACACACTGCTTTCTGCGGAGATCAGTATACAAGTAGTACGTAGTAGGCAGGTAGTAAGCATTTTCTGAAATGGCAGGTGTCTGTACAGCAACAGCTTGATTGCTGCACCTTGATTGGACTTCGATTAGATTCAACAATGTCAACTTACGAGTGAAAGGATTTTTAAAACTTTTAATGAAACCCCAAACATTTTGAGTAGTCTAAATCACGTTTTTGTAGCTGATGCCAGTGTCAATCTGACCAACATGACCAACATGTCTTACTAGCCAGGGATCCCTTTAGTACCTGTAGGAACATATTATAGCCCAACACCTAGAGTAGAAAAAGGCTACCCTCTTTCTCTGTCTACTGATTTGGAGGCCACATGACATGACGAAAACTCCCCCACAGAAATATTGGAAACATTTAAAATAAGCAAATTTATTTTGACTATTCTAAGCATTTTAGCATGTTAATTTATGAAATAATATTCTCTCTGTATGGGCTAACCACAATCCTAGGGGCGGATTCGACCCTGGATAGCAATACAACCAATCAGAGCAACATCAGCAAAACAGCAAATATGTCCTTGTTTGAAACTAATGACTTTAGTACTTTTCTCCACTCAACTTTCAAAGAAAAGCCCAAGTCTAACTCTCCCACTTGGCATTGCCACTTACCACTTGGCTACTTAGTTGATTTGCACTGTTACAGCCCTGTCTTTATCATGCTACGCCCGCCCAATGAAGATAGAGTATTGTGATTGATCTCACTAAGCCTGTGTAAGACCAATGGTGGACCTACTAAGGCCCTAATGGTGCATGGCAAGATGTATCCACTGAGCAAAACGATTTACTACCGCAAGGGTGCGTCTAGATTTCTAGCCTATAATGACTGTGCATTAAAAACAGACCTGAATCGGTGATAAATCTTACCTACTCATGATCTTATGAAACCTGATCCAGAAACACTGCTGTTTCCTTTGCAGTTAATGAAGTTAATCATAAACAGCCTGTGGAAACATTTTATAGTGTAATGATTTAATTTATCATCAGTACACAGTTCAAAAGTCAGTATTAGGATATGGGTGTGCATTAATGCCTTTGAGATAGACAGCTTGCACATGTGGAAAGACTGAATGATGTATGCAGGTTTTGGAGCATTATGTACTGCCATCTATGGACGTCTTTTTAGTCAAGGCCTTGAATGTTTCAATAAGACAAAGCCAAACTGCATTCTGCATGTCATACAACACTGCTGCTCCATAGTGGAGGTGCTAAACAAGTGTTGGAATGGCCTGCCTGCAGTCCAGACCTGTCACATAAAACTGAAAACAGCAAAGAAAGCTTAGCTTGTTCAGCAGTTGAAGTCCTTTATTAAGCAAGAGGGAACCACATTTCATTCTCAAAACTCCAGCACAACGCAATGAATAAAAATCATATTTTAAAATAAGTAGTAGTACATGAATTGCTTAACTGGGGCTTACATAATTTGCAAATCATCTGCTGCTAAATCTTGGCATTTAGACCCTAGTCTGTTGACCTTTAAACATAATAGTTAAATGATTCTGTTGTGAGACAGAAGAAACACCATTTATGGTGTGCATGGTGAAACTTGATAAAGTTGACTACCTTTAAATGATACTTGACATTTAGTGCTTGTTGGCACAGGTTACGGTATGTTCTACTTAGTACAGAGGAGGAGTCTCTCAGTCTCTCATATACATCATGATATAATACTATAGGAAGTGCTGAGCTAGGAATTCTAACTGAACTCCTATGGCCTTATTGCCTGTGACTTTATATCATTGGCTTATGTAAAATGTTTAGCTAATATTCACATTGCCCTGATGACATTTACAAATGCTAGTTTGTTACCCCACACACTTTGATTATTCCCTCTCAGTAGACTCATTGCCCCTGGCAATGGGACACAGCATTTTACATAAACCCCCATTTCATGTCTCAGGAGCTTCAGGCTCCTGTCATTCCAGTAAGGTCATCTCACTTTACCCACACCCTTTTTCTACACCTCATTGTTTCAGAAGATCAGACGGCAAGATTAAGGAACTGGTTAAGTGGGCCACACTGGTGGAGTGAAGGGATTAAAGAGGTTGGAGGAATATAGAACTCTAACCCATGGCCTTTCAACCATGGGACTCAACAGAGAGTGGTTTCACTCTGATGCTTTGGATTGTGATTGGCTGATATTTCAGAACTATGTTTACTCTTTCAGAACAGACATTGCAAAAATAATATCACATGAGTCACATGAGAATTGCAAACAACATGTAAATTGTAGATGTAGGTAGTGAGCCATGGCTGTGGAGCGCATGGTACATTTCCTTGGGCTGTGTGCTTAACAAAGGGAAGGCTGAGGTGGAGGCATTCACAGGAACATCATGCACTAGCTCACAGTTATCCGTCTTTTTTCTCTGCTTCATACAGTCACAACTTGGATTAATAATGCATCTCTGAAACTATCTATAGTATTAGGCACCACTTGGACATTTTACCATTACTTGCTTTTAGACGTAAATACAAGACAGTGTATTGAGTACTTAGTAATAGATCACAAGCAATTTTAATGAAGCCAACCTGCAACAGAGGATTCTGTCTCCTTGTAGTGTTCCCAAACATTGCATGTACATGTATGCTCAAAGGTTATTATTTATCCTAGGTTAATAATGTCACTTGCTGTCATTCTCTGTGTCTGGGGGAAAAGTGACAGATTTGCCCCAGAGCCAATCCCTTAAAGGTTAAACCAAGAAATGTTACTACTTGTTGGTAGGTTAAATGAAGAGTGACTTATGCCATTGTATGATTACTGACTGGCAATGTCTTATGGTAATTTCCATGATGATATGAATAGCAAAACACATTACTCCATATGTTATATGACAACTTCAAAACTGTATTCTTAAATGTGCATTTTATGTTCATTTTTACAATACTTCTCAGTAAAACTAGATTCATTTTATGTACATAGTAATCAACAGATCTCAACTTCAGTGATGCTTAGTGTTTGTCTTTTGACAAAAAAATTGCATGATAAAAATGATATAATACAGTTTCATATGTTTTAACATGAGCTTGAGCATGTTTGTCAAGAAGAAGTGAAGACAAGAGCACAAAACAGCACAGAACATACGGACATGAGAATTCTGTTTAAACATAAGGACAGGAAGCATCTGCAGTTGAAATGGTGCCTATTTTTCTCTGCTGTGACATTTCACACTCTCATACCCGTCAGGCATATGGCACACAGAGCAAAGGCGGTTTTCACTTTTATAGTGCAACCAGCCACACCTTTGTGTGTGAACCTCACTACTATGAAATGATCAGAGATAAGTCTCTGCTCTAATCAGTTGTAGAACAATTCATTCAATTAAAATACCTTATTATACATTATGTTTAGCCTCACAAATGTGCAAAATCTTCTGACAAAAAAAAATGTTAGGACAATAAACACTTATTTCAGTTTTGACATGAAATATTTCTTAATGTCCATGTGAATGAAAGTGCTACTGAACTGTAAATGTATGGTGAGTGTTTGGTGCACTGCTAGTTGTTAACAGTTCTTTTGAAGGCTACATTTGATAGTTCAGAGCCTTGGCTATGATTGATTAAAGCCAACTGAAAAACTGAAGTGGTTGTAAAAACTCTGCAGTCATGAAGTACTTAATATAATTAAAAGTGTACTGTGCAGAAGGGTCATGGTAGACAGATGTTTTATATGTATTGTATTAGGCGCACGCCATTGTTAGTGAATAAAAATATCTAAAGACTGGATTCAGGCCTGCTAAAGTGATGTGAGTGTAATCAGTTGTGTTTAACTCCTCTTGACTAAACGGATCTCATTTCAGTGGCAAGAAGGGTATTCATGTGAACATACAGCAGACCTTACACCTAAAAATGAGGGATAAAATTTACTCCATAACATTTCATTACTTAATGTTTAGCCAGTTTACTCCAAAAAAAAAAAAACAGTAAAACTAAACAAAGATGGAACATCCATCTAACGTATGCAACTGTCTGCTGGTCCTTAATCATTGTCACTTTCATCATCTGCATTAGCTTGTCCATTAATCTGAGTCCTGTCACCAACTCAGCGTTTTGTCAAGATAGTGTGTCACCCTCAGGTTAAACAGTGGGTTTCTCATTGCATTAACTTGCGGCATGTTTTTAATAAATAAATGAAACACATGTTTTTATTTTTGCAGAATGTGAGAGCTTTGTGTGAGTATTGTTTAGGCTTACAATTTTTCACACATATGTTGTTTGTGAATCACCTGTGCTTTGAATTTATTCATACCAAAGAACATGATAGAACATGTTCTGTTTTCTGAGCATTTTAGCCTTTGGTTTTGTGATGGCAATATCAGTTCTATAAAATGCCTTAAGGGCCTTCATGCAGAGACACTGCCAATCATCAGACTTTGCTAGCAGCTATTTTATCAAACTTGTGTTACATAATGTCATCATTTTTTCCACACTGAGCTTGGTGAACATTCATTTATACTTTGACGTTTTGTTCTTGAAACAAATAAAAAGATCAAAGAGTAATATGAGAATGAAGTCCTAATTGTAATGGAATTAACTCTAAGCTCCTTTAAAGCCACTCTGAGCCACAGTCCATCCAACTAAAGTATTGCATTTCATCTGAGTTACTAATGGTGCCTTAATGAATTCATGAGCACTATTGTTTTTGTGTATTGATGTTCATGTAAAGACATAGGAGTCCACTTTCATCAAGAGAGTATACCAAACACCAGCAGTCATTAACTTACTATAGCTAGATATTATATTATCAAACTATGTCATCTATTGCAGTCAAGACTGTTAGGATCAGACATCTGTGGATCAGACATCTGTGGTCATTTATTTTCACTGTTCACTATAAGGTGAAAAGTTAAAGGGCAACCGAGCAATACTGCGAAGCATCCACATAACCATTTTAATGTTTTTTCGTGATCATGACAATTTACTCATTAATGATAGATCAGAAAAAGTGACAAAATAATATTCATGCTAACAAGCCAGAACAACAATACTCAGGAACAATGGCCAGCAACAGCTCTATTGTACTGTATAGAAATGGCCTCACTGTTTTCAGAAAAGCCAGCAAGTCCATCTAGTTTGGTCAAGGTGGCAGTTAAATTTCCATTGAAAAATACCAGAGTACCTTTGTTTTTCCAGTTGGAGTTGTCAGTCTACTGCAGCCTGGGGCAGAAACCCTGCAGCCAGAAATGGTCCTTGTGCAGTTCCTGTCCTACTGGACCTGTCAGTAGCCTTTGGCTGCTGGCAGAGAAAAATACCCCACCACCTGATCAGTCATAGATACTGTGCTGTCCAGTTCCTCTATTTGTAACGCATTATTCACGCCGCAATGCGTCAATTTGCATAAGCGGTGCAGATTTTTTGTTCTGCTTTCGTTTAGAATGCATGTTAGCAGATCATGACCATTCACATCACATGTGTTCTGTGAGGTTTGCTTGAGATAAAAATTGTTCTGTTTTTCCCTGTATGCCACATGCAGTACAACACAGTCTCCATAGATTTGGGCAGCTGGTTCATGCAGGAGACCATTTTTGGTGTGAATACGGACACGTACACGCACTGTAGATGGACAGCAACAGTTTCAGACCACAAATGTGTTATTTCTATGTGAGTGACGCCTGATGGGAGGCAGGCACTGTGCAGAGCCTGAACTTCCCTCCTTAGACTTTAAGAGATATACTGGAGAGAGATGCTAGCACCCACAGTTTTAGCATGAGGTTCAAGTGCAGGCTGGTCTTAACCACATGGGCTCCATCTATCTATTCATATAGCAACAATGACAAAAAGCCAGCTTACATAATGCATTCTTTCACTTTGAAAATCTTATTGCATGCATACGTCCAATGTAGGAACATGAATATAGCCTACTGGAGAGGTGGCTCCTCTTAATGATTCTGTCATCACATGTTGATCTAGTGATTAGGGCAATGCAGAGATGCAGCATCTTCTGACAATCAAGCAGAATTTTTTGGATGGGTGGCTCCCTTGTCCCTAACAGCCACTGGCATGGCTTGTAGCACAGTCCCAAACTGAGGAGCTGTAAGTCTGCAGAAGTGTTTGAGCTCCATCCATCACAGTTGTTTCAGATGTCTTTATCCCTCTATGAGTTTTCATCATTTATAAATGACGCTCATGAAAACTGCCTTAAAAAAACAAATTCATTTTAAAATATCTCAGCAGTGGTATTTTACGAAAACTGTACCCCATGACATCCCCTCTAACCAATTAAAGGTTATTTGATTTATTAACAACATTTGTTGCTATGAGGAAGTGAAGATGACAAGAGCACACGCATGAGCCCTGTGAATGATGCAGCTATTTTAAACAGTAAAACATGTAAAAAAAAACAAATACTACTAATAACTATGATGTTGACCATCTTGCCCTGTGGGGACTGTCAGTGTCAGTGCAGTGCACCTAAAAATGGTCCTAGTTCCGATCCTCACTGTATGCCCCAACCCCATGCAGACGCCCTATAAGCGGATCTTCTCGATCAAAAAAATGTACTAATTTGCATTGCACATTAAACCTAACTATCATTTGCAAAATGATGAACCCTTTAGATATTCAGAGAAGGAAATTAACAATTACTTGGCTCTCTTGTGTGGTGTATATTGGGTGACTGCCCCTTTAAGGCCGTGGAGCAGTCTGCTGTCGCATTGGTGTCGTCATCACTGGTGCCAGTAGCCACCAATTGCCAATTTCTTTAAGTCTATAAAAGCGGAGCACCGACTGCTGTAAGGTAAGGTTAGATTTAATTGTCTTTGGGGCACTCTTACCGGTTTTGCTCGGTTGTGTTGGGGGTCTGGGTCGATCGTACTCCAATCCGCACTTCGTGGAAGCGTGGCATCTTTCCTGGCGTTGCATACGCTGCTTGTGGGCTGTAAGATTGGCTACTGCGGGGTCCCGCGAAACTGCTGGCTTGCTAATCTGGTTTTTGGATTTCCAACGAGGCTACCGGATTCATAGTCCCCATTTGTTATGTACACTGGTAGGTAGCCATTATTTTTTTGCTATCTGCCTGGCAGTTGACATTACGCGTGTATTCTATTAACATGACTTACCCTCATTAGGCTTTGTGTCAGATCTTCATGCGTGTCTGCCTCTGTACGGCGTGCTTCCGTGCATCCCTCTTGGTACCGCATCCCTTTTTGGTATCGCCGGCGGGGAGTCTGCATTATCTACATCATCTGGTAGTGTCGTGGGCCTCCACCCGTGGGTTGTCGGCTTCGGCGGGCTGCTGTTTCGTCACCGCGAGTATACTGCAGAAATTGTGTGCTTGTGTGTGCGCGTGAGTGATTGTTTGTGGGCTTGTGGTGACTGTGGGGCGTTTGTGTGTTGGAGAACACTTGTGCGCGTGTGAGCGTGTTTGAGGAGGGTTATGTGGGTAGTATTTCTTTTTCTTTTTTTTTGGGTTGTGTGCTCATTGAGTCTTTGGATTTTGTGTTTTGTTTGTTGATTCTCCTTACTTGTTAGGGAAGTGAGAGTTCTCTATTTGTTTGTGTTGTTCAGTTGGATTTATTTTGACTTGGTGTCTGTGTGTTTTTGTTTTTTTTCTTGTTTGTGTATCCTTTTGTTTGTTTGTTTGTTTGTTGAATTATGCTCGTGGCGGTCCAGCCTGGGATTTGGGCCACCCTCTGCTCCCTTTAGTTTTCTATTATTTCAGAGCAAAGTGTGTTGTAAAGCACCCTATGGGGCCAGTGTGTGGTGGGTTTTGTTGTGTGCAGTTAACTGTGTGGGTTGCTGTGCCATTGAGCTTGACGCCATTTTGTGTGCAGTGCTATTCTGGGGTGGGTTGCCTGATGCTATAAGGGTTGTGGGGGTATCCTGGCTAACTGGGTTTGGGCCGCGCTAGAGCGAGGACCTTCTTTTTTCTTTTTGCTTGTTTGTTTACTTTGTATGCTTTCTGTGATAACTAATTTCTTTTTTTTTTTTGTGTTTCTATTTCTTCTAGGAGTTGGGGTCGCTAGCAGGGAGGCCTAACACCTGGTGGCGGGTACTTGCATGTGTGTCTCACCTCACAGTATTAGTAGTAGTATTATATTTGCTGTGTGTGTGTGTGTGCGCGTGTTGGCGCACTTCACGGGCGGTCTGTCCTAGCCTCCCTGCGGTAAGCCCCCGCTCCCTGTGTGTGTGTGTGTGTGTGTGTGTGTGTGTGTGTGTGTTTGTGCGTGTGTGCGTTGTCCAGCCTCCCACACTTGCATTTTAGGTCTGTTGTTTAGAGAAAATTTCTAACTATTTTTGTATTAATAAAAACTGTCAATGGTTTTTGGCTGCATCTAGTCTCTGTTTGTCCTGGTCGAACCTGTGTGTCTCACTGTTAGTGCGTAACCGTTTCCTTGTCCAGAGGGAAGTTATCGCCCTCTGGTGGCGTAGTCGGATCAAATGAATAGTATCTACATTTTATTATAACATTTCGTTATAATATTTGGTGTCCACGTGGTCGTGCCACATTTTGGCGTAGTCGGCAGGATTGGGACATACAGAGACGGATGTTTTAGGGTTTCTTTTTTTTTTTTGTTGTGCAAGTTGATTGTTAAACTTGTACCTCTGGTGTGAGTGATTGTACGAATGTATGTGTGAGTGGGTGAAATTTTTGCAGGCATTGGGTGGTAGACGGGACAGCAGCCCACTGTGGGGACGACCCGCGGTTGATCGAGTCTTCCGGAGAACCTATTCTGCTGCTTTGTTTGTGAGTTCTTTACTGTTGGCTTTGGGGTTGTAGTGCAGGTCAAGATGTCTGACTCGGAGGATATGCAGCAGCTCAGGGATTTGGTTGCTCGCCTTAGATCCGAGAATGAACGCCTTAAAAGTACCAACTCGACTGGCCCTGTGGGTGGAGCGTCTAGTAGCTCTACTCAACATGTTGCTCAGGGTGCAGAGCGATTGATATTCATTCCACGGGAAAAGAAATGTCCCATATTTCGAGGTAGCGCTGGTATCAGGGTAGAGGAATGGATAGAGGAAGCCACGGCTTGCATGAGGGCCCGTAACTTGTCCGGCACTCACAAGGCCTATTTCTTGTTCGACCATTTGGAAGGCGAAGCGAGAGAGGAGATCCGTTATAGACCGAGTGCAGAGAAGGATGACCCAGAGGCCATCTTTAAGATCTTGCGAGAGTTATATGGCTGCACTCAGTCTTATGTAGCCCTGCAGGAAGCATTCTTCTCTCGGAAACAACAAGAGGGTGAGTCATTGTTGGAGTTTTCCATTGCTTTAATGACTCTCATGGACAAAGTGAAGCGTAGGGCACCCGAAGGCATTATTAATTCTGACGTCCTGCTTCGAGACCAGTTTGTGGAGTATGTGCAGGAGGGCGCACTCCGTAGGTCTTTAAAACAATTTATACGCCAGAGCCCCACAGCTACCTTAATTGACGTCCGCAAGGAGGCCCTTAGGTGGGAGCAGGAGGGCTCAGTGGAGCCCCCACGGCCTCGTAGCTTTTCCCTTTCTAGCTTAGAGAGGCCGGTGGGTCTTGCTGGTTCATCTTGTGTGGTTACTGGTACTACTCATGACAATTTGACATTAAAAACAGACCTTGCCGAAATGAAGGAGTTGATGCAACGACAACAGCAGCAGTTAGATCAGCTTACCCGTAATATGGCTGCTATGCAGGACTCTAAACGGGTTCGTTTTTCCCGCGACCAACCCCTCATTTGTCTGCGGTGCCGTCAACCAGGTCACATGGCCCGAGACTGTGATGGTGAGCGAGTTGTCGGGCCCTCTTTATCTGGCCCTAGAGGCCACTCTCGTGCCCCCGACAATAGATCACCTCGTGGTTCTCAGCCGTCGGGAAACTAATACCCGCCGGGCTGAGGAGCCAAGGTCCGGTAGGGGTTGTTTCCGGCTCTAATACCACCATGCATTCTTTTGCCGTGGTGGAGGGTCTGATGTCTACTTGTCCGCATTTAATTGTCCTCATGGCTGAGACGCCTGTTCCTTGTCTTGTTGATACGGGGTCTATGGTGACTACAATTACTGAAAGTTTCTTCTCAGCAAACTTTGAACCCTGGGGCCCAGAGCGACTACAGTCTTGTCAGTGGCTGCAACTTCGCGCAGCAAATGGCTTAGACATCCCATATCTAGGCTATTTGGAGCTTACCGTGGAGTTGTGCGGTAAAGTGATGGACAATTGTGGCATTTTGGTTGTCAAGGACCCTTCTGGGGGTGGGCATCCACAAGTTCCAGGTGTACTGGGCATGAATATTATCCGTAAATGCTACCAGGAGTTGTTTGTGCAGTACGGGGCTAACTTGTTTAACTTGCCATCCGTTTCCGCTGCTCCAGCCCCGGTAGTTCAAGCGCTCCAACAGTGTCACCGGGCAGTGATCCGGTCTACCCCTGAAGGGGGCAGCATTGTGAGTGTCCGTGGACGGAGACCCTGCCGGGTTCCAGGAGGTAGCGTGAAGATGGTGGCGGCCACTTGTTCTGAACAGTATTCCGGTTACACAACTTTGTTTGAGCCAACGGACAAAGGGCTACCTGGCGGGTTGTTAGTGTCACCAGCTTTGGTGCAGGTGTCCCGTGGCACCGTGTACATCCCTGTTGTTAACGTGGGCACCGGAGATGCAGTCCTTTACCCGCATACCCAGTTGGGGCATGTGGACACGGCCTCGATTGCTAGCCTGCCCAACAATATTGTTGAGATTCGGTCCATTGCAGCCTCCCCCGCTGGGCCTTCATTCGTAGGGACGACTATTGATGACAAAATACGCGGTCTCGACCTGTCCGCACTGCAGGATTTGGAACAAGAGCAAGTGCGGTCATTGTTGTTGAAATACTCGTCTGTCTTTTCGGCCTTTGAGGGTGACTTGGGTTGCACCGCCTTGATTTCTCACGAAATTCCCTTGCTTGATCCGACCCCCGTGAGACAGCGCTATAGGCGCCTTCCACCATCTGATTATGAAGCTGTTAAGGCTCACATCAACCAATTGCTCCAGACACAGGTTATTCGGGAAAGTAGTAGCCCATTCGCGTCTCCCATCGTGCTTGTAAAGAAAAAGGATGGCAGCTTGCGAATGTGTGTTGACTACAGGCAGCTTAACGCCAAAACGCGAAAGGATGCCTTTCCTTTGCCGCGTATTGAAGAGTCCCTAGACTTGTTGTCGGGTGCCAGGTGGTTCTCCACTATGGATTTGGCCAGTGGCTATAATCAGGTGGCGGTCTCGGAGGCGGACCGGGCCAAAACGGCATTCTGCACCCCATTTGGTTTATTCGAGTGGAATAGAATGCCTTTTGGCCTGTGCAACGCCCCGAGTACTTTCCAGAGGCTTATGCAGCGCATGTTCGGGGACCAGCAATGCCAATCTGTACTGCTGTACCTAGATGATATTGTGGTTTTTTCATCTACGGTAGTTCAGCATTTGCAGAGGTTGGAGATGGTCCTGTCTCGGCTGCAGATGGAGGGCCTTAAGGCTAAACTGGAGAAGTGTGACTTCTTTAAAACAGAAGTCCGCTACCTGGGTCATGTAATCTCTCAGCATGGAGTAGCGACAGACCCATCTAAAGTGGATGCAGTGGCAAATTGGCAACGGCCCACAAATGTTTCAGAGCTTCGTTCCTTTTTGGGGTTTGCAAGCTACTACCGCCGTTTTGTGGAGGGGTTTGCCAAGTTGGCAGCCCCTCTGCATCGGCTGGTAGCGGAGCTGGGTGGTAGCCGCTCCCGGAAAGCTTCGGGGAGGACCCTTGCAGAAGCGTGGTCGGACGCCTGCGAGCAAAGCTTTGAGGGTCTGAAGGGCAAATTGGTCTCTGCCCCGGTTCTGGCTTATGCTGACTTCAGTCTCCCCTTCATCCTTGAAGTTGACGCCAGTTTCAGTGGGTTGGGTGCCGTCCTGTCCCAGGAACAAGGCGGGAAGGTACGGCCGGTGGCCTATGCAAGTAGAACTCTTCGACCCACGGAGAGGAACATGAATAATTATAGTTCCATGAAGTTAGAATTTGTGGCTCTTAAGTGGGCAATAACTGAGAAGTTTAGAGAGTACTTGCTGGGACACCGGTGTACCGTATACACCGATAACAACCCTTTGAGTCATTTGGCCACTGCTAAGCTTGGCGCGGTCGAGCACCGTTGGGCGGCACAACTGGCTTCATTTGACTTTGAGCTGAAATATCGCTCCGGACGGTCAAATCGAAATGCTGATGCCCTGTCCAGGCAATATCAGGTGGAGACAGGAGATGTTGACGAACTGGCCCCAGGTACTGCTATCCCCACGCTGCTGCAGCAGATGCCTTCTGCCAACGGGGGTACCATTCAGGCTACGCAGTTGGTCATGTCGGTCTTGCCTTCCCATGCCCCTGCAGATCTTTTGGCATTACAGGCGGCTGACCCTACTATTCAAGGAGCGTTGGTCTTCTGGAGAGCCCAACGGCGGCCCACCCGGGAGGAACAGAACCCGCTCACACCCCAGGTCCTGACACTGTTGCGACAATGGGACCGTTTAGTCGAGGAAGACGGGGTTCTTTATCGTAGGGTGTTCCAGCCCAATGGGGGCGAGGAGTGCAGGCAACTGCTCTTGCCGGCCTCATTACGGTCTGAGGTGCTGACCCAGTTGCATCAACAACATGGTCACCAGGGCATTGGCCGAACCTTGGAGCTTGTTAGGCAGAGGTGTTATTGGCCAGGGATGACAGGAGAGGTGCAGAAGTGGTGCGCAGAGTGTCCTAGGTGTCAGTTGGCCAAAGATTCGCGCCCCCCTGCTGCTACCTACATGGGTCATCTCCTAGCGTCCCGGCCTAACGAGATTATTGCAGTGGATTTTACCACCCTTGAACCCACCCACCGCGGAGTGGAGAATGTTTTAGTAATTACGGATGTATTCAGTAAATACTCTGTTGCTGTTCCTACGCTTGACCAGAGGGCCCCTACAGTGGCCCAGGTGCTGGTCAACGAGTGGTTCTATCGGTTTGGCATACCGGCACGTGTGCATTCTGATCAAGGGCGTTGCTTTGAAGGCCTGCTGATACAGCAGTTGTGTAGCATGTATGGCATCCAAAAGTCTCGTACGACTCCCTACCACCCGGCCGGCAATGGTCAATGTGAACGGTTTAACCGTACTTTACATAATCTGTTGAGGACCCTGCCAGCTTCGCGGAAACGAGATTGGGCCGCATGCTTACCCCAGGTGGTCTTTTGCTACAATACCACCCCACACCAGACAACAGGGGAATCTCCCCATCTGTTGATGTTTGGACAGGACCCTCAATTACCTGTGGACTTCCTGTTGGGGCGAGTTCGGGACCCCGTAGGGGGACGTGTGTGCGATTGGGTACAAGAGCATCAAGCTCGGCTCCAGACGGCTTTCGATGGGGCACGGGAGCGTCTGGTTGCTGCTGCTGCCTATCGCAAGGGAAGGCATGACCACAGGGTCCGGGACGAACCTCTTAGGCAGGGGCAATTGGTGTACATGCGTGAGGTGGGTATCCGTGGTCGGCACAAAATCCACGACCAATGGAGTCCGGTGACTTATATAGTCATCCGGGCTCCACCCGATGGGGGCGCTGTATACACCATCGCCCCAGTCGATCAGGTTGACAAGTCACGACAGGTGCACCGTAGCCTGTTGAAGGGGGTGGTGGGGTCATCCACATTAGACCACCCGGTTAGCCACCCGCTAATGGGTGGGATGGCTCCTCCCAACCAGGATGAGCTGTCCAGCGAAGAGGATCTTGTACTAGCTGAGCAAGGCGCAGGACCCCCTATGAACCTCCCACTGGCTCAGGCCAATGAGGTGGACAGAGCAGAACATCAACCGCATGCTGACCTGATTCGAGTGGTCCCCAAACTTAATCTGCCTGTTGCCGGGAACAGTTCATTTTCTATTCCATCCTCTATCCCAGGCAGCACCCCGCCAGGGAGCGCCACGTCCGGTGGTGCTATTGACCCCTCGCGCCGTTCATCCCGTGCTACCGCGGGACAGCACTCTAACCCACACAGGTTACCCAGAGGGATAGCTGATGTGTAGACAGGCTTGGCGTTATTTTAGCTCTTGTTTTTGTCGGTTGTCGTGTCGTCGGGCCGACGACAAAAGTAGCGGGGGGCAGATTGTGGTGTATATTGGGTGACTGCCCCTTTAAGGCCGTGGAGCAGTCTGCTGTCGCATTGGTGTCGTCATCACTGGTGCCAGTAGCCACCAATTGCCAATTTCTTTAAGTCTATAAAAGCGGAGCACCGACTGCTGTAAGGTAAGGTTAGATTTAATTGTCTTTGGGGCACTCTTACCGGTTTTGCTCGGTTGTGTTGGGGGTCTGGGTCGATCGTACTCCAATCCGCACTTCGTGGAAGCGTGGCATCTTTCCTGGCGTTGCATACGCTGCTTGTGGGCTGTAAGATTGGCTACTGCGGGGTCCCGCGAAACTGCTGGCTTGCTAATCTGGTTTTTGGATTTCCAACGAGGCTACCGGATTCATAGTCCCCATTTGTTATGTACACTGGTAGGTAGCCATTATTTTTTTGCTATCTGCCTGGCAGTTGACATTACGCGTGTATTCTATTAACATGACTTACCCTCATTAGGCTTTGTGTCAGATCTTCATGCGTGTCTGCCTCTGTACGGCGTGCTTCCGTGCATCCCTCTTGGTACCGCATCCCTTTTTGGTATCGCCGGCGGGGAGTCTGCATTATCTACATCATCTGGTAGTGTCGTGGGCCTCCACCCGTGGGTTGTCGGCTTCGGCGGGCTGCTGTTTCGTCACCGCGAGTATACTGCAGAAATTGTGTGCTTGTGTGTGCGCGTGAGTGATTGTTTGTGGGCTTGTGGTGACTGTGGGGCGTTTGTGTGTTGGAGAACACTTGTGCGCGTGTGAGCGTGTTTGAGGAGGGTTATGTGGGTAGTATTTCTTTTTCTTTTTTTTTGGGTTGTGTGCTCATTGAGTCTTTGGATTTTGTGTTTTGTTTGTTGATTCTCCTTACTTGTTAGGGAAGTGAGAGTTCTCTATTTGTTTGTGTTGTTCAGTTGGATTTATTTTGACTTGGTGTCTGTGTGTTTTTGTTTTTTTTCTTGTTTGTGTATCCTTTTGTTTGTTTGTTTGTTTGTTGAATTATGCTCGTGGCGGTCCAGCCTGGGATTTGGGCCACCCTCTGCTCCCTTTAGTTTTCTATTATTTCAGAGCAAAGTGTGTTGTAAAGCACCCTATGGGGCCAGTGTGTGGTGGGTTTTGTTGTGTGCAGTTAACTGTGTGGGTTGCTGTGCCATTGAGCTTGACGCCATTTTGTGTGCAGTGCTATTCTGGGGTGGGTTGCCTGATGCTATAAGGGTTGTGGGGGTATCCTGGCTAACTGGGTTTGGGCCGCGCTAGAGCGAGGACCTTCTTTTTTTCTTTTTGCTTGTTTGTTTACTTTGTATGCTTTCTGTGATAACTAATTTCTTTTTTTTTTTTGTGTTTCTATTTCTTCTAGGAGTTGGGGTCGCTAGCAGGGAGGCCTAACACCTGGTGGCGGGTACTTGCATGTGTGTCTCACCTCACAGTATTAGTAGTAGTATTATATTTGCTGTGTGTGTGTGTGTGCGCGTGTTGGCGCACTTCACGGGCGGTCTGTCCTAGCCTCCCTGCGGTAAGCCCCCGCTCCCTGTGTGTGTGTGTGTGTGTGTGTGTGTGTGTGTGTGTGTTTGTGCGTGTGTGCGTTGTCCAGCCTCCCACACTTGCATTTTAGGTCTGTTGTTTAGAGAAAATTTCTAACTATTTTTGTATTAATAAAAACTGTCAATGGTTTTTGGCTGCATCTAGTCTCTGTTTGTCCTGGTCGAACCTGTGTGTCTCACTGTTAGTGCGTAACCGTTTCCTTGTCCAGAGGGAAGTTATCGCCCTCTGGTGGCGTAGTCGGATCAAATGAATAGTATCTACATTTTATTATAACATTTCGTTATAATATTTGGTGTCCACGTGGTCGTGCCACACTTGCAAGGAGATGTAGCCCCATGCCTTTTCCGGAGACTCAACGTTTACAAAAGCAATAAACGCAGACGTTTATTTAGAAGGGCAGGTTGACAGGTTGACTAAAGATAGCCCAGACAAGGTATGAGAGGTGCAGTCAATAGCCTAACGTCAGCCTGTAGCTACCGCCACTGTGTTTGGGCAAGTTTACCTGTCCTTGTCAACTGTTCATACCTGCGTTGAGCCTAGGAGCATTGTCTTACGTAGGAAGTTGACACGATTTTTTCACTCAAAGAGAAATTCTCGCTGTTCATGTTTGTGTTATTGCAAAATCCAGACAAATAACAATTCGCAATGACAAATCAAAAAACAAAATGACAAATTAAAATCACAATTGCAATTCTCAACACAACAACAAATCCTGCAACACATTACCAAGAAACAATGATACAATGACAAATCACGTAACACAATTACATTAACTTCTACCAGAAAGGATATGTCTCCTCTCAAAAGAAACATCTCTGATTGGACGTTCCATCTATCTAGCAAAACATCTGTGTTTAGGACATGGTGTTTTAAAGTCACCTCTCTGCTAGTGGAAAAGAGGTAGTGAGAGAGGAGCTGAATTATTAAAGTGTAGTACAGAGTCTGACTCACTGAATAAAGTTGCAACTTATTGTACTGATGCTGGATTTATTTGTTTGTTGCTCATGACCTACACGTGTTGAAGGAAAGGGGGTCAGCCTAGCCAAAGTCCGCCTGGCTCTTAATAAACCATCTCTGGCTTAGCCTATGTCTGATAGGCCAACTCAGAGAACTGAGAAGCAAGCACTGTTTAAATGTATAGCACACATCTGGTGCCTTGCTCAGTTTGTGATCCCTCCCAAACTTTTAGTGATCCCAATTAAATTAACAAACTTCATGCAACCCAAACTCTAACCAACTGGACCTTCAAATGAGGGAGAAGAAATGAGTGACACAGATCGTGTACCATTAAGGCAACTTTATTGGGTGATAATAATAATAGATTTGAAAAAAAAGAACAAAATCAGTGTGTTTTAACTAATGACACATAAAAGTAGATGTATTACACAGCAGTGATGCATGAAGCAAACTCATGTGCACTGATTCACTGACACACGTACTGATTTGCAGCCAGTGCATAATGGTTTGTATGAGCATTTCTTAGGTACATTTTAGTCACACCAAAAGGTTTGTATGAGCATTTCTGAGGTATATTCTAGTCACACCCAAAGCATTGATGAAGTATACTGCTGGGTATACACATGCAGCATTATGCAGGTTTGTGGTTAACCTGGCTAGCATGCTAGTAGCTTGGAAATTGTGGGTTCGAATTCTGGCTGCCACTATTGTGCCCTTGAGCAAGGTACTTAACCCTAAGGTACTTAACCCTAAGTTGCTCATGTAAGTCGCTTTGGATACAAGTGCCTGCTAAATACATAAATGTAAATGTAATTACTTTGTAATGTAAATATATGCCTTGGTTTGTGTGTTTGTTTGTATGAATGTGAGTGTGTGTGTGTGTATGTGTGTGTGTTTGTGTGCAGGGACACTGCCAGGTGGGTAAAGATTAGGATAATTCTAAGGGCCTGGCACTGAGGGAGCCCCTGAGAACATTTTAATATTACAGTCAATGTTCGGGGGGCCCAAAATTTCTAGTAGCACCCCTGTTTGTGTGTGTGTGTAACCTGCATGAACCAGGATGGTCCAGCCCTGCATATAGCACCACAAACTGGGAGTAGAGGGGGCTAGCAGGCGAACTAGAACCCCAGGGTGCACTGGGCACCCCGCCACTGTCTGCCCCTGCACATGCCTGCATTCAAACTGGCAACTCCCAGTGCACCAGACTAGGAATCAGATTGTGGCTAGAGGGGATACAGCTACAGCCTGAAGTGACCTCAAATCAAAGACTATAGAAGGCCTGTAACCTACTCTTGATTGTTTAGGCAGGGAAAAATCACACGCTCACACACACACGCGCTTACTCTCTTACCCATACACATATATACACATAGTGGTCCGGCTGAAATTAGTTCGTCGGTTCCCTGCCAGATAGCAAAAATACCATATATGGCAACATAGCGGCAACCCGTCAGAGAACTGATGAGCAAAATGCTAGTGGACCACTGGTGGCAGACCAACAAAAAAAATAGATGAGCAAATTGCCAACAGACCACTGGCGGCTAACCGCCAAGCAAAACCCATGAGCAGACCCATGGACAACTGAACTGAAATGCTGGTGAGTTTGAAGGAAACTTCAGAAGGTTAAAACTCTCTTAATCAATTAGTCTATAATTATGAATTTTATCGTTTTCACTTGCAGTAGGCTAGCTTTACATTTATGCTCTTATGGGCTTATGGGTCTTCAGAAATTGTCATTAGTTTACTGTCAAGTCTAACTCTGGATGTGCCAGTTGCCAATCTGGGTGGGCCTGGGCCCATGTATCTGCGCATGGCTGACTGTGTGGTGTTACTATGTATGTTTGTTTTATTATGTATGGTTTGTATTGTCTGTTCTGTTTGTTTCTGGATGTTGTCCTGTGTCTATTGGCTATTGGCTGTTTAATTGTGCCCTGCAGATGTTGATTAGCAACATTTTTGTTAACTGTACATAGCCTGCTACAAATAAAATGTATTTTTAAAAAATTGATCCCTATGGATGGATCTGTATCCCTGAGGTGCATCAGATCCCTCCTATGGGTGGACTCTCACAGGTGATGGTGGAGACCACTGCTCCAAAAAAAAGAAAGAAAAAACAGTTGAAAACCAAACCAAACCAAACCAACCAAAAGAAAACTATGGGTAAACCCATAGACTGTGCCGTGCTAATGGTGGTCATGGCCGCAGTAGTGCTGGTGGTGGCATTTATGTGAGACAGCAAAGACAAGAGAAGAAGCTGCAAGCTTAAAAAAAGACTCCATTACTAACAGTGCACACTCACACTCATTCACACACACACACACACACACAATCCCTCTCTCTTCCTTGGTCATGCAGTGTTCAGTAATCACTCCAAGACCGAGCCTAAATCCATCTGCTCTTTATAGACACACACACATACACGCACAGGCTCTCTAGCCTGAAACAGACAGTAAGGATGCTAACATGACCACACATGCACATACACACACACACATACACACACTCACACAAGCCCTTTAGCCTGAAACAGACAGTAGAGATCTTTACATGACCACACACACACACATGTATATACACACACACACACAGGCCCTCTATCTTGAAACAGACAGTATAGGTGCTTACGTGACCACACACACACACACACACTGGCACTCTAGCCTGAAACAGTAGACATTCTTACATGACTACACACACACAGAGACACACAGACAGAGACACACACACACACACACAGAGGGAGAGAGAGTGGAGATGGAACTGTACGCCTCTGACCTGATCCATTTCTCTCATCAATGGAATCATGCTCCTCTGACCTGATCAATTCACAGCAGGTGTCACACTGGGCATCCATGACCCCCTCATCCAGGCTGCTGCTAGCACAGTCACTAATTGAGCAGGTGTCCTCATTGGCTGCCTGCTGGAGGGGAAGGACAGCAGAATGGATCGGCTCACTGGAGGTGTGGGAGGTCATAGACTGCAGGGAGACGCTGGACTTGAGAGACAGAGCAGGGCTGTCACTAAAGGGGATACAGATACTGCTGGAAATGACATGGCATTTATCTGGGTTGCTTAGTAACAATGCCAGATGACCTACCAATATCTATATTTTTAAAACTGCAAATGAAAACTTAGACTTGACCTTAGCCGTATCTAGTGTTTACAAAACACACAAAAAAAATACATCACTTGCAAAAATCATCTTACAATAATACTGAAAATGCAGAGACTGTCAGTGATGATAGCAACTGAGTTGTTATAACTGATGCTGTCTTTCGCAGATGTTTTTCTGTTGTGCTGCAGATGTTTTGCAGTTGGAATTGTTGGTGTAGTTTGGATTTTAGGGGTGAGAACTGGTTTCATGGTGACTTTTTTCCAATACATGGTGGACTCCATGATTTATGACCATAGATGAAATAAATGTTATGAAAACTGTCATTTCTCACATTTGACTAACTAGGAGCAAACATATAATTAATATTACTATTACAATATAGAAAGATGACTCCATAAAAGACCTTTTTTTTGTTAGTTATTTTTAAGTTCTGTTTTTGTTATGTTTATATATATATATATATATATATATATCTTGGATTTTGCCACTAAACACAAAGAAAAAAAATGGAAACAGATTGTTTTGTTTTGAGTGGGGTCCTAGAAAGTAAAAAAAAACATCTGTTGCAAAATTCAATATGAAATGTTCCTGAAATTACATGTCTTTGTCTTGTGTGCTCTGTGTAGTCTACCAAACTGGCAGTTTATTAACATGTATACATAATGAGGCACAAAACGTAGGTTGGAAAGATGCATCAAAAGTGTTAGGCCTGAAGGCTAAGGCCTGAGGCCTACCCGGTTCAGACCTAGAGGGCCAGGACAGAGGCCATAAGTAAAGCCGTTTAACATGTGATGGCCACAGCCACACATTGTAACACCAGCCCTCACTTTACGTATGTACATTATTAGTTTACTTGGCCACATTAGCTGGCAGCACATTTTATCATTTGCAGTCACATGTACAATCATATTCAAATAATCCACACAACACCTTGTTTGATTTATTTGCTTTATTAGTTTATTTACTGTAGCCTTATATTGTTCTATATGGGTGCACACATTTTAACATTGTAAGGTTATCCAATTAGTTTGTTACTAATCATGTGTTTCTTTGTCTTGAGTTACCTATTTTGAGTGTTGACCTAACATATAAGTAAAACTATAGTAAGTATAAGTATAAGTATACTATACTAAGTATAAGTATAACCTTAGTGTCTGCGCCTGCATATTAGGCTGTACCATGTCCACCATATGCCCGAGGAGGGAATTTGACCATAGTAGCTTTTGCTTTATTAGGTTTGAAGTCTATGTAGTTAGTTTATCCCTTCATGTGTCTTTTGGTTTGGCCAAGGGAAAAGTTCCAGATATCAGAAAAAGTCCACCTGTCCGCAAATCGGCATCAGCCATTTAAAATCCCTTGATATCAGTCGATCTAGTCATGTGTTGTCAATATGTCCAGGTTTTTTGTCAGACATAGGTGGCAACCCTAGTGTGAGGTCTGTGTTATGTGCAAATGTCTGTAGGGCAGATCTGCGCCTCATGTCTGCCGATTCAGCAGTTTGGATCTGGATCTGTGTGTGTGTGTGTGTGTCTGTGTGTTTGGGGGGGGTCTCACCAGGGTGAGTTGGCGTGACGCTGAGGTGTCGCGGCTGGACATCCTGCTCAGGTGCTCAGCTGCGCCTAACAATGATGATGTGCACACGCAGCACAAACCCAACCTGCAGAAACCTCCCACCCCTCACCCCCCAACCACAGTCCATATTTAAAGTCTTCTCAATATTGGCCCTGCTGCAGAATGCATTAACCCTTCAATGCAGATGCTGTAGCCTACTTGATCAACCAGTTATCCTACTTTATAATAGCCAAAGGACTTTAAACGGTTAAACTCACATCAGCTGTCTCTAAAGCCCCCCTAATTATTTTGTTTTGATTGAGAATAACTGAATATGTGTACCCTAATCTAAAGTGTTGCCTTTTTTTTTTGCAAATCACAGTGGCCATTCTTATGTTCTCTATTCAGTGTTTCATATTATTAGACAGAACTCAGCCACTTGCCTACACTAGGCCTGGTATAACTAGATTCAAATTAGGATTGAGTTTCTAATGGGGTTGTTTTATTTCTAGAATTTCAAACTCAATTCTGACCTTCAGCAGAAGCACTTCCTAAGTGCAGTCTGTTCAGTGACGTGAATGTCTGTGGGCGTTGCATGTGTTCAGCTGCTAGGGAGGTGTCTAATCCGATCATTTTATTTTTTATTTTTTGACAACCTTTATTTATTTCTACTTTGTCAAGACCTGTGCAAGCTTTTCAATGTAGGAGATAGTAGTTGTAGATCTCTTTTGATCCTGTGAGGGAAATTTGATCTCTGCATTTATCCCAACCTTAAATTAGTGAAACACACACAGCACACAGTGAGATGAAGCACACGCAATGGCGCCCAGGAAGCAGTGAGGGGTTAGGTGCCTTGCTCAAGGTATGTTCAGCCATGTATGTACTGGTTGGGGATGAATCAGCGACCCTTCGGTTTCAAGCCCGAAGCCCTAACCAGTAGCCACACCTGTCCCCAGATGATATCATATGATATGTTTACTAGCATTACTCATTATAACCTTTATTATTTCTATTGCTTTAGCATAGCCACCACTGTTGTTGCAGTGTCATCATAGAACACATGGTTGACTGGCTGACTGGGATGGTTGGTTTCTCTGTGTAAGAATATGTGTAAAATGTGTAGAATATCACTGTTCTGGTAAGGTTGCATTTGTAGAAATATAATTTCAATCAAATGCCAGTACATGTAACTTTACATATAAACAAAGAAACCGGTTTCGGTTTAGTGATTTGTAGTTGCATGGATGTCAGTACAAATGTCAGTAAGTTACCTTAACAAAAGACTTGAACAAACTCCTTAGAGCCTGTTCAGAAATATTTTTTGTAACGGTCTTTGAATCATCACATCAACAATAACTTGACCTTCACATCTGAGGAGTCAGACAAGATGCCTTGTAAACCTCTGAACAATTGGGTGAATTTACATTCCAGTAAGGTTACATCTTGTACGTAAAATACTGGAAACAACTTTCATATTGTTGCTGCACCCAACTGATGATTCAAGCTGCAGCATAGTTGAGTTTTGGTGCTACCACCCATTCAGTAAAGAGAGTGGGTAGAGATGTTGTATTATTTTTGGTTTTGCTGTTGATTTTGTGTTTTGTTTTGATGTTGGGTGGCTGCTAACTGTAAGCTAACTTTCAGTGTTGCCAAGTGCAAGTTGGTGTAAGTAACACCTCAGTAAGGAAGTGTTACCGTTATTATTTTTGTGCTTTTGCACTCAAGTAAATGCATGGTAGCTCATTATTGCTGATTACATAACTGTCCTGTCCTGTTCTGGGAGTTCTGTTCTGTAGGATTTCTAAGGTTGTACCCGCAAACTCCACTATACACAAAAAGTAAAACAGTGATTGATGAGTGTTGCCATGTAGATGCCATGGTTGTTGACTCCCCTTAATAACTCTGTCATTACATGTTAATATAATGAATGGGGGAATGCAGAGTTTCGGCTTACCCTGACAATCAGTTAAAGGTTTTTATGAGTTGAGCCTCATTCCCACATGGGCCACACCCTTGCAGCTCCTGGCAGTGATGCTGCTGACAAGGGCTATGTCAAAACCAAGCTCTGGCATGCAAGGGTGTAGTTCCGCTGCCTTGCCTTGGCATGTGCTTTGCTGGAGGCCAGTTCACTACAGTACTACTGCTTTATGAGCTTGGGTGGTGTGTTTAACCCTTACAACCAACCAAGCAGGCAGAGACAGGAAAATATATTCAAGCAACTAAAGTATGTTAGTGCATCAACAAGCATCAGTTTTTCTTGTGGGCATTTAGTGCCATTTTCTATGCTCCAGAGATAATGTATAACTCAGTGGATAGAGCCAGGTGGATTTATTTATTTATTTTTCATTTAATTAAACAGAGCTGTGTACGTGTCCTGAGTAATACATATCAGTCATGGATCTCACCTTTAAAGGAATACCGGGCATTTTTATATGAATTCACCACATTCGCAGTCACAAGCACCTGCACTTTGAAAAAACGGGTTGTGTTAAATAAAACCTGAACTGAATGAAACTGAAATCCTGGATTGGTGAGAATATACAATGCTGTTGCTTTTTTTTTTCTTAAATCGGCGCCTGTAGGGGGAGCTCTGAGCGTAAAACATAGCAGACTTATTAAACAATTTAGAAAATTTACAAAGCCAGTAGAGTCAGTCGGGATTACAAAATGCTGAAAAAATTTAAACTTCATCAGTGCCAGAGCCAATGATACAGCTACATGAGAGTCAAAGACTGTGTTTGTTGCCAAAGGTGTTAATATTAAATCTGTCTCTGACAGCAAAGCTGTGCCTAGCCTTGCAGTAATCCCCTCTCACAAACTCCCTTACATGCAAATATTTCTTTGAAAGAGCATGGGAACCAGTGTGTGTCAGAGATGGTGTGTGTGCGTGTGTGTAGTGTGTAGTGTATATATATATATATACATATATAGGATAATTTCCCTAAAGGGTCAACACTGACATGCTCTTACATAAAAGGCTGACATGTGTGGTCATGTAGAGTGGGAAGACCTGACCTTTAAAAGTACTCCCAAGGTTTCACCAAGTGGAGGTTGAAACACAGGAGAGCTCTCCCCTGTTAGTCCTAAGGGTGAATGAATGAATTTGTGTGCTAGTAACAAATCAGTTCATTCATCAACACAACACTATGGAGTTTCTGGTGTAAAACTGGTGTGAACTAACAAAGGCATACAAAACCCTTCATATGACTAAATGTCATCAAAATACATTTGGAGATGGTACCAAAACAGCGACCACCAACAGCCTCAACGGTCGGCAGCCCCAAAGAACAGGGATATGGGTTGCTTGACTCTAGATTTTTCCTTTAAGTAATTGGCTGTTTTAACCTTTATTAATATGATGGTGTAGAGTAGTCAGGAAATGAGTGGTAAACAGGTGAAGTATGGGATCAAGAATTGACCTGTCTGTTTGTGGTATGGTATGCTTCCACTTGTGCTACAGCTCCCTCCAGAGACAGAGGCATGACACATGGATAAAGCTTGCAACATTGCATACCCTGTTGCAGTGTGCTTCTGATCCAGTAAAGCACAGACAGAAATCCTGGTGTCTGTTGGTTGCCTTTTATTTTCTAACATATGTTGGAACTAGCTCACCAGCTTTGCAAGGATTAGGCTACAGTGGCAATTACCCTGCCCTACATGAAGAAAGGACTAAAGTATTGTGTGCTGGTAAGTACATAGTACAAGAAGTACAAGAACATAACCCCTGGACCTTGACATGTAGCAATAGAAATATAATAAATTATGTTAAAATAAAATGTAGCTTTTATTTCTAGTATGAATTATTTCTATAAACTACAGCTTCCTGATGTTCCCCAAAAGACCAAAGTAGCATTTTGAACTGTGCAAGTGCTTCATTCTGAACTAAACACATCACTGAATCCACACCAAATGCAAAGGAACATGCTCCATACAACTGGAATGATAGCTGAAATTTTTTTATTCTTACTGCACAGTGTATAGTTAGTTATTACTCACCACTAGAAAGTATTAAATTAATTACTAATATATCCCATATATCCAATATTGCTTTATCACAGTTTTGTAGAGCAGCTGCTGTAAGGTACAAATGGCCTGTTACATTGCTGCCATCCTGTGGATGTTGAAGATGTTTTTGGGAAATAACTCAAGAACAGCAAAAGAGCAAATTTAGGTGGTACATAGGTCTCAAGGAGCATCAAACAAGCCCTCACACATCCATCTGTGGCATAGCGCCACCTATCGACAGACAAAAAATGGAAAATTCTTCAGAGATTCCCAGGAAACACCAGGGCACTTGAAACTGAGTGGGCATGAAACAACAAGCATCAAACAAGCCCACATACATCCTTGTGGTATAACGCCACCTATTGACAGGTCATTTTTACATTTCCATCAATGATTTCCCGAGACACTGAAACACCAAGCATCTTGAAACTTCGTAGACATGTAGCTCCAGTAGGTCCATTGTGCCCCCCCCCCCCCCCCCCCCCAAAAAAAAGGTTGGTCGGACACAGTTTTCATAGAATAACTTAAGAACTACAGCACCTCAGCCAACAAAATTTGAGCTCTAGTGTAGCTCTTGTGTAGTGTAGTTCCACCTTTAGAGAGACAAAAAAAATTGTCAAATTGGCTGGGTTTTTTTTTTTTTTACAGTGGGGGATAATTATGTGGCCAGATTAAATGAGGTCCAGGTTGGGACTTTAGCCAGGACACCAGGGAATCCCCTTCTCTTTGCGGATAAGGTGGGCCATACCCCTTACTGTTTGTTTTTCCGTCAATACCACTTATCAAGCTCAGGAAATTAACCACAGGATGCCTTTGATAGCTCCAAGATGGAAGAGCATGCAGTGGTTTAATTTGCTACAATGGGGACATCCAGTCTACGTGGAAGCAAATGCTGTCACAAATGGCCGACTCAGTGTGGCACCCCTGCCCAGACAGAAAGTTTGAGTCTTACCACTGGTAGGAACCAAAGGGTCATGAACTGTTCAGAAAGGGTCAGACACACTGCTTTTTTGCTTAGGAGAGTTTCCATCCCAATTAAATGTTTGTGGATGCATTGTGCATTGTGGATTCACACTTTGGACACATTAGAGTCCCAAGGGCTTAATGAAGAACGTAACGTAACTGAAAGTTATTGTTTTTCCTGAAGACATGCGTGATTATGATTATGACTGATTATGATTATGATGAATTTTTAGGCCCCCTATCCATAGGATTGTATGTTAATCTTTGTTGAATAGTCTTCTAAATAACGTTCTTAATAACTGTGACTTGACATCCATTTGTCATGTATTATCTATTTCTCATATGGGTTGTTTGCCCTCTATGGCTGAAATTGAAGAAGAGTAATTTATACCTGAGGATGACCGACCTCTTTACAAACATTTGAGGGTGATCAGTTTACTATAATGAGCACTGCCGCTCCTGCCATTCATGGACTCTGATGAAGAAGACATCGAACGTTAGTCTCAGCTCCTATAAAAAAGATAAAGTTGCATCCATTGTGCTCCGGTTATCGTTTTTTTTCCCTTAAGGTTTGAAGCTATATGAGGATCTTTGTTAGAAATATTAGCAAAGAAATGTATAAGATTGCGGCTCTGAAGGCACGTTTTGTACATACTTTACTTTCTAATTGTTTTGCACAAGATGCACACTGTATACACAGCACAATGTAGGCAGACAGTGTTGTCAGAGTGGTTTATGGCTCTGGGTGTTGTAGTTAGCGGCTTCTTCATTTTCACTTCTGATCGAATTCATTTTCACTTCTTCATTGTCACTTCTGATCGAAAGTGTAGGGGGTAGTGTCAGTCTGATCTTAGCTCGATTGACTGCATGGGCTGTTTACATGGACAAGTTATTTGAGCAGTTGCATTAACTAGATGTCTTAATCAGACTATGAGTTGTCCTGTTTGGACTAAGGCAAGAACTTGATTTTCTCTTAGTGCATGTAAACATACTGACTGTGCCTGTGCTCTGTGCACACGGGCAACAGGTAGAAACTTGGAACCAACCCTTTTGACAGCAATATTTTATTTCCTACAACAACTCCTGAATGAGACACTCCAACTAAGTGAATGTTGCTGCATTGTCAACCTAAAGGACACCTTAGGCATTCACAACTTAATGGTATCTTTTGGGATTTGTACATCAATTCTGATGGCGCATGTTCACCACTGTGTGAATCAGACCATGCGAAATGGCTCTTATTTAAAACTACATTCATATTGGTAATGATATCTGAATCAAAGTGAGTTGGTGAACATCATGGCCTTTATGTGAGAGCTCCATATGTGCGACAAGGGCCTATAGACTATTTTGTGGCCTAACCTTGCCTCTTACTTAAGGTGCTGTTGCGACAATTTGCTAATCAGCCTTTGACCGCATTTCATTCTGAAGTTACGCTTAGCAGTGTGTCCAGTGTGTGCCTTGTGACTAAAGTAAAATTAGGTCTGTCAAAGTTTACACGTTAATGGTGCGTTGAGAAAAAATATAGTCTGTTATTTCTCCAAATCGTATTTTGCGTATTTTACTCGATTGTGATTTATGGGTGATCCGACTATGCCACCCTGGAAAGTTAAGTCAAAAACTCCCAGGGAAATGGCAGATACAATTGACACTTAAGCATAGTGGCACAGGTTCGCACAGACAAGGGTGGGATGTGAATTCTAATCAAAATGGCAGATTTATTTAGTTTTATGACTAGGGAAAGGACAGAGGACGTGTATACAAGAGAGACCTGAGAAACTGGTTAGAAAATTACTTATTTTCCATGTACCATATTTACAGTGGGAGGGGACACTAAACCAATCCTCCTTAAGGGAGTACAGAGAAAAGGACAGCAAGGCAAGGCCTTACCTGGAGGGGGCAGGCTAACAGAAAGTGCGTACAAGGATCCACAGTACAGTAGCCCACATCAACCAGAGTGATTCACCAAAAGGTGCAGTTACACCACTCTACCACTAGGTGACTAGCTATCCTCCAATGATGCCGCCCTTTGCCTGCTGAATCAGAAGAACAATTCAAAGTATAATGGCACCTTGTTGGCTGATAATGATACAAATCATAAACAAACATCTAACATTACAGGACAGAAAGCAAGTGCCATGCAAACAGGTGCCAAGTGCTAAACAAAGACAAAACTGACAAGACAGCAGCACGACTTAACCTGAAAGCAGCACAGACAGAAAGGTTGTGCTACCTGCAAAACAAAGGCCCACACATTAAAACTGTCATCAAACGCAAAACAAATGGACACAAAGTGTTGTGTATACAACTGAAGACATGTGAAGTAAGCTACCCTCCTTCCAATTCTTTGAAAAGAATATCCTGTAGTCTGTGTACTGTGTACACACCTGTCCACCATTGTATATAGATTCTGGTGGACAGACAATGTTGTGCTGTATTGTATTTTTTACCCTTATAGTGTCTTCAGTCTTTTAAAACATTTAGTTTAGTATATTAGGAGTGTAAAGTTACAGGATGCCCAAATTTCCCTCTGGATCAATGAACTGCTGGCCTGTGTGTCTGTCTGACTGACTGACTGACTGTCTAACTGATTGATCACTGAGGACACAAGCCATTCTAACCAAAATGTTCCATTTTCTATACCATCAAGGCTAGACTCCAGAATGTTTTCCACACACTCCCTCTTATGGAGCACAGTAATCTATTTCTGGAGTAGTAGTAATAGTGTTGCAGCCATGTGAGGAGCCAAAACAAATGTAAAAGTGTTCTTCTCTTATACCAGTATAATCTGATGTAATAAAGGAGTTTGCATTTTGAAATAATGTAATTTAATAACCTACTACTATTATTTTGAGACTGTATTTGTATGGAAAAAGGATGGGAAAAAGAACACTCACAGACTCAATGCACTTTTAGTAAACATTTATTTTTAGTAGCAAAATCGAGCTCCTCAGAAGGCATGGAGGGCAGTTTTTTACTTAGTATCTACCAAGGCACAACCAACCGAGCCAATACACATAGATCTAGAAACACATGGCCATCTCAGCATACTCAAGATATGGAGCTATTCCTTGCCAAAGACAAGGACCAGAGCTGTGCTTCACATGTCTGTCTACACACAGTATTGCCCAGGGAAATATCTTTGAGCTATCCAGTGGAGGTGCTTAACTCTGAATAAGGCACTGTGTGGGATTACATTTTTCGGTCCCTTTAAATCTTTGGTCAGAGTTAGGTGTACTTCATCACAACCTCTTGACTGTGAAAGTATGCTGGATTTTAAAGGTGGAATGTAACAGTGTTTAATGGTGAAGAAGGGAGTGAAAAAGAAACGTTGCTGGGGAAAATGCTATAGACTAATTGCTCAATCCTGGACAACCTCAGAGGATTCAGACACCACTTTGCCATCCTTGGTCTCAATCATTTTAATGACGACACTCTTCTTGCTCTGGCTAATCCCGCTGTCGCCATAGCCACTTCCAGAGCTGTAACCGCCACCGCCGTATCTGCTTGAGTAGCCGCTGGAGTAGCTGCTGTAGGCACTACCAGCACTCTCCATGGGGAATGAGCTGTAGCTCGCTGTGGAGGAAATACAGCAAGTTGTTATTGAAGTAACACTACATGTAACACAACGTAGTAAATTTAAACTACAGCACATCTTATAAGTACAGTATATCTGCCATGCTTCTGTAAACGCCAAAACTGATGACTTCACTTACTGCTCTGTTTAGAGATGTTGATGGCCTTAATTCCACTTGCCAGTCTGCAAAGAGGTAAGGTAACAAATGTTAGTCATTTGGACTGGAGAGACAGTGAAGGTAAATGTACTCTGTGATTATAACTCCTGTGAAGGACATGGACCCACCTGTCCTCTTCTCCCTCCAGCAGTTTTCTGTATGTGGCGATCTCAATGTCGAGGGCAAGTTTGACGTTCATCAGGTCCTGGTACTCCCTGATCTGGCGGGCCATGTCCTGCTTGGCTCTCTGGAGGGCCTCCTCCAGGTCCTTGATGCGGGCCTTGGCATCTCTCACGGCCATCTCACCGCGCTCCTCAGCCTCAGCAATCTGGTTCTCTAGGTTGGCACGCTGATAATGACATGAAGGAAATTTTAATTAAAGATGCACACTTGTCTGTGGTCAATATCCTACATGGTATTGCTAGTAACAGACTTCTGTTAAATTGATGGGTTAGGACTTCACCTGTCCCTTGACGGCATCAATCTCCGACTGCAGCCTCTGGATCATGCGGTTGAGGTCAGCAATTTCTGTCTTTGTTGAGCGGAGGTCATCACCATATTTGTTGGCAGATGTCTGCATCTCCTCATACTAATGCAATAAGGATATAAGAGATTAGATCAGATGTCAAAGGGCCAATTTACCTGTGGTAGCTGAATCAAATGCTAGGTATTGATCCACCATACCTTGCTCTTGTACCATGTCTCGGCTTCAGCCCGGCTGCGGTTGGCAATGTCTTCATACTGAGCACGCACTTCAGCAACGATGGCATCCATGTCCAGGTTACGGCTGTTGTCCATCTCCACCACAACAGAAGTGTCTTTGATCTGGGCCTGCAGCTCACGGATCTCCTACAACAGCAAACAAGAATTCATACCAGGGTCAAGCATAGCTTTCAACTCCATTAGATGTCATTAGAAAGTTACACAAATCTAAGAGTACTGTGCATGTGTAGGCCTTAGAATGATTTACCTCCTCGTAAATCTGCCTCAGGAAGTTAATCTCATCAGTCAGGCTCTCCAGCTTGGCCTCCAGCTCCACCTTGTTCATGTAAGCCTCATCGACATCCTGAGAGGGAGGACAGCCCATTAATACTCATGGCATCTCCACAGGTAAGATACTGTATTCCCTCTGTTCATCCAAACACTTACCTTCTTTATGAGAACAAAGTCATTCTCACACTCTGTGCGCTTGTTGATTTCATCCTCATACCTAAAAGTAAAAAAAATGCATGATATTAAGGAATGCACAGGAATGCATGCAGTATCCCAAACTTGGATTGGAATTGGAATTCAGTTTTAAATATTATTTGAATGAGTAATTAGTTCATTGACCAAGAATGAGAAAAGCTGTCCTCAAGTCAGATATCAATGTAACCAGTTTTTCACTAGAGGGAGACAGTGTCCTGCTACTGCATGTAAGGAAATCTAGAGCATATTGCCCAAGGTGTTTCCTTATATTTTGTAATATGTTCTGGATGTCCCAGACAGATGATGACCTCACCACATATTTCAAGATCAACGGCTCAAAAGGCATGGCACTGTGCCCTGTTACCATGACACCACTAGAGTCATTTGCAATTGGCAGATAATAGTGTTTGAGCATGTAAAGTGGGTTTCTCCTTTGTGGAAGTGATATCCTCTGTAATGGGCATGCAATGGTTTCTTTGTGCCATGCCAATACAGTGCACAAATGCCAGGGCCTGAATGAATGAAGTGTAAAACTGAATAGACATAAAACTCAAGCCCCAGCCTCAAAGGGATTCTGCATGTGGCAATTGCACGTCATTGCAAGTAAAAGCTCCTTTGTCCTTTTTTTCCTGTCTGGAAAGGAACATAGCAGAGGAGTAATAATCCTAAACTGTTTCCATGCCTCAATCATTTTTCCCAGTCTTTAGTCACTGCAACTCATTTAGGCAGGGAACATTTGAGGTTGCCCGAATGTGCACGTTTAGCACATTTTGGCAGCCTCCCATTCAGAGGAGGGCTCTTCAATTACAAGGCTGACTCACTTGTTCTTGAAGTCCTCCACCAGGCCCTGCATATTGTGGAGATCAGCCTCCAGCTTCATCTTGTCGTTGCCCAGGCTGTCGAGCTGTCTGCGCAGGTTAGCAATGTAGGCTTCGAACATGGAGTCAATGTTGGAGCGGGCAGTGGTCTGGCCCTGGAGCAGGTTCCATTTGGTCTCCAGCATTTTGTTCTGCTGTTCCAGGAAGCGGACCTACGTGGGCAAAGCAGGAACACATGCTTTTTCAATTTTCTCTTGAGATCTTGAATCACACACTTGTGCCAACGCCGGATTTTGGCAACCACGCATTTTTTCCAAATTGGCATCACCAGATACAGAGAAACTGACTTTGAGGTAAACTGGCTAGTGGCCCACAAAAAGCACAACCACATGTGAACTGTACAACAGTCTGCATGGAGTTCAGGGTGTAGTCCAAATGGGACATTGTCCAAATGTTTGAGTGTGTGCAAGTTTCCAAGGCAACAGTGTTTTTTTTTCCAAGGAAACTGTGATGCATATCCTACAGGAGGGGGGCATAGGGAGATGGGAAGAACTGACATGAGGTCAGCCTCCCCCATTTTTCCTGTTTCAGCTGCACATAGCAAAGCCATAAGGAACAGTGGGACTGAGAGAAGCATACAAAGCTACACCAAACACTTAGACTGGGACAGGCAGCAGAGAGCTTGAAAAAAATATATGCTATCTGTGCAATAAATAGGGTCATCTGATTCAACGTTGGGGCAGGTGATGTCCAGCTGTATTTCACAATAAGAAAATACCACAGCAATGACAGCATGAGTAACAGGAAATGTAGCTGAAACTCAGACAGATGATTTCATGTGAGGCCCAGTATGAGGGGAATAGAAACTTTTGTCCAGGCTCTGTAAAAGTGAGTTCTGAACAACTCTGATTATTTCTCTCTGTCCAAGAGGAATGGACGAGTTATGTAACCACACCTCAAGCATTAGCCTGAACCTGAAACCAACCAGCTTTCCTGTTTAAATATTAACTCTACTGACCAGGGAATAGAGAAATACTCAAGCATGTATGACAGCCATGAAACACAAGACTGCAACGTGTCATTTCTAGATCTGGTTTTGCTCTTTCCATTTGGATGCAACATATTAAGATGTTGTCATTTCTGCAGCATTTGAAAGTGGGGAAGAGCCAACTCACTAAAAGAACATCTGAAATCATTTAGAGAAAAATTTACTTGTTTTTCTACTTTTTTCTGTAATTCTATTCATATGCAGGGAAAGGCAATTTTGGGTGTGGACAGCATAGGACTGCCCATCCCCACTGGGTAAGCCCATTCCCAAGGTGAAAGAGTGCATGCTCAAGACACACCCTAAATAGCCACCCTAACATGCATCCCCTCACAGCAGAAAAAACATTAAAACAAGACTCAAGAGAGGAAGTCACCTCACCCTTTTTACTTGAGTCACTCCCTGATTCTCAGTGGTGTGCAGCTAGGTGTCACACTAGACTACTTCTAGATTCAGTGTCACACCATTGTCCTCATGCAGTTAATGTTACACTTTTTTCGTGTTAACTTCCTGAAGTCAGCCTTAACTTTCCTGACAATTACTGTAGTCAAAGTTCTGACTAGATCCTGAGGGATTTTGCAGTACCAGACACTAATCATCAGGTTTACTGTGAGCTTTTCAGAATGACACAATAAACTTTACATACCTTGTCAATGAAGGAGGCGAATCGGTTATTGAGGGACTTGATCTGCTCTTTCTCCTGGGTGCGGACAGCCTGGATGGTGGGGTCGATCTCCAGGTTCAGGGGTGCCAGCAGACTCTTGTTCACCTGGACAGCAGTGATGGGGGCCACAGCACCACCGCCCATGCCCATGCCCATGCCCCCCATGCTGGAGCCCAGGCCGTAGACTGAGGAGCTTGAGATGTAGCTGCCCCCACCCATCCCACCTCCCATGCCTCCTGCCCCATAGCCAGAGCTGCGCACGCTGTAACTCTGCCTGACCTGGCTGGGCCCAGCATAGGAGCGGCTGCTGAAGCTGCGAGGTGCTGTCCCGGAGGAGGACGATGTGACTTTGTAGCTGGTTTTAGTGTAGGACATCCTGGAGGCCAAGGTTGGTGCAGCAAGACGGCAAGAGAGAGACAAAGGGGGGAGTGAGTTGCCTGGCTCAGTGCTGGAGTAACCCGAGCAAGTTAGAAAGACCTTCAGGCTTCCCCACTCACTATATCAGACAGCCAGGGAGGTGGAGTCAGGGGGAGGGGCTGCCCGCTCAAGGCTCACGCTGTAGAGGTGGGAGGAGGGGTGGAGCTGAAACTGAACACTCTTCCCTACTGCCTGCATTACACATAGTGCATCCCCCACCCCATCTCTATGGTGTAAGTTTTGTCTGTTTTGTTCAAGACAGTTTTTTATGCGGGTGGTATATCTTAAAATTCCCCATGACGTGTAAGCTCCAGGTGCCTTAAGCCACATTTTGTGAGAAGAGACCACATTTGTATAAACTAATAACCTTTCAATACATATAAACAATCGTAACCCTTTATTTCCAGATACATTTGAAATCTACACTATATTACTGAGTTCTCAATTCTTGTCTTGATTAGTTTGGTGCAAGGAGAATAGAGATCAAAAGCAGGAGGTGGCAGGGGGTAGATCATAACTGTACTTGATGAAACAGCAGTATGAACTTTCAGTAATGTGTTCACTGTTAGCTGCAGTTGTTAATTTGTTGCAGGCATGCAGCATTGAGCCAGACTGTTGTTCATTGACTTCAGCATTATCTGGAGAGGACATCCTGTGGGTTGTGTAAACCTAACCTATGAGGTTTAATGGTACGCTAATTCACTGTGTCCATCTCTGGGGCGTGGGAACCTCCAATAAAGCTCCATCGTATGATTCAGTCAAATTATGAAATTAGTTTTACTGCATAGCCCACGCAAACTGGTCACTGGGTTAAATTTTAATTGATTATATTTGTATCTTAGTTGGTCGGTCTTAGTTTGGTGAGTCTGACAGCAACATAGCGCACTGCCTTTTATGGGAGGTGTAACTTTGAAATATTTCACACATGCTTGTAACCTTGAGACCTCAAGGCTAGTCTAGATGCTTAGAGTGTGTTTTGTCTCCTTAGTCGCAATATTAGCACCGCTGTTCATAGCATTTTTGCTCAGTTTTGTTTTTTATGTTTGCCTATTCCTGTGACACTGGCATTGTTAACTGTTGTAAAAATAAACTTGTGGGTGTATGGTCCCTTCCTCTTCACCTTTCCTGGTCAGGCCAAGTGATCAAGGCCCCCTCCAGCCAGTATCCTCATCTCTTCCCTCCGCAGAACTTTGGCCCTTGTACTTGGAGCTTGATACAGAAACAAATCTCTACCACAATGCCTTACCTACAGTACTTTCTCTGAACTTAATGTGGCTTTGATGTGAGATATTGTGTACCATTGCCTACGTTTATTAACATATTGAAGTGACTCTACAAGTAGGAGGGGGGTACAGTATTTATGATGAACAGGATTGTATGATGTGTTTGATGTACTGCTGAAGTATCTGCTTATCTGGACATTAAGGAAAAATTAGGAACATTGTGCTTGGTTTGCTTTTGAGCAAGTCAGATTCATTTTCTTTTGTTTTTTTTTTAAGTTTCACATCTATTCCATTGTTACTCTTTTAACTCATATTACAGTACCATGATTATTTCAGTCCAATAGCCAACTCTCCCTCAACCAGGCTATTGCCGCTGTAGTACCTCTGCTTAATATTGTATTTTTTGCTACACAACTATGTCAGGGAAGTCTCTGAAAGCTTCCCCAACTAGTAAGTAGTTTTCTAGCGAACTGACTGATGGCAGAACCAGTAGGAAATGTGAAAGAGCCTGGCCACCAGGCTAGCTATCCCTACCGTGCAATAATTATCAATACAAATAGTCGGTATAAAAATGTTCAGCACTCAATTTCATTTTGCCATTTTAATGATACACAGTTACATTATTTGTGACTATTTTTTATCCTAACTGTTTGCCGGTTTGACTTGCTTTGTTTTGTTTTGTTTTTGAGCTACGATCACCGATGGACAACGTCACTATAGTACGGCCTGTTAGCAAGCCTGCTGCTAACTGTGAAACATGTATGACCTGTTACCTCATATGCAATGGCGCTGTCATCAAAGTGTCTGAAAACATTCCATGCTTATCTTTAAATCTCTGAACCCCTCCCTCCCATGAGAGCCTTTTCTCTCCATCCTGTAAAGTTTATTGCTTCATCATCTGTGCTTAATATTCTCTTACACACACACACACACACACACACTCACTGTCAAAAGACCTGGATGATTATCTCTACCAAATGTGGAGCATTTTCCCTGAACTTGACATCAGACTAAGCAAACACAGTCATTTGCATGCATCCATCTGACACTGAATGGGGCGTTGCATGTGTACAAAGTGATTATGGAATAGGCCACCCTATTCTCCAGTGTGTGCTCTTGGCCACATGTGACTGACAACAGGAGGATGTGTTTTGAACCTTGACCTGTGGGCCAGAGAGATAAGTATTTGAGTATGTGTAGACAGAGTGAGCACCTCTCTTATGGAGGATCACAGTTCCACAGCGCAAGTGAAGTGACGGAATGAGACTATTAATTGTGCAAAAATTTCCCAAGGACTCAGACTGTTGAAATTTGATTTGAAACCTCATGTGGCATAGGTGACCTACTGCTGGTAAGCTTAGTTATCAGATGGCACACTCCCCTTCTGTTACAGCCACTGGATTACTTATCTCACATGTAAAACCACTGAATTAAACCAAGCCTGCTCCTTAGAGTCACACACAGAGATGAAAAACTGCTGACTGATGTATGGTGAACTTAGCTTGAATCTCTCTCATCTCAAAGTGAAACCTGTTTTGTCTCATCATAACTTTAATGTGGATTCATTTCCAAGGCAAAGTTCTGTTCTTTTTAGTTAGACAGAAAATGGAGTTTTATCTCTGTTCCCCCTGTTTACTCACTGTGTAGTTTGACCAACTGTGTCTATAGTTGACATACCACTCTCTCCTCTCCCACTGCACTTCCCTCTACTGCCTGTGTCGTGACCACACCCGCGTCGCCATGGTGACAATGTTACAAAACCCCCATACACACATGGCTCTCGTTTGTTGCGCCGCAGCCTGACGCACAGCTTCCTGCGGTGGAAAGTTAGTGCTGTTGCCATGGAGATGCGGGTGAGAGCAGTCAGACATGACATGCAATTATCTGCAAGGATATAATAAGATCGAAGTATGATGCACCAAAGCATGTGACAAAGCTCAGTCATCTACAAGACCCTCACTTGACTGAGCTAGACGGGGCGTGTTAGGGCACGTACACAGCACAGTAAGCACACAAAGCTAATCTGACCACAAGATAGCAGGTCCTACTGCTCACAACTTGTGGGTGTGTGCAAACGAGTGAGTGAGTGGGTGTGTGTGTATATATGTGTATGTTGTTTTGTTTTCCTCCACAAACAAAACTATGTTGATATACAGCTCTGTTAAGATAAAACACCAAGACAAATTCCCTCATCTACTCTAAAGCACACCAGTGCTAACTAACTGACTATGTCACTGACTACTTTTTTGCCAGGAATCTCCATTCTGCATCAGGGGGAAGATTTAGTTGAGGAAGTATAATTATGTGTACAAGTCATTGTGTTAGGTTCCAGTAGTTTTTTCCTGAGCCTTAAGCTTGCTTGATCCTGCTACCAGTTTTTTTTCTTGAGCACACACATTTTATGTGCTACGACATTTTGGGGGGAATGGAAAAGGAGATGTGGAAATAGTGGCAGAGGCCTTTGAAAGATTTTTGGAGGCAATTCAAAGAATCTACATTTGTTTTCTTCTTCCTGAAGAATTGTGTCCACACAATGGTTCAATCTTTTCTCACATCTTAATTTGCGCTAATTCCGCTGTTAAATTACACAAAATAGTTTCTCCGTCCCATGATGCATGTAATAGTGTTTTTATAATCCTCAATGTGGCGGTGTTCCATTTTTGCCAGGAAATGTGTTTTATTGGTACATGCTTCCATTGGAGCCATGCAGATAATGCCACTGATGTGCTGCAATGGTTCGGTTTCATAAAGTGTAACAAGACAGGATGGAGGAAAATGTAATAGTATATCTGTAACCCTCTATACCATCTATATGACACCTTTAACCATCTGTGCCATTTATGAACATTATCACTTGTTCACAAGAACTGCATTTGCTATACAATAGGTAGCTCATATTCATTGGCTTATCATCTTTGTTTGTTTTGAGACTCTAATGGCACAGCACAGACATGCGTGTATCTCTGCAATCTCCATAAGGTTGGTGGACAGTCGAGTTCTATTCAGCTCCAATTCAGCTCTCAACAGCTGAGTCATTCAACTACATTCCAACACTAGTGTCCTGCACTGCATTTATACCATGTTGGCCCACTGCAGATTGTAATTAGTGACATTTGATGAGACAATAGAAAATATATTCCCCTGACTCACCTTTATGGAGACCTGCAATTACACCTTATCATAGAAGAAAAGGTGCCGCATGGACCAGCATGTTTTACATCACAGACTATGGTGGGATCCTGCTCATGTTGCAACCACACCTGGTCCACCTGGGGTGTGGCAGTCTTAAAGAAGCCTGAAGCCATCTCTTGCAATGACACTGTGGACCCCCAACCCCTCCCCCAACACACACACACACACACACACACACACACACCACACACACACACACACACACACACAACTCCCCCATGTTCTGTTTAGTTCTTTTCTGTGTCAACAACACACTTGGTCTAACATTATGCCTGTATGTTTCAGACATGCAGCTATGGCACAAGCACAGAGAGAGAGAGAGAGTGATAGAGAGAGTGAGAGAGAGAACCCCTTCAGGCTACCTGTCCAACCAGTCTGACTCGCAGTGCTGACTGTAATCTGCTCAGTGTTTGCCCCCACGTGTCTGTGTGACCCAAGGCTGTGTTAACATTTTTTACAACCAGATCAGACATCTATCAGGTACCTGGAAGCAGGTATGTCAGACTTTCAGACATGTCTGTCAGTGATAACACTGTCCTCCACAAGTGCCAGACTGGTATCTCTTGGGACGCTTAAATGTAACATTCTACACAACACAACATTCTACTTCCTATCATACTTTTCTTCCTGAATACTAACTAATTCACAAGCCCCCCTCTCTGTTGACTCATTCATTATTCACATCCACTTGCAAAGCATAGAATACAAATGAAAATGTTCTTGAATCAGCCAGAGACATGAAGCAAAAGAGAAAGAAGTTTTACTGTCATTTGATACAGACTTTCAGTTTAAACTTTTCAAAGCATGAGTGCATATTAGTTCAAATTTAATTTCAACAAATTAGCAATAAACAGACACCAGTTATTCCCTCAGAAGTGCCTTGATGCCAGCTGGCTAATGTATCCATCCAATATGTATTTTCAGTTACAGAAAGTATTTTATACTTTGGGTGCTGACAACTACAGGGCCCATATATGTAATGTATCATGACATTAACCTTAACTGCACTCCCAGCTGTGAAAACACGGTCTGTTTCGAAGGCTTTCTGTCATAAGTGATATGAGTATTCAGTGGGGGAGGATTCAGAATTAGATTAACAGAGAAATATGTGACATCAGGTCCCCACATGATGCAATCTATTCTCGTCTTACACAAACATGGACAAGCGCGCCTCGGCCTGATGGGGGTCATGGCTGTGTTGTCACAGGACTGAACATTATTGCATGGATGTGATGTGATCGCTACACCCATGACTTCCTTTCCTGCACAATCTATGTGTTTTGCAGAGGAGATGCAGCGGAGTGCAGTGTGTGCTGATCATGAGGAGAGTAATGAAGAACAGGATCTCAAGAGGAAAGAGCTGTAGGTGAATTACTAACCATCAGGGGTGCATTTACTAAAACCATAGTTGCTAAATTAGCAACTTTGTTGGTTGAATGCAATTTCTATGGTTCTGGTAAACACACCCCAGCTGAGCAGAATTTGGTTAGCTTAGCAAATATGCAAAACTGTTCCAAATGAAATCCACACTAGTGCTATGGTCTGGTGTGTGTTTTGCTCTCTTGTTTGTTTCTGACTTGACTCTTTGCTGTTTTGTGTTACTGTCTCGTTCCATAAATAGAGACCATATATTAGTGTGCAGTGAGTTGTTTTTGTCTTCCACACTGTTTGAGGCATCAGTCATGGAAGTATTCTGAGCATATAATTAGGAGTGCCTTATACCTACCTGTTTATCAAAACGTCACTCAGAAGACGGAAAACAAAAGCACCTGCCTGTGCTCATAATGTGTCATTATATAAAGCTTATCTGATTTGTGTGGGTGTAGAGATCACTGACAGGGTGTGGCCATATGTATGTATGTGGGTGTATGCATTTGTGTGTGTGTGGTGCGTGTGTGCGCTTGCGCCAGCCAATTGCTCAACTCTCTTCATACAGTCCATTGCAGGTTTAACAAGGTGGTGCTGATTGAAGTTCCATCCCAACTGCACTGGTCTGTGAAAAATAAACTTCAGTTAATAGGCTACAATATGACCTAGCATTTATAGAAATTTGCACAGATCAGAAAACATAATATCTGCAGCCATGCTGCCAGACCGCCACTTGCAGAGCCCCACATGTCAAAGGTTAGTGGGCCCAAGTTTCGGCAGAGTTTTGGTATTTGATTTTGAATTTGATTACCAACCACACTATTTTGCATGAGTTTCATAGGTGCTAAGAACTACACAAAGACAACAGTATAACCGAAGATCATTGAACACTGACCAAGATAGAGCAACATATTACATTACAACAGGAGCAACCTTGAATAGTTCCGGTCTGCATTAATGGGAGTGTCACATATTGTCACATATTGTCACATTTTCAATGATCTTCTGTATCAATGTATGAGGGTTTGACTCTGATCTGCATAAAGGGGGATTTTTCCCCCTCCCCCTTGCAAAAACAGAACACAGAACGAATTTAACGAACGTTTGTGCCTCTCGCTCCACTTTTACCCTCTCTGGTGTAACAGTGAGAGTAATCTTAGCTCAGAAAAATATTCAGTAAATGCAAACCTCAAATGACAGCCATTTAATTAAATGTTATGACATTCCTTACATTTACTGTCATTGTTTAACGGATTTAATAAACTGGTGAAGCAAGACTGGTGAGTCTTTCATGGGTCAAAAATAATGGATTTCATTATTCAGTCTCTTTTCAAAGAAATCCCTATGACATTCTGTGAGTCTTTTTGGTCACTAGAATGGACATTTTATGCTTTGCCTTCCTGAGCTTTACACCTGAAGAGCTGTTGCAGCATGTAAAGACATGTCTTGAGGCACATACAGGAGGCTTGGACTTCTACTGCAACCTGATATCATGTTCTCATGTTCACTCATGTCCAAGAAATAAAAACATAAAAACATAAAGAACCCCATTATTATACTTGTGAACCTCTAGATCTATCATCAGATGGCTGTAACACCCATAACAATAATCTTTATCCCTCCTCTTGTGTTTGTGGTCAAACTTGACTGACTAACTTGACTAATCTGATGGTCTTGAGACTCCATGGCTCTGTTTATCCAGGGCATCTGCACACTTGAAGTGTTCACATCAAAAAATTAAAAGGAGGGATGTGAGCACAGTCAAGATATGAGACTGAGACCAAGCACATATAGGACCTAGAGATCAGACACACCCCTCACTCCCCATCTTTGTTTTCATGACAGTCCCCCAAGGGTATCTTTCCCCAACAGAATCTGTCACAGAGTCATTTGTGCTCAGGTCAGTGAGGTTGACAGGTCATAAATACTAAGCTGGAAGGTCAAACATGTAACATTCCAAATAACTGATTTTAATGCAAATGTATATTCCATCAATAGATGATAATACATCTCCTACCCCAGATTTATAACAAACTGTAACACTGTGGTCATTTGAAACCACCATGGTGGTTTGATGTTGCTGAGAGCTGTTGGTAGATATGAGAATGAGCATTAGAATTTGCGAAACAACAACTAACGCTAACTGATGGGGGTACAGGAAAACAAAACTGGAACAGAGTTTCACTGCCCTCATCAGTTAGTGTTGTCTGCCGTTTAGCTATTTGGTCTACGTTGTCCCAAATATCTCATTCTCATATAGCAATCAGCAATGTCAAACAACAGAACTATTGATTGATTCACACCGGATTTCTCCTTTAACGCTCACAGCAGTAATAGAAGAGGTCATATGAGTACATACATTGTAAAACATTTGATTACAAACTGTTTGTATAGGCATTTAATCCATTATGATATGCTACATCTTCACAATGTTTGAGCCTCTCCAACCTTTCTTTATGTCAGAACATTTGAAAACGATAATGAAACATTTGATTGAAAACTAATGCTGTGATAAAGTTTGGGATGTGCTGCAATAGGCAATGATTCTGTCAAACATTCAGTTTCAGTTCCAAACAGGCCAAAAGAGCCTGCTATTTACTGGAAAAAGTGGTAGAAAAGGGATAGCATAGCTTCTGCCAGCTTCCTCAGTTAATATTTTCCAATTTGTCCGGGTGTCGCCAACCAGGTTTTTTTTTCCCCAGACGCCAGTGCAAATCTGATGCCAGGCAACACCATGGGCTTTTGTCCGAAGTCCTTGAGCCAGAGCAAGAGAGACAGTGCTTTTGAAAGCCCCTGCAGGTATGATGGCAGGAGAAAGGAATGTAGTGGCCCAAGAGGAGTGGGTGGAAGGGTGGAGGACGGGTGGAGTGTGGGTGGAGAACAGGGGAGTGGGAGGGCAAGCATTTCTCTTTTTTTCACCCCAGAGATTGTAAGGGCTAAAGATTTATGGGCTTCAGGGAAAAATGTGTGGTGTCCAATTCCTCACCCTCATTCCTCATGCCTCTGTCCACAAACAGCCTCTCTTTCTTTCTTCCCTTCTCTGTGGGTCGGGAGCAGGGGATATGCTTCTGTCTGCACATGCCCACTCACTCATCAGCATTGCAGATATTGTTTTTGTGTCCCAAATAAATCTTTGAAAGACAAAGATCCAAAACCTGGTGAATGCCTTTCCTATCCATTCTCTGACTGTGGAGGGTCACATAGATGGGGCAAGACTCCAAGTATTTTATTAGAGTTGTAGGGTAGGCTTGCACTGTTAGTGTTGATCTATGCACTTCCAAGGGAGGTGTTGACAGAGTCTGAAAATTCCATTGTGTTGCCAAATCAGTCAGATCATATCAGCAACAAAAAATCTCCAAAGTGTCTTCTGGTGCCCCGCCCTCTTCTGGATTCCATAGAATTTCCTGCCTGATCTTGGCAACAGGACTATTTTATATAGCTGTTGTGTGTTATGCATTTCAATCTGAGGCACCACACCCCTGTGTTGGCTGTGTGGTCCTGGTGACCCCATTGTGATCACAAACTCTCCACTAATGAAACCGTCAAAATAAACATTGTAAAATGAATGGTCAAAATCAATCTATTTCTCCTGGGTTTTCGATATTGGCTTAATTTATTTGTTCATACATGTAAGAAAGCTCTTTAAATCAAACCTTGGAAATGTTGAGAGAGTAATATGACCACTCTGTCTCTCATTCACACCACAGTAAAGTTGGACTCGTACAGAAATCAGTCAGACATTCCACTTTGATCTATTATCAGTGTCATATGAGTTGTTTGTGTGGCGAACATTCCTTGTCCCACTGCCAAATCAAAGATGCTTGTTAATAGTCCAAACATGTTTTGTCAGAAAGACAGCCAACCAGTCTTATTGTTATTTATACTGGAGTTTATTTTGATATAGCCATATATTACACAGTCAAAAAAAAAATGATTGTACGGCATAATGTGGGCCAAACAGCCAAATATGTCAAACCAAACTTTCATAATATGATGTGAATTCCATGCCATTACCCTACGTTTACTGCAACCTACCAGTGTATTGCTGAAAAATAAGAAAGCGTTGTGTCAGCTACACACTAAGATCCAAGAAGATCACAAGGTGTGACACAAAGCTACGTATTATTCCCATCAAAGTGAATTATTTATGATAGGACGAGGACCTGGACATAGCTATAAGCCACACCCAACAACACCGCCCTGCCAAATGGCAAGAGACCATCTGATAAAACTGTACAAGGAGAACAAAGGTCAGTTTTAATTAAATATGACAGTGATACAAAATGGAGGAGAGCACAATACAACAAATGGCAAAAAGAAATCGGAAGGTTAATTATGAGGGTGAAAACAGCTGGAAATGTTTTGCTGTTGCTTTTCCTCTTGGGAGTAAAACATGCTGTGCTGAAAAAGCTCCTCATTGTGAACCCAGACTGTAATCGTAAATATGTTGACTGAAAAGTCTTTGTAGGCCACATATATGATGTATGATTAATCATTACCACATAATGCAGATAACACAAACTGTAGTAACTGTGTTTGTCCAAGGTCATTTCGGTGGCTTTGGAATGACTAGTGAATCAGAGGCAGCTAGGTTTTTGTCACTCATTTCTTAAAGTAAAAGACATTTAAAGCACTGTCCAGAGGTGATACAGTTAATCATCCAGACCACCCTTCTCTCATTCTTTTTACTGAAGTATGCATGCAAGCTGCCTGGAAGTTTCTGGAGAGAAAAATGAGAGAAGAAAGGAATTGCATAAGAGTGTGTGTGAGAGAGAGAGGCGGTGTTTGGCAGCATTTTTTTTGGGGGGGGGGGCAAGTGAGTCAGAGAGGATTAGGGGAAAGGAGTCTGGAAGAAAAAAATGATTAGAAACAGAAAAGAGGAGTGGAGAGAATGCAGGAAAAAGGAATGGAGCAAGAGAGCGAAACCCTGGACAGGACATGCGGAGCCTGTTATTTCCTTTAGTGCAGGCAGGCATTGTTCACATGGCAGCTGGACACATTTAAAAGCTGGGGCGTGGCCTCCATTCTCCCCTGACCTACGTCTAGACTCCTTGTTTTGGAAATACTGCAAAATGAGTTGATTTGGTCAAGCTCACAGGGGTATTGGATAAAAAAGGTATGGCTTCAATCAGTTCAGTGTTTGGACAAGCCACAATGAGTCATTCGGTCATGAAATGGACCCAGTCCACTGCAGGTGAACTATTGGTAAAGGAGAGAGAGAACAATATTACGCCACCTCACTATTGAACACCTGCAAGAAGCTCTTCTCCCACCTGCTGTCATGGGCAGGAACTGCTCCAGCAAAGCCTTCCCATAAATGGAACTCTGAATATTATTGGTTAGGTATATTTAAGGATCACTATGCGTCACATATACATGATGTGTTTTATAAGAAACCCTGACTGATGCATGAATTACACGCAAACATCGAATGGGTCATTGGCACTGTATGGATGATTTGGAAGAAGGCTACTTATTTTACAAACAGTTGAGCTGGAGGGGTGATCATCCCAATAAAAGAGAATATGAAGAAATGCATCTAAACTATTGATCTGTAGTACAGCATCAGAGTGATCAGGAGCTGTAGGGCTGGTTTAGGTTAGAGCGTCTCTTGGGAGCAGGACATCCTCTGAGTTGGGTTCCTCCTGCCACACGCACCTGAATAAACAAATCCGTAAACAAAACAAAGAGTCAGCTGTGGAAAGTTTCCATGTTATTTTCTTCTTCATCTCAGAGAGGCTCCCCATAGCTAGGCTATTCAACCGCTGCACACAGTAGGTCAGTGTTTTCTCTTTTGATTAAGTACACATGACTGATGGCAGATCCAGAACAGACAAAAGGGAGTGAGAATAGATAGAACATCAGAGTGTCAGAGGCACTATATTTTTAAACATCGAAGTGAGTACATTCATTTCATTCCAGGAACTCAGATACCTCACTTATATGCATTTTTACTATTTCATAAACATAAAACATAAAAAAATTTCATTTGATTGAAGCCATCGTTCTTGTCTAGAAGATGTGCCTGAGGAGAAGTGTTTGTGGATGGAGTTGAAGTAGTGACATGTTGACAGTAATACTGTTTATAAGGGCTTCAGGTGTCTCACAAAGGCTTTAGCAGCAAAGCATTTGCAAACCCAATGGGTCATGGGCAAAGTGGGCAGAGAGAGAGAGAGAGAGAGAGGTACGCATGACAAAATGAACACATGCATGACAAATGAAAACATTGCTGAAACGCCAGTCCCCATATGGCCACTGGTGAGGAAGGAAGGAAGGAAGGATCACTTTACACATGGATCCTCCAGAGAAGACTAACTGGTAACTTGTTAGCAAACATCATTAAATGTGGCATGTAGGCTGCTGACACTGTATGACACTGGGAATTGGCATTTTCTCAAGAGCTGTGCATTCTCTTTTAATTAGCACCAATTACAGTGTCATATTCTTATCACAAAGAGCTTAACACTTGGTCAGTGACCTTGGTCAATGTTTGTCAGTATCGGTGCAGCAAACTTTAATAAATGCTTGTTATGGGACAGCTCATATGAGAAAACTGAAGAATGCAATAACAAACATAGGGGGTAGGGGAGCCTAAAAACCATGTCATGCACCCTTGGACGATCTCCCAGGGTTCTGTTAGCCTTAGCCATCCCCTCCGGAGGTGGGTGGGATGGTTTGGAGACTTGTCCTCCCTCGTCTCAGCTCTTATCAGTCTCCCATGTTTGTGTACACACGGCACATTCCATCTGGAGATGAGGTCCTGGTGAGGAACAAAGTCTGCTTTCAGCAGACTGGATGGAGAAGAGTGACATGACAGGGTTGAGAGACAGAGAGAGAGAGAGAGATAAGGGTTTAAACAGGAGGTCAATGCTTCTCTTTTTGAATCACTGACTTAACACAGACCAGGTTGCTTAACCAGGAATGCATTTTACCAGATTAACCGATCAAACGATTTGTTAAGACTATGAGAGCCACATCTTTGTTGCAACTTGTCACCCACCCCAGAGAAAATCAATGGGATCTGGGCCAAGAACATGAAATTCACACCCTCACAGGTGCTTAAGTTCATAGTTAAGTCAACAGAGACAATAAAACATTTCCATGCCTGTTATTAGCAGTTTAATGCTAGTTTAGTGTTAGTAGTTAGTATAATGCTATAATTATATATCAATCTAATAATATGTAATTATAATATATATATATATATATATATATATATATATATATATATATATATATATATATATATATATTCTGTAAATGTATTTAGCTCTTTGCGTTTTTATTATAATATAATGATTTTTCAGTTCACCCAGACCACTAGTCCCTGCATAAATGACGGGACTGGTTCAACTGTTTGTTGTGTTTGGTGGTTGCTAAGCAGGCAAAAGGCGAGCATAGAGGAAAGCAACTGATACATGGTCCTAACACTCCCCCAACCAGTTTCGAGCATTTGTGCTGACCGCAGCAAACACATGAGGCATTTCTCTGACCATGAGCAAAGTGGAGGGAGGGCCAAGGTGGGAGAAAAGGCAGAAATGGAGATAAGAAATCCTCCTATAACGGCCTTGCTGCTGCACACTGATGCAAAACTAATTTTTTTTCATCTCACTGCTGAAGCCTCTACTTACACACCATGTGAAGAATTTTAATTACCTTGTATTAAGGATAAAAATCCTACTGGTGTGCCTCCAAGCTGGGAAGACAGTTACAGCCCACATAATCGTCCAGTCCAACACACAGAAGACAACTCAGTTTCATTCCAACACAAGAGAAAAGAGAGGACCCCTTCCCTAGCCCCCTCTCCATTCTTGTAAAGTGTTGAAACAAATGCTCTGTTGTACCCTTGGAGAACATACAGTGGGTCTTTTCACACTTATAGAGAGTTTGGTTTTCCTACACAGTGATCTACATGGATGTGCCCACTCTGTGTGTGTGTGTGTGTGTGTGTGTGTGTGTCTGTGTGTCTGTGTGTCTGTGTGCCTCTGAACTCAGGACAGAACAGAACAGGAAAACAATAAATCAAGAGGACTCCTAATGGTGTTTTGCACACATTTGTGAAGGTGTGTTGCTGAAGCCTCTTTCTCACTTCCCAGTCCATAGGATCCCAGCCCATAAATCGACCACTGTCCTGGACCATGGTTACTTTTCTTTGCCTCTGGTTCAGAGGATACAAATCCCACTTCAGATGCAACTGGTTTGAACTAGTCTAGCTAGGGTCTTCTGACTGTGAGACTTGCCTTGTGAAGACCATGCACCTAAGGCCTTCAGTAGCCTGCATGAAGCACAATCTGCATGACTCAGATGATGATTAACATCGAGTCAAAAGGATTCCTTCCATGACCATGAATCAACCCAATCTGTTTTTCCATCTAAATTTACTCACTTCCAGTCACTCCCCACTCTCATCCACACAGGATTGAAGGGTGGGTTTCTCTAGCTCCTCTTCTCACGCCCCATACAGGCCCTGAGGAATCTTGCATGCACCTGCTTCTTAACTCTCCCAGGTGGCGCCCTGTTGACTTCATCACGCCCAGGTTTGATGCAACGTCTAAAAAACAAGTGTTTCACAGTTGCAGGTGTGTGGAAATGTCACTGGAATGGGTTTCATAAACCTGCCTCTGGGTAGGTTTCATTCTGAATTCTCTTTGCATTGTTTATTGTCCAGGAAGAAAGTATTTTGGCCATATTGGGAACTGAAGTTCAAAAGTGCTACCTTTGCAACCTTGCTCTTTTCCATTTATTTTCATGTGTTTTTTGACAAAGGCATTGATTTGTCTTTGAAATAACAAAATAAAGGCCCCCTTCACACTTGGGTCTTTTCTCAAGCATACCTCACAATCATTTGGACACTTCTGACCTTTGGCATGGGATGAAAAGGAGCCTGTGTGAGACCACCATGTTACAGAGGATGGCTGGACCTCCATGGCCCTCCCAGGCCCAGAACAAGTAATCCCCACAGTTCGGCAACCATGGTCGCCAAGTACTGCTGAAACCTGCCTTTGAGAGAGTGTCCATTTTTGTGCCAGGACACGAGGGGGTCTTGCTTTACAAGGATTGAGGTCAGACCACAGCTATTTCCAGTGGCATGGTGTGTGACTGTGGAATAAAAAGGGGCCTGAAAAGTGAATGGGTAACTCCATATCAGCTTTCCTCTCCATAACTCACCGCGGATGCGCAGGCGTGGCTCACTCGCTCACCTTGTCACACGTTACTGCTATGTGTAAACACTGACGTGTGAGTTTACGGGACTTCGCTGATAAGTGTCTGTGCAGAGGCCCTGACTGACAATGCACCTGGGACGCCAGTGTAGCTCTTGGCAAGCCAGACGCAGTATGTTGCTGACTCAAACGAGAGGATTGTGTAATGGTTTCACACTGCTGTTATAGACTGAGGTGACCGTAAGCATAGGGATTGAGTAGATTGGTCACTGATTTGCTAAACCCTATGTTAGCTTTCCATATATGGTGTTATGGATCCTCTGTGGCTGAGTAGTAAATGATTAACATCTACCTAATGAATTCTTGAACACACTGACTAAGAGTGAAGTGACAGCAACTCATAGCAGGTAGTTTGGGCATAATGTGGCTCTTGATAGCCTTGTTAGGAATCCTTTGTAGCTTATCGTGACTCCACCATAATGACTGATATGGTGGTCAGGTAAGGGAACTTTATGGACTTTTACTTACTTAGGAAGTTTTCAAGTTGAGTGTGTGTGTGTGTGTGTGTGTTTGTGTGTGTGTGTGTGTTTGATTATGCAAACTCATTCAGAAGCACTTTGCAAACTGCATGTCAAGTCCAGATGAGACCACCTGCATGGTCTGCATCAGCCCACATCACTGACTCACCAATTTTCAGTAGAATGGGTGTGACAAGCAGGGTTGATGCTTCTGCTTAAATGGAAAGCATTGCTTAAGTATCTGCGCCAAAGACAGCAAAGCCTTTCCAAAACTGTTCCCTTGGGAAATGTGGTTGCTACCATTTTTTGCTTTACACTTGGAACACAATGGCTAGGCATTGTTTGACTGTGGATATTCCATCCAAAGTGACATTCCACAATTGAATTTTGAGGGGAGTTTTTCTTTGTGAAAGCATCTGGAAGTCCAGCTAAAGGAACACTGATAAACTAAAACAATTACAAATATATACTTGAGCCCCAATATTGTAAAAAGTAATATGATTTACATGTTATATTTCTGTATTCTGTATTTACTTATGTAATAAGTAAAAGATGATTTTAGGGAAAAAAACTGTTTCCATTTCAATATTTTGTATGTCATTCTTAAAAAAAAATTTCTCCAAATATAACATTTATTGCTATGCTATACAGACTGTCAAAGAGTGTGGTACTGTCTCTCTAAAGCTAAGCCTTTGTGGAACTTTGTGGAGGGAAAAGCCCCTATGAAATTCCGGGGGGACGGGGGGGCTCCAGTTATGACATTAAAGGATGTTTTCCTTCTCTGGCTTGTGTGCTCCCTCTCCCTGCTTGTATACCTAAGGGCTAGACGGATTGTTCTTTTGTTAGCCTCATATCCTAGCAGGGGTGGAACACAAGACATCCGCTTGAATTCATGATAGTGTGGAGCAGATGTATACATTTTACTAAAGGTCATTGAGTTTTACCATTATTAGCTAGGTCTCCTAATAGAGACTGGCAAAGTCTCGTCAAGGATCAGGACACTTTTCCATAAGGTTTGCCATATAGACCAAACATCTGTCTGGCAATTTAGGGGTCTTACTTTGAATTCTGTTTCTGAGTAACAGTAACAGAAACAGTCACTTTGCTCTGTAGTTATGGAAGCACATACTAGGTGACACATAGGCCTACTGCTCAGTCCTTTTCCAAAAGTGGTTGCATCAGTCAGTAGAAGGCAGCCACTCAGACCCACTCAGACAGCAGAGGAGGAGGCCAGCATGAGAGGACAAGGACAGAGGGGAGGGGTTAGGGCAGTGGGTGGGAGTGGTCCTGGATAGGGCGGGACTGAGTCAGTGGTTTCCAGCCAGGCCTATAAAGCCGGCACTTGTACTCTCCCTCCCTGTCCTGTGTGTCTGTGTGCTCCACTCTCTAGTGCTGCGCTCAACTCTCTCTCTCTCTCTCTCTCTCTCACTCTCACTCGCACACACTTGTCCTGCCACCATGAGCACGAGAACCTCCTACTCCATCCGCTCCAGCCGCTCTAATGTGCCCCTGGCTCAGACCATCACCCGCACATCTATGGCCCCTGCCTACCGGGCAGCCAGCATCTATGGCGGTGCTGGGGGCCAGGGGTCCCGCATCTCCTCTGTCTCCTACTCTGGGGTACGGGGTGGCATCCCAGCCTCCTCCTCTGGCTTCTCCGTGCAGGTGAACGCCGGCGAAGCCATGAGCGGCATCATAGGCAACGAGAAGGGAGCCATGCAGAACTTGAATGACCGTCTGGCCTCCTACTTGGAGAAGGTGCGCAGCCTGGAGCAGGCAAACGCCAAGCTGGAGGTGAAGATCCGCCAGGCCCTGGAGAAGAAAGGCCCTGATGTCAATGACTACAGCCGCTACCAGGCCATCCTGGACGAGCTTCGCAAGAAGGTAAGTTGATATAATTGAGGTAGACTGAAGTTTGTCTCGGCATAAGGGGCCATTTAGTTTTACTTTTGGTTGGATGCTAAGGCAAGAGCCAAGTGGGAGGGTCTTGATCATTGGCCTATGAGGGGAACATGAGACATTTCTGTGGTGAGAGAGACTGTTGCTGGGAAACTGCCTTATGATGGTAGGTTAGGAGGCTTGTGTAAGACATAAGAGATGGGGGAGGGTGCAAAACAAGAAGGAGATGGAAGTTAGATAATGTTAGCTGTCTAATTGCCAGTGATTATCAGGAAAGGCCCAAGGATTAACAGGAAGGTCTGAGTAGAGGAACACCTTTGGCTCCCTTGGACTCCTGCCTGTGGCTGACATCTGTGTGAATACACAGCACAGACTTCCTCTATTTATCTTTTTGCTATTACACATCCAGACGTTTATTTTATCCCAGTGGCTGGAAAATTGCTGACTTCAAGGAGTGTTTTTGTCCCCCACAGAGGAACAGGAAATCTGCTCTCAATGGAGCAGACAGAAAGTCCAGTGCAGGAGCAAACATTGTTTCAAACAAAGACCAAATTTTAAATTTGATCAGGACCCTGATTTTTGTTAGTGAGAGAAAATAAGGAGAGCATGAGCATAATATAGTGAAATCACATGAAAAAGATTTTGGACAATAATATGGCTTTGTTGTCACCCAATAATCCTGTTCTTAACAGATTTGTTCCATGCAGGGTGTGCCCTTGAGGTAGATAGATTAAGTCATTTTTAATTTGACAGTAGCACCAGTAGCTGTTGACATGTTGTCACACTCCAGTCAAATCTATGTTTGCTTAGTGTTACACACACACTTGAATAACACTTTGTCTGCAGTCAAGTGTCCACCCAGCAGATGAATCATCTCTGTGGAGCATAAAGGCCCTGTAGTAGACTAAGTCTTTATTCAGATGTTTGAGGAGGTGGAGCTTTTGGAAACACATCCACCTCTTCCCAAAGTCAGTCTAGCCTCAAAGTACTTCTCTAATCTATTGTTATTATATGACTAAACAAATTCCTCAGCCAAGACACAGAAGCCATGTCTTATCTCAAAGACTGATTGTGGCGTCTTGCTTGGTCTTGCTCTGATGATCCCACTGCATGTTGGAGGCCCCATGGAGCCACTCACTGCTCACCTCTCACAGGCAGAAAAACAGGAAGCCAAGCCCTCAACGCCACTTCAGAGCCCACTAGTCATGTTCAGGGCACATTCTGCACTTTCCCACAGTCAGTGGTTGCTTGTTAATCATTAGCACAGGGACTTTGCCACCTTCTCCTCTATCCCTATCTTATCAAAGCAAACATTTGAACCTTCTGGAATTGATTGTCTCATCACCATCCCGAATGACAAATTTTGCAGGTTAATGGTGCTGCATTATAATGCAGCCATATTCAACACATTGAGCCATTTATAACTTCACAGTTACTTTCTTGCTTCTGTTGAGTATTATGTGAACACTGTCATCGTGTTTAGACTGATGAGTGAGCAACAGGGGATTTATAAAGTACACATCATTCTTTGCTAGATATTCTTACTATGAGTAATCTTTATTGCTGCAGGCACTAACATTCTCTTTGGCAACAGGTGTTTGATGCCACAGTGGACAACGCCCGCTTGGTCCTCCAGATCGACAATGCTCGTCTGGCTGCTGATGACTTCAGAGTGAAGTAAGTCTTGCCCAGTTCCACTGATACAGTACTGCAGCCACCTCCTCTGGGTGTCTAAACATGATCAGACTTTCACCATCTTGTGTCCACTCCACAGGTATGAGTCTGAGTTGTCCATTCGCCAGTCTGTGGAGGCAGATATTGTTGGCTTGAGGAAGGTCATTGATGACACCAACCTGAACCGCATGAACCTTGAGAGTGAGATTGAGTCCCTGAAGGAGGAGTTGATCTTCTTGAAGAAGAACCATGATAACGTAAGCATTTGGGACTGTGGCACCAAAGAATACCTAACCCACAGCAAATGTTCCTGTTTTAACTTTTGTAACGTTTTTTACAACAGGAAGTCATGGAACTACGTAACCAGATTGCCCAGTCTGGAGTTCAGGTAGATGTAGACGCACCAAAGGGTCAAGATCTCGCCCAGATTATGGAGGAAATGAGGACCAAGTACGAAAAGATGGCGCAGAAGAACCAGGACGAACTCAAAAAATGGCACGAATCACAGGTATAAAAGAACATTGGACTATTTGATCGCTTGATCACTTGTCCTTGTGATTATTTTCATCTTTAATTCCTGTCTACAAGTAAATCTGTTGGTTTTTCTAGCTAGATGCTTTGACCACATATGTCCACATCAGACATCCTCTCATCTTTCTCCATCCCTCTTCTAAACAGATCTCAGAAATCCAGGTTCAGATGACACAGAGCACAGAGGCCCTGCAGGGTGCACGCACAGAAGTCACAGACCTCCGCAGACAGATCCAGACACTGGAGATTGAACTGGAGTCACAGAAGAGCTTGGTAAGTACCCAACCCGCCATTACAACAGAAGACCCATCCTCATTGTCTTTCTCATCTGACAAATCTTCCTCACTTTTTTATTTGTCTCTCTGACAGAAAGCGTCTTTGGAGGGTACCCTGCGCGACACAGAGATGCGCTACAACATGGAGATGGAGAGCTTGAACGACATCATCCGGGGCCTGGAGGCTGAGCTGATGCAGCTGCGTAACAACATCCAGCAGCAGACGCACGAGTATGAGGCCCTGCTCAACATCAAGATGAAGCTGGAGGCCGAAATTGCCACTTACAAACGCCTCCTGGACGGTGGGGACATCAAGTAAGTGCCCATGAGTAAGTCATCTTTACAATGGCTTTAAAATGGATCTATATCAGGCATTTATTTGGGAAGTAACTGTTCAAAAGTAAAAGGAAAAACTTTTTTCAAAACATGAAATATTAATATTGGAAACTTTTTATCACCAGACTTGAAGATGCCCTAGAGGACCAGAAGTCCCTGAAGACAAAAGTCACTACAGTCACACAGACACTGGTGGATGGCAAGATTGTGTCCTCCAGCACAGAAACCAAGGAGAGGGACTACTGATCTTCCATCTTTCACCCCAACCTTACCAGCACAACACTAACACCTCTATTATTAACAAGAACAACTTTGTAACTTATTTTGTTTCCCTTTTGCCCAGTTCAGTAGTGAGGCAAAAATCTTCACTGCAATTCCTCCTGCCTTAATGTGGCAAGGTAGACATGGAAAATGTAATTTAAGATGTAATAACATTATCTGATTTGTGTGAGAAAATGTTTCTTTTTGGAGCATTGGTAGTCTATTTTTTGTAACACTGACTTGTGGCATTGTTATCAGTTCCCAATCATGTTTTTCGCCAGTGTTTGGTTGTTGTGTCAAGACTGTTCCTATTAAAAAAACAAATGCATCTCATAAAGAATTGTGAATGTCCTATTTTAATTATCACACCATTTGCATCTATATGTTATAGTTATCTAATTATAGGTACTTATATTTCAAGGAAAGATTATGGAAAGGCATAAGACAGAGGAATGAATTCAAGGAATCAACTGCTATTATACAATAACACTTTACAGGATATTCATGCTGATGATTGGCCGCAACAGTCTGTACCAATACGGCAATCCCCCAAGGTGCAGGAAAAGATAAGACTTGGGTGGTGTATTGATATTCATCTGATATTTATCTGAGCATACAAAAACATCAACAACATCAAACATACTCTTTTAAGTTTTTATTTTCCCATCCTGAAGTGGGTAAACATATCCAGTTTGTATACCACTAAAGCAAACTATGCAAGTTTGACATTCCAGAGGGGGCTTTTGTATCAGCACCTCCCTCCATTCACTCCAATGTCCCGTGATGGAAGAAATGGAGATTCACCTAAGAACAACAAGCTCATGCACCATCTGTACCCCCAGCTGGCCACCTGCCTGGAGATGGTGCCAAGTCTTAGGACAGTAAGGTGGAGTTAGAGCATAGTGATGTCCTGAGGTGACAACCCTTAAGGAGAAAGACTAGTCATTACAACAGCACCATCAGTGCTGAAACAGACTTGCATTCCTTGCTGCCATTAATTCATTTGTACATCTGTACATACATTATGGCACAACCAATATGATGTTGGTATCAGACAGAAGCAAAAAGTGTTGTGTACGGTCATGCATGAAATGTACTACATTTTGTTATTTATAGTTACTAGATCAGAGATTGTCATGTTTTATGTCCCTGTGAACTTCTTAGATTCCTCAGCAGGATCTCTCAGAATTAGTTTAATGATCTATATCATGTCCAGTTTTACTGTTAGATTCAGCCCCATTGTTGCTTAGCCAACTGTAAAGTACTGTACACTGAACGTAAGTTGGAGCATTGATACACTCTGACTGTAGTACTGCAAACATATCTACCTTCTCAACAATTCAACCAGTTTAGAGAAAAGCTTCAGCTTAGAAACCAGTTTCAGTAATACGGTGCCATCTCCTTGTATTCCTCTTGAGGTTGAGCACTAGTTTATTGTACTGCAGCATTATAAAGAAACTCCTTTGTACACCAGCTTGAACACGAGATGGAACTACGTCAAAAAGTAGACACTGATATCACATGGATGCAGAGAATGCTGGATGATACAAATATAATTTTCCATGTTAAGAATGGTAAGACTCAGTACAGAGCTGGTGACTTTAAAAAGGGAGCACACAGGGGTCAGTATTTTGAAACTTTTCCCTTCATGGAGTTCTTCCTTCGAAAGTGGTTTTACTGTAACTGACTACCCCACTTGTGCACCATTCTGTATTACAATTCAGTGAGTTGACACTGACAGCGACAGAAAGTGACTGAGATACAGATCTGCATCACCCAATCACTGGTCCCAGTAGAAGCAAATGCTGCATTTGTTTGGGGTTGAACACATCAGCTATTAAAGTAAAAATATGTCAAAAAGGTAGCTGTTAAGGTTAGGGGTGCCCAAAGATATGGCTTGCAAAGATGCAAAGACATACAAAGCTATGAGGACCAAAACAAAAGTATAAGTCCTGTCATTTGCTACTCACAGAGTGTGATGTAGATTTTTCCACCTACAAAATATTGCTAAGGTTAGAAAGTTCCTATCCTTTGAGGATACTGAAAAATTAATACACGCATTTATTACTTCCAGGCTTGATTATTGCAATGCTCTGTTCTCTGGGTGTAGTAATACCTGTATCAAAAACCTATAACTAATACAAAATGCTGCGGCCCGAACACTCACCAGGACTAAAAAAGATGAACATATCTCTCCTATCCTTGCTTCCTTACATTGGCTCCCTATTAAAAGTCGAATTGATTTTAAAATACTCCTCCTAACTTACAAAGCCCTCAAGGGTGATGCACCAACATATATTAAAGACTTACTTGTCCCTTACCACCCTCCTAGAACCCTAAGATCCCAAAATGCTGGTCTTCTTGAAATCCCAAGAATATCAAAATCTATGATAGGAGGAAGAGCCTTTTGTTACCGTGCACCCCTCCTGTGGAATAATCTCCCACAATCTCTCGACAAGCAGACACTCTCAATACCTTTAAGTCTAGACTTAAAACCTTTCTCTTTACTGTTTCCTATAGTTAGGGATGGCGCATGGCAAATCATCACTTCTCATGGGTCTTTTGGGAGGGACTGCCTCTGCTGTATATTTATATACATGTATGTATGCCCAAATTACACATTTGCTCTCTGATGTGTGAGCCTGGCCTAATTCACTTTCTTCCTCTGTCCACAATTGTCTCTGCTGAGTGTCATCCCTGTCTCATTTCGGCGGACTCCTCTCACCCTCCCCTCCTGAGTGGTCTACAACCAACACTACGGGAGGCCCATGTCAGGACCAACTCTCCATCACAGAGGCCCTTCCTGGACGCCCATGCTAGGTCCGACTCCCCTTCCTTGAGGCTTTGTGATTGACCCCCACCCACAATGGCACTGTCAGATGGATCCTTACTGTTACCCCCATGACCCATCTCACTCCTTTGAGTTTGACACTATGTCTGGCTGCTGCTACATTGACTACCATGTAATGTAAAGTGGGATAATACTCTATTATGAACTATTATGAACCTTAGCTGAAACCATAGGCAACTTGTAGTCTGTCATGGTTACTACTGTTTGTAATTTTTCTGCATGACCCCTGGCAGTTGGGTTAGCCCCTTGAGTCGTGGATCTGCCCAAGGTTTCTTCCTAGATTAACTGAACATAAAGGAGTTTTTCCCTGCAACTGTTGCTCTTGGGTGCTCCTTCTGTGAGGCGCCACGAGACAATACTATTGTAAAAGGCGCTGTATAAATAAAACTGAATTGAATCAAGCAGATAAAAATGACCAAACATATGTCCAAAACCCACATACAGGTGCAGCCACTTCTTCTTCTTCAGTCGGAAAGAGACCTTGTAATTTTACTTTACCTCTCAGCATTTAATGGTGAATATCTGTGAGACTGGAAGAAATCACCACAGGTCATGCTTTTAAGACACTGAATTGCATGGTAATGCAGAATTGGAAAAGAGCTACGCTAAAAGCAGTATAAATAGATGGTAAATCACAGAAAGTCCTTTCATTCATCAATTAAGGTTAATGAACATTTTTCAAAATTGGTTTGGTTGTACTGGTCAACATGGCCATTAGAAATCAGAGATATTTAAAATGCTATTTAAATCCACATGGAAATAAAGTGAGAGGACTATTTGGATATGTGGTCCAGTGGTTTTGCATCTCAGGCTTTGTTATGGACTGGAGATTCAGTGGCCACAGTGGAGTCAGACAATGGAGTCAGAGTAAAAGTGGAACGTTGATTTTTAAAATAAACTGATAATAGTAATTCACCGTACAGCTCAAAATAACAGTAGTAGTTAGTCAGAATGGCAATACCTTTCACAGAATGTTTATGTAGGTTTGAGCTTTGTTGAGGTAGTGATTTAGCATGAATGAACATCAGGTATGCGCTATTTGAAGACCTTAAAAACTCAGCAACTTCAGTTTCGGCTGCACAGCTTATTTGTAAAGGCCTCTGCTGGAAGTTTTAATGCAAAACACTTATTATAGCTTTCAAATGAAGAAAAGCCACGAGCAATGCGAAGTGTCTATGTTTAGAAAGTTCCACTGTGGCTCTCTGTGAATGGAGGGTTTGTGGTCATGTGTGATGCCGAGTTTCCACTGGAGTTGTGCACTTCCTTTCTTTTTTGGTGTCCAGGCTCCAGAGAAAGCTTTAAGGTGGGGCCTGCCTACACTGGCACCACCCTGTCGGTCATCGCTCAGGCCCGAGCTAATGGAAAAGAGCTAGAGCTCAGAGCCCAGGGATTCTAACCGATGAAGACCATCCTGCCACAGGCTGTCTGAAACTCAGATATCCATAAAGCTTTCCAGTGAGCTTTACATTATTCACAAGTCCCATAACGTATTTTATCGTGAACTTCCTTTTCCAAGCACTTACTTGTCTTGTCTGCATCTTCTGTCGCTTGTAGTCTCCATAGTTTTATGCATGTGCTCTCATTAAGATATTCAGTATGATCAGTAGGCCTTTGTGACAACAAAGACAAAATAGCACTGTGAAAATATTTGTCAAAAGGAAGCTTGATCTGCAAAACAGCATCAAAGTGTCTGCATCCCAGAGGGTCAAGTTACACATTCTATGTTGGATTTCTGCCATTGTACACACACTTTTTCAACATTGTCACATGTCTGTTTTTGTGTAATAACCTCAGGAATTTGTTGACGTGGGGGAGGGGGGGGGGTTATCTGTTTATCATCCATCATTCTCTTAGTGTTGCTAAAGCCTAATATTCCCACGCCATTTCATAACTTGACTCATGCAGGACTGGGAAAGGGTTTTATGACATCTCTTTATCTCTCGCAGAATAGTCTTTATGATAACGGAACCAGGTCTCCTAGTGTGGCTTTGCACAGTAGCATGTTTTTGAATGCAGCTTACTGATAGCAACTGATAACAATAAGACAGTAATGTACATTATTTCAGTGAAATGGTTTGGACAGTACAGTAGGACATAGCAGTAACAGCAAACAGAGTTGTTAACACAATGACTGCAGTGCTTGGAAATAACTTTTCATGAGTTTGTCAATGAGTTCTATACTGATATTCCAGTGCACCTGCAGTGAATTATACCTCAAAGGGGTCCTGTCCAGAGCTGCCTAGAGTGCTCTTAGCTGTTCTTTGAGATGCATCAGTGAGTGAACAACAGGCTTGAAAGCACCACATGCCACACATTCCTCATGGGCAGGCTCCTTGGACAGGAGATTATTCTGGCCCTGAAGTTCACCACAGGTGGGTTTTCATAGGCTGGGTTACTCAGTCATGTAGCTGAATATGCATGTGTGACAAGGCTTGAACATTTTTACTGGTGGTATTAGAAACAAATTCTGGATCCCAGCACTTACATCTGTGAAGTAAACATTTCCCAAAACAGCTACTTTGAGCTTTATTTATAAATATTTGTAAATATATAAAAAGCAACTGAAATGAAAGAGCGCCCTAACACATTCAAATTTTTATGCATTTTTGGCCATGAGCAGATTATTTACTTAAACTTTACCGCACACCCAATTAGGGTCCGTAGTCAGTTGCCTCAATTCACCAGCCTGTTATCACCTATGTGTGTGTGTGTCTTCATGCATGTGTGTGTGTGTGACTGCATTGCCACTGCATTTCTGTGTGAGTCACTGCCATACTGGCAGGGGTTCCCCCAGAGCTGAGTGGAGCCATATGACTTGCAGGAAAAAAAATGGAAAAAAAAATCTAGAAGTTTCTGAAACCACATTGGACCTTTCCCTCTATGCGTCATTTATCCCAGTGCAGCTCAAATGAAAACCCACACACACCAACCATTTTGGCATTCGCTATCTGTAAAGTGCCCAGTAGAGAATTGGGTTGCCATAACAACCAGACACACAAACCTTTTGGAGTTGTCATGACAACTTAGTTGTGGTAGCAAAACTATGGCAACTAAATACATGGCAAGAAAGAATTCTACGTTCTAGAGCTTTTCTCTCTTCCCTAAATAAACTATACATCTTACTAATGTGTGCAGGCTTTACAACGTTAACACTGTTACAAAGAAAGACAAAGTAATTTATTACCATTAGTGTAAAGACTGTATTGCATTCTACTGAGGCAGCTCCCTGTAACTCAGGATATTTTCTGATTTTGCAATTTTACCGAAAGAAAAGGGAAAGGGGTTCCATGTCTTCCATATACTTGCACCAAAAGCATGAACAGAACAGAATGTGTTAATGTGTTACTGCGCTTGGCTGAGGTTAAGATGGTCATTCACAAAAGGAATGCATGAAGGTATTTTGCAGATAGAAAGTTCAACATCTGTGTGGAGCAGAGGTTACGTACTGTCAAATGGCACACATATGACCTGTTCTTACTGCTGAATTTCACATTCTGATACAATCACCAAAGAGATACTGACCTGCAAGGTAAGGGTTAATTTAAGCCATTGTTGACACAGATGTTATTTACTTCTGAGACACACACACACAGAGAGAGAGAGAGAGAGAGAGAGTGAGAGACTCAATGAGTTTTGAAGGACCTTTCTTCTTTTTTTTCAATGTCCTGCTAAAGTTCTTTTAAGCTTTTTTTAAGCTTGAGTTTTTAAGAAGGATTTGCTTGAAACACCAAGCAGATTCTAACTTGCCTCGGCTGGGTTTTCCCATTTTCAACATTCCTTACAGAGTAACACCAAAGCTTATCTTGAGATAACATGGGATGCAGTGAAAAAGGTCCTAATGCAGGGTAAGAGGGTAGCTAAGGTAAGGGTCAAAGGGTAAATCAGGCCTTTGTTTCCTTTGATGCGTTAGCTATCCTCCCTGTCCTCCTTTGGGTTGTTACTTGAATTCCTTCATCATTGTCATTTGTTGAAAAACTATTTTTAGTATCAATCATTATTTCATTTATTTCTTTCTTTAAACTTGAGGCACTTTATAGACACTAAGACTAGACCTTTGCAAGAGCTGGCTAAAAGTGGGCCAAACTAGATGCTCCGAAGGGGTTAATTCTGACCAGTTTAGGACTGTTGCCATCCCTATGAACTCTGGGGCAATAGTATGGTGTTGACACACGCTAATTTCCATAAAAGAGGATGCCCTTTAATGCCCTTTAATCTCCAGTGTGTAAAAGATGGAAAATGACGCTCTGTCCCCTATCCCGTCAGAGTTCAGTGAGTCTGATCACCCAGACTGTCTCTGTGGTACCTTGCGGGCTACACCCCCAGGCCCAATTCAGCTCCAGTGGAATAGTTCTAAACCACAATGAACGCTGTGACTCCGACTGACAGAATAAAACAATGAGGAGGATGGAACGAGGCGAAAGAAAGAGGGAGATTTCACTAGATGGAAAATACATTGTTGGGTTTAGCCTGAAGTGAGGTGATCTATCCCTGGACAGATCAAGTTTGGTAGATGGTTTATCTTGGGGCCTGAGGCACTGCTTCAATTTCTAAGTAGAGCTTAGCTGCACTGAAGAAGGCAATGACACATCTAATACAGTATAATGGTTAAATAATCATTGAGGTTATAGGTTGGATCAAGAGCACCACACGGCCTGCACTCAACTTTCTTGTTTTCTGACCTGATGATGGACAACCACCCAGTGGTCAGTGCTGACAAACACCAGGGTTCATATTTAGTTTTCTCCAAAATACTGAATGATTCTTGTAGACCTGTTAAGTTTCCTCACATACTCTCAACACCCAACACTGCACTGAAGTGTGTGGTTTGATCATCAGGCATGTTTTCTCAATGGAGCACAGCATGGTCCAGAATTTTTTATTACACAAAAGGTTCTTTGAAAAGAATGATGTAACTAAAAACGATAACATGAATGCCCTGCAAAAATGCACCCAGCGAACAAAGCATGTTAACTTTGCTGGAAACGAGGGGAGGGGGAGTTATCATTGCTGGCTACAGTCATTCCAAAACAGGCATTCCAGCACAGCAGTTGTTTTTTACTGTCAAGGCAAATAATGTTCAGTAAGGTCAACTTGTAATGACCAGACTCTCTACATAGTGTTCTCCCTTTTGGACAGCTTGGTCCATGTTTGTCTTTTGCTCCAATATGACCATAAAAGGGGTGGTCCCTGCTACTGGGAATCAAGCAATCTCACATGCCAGCACAGTGGCGGAAAAAAAAATCACCATTTTACACAGCACAGGGGAGGAATGCTGCAAACACAGCTTGATATTTCAGCAAATCACAGACAATTATGCCAAGTTTCAGACGCCCCCACTCCTCTCCCCCTGTCTGTCTCAGTATTTCCATGTTTGTGGACAAAAGGGCACACCACATTATTCATGTGGGTGTGGAAGTAGGATCCCATGGGGCTGGCTGATTCCATGTTGGATTACCATGGGGGCGAAGACAAACAGGAGTTTTACTCAGCAAAAGTCAGCCTTGTTGATTGTTTGAACCATCACTGTTTGAATTTTGAGTTGCTTTCATGTCAGACCTATTTAATTTGGTAGAGTTGCATCCTTATCTGACTGACGCTATTGTAAGTTACCACACTGCTCTGGCATGTACTCATGTGTGTGGGATGAGTCAAAACATTAGGCTGCCAGACATACTGTAGGGGTGAAAGAGTCAGTGCATACAGGTGTGCACTACCCAGGTGAAGCAGAATCAGATTTACAGTAAACACACACACACAGGTAACACACTCTTAAACAGAGATATTTACTCTCAGATGGCTAGACACATACATACACCCAGAGATTTGTCTGAACACATTAAGTACTTTAAAAGCCTTTTTGGCACTAATAAACATATTGTGGTTTTTACGGAGAGCAAAACCAAACTGGATGTGTCCTGGAAAAACATGTTAAATATAAAAAAGGACTTCTAGAAGAAAAGTAAACTACTGTGGAAAAATGAACAAGGGCAATTACTACCTCCAGCATTCAGCATTTTGGCACAAGATATTACGATTGAAACTCACGATATCTGGGCCAAATTGGTCAGAGTAATAGTGAAAGAACCTTGACATTCCTTTTAACATGATAATTTGAGTTATGCAATGAGTTGGGTCTCTCTGAACTATTCCCATGGCCTTTTTAGGCAGATCATGTGGGCTGGCATGAGCTGAAAGATTTGCTTTTCTGATTTTAGGAGGGTAGAGTTGTATTCCATCCAAAACCTGCTTACTTAGGTCTGTAGACATTGGTGAAAGTCACCTGAAGGTGGCATTTTGAAGTATTTACCAGCTACAACATACAAGAGGGCTATATGGAGGATAGGAGGAATGCTGACAGAATGATATGAAAGAAAAACACTGTGTCTGACTGTAGGACATAACAGCCCAGGATCTGTTAACACAAATCACAGACCAGAATCCTGGGCTACATATCCTACCTAATACGGGAGCTTCGCTAACAAAATGATTTGGCATAGAATACATTGTGTGAAGGTCTTATTTGGTGAGATTAGGTTCAGAACAAATCCCTGACCAAAACGGGAGGATGATACCCTATTGTTTCATTAAATGAAAAAGTCAGGATTTGCATTTGGATGGTCAGGTCATATTGCACTTGGAAAGGTCAACAATGAAAACAATTGGAAAATATTTGGTCTGGCGGCAGATGATGTTTTATAACTGGGCTATCCTTCTGTTGTTGTTCATATCAAATAGTCATAGTAAAACAACTGAACCGCATAAAGACACGTTATTTTAGTACAATCACAAGCATAAACACATAGTAGACACACTGGGGAGATAAGAGGCTCTGCTGTGTCCAGTCACATCTAGTCATCACAGACATACATCAGTCCTTCACCAAAGCCAAACAGACAAGACAGTATCTTATCTGTAGGAGTCACTTTGATTGCCTTTTCAGTAAGACAGAGAGGTAGAGATCTTTGCTTGGAGACAGGAATGACAGACTTAAGAAACTTAAGACTTAAAAGATCTTCTCTATACAATTCACTGAAATTACATTTATTTTGTTAAAACAAAATCAAATCTTCAACATCAGTTACCTTGAACACTGGTCTAATTTGTGGCACCCAAGTTTTCATTCGTGATCATGAAACATTTTGGTCAAGATACTCAATGACAAATCACAACCTATTCTATTCTATCCTACAATGGGAGAAAAGTCTCACCATTAAAGCTGACACCTGATATCAGAGATTTATTTGGTGTGATGTCAGTGATCGACCAGATGGTGCAGCCTGCCAGTTAGGCTTTGTCCATACACATCATACTGCATGTTTCAGCACTGAGGAAACGAATTGCATCACTGAGGATTCCACATGCTCTACATCAAATTTAGCATTAGTGCATGAACAACTGGAAGGACATGGGTGTTTTCTCCTCATGTAAGTATTCTCCACCCTCCCTGCAGTGTGGAGGAGCATGTCAGTGAGGGTGAGTATATGCAGAGGCTATGTGTAAGCCTCCCTAGACAAGGGTGCAACATTTAGGCCCAAGATTGGAGATTTCTTGGGCAATGGCGTCATGTCTATTACAAAATGTTTCCCCCTTGATGATGTCTCATTTTAGATAGTTGTAATCAGAACAGAGAAAGGACCAACCCATTAGAATTAACACAGTATCTCACTCACACAATCACAGTCATACAGTCAAGAGGTCATCAAGAGGCCAAGAGGTTAATTGATATTTAAAATGACCTCCCTTCATAGATATTTTCATATTTCCATTATTCCTTATTATATTAAATTTAATTCAATTATATCATATTTATACAGCGCCTTTTACAACAGTATTTCATCATGGCGCTTTACAGCAAGGAGCACTCAAGACCAACAGGGGCAAGGAAAAACTCCCTTGTGGTAGTTAGTATAGGAAGAAACCATGGGCAGATCCACAGCTCAAGTGGACAATCCACCTGCCAAGGGTCATGCAGGAAAAGTACAATCAGTAGTTATAATTCCAAAATATTATCCCACAACATTTTAGAGATAATGGCTGCCGAGGCGTCCCGATATAAGGAAATAATGGACGAGGTGGGGGCAAAGAACAGCACTATGATTCCTGACCACAGTGAGCTTGATAACAGCCGATTCCATTGTTTCTTACTAGTTTAACCAATGACTGTAAAGAGAATGCTGTGTGTAAAGATTAGCTTCATATATCATCAGTTCTTCTTAACAGCATTTGCAAGAGATCCTTTCCATATATGCACAGAGAGGTTTCATGTTCCATACTTGTACAAATACTCCATCAATAATGAAGCATTTTGTTGATTAATGAGGTTCTTTAAAAACAATTAACAAACAATGTTTAACCTAACGCTAAACTAATAGGTTCAATAATTCTTCAGGCATGATAGAAATGATTAAAAGGTTGACGTACAGTTTTGGACTTATCAGGAAAGAGTTCAGAGGAGGTGCTACTTTGGAAAAAAATGTATAACTTCTAAACCTTTCTCCTTGTAAGGTTCAACTGATCTGCTGGTGAATATGATAGGGGAGGACAGCTTCCGTGAGGGAGGCATCTGTGGGACATCATGAGCCTTGTCTGTCTGCCAAGAGGCCCTAGCTAAGTAAAGGACTCCTAAGAAAGGGCGGGAAGTAGTGATTAACAGCCCTCAGCCCCATGCACATCTAAGCTGTGTCAAATGGGCCATGGTTTAAAGCAAGCCTACCCTTATCTCTGCAAAGCCATTCAGTCATCATTTAGCATACGTAACTCCATGTTTGTGAAGTGTTTGCAGTGTGTGCACATAGTAACACACCTTGTCACCCTGTATAGAACATAATAAGAGGATAATGACAAAAAACATTTTAGTTAATATTCTGGCATGGCATTAAGAGCATTGACATGCTTGATATGGTTTTACTGCTGCTCAATGTTGTGTTTAAAGTAAGAAAGACACACGTTTAAAGAAAAGAGGGCACTATCTAATGAAGCACAGTTGTGTTGTGCCACTGTGACCTGTCATTAATGTGTAATGTTATTACTGTCTTTTGATCATGTTTATCCCCCGGCCTCCACATATTGGGTCTGACATCTTTCTTCCTTGCTCAGGCCAAACTATTAATCACTATTAGTCCACAGCATCTCTATGAAGCAGAATTTCACTGCAGATTAAGTCTTAAAAACAAATGAAATGTGTTTGGTTTGTGGACAATTAGGTGCTACAAGCAAAAATTTGGAATGTCTTCAAGTAAATGCATTTCATCCAGATGCGTAACAGACATTCCAGTCAGAACTGATTGTTCTCTGCAGGAAGCCAGGTCAAGCTAGGATCCCACATGCTGCACCCTCCTCTTTGTGTGGCCTCCAGTTATGTAAGCGGGTAGCCTCCAGAAGCAAGCCCAGCTGCTGAGGCAGCATTCCTCCTCCTTGAGGAGCAGAGACTCCAGAACAGTTGTGTGAACGCACAGAATGTGTGAACGCACATGTGAATGGTTAGGAGCATGCATCTCAGCATGCACCCCAAACAATGGCTCCTCAGAGCAGCAGCAGCAGCAGATAATCTGTCAGACATTAACAGTCATCTCCAACAATGACTCTATTCAGGGTTGCTTTTTTGTTGTATATCCATCATCACATTCCATGATTGGAGTGTGGCAAATGAAAGCCAGATGGCTGCCTCACTTTGGGAGTGTTTATTTGACCAAACTAGTAAGGTAAATCGTAATCATGGTCATAAAAAAGACGGTGTGGATGTATATATGTATATGCTTCAACTTAGAGCTACCAATTCTTTCAGCAAGTAGTCTGTCTAAACACTGTTGGCGCTAGGTGGATGCTATTATTTTATGATTGAGCTCAGGGAAACAATCTTTCTGTTTGCATTTCTGTGTTGACTCTAAACTAATAAGCTACTGATGATACATTGCCAAGGTCTGCTAGAAGATGGACAGATGGTTAGCAGTCAGTTGTCTCTGCTGTCAAACACCCCTAAAGATAAACTAAATGTAACAAGGAAGTGACTAACTGCACGTACAAATAATATATCAACACTCCTCTCAGAATAAGCAGGGATGTTCTTTCTATGTGATGTGTCAGGCAAGGAGGAAATAATGCAACCACATCACCCATGTCTCTAATTAATTCACATCCTCTAACTAGATAAGCAATTTGTTTGAAGAGGTGTCAGCACCAACAAGGTTCTGAGTCTTCAGGTGCCTGACGCCCTAAACAGGTGACCACAGCAGTGCAATTGTCAAGAGACATAGGCTAGTAGCCTACTCAAGCTGACTTAGCAATGAGTTTGCATCACAAACATTATCCAGGTCTTTTATAGAAAGAACTTATCATAATGTAAAAGATTACTGTAAAGATAATTTTCACTAGTGTATTCTATCTATGTCGTAGAGGGTAATGATCAACTTACTCAAAGTTTATGCTTACATGAAGTGCAAGAATTAAAGCTGCCATGCAACTTACTCAAATTACATCAACAGACATCAGAAAACAAACAACAAACTGTATGGTGTCATGCAGGAGGTCACTTTATGTGTTCCCACAAATTCTTGGGACTATGTATTTAGACCAGTTTACAGAATCCACAGCAAGTCAGCATATATCCCATTAACTGAAATTTTCCTCAATCTTTGAAATCATCAGGTTTTCTTTATAGACAATCACTTTTATGAATGGAAAAGACAAAAGTCCTTATACTACTCCGTGTCTCCTCAACAGTAGGGCACAAACACCAAGTGGCCTTGAGGGAAAAGTAGCTGTGAAAAGCAAGTTCATTGAAAATTAAGAAGTGGAGAAAATCAAAATGTTGTATGCTGACAGTTGTTTGAGACCTGTAGGTGATAGCTGAGGAATGTTTAGAAATGTTGAGCTGTTTGGTATCTAGTGATATTTTCAGACAGAAATCTGTAAGGAAGTGAGTGTCCTTTGCCTGCTAATATGTGGGATGTGTTACTTTCACCCACGGCCACACCCCCACCCAAGTACTGACCTGGCCCTTCTGGGAATTGCAGAAGCCGTTGCCATGACCACTACTTTCAAGTTTGGGGAAAAACACTCGACACAAAGGGGAAGCACCATTTGCAGGCAAGTAACACAACTTGTGTATATATCATTTCCTTCCAAGTAGATTCTACAAGACAGGATATGGGCAGTTTGGAATCAAAATGGCACATTCAACTTTTATTCATTCACTTTTTATATGTGGTGGTGACATTAGATCACTAAAAATGGCATTTACAATAGTTGCAGTTCTCAAAATGCTATTCCTAAATTGTTCAAACACTGAAATGTAATTGTATCTCCAACTCCAAAACTGTAGATCTGATACTTTTCTTTCATTTTTAGACTTGTTTCTTTCACAACATTGCTCCCATGTGGATTCACAACAAACTACAGCTCAGTTAAACTGTAACTAGCCAAGTCTTTTCAACATCGAAATGTGGCAAATACTGCTCTCAGGTGGACTAACAGTAAACTACAGCTCAACGATATTAAGTTGCTTTCAAGGTAGCTTTGACAGCTCCTTGCTTTTGTGCTACTGTTTGTTAGATTAAAGTGACCTAGGCTTTGTTAACACTTAGTGTTGGCCAATGTATCTCGACTTCTTCACATTTAGTCCTTTCTTCTGGCCATTTAAATATAATATTGATCTGAATATTATCGACTTTGGAATTTGCATTTTGAACTGAAATTGGTGACTGGACAATTCGCAGATCCACAGTAACGACACCAACCTTGTGAATACCGTAGGCTACCAACAGTGCAGAATTAGGCAACAGTTTTTTTTATTTCAGCTTGCCATCTGCTTTGGAGAAATTCTATGATACTTTGTATTATAGCTTGGGTTAAGTGGACGTTGAGGGTGAAATCTAATTTGAAAATTATAAATAAAAGATTTTGTTGGCCTCTGTCTACCACACTTCTTATAATTTTCGATAATGACATCCTCTTTGAACAGCAGGGCTCTTACCCTTCTGGATGGCACAAGGTAGTGGGCCGATAGTGGGGTGATGACGCCTCCATCCGGGAACGTGACACGCAGAGGTTCTCCGTCATGGCGGCGTCAGGTGAGGATTATGTGGTCTGTGCTTGCACCAGGAGAGCAAATATAACAAAAATGGCTAGTATCAAAACATGCTATAAGATTATTATACAGTCGGACAGGAGTATTCTTATCCGGGTTTAGGTGCATGCATTTTGTTGTGGCTGTAAAAGATACTTGCGTAAAAAAGGTTTGCTTCGGCGAGGACGCTGCGTAGAAACTGCACCAGGGCTAGCGATAGCTAGCTAACGTTAGACAGCTGGCTTGATTTTTTTTCTTAGCTAGCAACCTCCCTACCAAGGATAGCTAAATCCGTGTTGTATCCTGCCTACTAGTTTGCTGACTTCTTTGTTTGAACGATTGGGTGACATGCCATGGTACTGCATTTTTCTGTATTGTTGATGCTTCAAAAACATGTAATGTTGTTTGTCCAGCAGTCATTTTGTTTTCTGCAGCCTGTCACGGGAAGTTTTTGTTCAGCGGTGGTGAACGTTAGGCAATTTAGCCGAACTACCATACTATACAGTGATGTAACATGGTGTACTCTTCTGAGTAATTAAACAAATTGACTGGATTCACTGTCAACAAACATAGGCGGCCTCCAGTTATAAGATCGGCATTGTTGCCACGCGTGAAAACTCTCAATTTGTTTACCAAGCGCAGGCGCATAGGCCGAGGGAGGGGCGGTGTGTTGGGGCTACACTAACTTCACACGTGGACTTCTGGACGGAGGGGGGCTCGGGGGATGTCATTTGTTTTGAATGACTGATATTACATGCGTCTTAACGTGTTATAACTTAACTACGTTAATTTGCATGCATACTTGAATTTTTGGATCCAACAGTCTTGCTTTGTTTTCGTTTGGACGTGTGTTGCAGTTCGCCTCATGATAGTCCCGTGGTGGATGGGCATGGGCCAGGAAAGGTCAACATCATGTCAGTTTTTAAGCAAAACTAAACTGTGAACTAAAATATTTTGTCTTAAAATACCTTAATGGGTGATGGGTTGGCATTTTGTTCTGATCGTAGCACAATCTAACGATCGATCAGATAAAGTCATTGTACCATTTTCTCTAACTTGAATGGCAGAGTGGCATAACTGTCATAGAAACTGAATTATCTTTGAATGATTAATGATTTTCTTTTCCTGGTGGGCAAAAATGTCTGCAAATACTAGACGTTCTTGCTTGCAGTTAGCAACTGAAAAGAATGAGACACTAATAAGATCGTTAATGTAATACATTAAACATTTTCCTGGGCTGTCTGTGTTTGTTGCAGCTGTGTTGTTTTGCCATGCTTTACTTTTGTCCAAAGGGTTGCTTGGGAGGTCATGGTGGAGCTGTAAACACTTGATTCAGTGGTTCACCAGTGGAATTCCCTGACAGCACACTTTTCCACAAAGCGTATGGAGTCACAGCAGTGTAACACCCTGCTTACAGAGAAAAACAACCATGCCGTAATGTAGGTTGTAAAAACAAGGCAACAAAGCAGCCCTGCTCTCATCCGTACCACTTGTTTTAGGTACCTTTGATCTGTACCAGGCAGAAAGAGCGTCCAGAGTTCAGCAGTTCAGCATGGCCGTAGTTATGATTGTTTGTGAATGAACTGTGAGTCAGTGCTAGGTAGGCCCTTCTGTTTTTATGTTTATGAATAAGGAAAAGAAGGAGGTTAAACGTTCTTGGAAAATAGGATGTTGCCGATGAAGTAATTTTAGTGGATCTCTTGATGGGAATGATGAAAACTGCGTGAGTGCATTCAGTTCCCTGTAATTAAAGGAGAGATCTAGTGTGAATCAATCCATAGCCCAACATAGACCGAATATTGAACCAGCAACACTAAGTGAATAGGGCACATTAACTTACTTTCAGTTTTATTTCACTGTGCCCCATTTAGTTAACATTAGATATTGGTTTGTTTTGTCATGTCTATGTTGCATCAAATTTCCTGGTTCTTTTTCCTACAGACAGCATTCAGTGATCTTGAACAACAGGGCTATTGACTGATTCACACAGGATTTTTCCATTTAGAGCTTCTCAGAAGTCAAGTGTTGTTGGCTTAAACTAAGCCGTTTTACAGCCTGCATCTGTATTTCTTTCATGGACACTTTATGGCATTTTATTCAGATCATCAGAAACCCATAATAATGTGTCAAATCACCTAATAGTTGTAATGCAGAATGTCTTTCTCGGCTTAGTCTTTACTCACTCATTTTGTAGGTAAGAAGAAGAATAAGAAGGGGAAGACCCTCACCCTGACTGACTTTCTGGCAGAGGACAGTGGAGGAAACCCTCCTCCCAGTTATCCTCCCACAAAGCCTACAAGCTGGGCAGATGAGACAGATGACCTGGAGGGAGATGGTGAGTTATCAATCCCCACCAACTTCACCTCCCCATCATTCATCTTTTGGCTATTGGTTGGAACCAACAGTGAAAATATTGGTGTGATTTGAAGATTGAAAGATTTGGTTGTGATTTTAGTATAAATATATAGAGGCTTTTGATCCCATGAGGGGAAATTTGGTCTCTGCATTTATCCCAATCGTGAATTGGTGACAGTTAACACACACAACATACAGTGAATACACCGTGAAGTGAGGTGAAGCACACACTAACCCGGAGCAGTGGGCTGCCTGCTACAGCAGTGCCCAGGGAGCAGTGAGAGGTTAGGTGCCATGCGCAAGGACAATTCAGTCATGGAGTGTGCAGTGTGGACAGTGCACACACACACTGCTGCTGTCAAAAACTGAGAATTAGAAACAGTTGGCGGTGCTCAACCACTTTCCTCACCCACATTTTTCCTACTGGTCGTGGATCAAACCAGCAACCCTTATGTTTCAAGCTAATTCAGGTCTTATTTGCTGTTGAGATAATGGACACAAAGTTGTTGTCAAATAAGTGGGAGTGCACCTGACTTGCTAAAATCTTTTTTTGTTGTTGTTGTGTGAGCTGATATAAATGATTTCATTTTACTATCCATCCACACCATAAGGAGAGCACAGTCTTGTCTGTTGTATGTACATTGGATCGAGGTAGAGTTTTCCAAGCAAGCTCAAGTTATTAATAATTTATATAAATAGTAATCACTAGATTAAATTCTTGATCATTTTCAGATTGTATTTAGATTGTATCATGCATCTGGCTCCATGAGACCAAGACAAGAGAGATGCATCTCCTCCAGCTGCTGACATGGTTAAAAATGTTTTGTCTCTTGCTTGTTTGCTCAGAGAAATAGACAGTGCACACACTCACTGCTCCTATCAAAGAATAACAAGAAGTAGAAACAGTTGGTAGTGTTTTAGACTGCTTCTGCTGAAGAAGCATAAAATCAGTTATTCAGGCCAATGTGATCATGAATAGAATGGATTATGTCTGTATGCTCTATCCCTGTTATGAATTGCATGTTCTACATCATGCAGTGTTTGAATATACTACTGTCTGATCTTCTGTTTGCTGGTCCCATGTTGCTGCCAGTTTATGTATTAGGAGGATTTCAATTTAGATTTAAAAAGTGTAAAGACCAGACAGAAAACAATATAAGCACACAAGGCTTACTCGTGCAGCCTTTTTTAAACCTGTGTGCAGATCGTAGTTTTTCTAATCAAATATATCAAGTTATACTTATTAGAGATTGTGGTTCTGAATACAGTTATGAAAGGCAATAAGATAAAGGCTGTGATATGGAATGCTCTGTCCTTTGCTGATATTATGCATTGCTCTAAAACAGGTTTAATTTCAAAGTTCACATTCATCCTATTGATGTGTATTTTTTAGATTAGATTTTACCACAAACAGCTTATCTTTCCAGAAAGGTTTTTTTGTGTTTGCATTAGCCCCTAGGTGAGGGTTCTCATGTAGATTGGAGTTGGCTTAGGCTACAGCACAGTTACAATATACAACATATCTACAATTACAATTACAATATGTCTACAGACTACATCTCTGCCTGGAAGATAATACCCATCTTATAAGAAAGTACATAGCAAAGAAAACTAACAAGCCCATCACCTCCTTCCCTGCAGTGTCCACCTCTTGGCACACAGAAGATGACATGTACCGGGCACCGCCCATCGACCGCTCTATCCTGCCTACGGCACCGCGGGCAGCCCGGGAGCCCAACATCGACCGCTCGCGTCTGCCTCGAAGCCCCCCCTACACCGCCTTTCTGGGCAACCTGCCCTATGACGTCACTGAGGACTCCATCAAGGACTTCTTCCGTGGACTCAGTGTAAGTGAAACCAGGCTGCCTGCTGGGGCCAGCTGACATATAGGAGTATGACTCACACAGTGGGTCATTGGGAATCGCTGACCAAACTGGGATCAATTACTGCTTTTGTTATGGAAAACTATAATTTCTTCATTTAATTGCCTCTAACTCTTCTACTGTAAGAGATGCATTCAAGTTTCTGTGTCAAAGAAAGCAGTTTATTATGATTCCTGTTCCACTTAGTAGTCTACACAGGTGCTCTAGAATAGTCTTACACTTCCTCTCATTGAAACGAAGCAGCCTCATGCGCATCTCCTTTGCATGACTAATGTAGAGAATTTGCTTGGCAAAAAAGTAGCGGAAGCAGTAGGAATGTACTGGAAGCAATCTGGCCAGTGGGAATAGACTTGCCTGGCAGCCACTGACCTCAGCATAGATCACACTGAGAAAGGTGTCATTGATCATTATCATTAATGATCTCATTGACTCATTGATCATTAAATGAAAAATAAAGTACTACCTATTATTTTTACCAGGCTTAGGCTTTAGCTACGCATGTGTTTTCAGACAAGATTACAAAAAAATCAGTTTTTATCAGGATCAATTTTATTGGCCAAGTATACTTACATACATGAGGAATATGACTTTGGTAGATGTTGACTGTCTATACATGCAACATATAGAGATGTAGTAGTATACACTGTGTACACATGTAGTAGTATAGACAAATAGAAATATAGACACATACTGGACAATAGAGACAACAATATACATGTAGGAAAATCTACATAATACACAAGTAAGACATAAGATTATGAAGAGCTTGAGTGCCCAGAGGGAACAAGTATCCTGTCTTTAATGATCATATGGAAAGGAATGTAGGGATTTAAAAGCATACAGTTGCTGTATGTAACCCTGATGCAAGAAATAATTTTATACTCCCAAACCTCAGCAGATGGGGCGTATGTGCAGTGTTGTATGGCTTCACTTCTACAAAACTTCCTGCTACCCTTTAATATGGGTAAGCAAATGGTTTGACCATGTTAATGAAGTCAGAAGGTAGTGCATAGCATGAGAAGCTACCAATAGTATCTTCAAGATAGGTTGATGTAAATTAAAGGCCAAAACCCTGTTTAGGTCTTCATTTAAGAACTTGAGCCTTAGAATTAATCAGTGTCAGCCAGAGGGCTACCCACTCAGCTATATTGTTGACATGCCCAGTATGTGGATCAGTGGCAAATATGGGTAAATGAAGCCAGAGTAAGTTATTAACCGCCTAATAAAAGAACCCTGTATTTTTGTTTTGCTTCAAGAATGAAGCCACATGAAGTCTCATATTAAAGCCACGGGGGTCTTTCATGTGGAGGTTTACAACTTGCTCTGAGTTAATTTAACTGAGGGGATAGCCCTCTGAATAGCTGTGCTTACTTGGTTGAATTTATGAACATATCTATGCTCATGGACAGGCCCTCTGTCTCAGAAAATGCAGTGTTCCATTTCATCTTAAATAAATAATTCACCTGTCATTTTGAAAGCCTCTGAAGTGGGTTTTCAGCTAATGAAAACACTAACTGACAGTGTGGGTACACGAAAGTCACCTTTGCTTTGCTTTGCTTCGCTTTGCTGTCTCCGCTATATTAAGTCACTATCACCTAGGAGACAGGATTGTGGGATATGTTAGCATTTTGTCTGTCTCTAGAGATCTCCATTCTAATACTGTCATCTGGCCTGTGTTTCTGTTCAGATCAGCGCCGTACGTCTCCCTAGAGAGCCCAGTAACCCTGAGCGGCTGAAAGGCTTTGGCTATGCAGAGTTTGACGATGTGGACTCTCTTCTGCGTGCCCTCAGCCTCAACGAGGAGGTCAGACCAACACTCACATAAATCTACTCTACTGCTACACTTCAGACCTTAGCATTGTTTTGGACAGTTATGGCAGTTAGGCTTTTAGTTTTTTTGGAAAATGTTATGTTTTAGTAGTCATAATCAAAGTGCTCAGTTGGTCAGTTGTTCTTCATTTTTTAGTTCAACTGCACTAAAATCCTTTGTCAGGACTACCAACTTGCAGATGTAGATCAAATCTGGTATTATTTGCTGATGCTGGTTGAACAGGTTGCTGTCCAGCAGAGTTAGGGCTGTGTAGTAGGAGGATTGAGCTTGAGACTTATGCTAGTGTAGTCTGTCAAAAATGGTTATGAAGTCCTGAGCCATGCCCAGGATTGTGTATTGAGAATGAGGCAGATGACTTTGCACACATGAAATTGTACATTTTGAAAAAGCAACCCATTAGTTAGTTACCTATAAGCCAAGCAAAACCTTGAAAATGCCATCCAGAGTCTCATTGTGACCACGAGAATCTTGTTCATGTGCTAACTGGCAGAGTAACTTGAATTGAGACTTGCGAAGTGAATAAAATGGAAAAGAAACGTTTCTTAAGGGCTCTCTCAATAAGTGCTTAGTCATTACCACTAGGTGGCACATGTGATATGAGGTCATTTTGCTTTAAGACCTTTGAAGAAACCAGAGTAAATATTGAGTTTGTCGCATTCCCATCTTATTTTTTTATTTCTGTCTTCTGCCTGCCATCAGAACTTGGGCAATCGGAGGATCAGAGTGGACATTGCAGATCAGTCCGGTGAGAAAGGTGAGTTTGTTTTCCTGTTTAAACACAAGTCACTTACCACATTGGAAACATTTAGTTGAGTCAACTTGCTTCACAAGTGTGTTATGCTATCTGTGTTGTGTTATCTTCACGTCTCAGAGCGAGATGAGCGCTCCATGTCTGGACGTGATCGCAACAGGGGTGGAGATGGGGGTCCGGACAAAACTGACTCTGACTGGCGGGCGAGGCCCAGCTCCGACACAGACAATGGCCCATGGAGAGATGATGGTTTTGGGGAACGTAAGTATACCTGCAGGCAGCACACTGTCAAGAACATTTCTCTTGACATGCTCAGAAAGAAAACACCCACATCACAACCACCACCTGGTCCCTTGCAGGCTCACGCGACCGACACGAGTCAGATCGATTCCGTGATGGGCCACGGCGAGATGCTGATCGCTATGACGGTGGCAGAGACCGATATAGGGAACGTTACGATGACCGTGACCGCAGGGACTATGACAGAGGTATGACTTCCAGCCAGTTATTTCATCCAGATGGTTACACTCAATTAGACTGATGAATGTCATCATGAGTCTTTGTCTCCTCTGTTTAAGGCTATGACTCACGCAGTGGTGGACGCAGACCATTTGGAAGTGGCTTTCGACGTGACTATGACGACAGACGGGATGACTACAAGAGTGGTGGCGATCGCTATGGTGATCGCTTTGGAGACCGTGATCGTTATGGTGACCGGGAAGAAAGATTTGAGAGACGGGATGAGAGGCGCGAGGAACGAGGTCAGAATTTTTTTTTTTTATCAGATCAGTGCTGTTACTTGTGCACAAAACCTACAGAAGAAAGCACAGAACTAATTTAATTAGGCGCTCTCTTTGTAAACCAAAATTCCATACTTCAGGACACATTCCATCCTTTGAGGTCTTTGCGGTCTGAAAGTTCTGTAGAGCATCTGTCCTTTGACACCTAGTTCACTTATTCCTCTGGATGGTGCTCTCTTGTCCTTCAGGTCCTCCCCAAAGACCCAAACTCAACCTGAAGCCGCGCAGTGTGCCAAAAGACAGCGAATCCAGCAGCCCCTCTTCTGCTCAGTCGGACCGAGCCGCCTCCATCTTCGGCGGGGCCAAGCCTGTGGACACAGCAGCCAAGGAGCGTGAGGTGGAGGAGCGCCTGAAGAAGGAGCAGGAGAGGTTGCAGAGACAGCTGGAGGAGGAGAAGGCCAGAGGGCCTGAGCGCAGGCCCAGAGAGAGGTGGGGACCATGCCTCCCAGTGCACGCTCCTCAATTATGGCAAAAATCATAATCATGATTTATTTGGTCAATATGGACCACATGGCATGCATGACTGTCTCAAACTGGGGTTGTATTTCCTTTATACCATTTTAGTAATAATTGAAAGGGATAATCCCGATTAATCGAATAATTGCAGTCTTTTCTCAGCATATATTATGACACATTCCATGACATCTGAGTAACTGGATTTTTTTGAAAGAGGGCCCACCACTGTGGTCCATCATGTTTATGGTGGCCGTTTCTTTTCACACTCTTTGTAACTGAGGCCTTAATTGCTTTAGGCATCCCAGCTGGCGCAGTGAGGACCAACTTGAACGCTCCAGGACAGGAAGTGAGTCCTCACAATCTGGCAGTGTGACAGGACGAGGTAAGAGGTCATGGCCCCCAGCACTCAACAGCCCAGTTGGTTGACCTAGAGGTCCTTTAATGAGACCTGATGACAAGATGACATCTGAATTACAGCCTGGTTGTTAAAAGAAGGTAGCAGTGTATGGAAGCTTGCATTAAGAACATTGTGTTCTGCTAACATTGTGTTCTCAAACCCCAGATCCACTCCTTTTATTTTAATGATTTGTGCACACTCTTCTTGTAGCTTTTGCACTCACTGATGGCTCCACATTACGCTTAAACAGACTCCTGTGAATTTTTTTAAGGTTATCCAAACATACAGAGTAGACTACCATATCTGATTTTCCATTTTCTAGCTGATTCAGTTTGTATGTAGTTATAGTCAGTGAAAATGGTTTGAAGTCACTGAAAGATTGGATTAAAAGCATATATAAACCCCCTATAGGTTCTCGGCGCAGAGAAAGCGAGCGCTCGGTGGATAACGAGGTGTTCAGTGGACGGGAGGATGAGCCTCCCTCACCTAGCAGCCAAGCCCCGCCTCCCAAACAGGAAGCACTGCCACTCAAGGTGGTGCCCGCCCCGCCCCCTAAGGAGAACGCCTGGGCCAAGCGCAGCGCTCTGAGCGCCAGCTCCAGCGATGGCGACGCGCGGCCCTCCCCTGGCACCACCAACCCCCCCAAACTCAGCAGGTCAGAGGACAGGCCCTGCACACAGCACGCCACACAGCCACACCAGACAGCACGCATTCAGCTCAGCCCCTAACTACAGTTTACTGCTCATATTTCTGATATTCACATTTTACTCAGTCATAAGGATTTCACTACAGATACATTTTCTACACATTTTTCTGTCCCAATCTTACACCGTTAGCTGAGCTGTTATGCTCTTCTCCTTCAAGTAGCACTGTAGCTAATAAGTAGTAGATAGTAATAGAAATAGTAGTGAAGAGGTAAAGACTGTTTCCTTTGCAAGTGTATTTAAACATGTTCTTTGTGTCCATAGCATTAAACGATCATATCCTTTCTAATGGCAGAAACAGTCATATCCTTTCAAAATTCAGTTGCTTCCTGGGACATGTGAAAAGGCTGCTTCACAGTGTGTCCACTGAGTTGACCTCTTGTCCCATACAGTAGTGGAAAAAAGCTGGTGTTCAGCCAAAAACATTTCAGTTGGAGCACCAATTCCAATGTTTCAGAGTTATTATGACTTTCTTAATACATGACCACTTAATACTCTGTCATAACTCACTGAGTTTACTTTGTGTTCGCTAGGAACAATTTGCAAAACTGTCATACAGCAAAGGCTGTTATTGTTTAATATGAGCTATAATTGTGGGAAATATTATGAAATATTAATAGGAAATATTATTATATTATTTCATTTTTACACATGTATTTGGTGTCAGGTATTCAGTATGAAAATGACATTTGTTGAGGAACATAGTGTATAGTCTGTTAGCTTACTACATAAGACCATCCCAGTCTCCACTCTCAAATGAAAAATGAATATGTGAAAGCTTGCATTTTTCTTGCAAGCTTGGCACCTGTCAGCAACATTTGAAGTGAAGCGTTTCTGCATAATTCTCATGTTGGTAAAGGAACAGGCGCACTGAATGCCAAGTCTCTTCATCCTTTTAGTTGGACTAGTGTATGATGGATGCCTTATTTGGATCTCAGGAAATGACTTAAAATGGTGCAGAAATAGGTCAAATTAATCACACCTTTTTAGGGGCACTTCTAGCACCTTGTTCAGTTGAACCTATTTTGTTTCAGTTCATTGCACTGGGCAACTGTACTCACAAGATTAAAGTTCAAATTTACATATGTGGCTCATGCTGTGTGCATGTTTTGTTGAGAACATGTTTGTAACATCATTTTTTCCCCTCCAGCTCTGCAAGCCCAGCTGATGACAAAGTACCCCAAAGAGGTAAAGGTAAGGAAAGGGCCACTCTGAGGGCCACTCTTCTTTCTTTTTGTCTCAGTATATCTGAAATCTCCCAACTTACTCAAATCTCTCCCCTCATTAACTGTCCTCACAAGCTGCTGTTTGTGAAGCAGAACACCGTTCATCCACAGTACTCCTATGGTTGGCATCAGTGTGTGTGTTGGTGCTGTGTGTGTGTGTGTGTGTGTCAGCGATGGAACCACTGGGAGGATGATTGTGGTCAGAGTCCATGTGGCCACTTATAAGCCTGAGTCAAACAGGCTTCAGCAGCTTTCCCACACCCCCACACCCACCCTCCCTCCCCTCTAGACTTCCCTTCCGCCAGCTCAACGTTGGCCTCTCCTTTCTAGATGAGAACAAGGCCGACGGCGTGCGCCGAGAGCGGGGCCCCTCACGAGGGCGTGGAGGGGCCTCGGGCCCCACGGCGGGCAGAGGCCGTGGAGAGGCAGCCAGTCGAGACCGGCGGAAGGAAGCGGACAGGTCAGCTACTCAGTGCCCCTGCCCCCTCGCCCCACAAATGGCCATGTTGCACAACAGAAAGGGCCCAGGGTTCCTTCGGCTCCGCCCATCTCACAAGCATTGAGTGTCCAGCAGCTCTGATGTGTTCTGTGCCAGTCAGTCAGTCAGTCTGACTTCTCAAACTCCAACCACCATTTGTGACGTTTGATATGCACTAGAGATGGGTGGACTTGTGGGACCATATGTAATTAGACTACTCTAGCACCCTTGTGTTTGTGTGTGTGTGTGTGTTGTGTGTCTGTGTAAGCCCCCATGAAGATCATAAAATTCATTTTCATGTGGTGAGCTTACATGTACTTGCCAACCTTCTCATGAATCAGGTTCAGTGTTTTTCAAGGTTGGTTAATGTCTCCTCATGCCTCTTGTGTGTGTGTGTGTGTATGCTTCTGTGTATGTGTGTGTGCTTGTGTGTGCGTGTGTGTGTGTGTGTGTATGCGTATGTAGTGTGTGTGCTTGTTTAATCATCCCCACCTTACCTCACTGGCTCCATGCCTTTTCTTTTGGGATTGGAACGGCTTAGAACAACTGAGGTGCTGTGATGCTTTCCACGTCTACTGTCCCCTCCTCTGATTCCCAGATGTGCAGCCAACCAGAGGTTGTTCAGAATCAGTAACTGTGTCAATGATTAATCCTAGCAGAGATGGCATTGTGCTTTCTGCCGGGCTGGGCTGGGCTGGGCTGGGCTGCTTTGATTTGCCAAGGTTGCTGTCAGCTTTGCCTCCTTCAGCTGCTTGGACTGGTTTTAGTCAGTTCACACCAGCCGTGTTCCTGCTGTTAAGACTACATCATTATACATACATGCTTTTATTTGGGTGTGGGAACAACCTGGTATGTGCTCTCAGTCACTCTTCTCTAGCCTTCACAATGGATGCTTCTAGTGTTGGTCAGTGGATCCATCAGCTGAATACCCTATCCTGACAAAAGAAAAAAAACTTTGCAAATGTCTCATGATTGAACATGATTGGCTCTAATTAAAACGACAAAGAGAAACACACCAGACTGAGCATGTTAGCTACCTTTTAGTGCTTAATGAAAAGCTAAATAGGTATGAGCAGCAAATGTAAAACTGAATGGAACTCTAAAGAATTGAGTGTGTGGTGCATCCATCTGTGATGGTGTGGTTTGTGTGTGTGTATGTGTGTGTGTGTATGTGTGTGCGTGTGTGCCACAGTTGCAGGTCTCTGCTCTTTGACCGTATTGTGCGTTGCTTGTAGAAAGGACGGCAGAAGAGAGCGTGATCTCAGAGCCCCAGCAGAGCCAAAGAGATATGAGGAACCTCCTAGCCCTGTGAGTGTCTCTTTCTCTGTGTCTGCCTCTCTCTGCTTGGGCCCCCTCTCCCAAACCAGAGCACCACTAACACCCCAGCACAGCCTAGCACATGTGCTCACACTCCTGCTCCTACTCCAGACACCAGGCAGGTGTTTCATGGGTGGAGTTGGGATGGGGATGCCCTGAGACTGCACCGTTCAGTCAAAGCCATCTATGATATTTAATAACTCAAACCAATCAATAATAAATAAAAAATAATTGATTTGGTTATTCTGAATCAAAATATCAACCTTCAAGAATTAAAATACAATATTAGATATTATTATGTCTTGAGTTTGTGAAGATTGAACTCAACAACTGTAGTGGGGAAAAGCAGTCTGAGAAGATTTTTCTGTGTCAAGCAAGTAGGCATTTTAAGGTGGAATCCATCATTCTAATCCCCAGCACTTTTTGACCAAGTCAGCAGATTGGTCCTCACTGTCTGCTGCTGATACACAAGGACTCTGTAGATGGAAAACAACCAAGCCATAAACCATTTATTGGGACCATCCCAGTCAATCAGTTCAAGGCCTCACACAGAAGGGAGGGGTGCAGTTAGCTTTTGAGCTGAAACTTTGCACAAAACTGAATTGTGGACTGCATCTTGCAGAAGGGAATTCAGTGCCTCAAACTAAATCAGATCTTGAAGAAATATGTTCAGAAATCTGGGGCTCCTCCCAAGTGCATATATGTATGTTATGATTCCTGCTCACCAGATGATTAGATAAGACATTCAGGTGTGTCATCATAAATAGCACCTGTGTACTGTAGGTCTATATAAAAGCGTGTCCCTGAAATATTCAACAAAAAACTACCCCAAACACAAGTAAGTGAGAAAAATGTTGGTTCTGGACAAAAAATAAGTGAGGTAATGGAGTGGCCAGCTCAGTCCTGTTTAAACTTGGGTTAGTCACATTAAAAACATACAGCTTTTCAGGCAAAACACAACCATTTGCATGAATGGCAGATTATCAGGACTGAAATGCCTGTTTTTAGGTGCCACAAGGTTGGGTTAGCTTCATACAGTGCAGATGCACAGCAGTTCTGAGCTAGAATCTTATCCATTTTTACTGGAGCCATCTAAAGTGAGTTAAATCTTTGAGATTTTCTTCCATTCATACAGTAAAATCCTTCACACTGTTTTCTTATTGAACAACACTTTTCCGTTCTTTGCATCCTGTAAAAAGAAAAAGACTTGTAGTATATAATACTTACACTAATAGTTAATCATTTTAATTTTTAATTCAATGTGTAATACTTCGGCTACATTGGACATGTAGAATCTTTTTAATGAATGATACGTACTGAAAGATGGGCAGCATGCATACCTACCTTGCAGGTATTGATTTTGTAGAATTCTTTTTGCCTTTACTATTGTCTCACAAGGTAATGAACTTGACAACTACTAGCAGATCACCTTACCCTACTTCTACTCTTGTAACTGAAGTTCAAAATTGTGATTTTTGTCAACATGACCTTGATCACTGCCATTGATTGCTGATAGGTGTACTATCTTTTACAGAAATAGTACTCAACAAATTACACCAATCTCATATCATGCAGTGCTCTTTGGAAGGTTTTGATATTATGCAATACCGTGTCATTTGTTTTGTAAAATTTGTAAACGACTGCTCATTTCAAATGCCGACGTTCAGGCATCTATTTTGCACACCTTACAAATTTCACATCCCTTTCAGATGAATGGTTACAGTGGTTTGTACATTTGCTCCCAAAATAAGGCTTTGGCCATTTCAGGAAACCGACACTCCCGCTAATCTTCCTTAGTGGTGGGATGAGGCTTTGGCACCCAACCCCACCTTCAGCACAGGTTGTTTTGCTGTGCTCCAATTTAATAATGGCAACTGTACAGGGTGGTACAGTGCTTTCTTGAGAAACACTTAGTTATTTTTGTCCCAGGAGCGAAAGGCTTTTGGTGACTTCTAAATGCACACAGTTAATTCTCTTTCCTGAGTCATTTCACCTAGGAACCTCTGCACTTTAAGAATTCAGATTTAAAACATTTGTTTGTCTTTAAGAACATGTTTTAATCATTTGCATTGACGTAACCTTAAGACAAAGGGTTTCTTTACTTGTTTCTCATGATCCTTTTTGTAATGAAACACAATGATGAAAACACTGGTGAAGCCATAGGTGTTGTCAGTAGAATGTGAGCTTCCTAATGGTTGTTATCTATTATTCAGACACTCTGTTGACCGTGACGGTTAAGCCTCTTTTCTGTTCATGTTTGTGTTTGTTGAGGAGAAGCTCATTTTTTCTTCTCCATTTTAACTGTTGCCTCTACTTGATCACTTTCATTAGAATTTTAATTAGTGGTCATCTGTTCTAAACACAAGTAGAACCCAATTCTGAGATGTAATGATGAGAGAGGAGGAATGTATTCAAGAATGGTAATAATCCCCAATGGGTCATTGGCAAGATGTTGACTAACAGCCCCAGGATATTGACTGGGTAAAGTATTCCTGTAACATTTTCAAATGATTTAGGATCCACCAACTGAAGAGTCCCAGAAAGAGCCCCAGTTTTCCACCCAAGCAACACTCCTCGCTAACTGTTTATGCTCTTGTAGGATGCTTAGGTTTGCCTAGCCACTCATCACATCCACTGAACAGCGGAACATGAGAGATTGAACATGGAAAGCTACGTCTTTTCAGCCAAAAGATCAGGAGGAAAAATAGAAATTGACTGAAAAGTGTTGAAAACTGTAAATTAATCTAACTTAATTGGCACCTTCTGTAATACTAACCAGACTTAACTTGCTTCTGAGATTATTATTTTTAGTTCTGTTCAGCAAATACCCTACATGGTCATGCTCAAGGCCTTTTAAGTGGTAATATCTTCTTAGTTGGTCCTCTACAATATGAATATTTTAGAAGAAAAATATTCAGAAGAGTTCACTAGGAAAAAAACTCAGTGATTCAAAAAAAAAAGTAAAGTCCCCCTGTTGCTACTTTGGCTGGAAATCTGTCACTGTTGTATGCAGGGGAAAAACTACTGTTGTCAGTCAGCAAGCCGTAGATATGAAACAGCAAAATAATTTTAAAATTACCACATTGTGATATGTGAGTAATCCCCCCCATTTCTTTACCCCTGCTATCTGAACAAATTCCAGAAAATCTCTGCTGCTCTGCATAAAATTTCTCTGTCTTGTGTTTCTGCAGAAATTCAGCACAGCCAGTAAGTACGCCGCCTTGCTGATGGACGGGGATCAAGGAGATGACGCCGATGGAGGTTTGGACTGAGAAGAGGAGGAATCAGGTGCCGTTAGAACCAATCAGATCTCCAGATACTCTGAAGTAACAGCACTGAAGGACTTGCTACCCAACTCTTGTCCTACATCTAAAGTGAAAAGCGAAACCATACCCCAAAACCACACTTTTCTCTTATGGACTGTACCTAAACCTAGTGAAATACTGGACTTGTTTTAAAATAGGGGAAATGAAATGTTGAATAAATGACTATAACAAATAAGCGGGGATAAAAAAAAAAAGAATCATGGTCTTACTGCTGGGACACATACAATCTTACACCTTTGCACTTTGGGTGGGAACTTTTAATTTCAGCTAGAGCCTCAGGCAGAATAATGTTTCCATTAGGTTTTGAGTGCTACCTCCATTTAAGAATGACATAGTTAATATTGTACATTCCGAGCTACAAAAGATAACATTACGGCCGCACTATACACATCCACTTCTATATCTATTAAGTTTAGGTGGTGATGTGTCAGTGTAGAGCAAACTGAGAACTTCACCCACTGCAACTGGCCCGGAGGCTCATGTATTTGGAGCAGGTAAGTTACTTTAGCTATGGAGTGAGTTTCGTGATGTAAATCCTATATGATTGGCAGGTATGCCTGATCCATATAGATAGGGTACCACCCTGTGGTGATGACCCATAGTCACTGATGTACTCCAGCCTATGTGCTTCCTAAATTTCTCCCTAAAAAATAAGTTCTGGACAGAAGTGGCATGTTTATACATCTGCAGATAGTTTGACATAGCAGCCTAGTACTGCCTATGAATGCCTTATCTTGTATAAGTAGTAATCAAGAAAAAAGGAGGCAAGATACTCAAGAGGACATTTTCTGAGGAAGCATACTTTTGCCATCTTGAACTCCATATTTGCTTCGAGTTAATGGTTGGATCACTGGAATCAGTGTGTAAAATACCACAGTAAACGTTTGCAACACGCTAAAAGGTTCATAATTATTTTTATAGGACTGACGTTAAAGAACTGTTACTGCAGTGGAGGTTTATCATTATTACTGTCTTGTTTATTTCACTCTGCACATTCTGTTTCATAGTACTGTTGTCACATTAAAACAAATCAGATGTCACTAGGAATGCTAATGTCATAACAGCACTGTAAGCTCCAGGAAGAATGCAAAAAAAAAAAGTTGGAAGTTTTTTGTGTACAAGTCACGCTGTGCCTTGTGAGTCCACAGTTGGCGCTGAACTCTGACTCTGGACTCTTAGCAGTGTGCTATGTGCACAGCAGAGGGGCTCTGAAAGGCCCCACTATTCTCCACTCCCATGAAAATGTAAACAGACTTTCTAGTCCCTACCATGGGAATGTTGGAGTGCTGTAATCAACCCATTATGTTGGTGTTTCAAGAGGGCTTGCGCAACCTAAATGGATGTAAGGAATCCATTACTTAGTCATCCCTCTGGGCTTGTGCAGTGCCACATTCACGTCTGAAATAAACCATACACACATACTCCTTATTTTCCATGCACAAATGCACAAAAGGAATTGTTGGATCAGTGTCACAGGCACATCAATATTTTCTCACCAAAATTCTGTCAGAATGTGTTTCTACCATTTTTCAAATCTAGAAGTAATGCTTTGTTTTGAATTGAATTGAATATTTACCACTGAACACAGATCTCAAAATAGCAAGGCTTTGGCCCAAGAACAAGCCAAGATCTGAAGTGCATCCAGCACACCCTCTGTGTCTGTTTCATCCCTTGTATATGAAACCACCACATTCACATCCCTTTGACCATTTGACCCTCATCTGGACCAGAGCCAAAATAAATTACCCTTAACCCCGCCTGACAAGGCCCATTAACTTAGACAGCAGTCCCCAGGGTGTATCTATGTTCTTAGGTCAATAACGTGGAAACAGACAGAGCCGTGGGATGGTGCTGCTTGAGGGGTCTTGGGAGAACACAACAGGAACCCAGTGTTCCCAGCAAGAAACAGCTGTGCTCACTGTTGTTGCACATCCCCCATGAGAGGAACTTCTCCCCAGCCTTTCATACATTTGCACTGTCTGCATATAGGGTGGCCATATAGACAAGGCATTCTTTGAAAGAAGAACAATACTAACACAACCAAATCCAAATCTGAAATTTACAAAATGTAATTACACAGTAAAATCTCCCTTTAAAAGTTAATGTCATGATCTAAATTGACGTAGGCCTACTGCTGACGTCTAGCCTTGACGGGATGGAACAGTTTACTTCCATCCTCTCCAGCTTCCTCAGTGGTGATTGTTTTAGTGGGGGTTCATGTCATGTGGAGTTTGTTAACGGCAGAGGGCTTATTAGAGAGGTTTGCATGTCGTGTATCTATTGGTGCCACTGGTAACAATGTCTTATTAATATATTTTTAAAGAAACTAATGTCTAATTTTCAAAAAGAGAAAACTCTGAGTACCCCTGAGTCCAGCAGCCACTACACCCCTGGTGAATCATCAACTCCATTGCTTACTATGAATAGGCCTAGTTATGTTCCATTTCCGGCTTTTGTATTTAGTGCTCATAGTAAAACCTAAGGCTGTCCTAAAGTTTGGGCCGGCAACCTGGGAATGGCTGTTGTTTCTTCCTCCTCTTCCTGGTCCACCAGTTTGATTTGCAGTAATTTCTGAGATAGCCACTTGGCAGGCTACCCCAAAACCACTAGACTGTGGCTTAGTAAATGTGGTAATTTAGCAAACCTCTTGTATTCTAGAGCAAAATCTTATTGGTCCTCAAATAGCTATTTTAATGCAAGTCATTAGAGTCATTCCTTGAAGTGTGTTAAAGTGTGTGTTAAAAGTGTCATGTACAATCATGTACAAATAACATTTAGTCAAAATCATGGGCTGCAGCTCTCTTGTCTTCATCAGCAGTGGCCACTGCATGTAACTCTTTACAATATGGCTAGTTTGAAACAGAACCCAAAATATTGTGGCTACATCACTGCAATATTTTGTGGGTAGCACTCTGTATTTTTCTTTTTAAAATATGGAGATACTTATTTTGGACAAGGGCAGCCTTTTCTTCTGTGAGAAAATGTTGGTGTAAATTGCTAGCCATTGCCCCAAACAGTGGCAACACCCAGGGTTGAGTTCTTTTCTGTCTTTGGTCAGCAGCCATAAAATTTGGACTTAAAATATACATGGAGGCATGTTGACTGAATACCTAAACAACAATACAGAAAAATAGCCAGAGTTCACTGGCCTCAGCCTTCCAACAATAATCCTTAGTGTCAGGAGTAAGTGCTGACTGCAATGGTTCCGTATCAGTGCTATTTGGATTGTACACTAATAGTGGAGGTTGGCTTTGAAGTCTACAATCCATCAGTGTAACAGGGATTTCTGAAGGCATAACCTCTTCGAAGACACCTCATAACATTTTAACATCTTCCATTTGCGTTCTTAGTTCCACTGGATCTTTTGGAATCCTTACCAAAGGGGCTCCTCTGTCCCTCTACTGCTCTCTGGTGATCTGTGGGTTACTATGATGCTCTGTATATTGACAAAAAAAAAACTCATGTTTCAACAGGAGTTTGTGTGGGTTTGCACATCTTGAGTTCACAGCCCTCTTCTCTTAGGAGTATATTTGTTCTTGCCCTTATATAGTCTCAGAGCACATCTTTGTCTTTCATCGGCTTATTTTGGTCTCAGTGTCACCCATAAGCACAACTTTCTCATCTGTCCTGAGACGGACCCCTCTTTTTTTTGTTTTTTGTTTTTTTGGGGGTTTGTGTTTTTTTCCTCTACATCACCTCTGACCAACATTAGCTCTAAAAATACCAGAGGCCCCTGACAGATAAAGACAGACTAGAGGACAGGCAGATCTCTTCCTGCCATCCAGGCTTCAAGCTGCATACTTTGGCTATTAACTTGTATGAAATACTGTGAACTATGCTTTCCCCCCCCCAAAATTTCATTCTTGGCCTGAAGTTGACCCCACTGTGCTTTTGTATCGGTCATTCTTGCAATCTCAGAACCAGCACCCCAGCAGTGGAGGGTTCCATTAAGAAAGATGTCAGATTGTCTGCTAAATACCATTCCAATAACAAAAACAGAGCTCTGGAATTCTAAGAGTAATCATGGTAGTTGGTCCAAGACAGTCTTATATTCAACTACATACATTTCTTCCAATAAAAACTGCACTGAACTTGTCAACTGTGACTAAATATGTTACCTAACAAAGGCTTCTGGCAAGAGTTTATCCCTGCTACAATAGGAAGTAGTGATTGAGATATGCTGCTAGTAGTCTAAATGGCCATCAGGAGTGTGTTAGCTATACTAACGTGGCGCTTTGGGCTCAGTGTTGGTCTGTTCCTAGATCTGAATGGTGCTGTGTTGTCTGCAGAAAGGCATAAACGCCACCTGTAGCCCCTTCGCTTCCTGCTTTCACTGTCGCCAGGAGGGGGTGGGGAGTGAGGGGGAGGGGGAAACTGGGATCTTTTAAGCATGTCTGGAATTTGCCTTAAATGGGGGTACAGTTCTTAAAGTCCCCCTTTATCTCCAGCCCCACAATCTACTATGCAGAAGAAGTCGAAACACGACCAAATCGAAGAAATGGGCCCATGAATTATGTAATGGCAATAGTAGTAATCTATATGCGCTCCCTGTCCTCGTACTTTACAAAAGCTGAGGAATAGGTATCAAGCAGATTCCTCCAGGTACAAACAGGAGCAATAGAGCAGCAATATAGAGCTTCATGAGCTTCAGTGTTGCACTTGGCCACTCGTAGCTCAGCTGCCAGAGCGTGAGGCTGCCAGTGCACACAACCACAGGCAGAAAACACTGGCTCTGTTCTATAGGGCTGTGGTCGAGTGGTTTGGGGGGAGTTTCCTGCAGTTTTATGTTGAAAAATGCGTGTGTGTGTGTGTGTGTGTGTGTGTGTGCGCGCGCACACTTCAGCACATCAGTGGCCTCCTCACAGGAACATGAAGGACAGAAGAAACCTCAGGCAACTGCGTTGTTTGCTTAGAATTATGTGTATAGAGACTGCCATGAGAAAAAAAAACTTTACTAATGGACCAGTGTAGCAGAGGAAAAAATATAGAGAGTTGGCACTCATTTAAAGTGTGTGTGCATGTCAAACGCAGCAGGAATGTGTGTGTGCACTGAGCACAATGAGAGACTGAAGAGCTGCACATGCACTTATATGGCAGAGAGAAGGAATAAAGAGGTCTGAATATAAGCAATTCCTTCTGTGTGTTTGAGACGGGGGAGAGAGGAGGAGGCAAGGCGATGGAGGAGTTGGCTTTGGGTTGGGTTGGGGGGTAGGAGTTGTGAGTATTCGGCGGCCCTCAGCAGGGGAAGCATGGGGCTGAATGAGAGCCAGGAAAAGGGGAAGGGCCTCGCTGTCTCCTCCGACAAAAACAGCTGCGCCAGTGTGCTCAGGAAAACAGCGCCTGAGACTGGGAGAGGGAGAGGGGGATCGGGGAGGCACAGAGGAGAGAGACCGTGTGTGTGAGTGTGTGAGTGTGTGTATGTACATACATGTGTGTGTGAGAGAGGCTAAGTGTGAAGGACAGAGGGGCCAGCACGGGTCCAGATCTCTATATGGGTTGCGTCCTAGGAGGGGATTGCTGCGAGGACGAGCTGGAAGCGGCACCGGTCAGCAGGTCAGGCAAGCGGAGCAGTCCTGAGCGCAGCAGCAGCATGAGGCTGACCAAGGTGAGCTGCTGACCATGGCTGTGGCTGGCTATGGGCGGCTATGGGTTTACACAGACTACTACACTTTAGATCACTGAGTTTGTGTAATTTCTACCCATTCAACAGTGTTATCTTTCTTACTGGATTGTTTGCAGTTGTTGAGTTTGCTTAGTGACAGCTTTGTGGATGGATGCTGATGTTCTTGGAAATCAGTAACACATAAAGAAAAGAGCTGCGTGCATGAATTGGCTGGAGAGTATGTTTATGGCGGGTGTGAGTAAGTCTGTGTGTGCGTGTGTGTTTGCGTGCCTGAGAGGCTGAAATCCCTTGCGGCTGGCTCACATGTTGTGCAGCGTGGGAATGCTGAGCCCTGGGTATGATGTCAGAGGCGAGAGCCTGACCCCATCCAAGGGGATCAGGTCATTAGAGGGGGGCTGTCAGAGCCCAAACACTTGGTCTCCCCCACAGTCACCACACCGTCTCTGTTCTGGGCAGCCAAGGTTCCATCATGGCTTACATCAACATCCAACAGCTGACCAAGACACAATGGTCTTTAGTGTTTCTGATGACACAGTAGATGTCATGTAACAAACTTTCACAGCAACCCACCCATGTCTGGATTTAAAACCCAAGTTTGAGACACATCATATGAATGGGCCAACTTTATCCTCGCCCTTAATTTACTGATGCATGGATAACAAGTTAGTAGCTAAGCAATGAAATGGCAAAGCCCTGTTTGTGCAAGACAACACAAATGCCAGAAGCATTGTCTGCGTCCAAGCACAAGGTTGCATTCTGTCATAGTATTACATACACAACTCCCAGGGAGAGACACAAGCTTTTTGTTAGACTCTTGGCTGGATGTTTCTGCTCCATTCTGGTGTGGAGTTTCATAGTCAATGCTAAGTACCTCAAGTGGAGGACGCCAGACCAGTTTGACAAAAGGGCCATTTCAGACACTTGTGCGGCAGCACCAAGAAGAGAGTTGGCCAGGGGACTCGTCTCCGCTTGGGACTGATTGTTGTGTTGTTGTGACTACCTCTCTAAACTCCTCTTCCTGTCTGTGGAATCAGTGTGCACCTACTGTGCATGGCACCTATCTCCATCTGATCTGCTGATGGCTCTGGCACACACTGTGTTGTCTACAGTCCTGTTTACTTTGCTCATCTACTGTTTCTATGCTCCTCAGCTTGACTTTCAAGTGGGCTAGTCAGGCAGGACAGTTTGTGTCTGTCGTCTGAGATCTGCACAAACAGCAAACATGAGATGCATCTCTCAGGTCACGGCTGATGATGTTTACGCTTGACATTGCAATTTTACGATAGTTGTGTCTGTCTGGTTTAAACAATGGCTACTGACTGTGGAGGAAATCAGATGTTGCCTCTTAGTGCACTCCAGGGACTCTCTTTCCCACACAGTGCCCCCTCAGTGGAAACGGTAACAAACTGTGCTGCCACACAATCTGTTTCTTCCATCCATGCGACATCCATATGGCTTACTGTTGGCAAATCCTTGGAATGACAAAACTTTAACAAGTGATACTTTACTGCAACCATATTCCACAAACATCCACAATAAACATCCTGTGGGAAAGGGGGAGGTCAAGGTATAAATAGGCCCTTGCGATTCTCAGAGCACAGGGACTCTTATTCAAACACAGCCCAGTGGCACATACTCATGCCTAAACACTACTAGACCACAGACTAGAAATACTACCAATGTTGTATGAATGAGCCAGAAATGTACATGTCTGGAAAATCCAGGGAGAGATTCAAATGTTACAAGTATGCTATTACAGTATGCTATTACAACAATGGGTAAAATGTATTTATTATACAACTAATTGATATAACCAGTAATTTGGGAGGTAAGTGTGTGTGTGTGTGTGTTCAAGAGCAGGATGGAATGTGTTATGAGGGGTTCTAAAGGGGAAGAGGAAAGCCACTCTCATCCTCTCTCCCACCCACAGTCTGCCACAACCACCCTAACAAAGCCATATCCACCCAGGTCACAAAAACATACCGTAAAAAATGGGCAGAAACTATTGGCTTTCCTTCTCTTTAGAATATAAGCATCCCTCTGGTCATGGCCAGAGCCAGTGTTTTTGTGGAGGTTAGGAAATGTTTGCGCAATGAGCTAGAAGTTGGCACGGTGAACGGGGGAAAGGGTGATGGAAGGGGATATGATTCAGCAGGTTATTAAACACCCCCAAAAATCAGAGTAAATATTCCCATGGATTGTTCTTATCATTGAGCCCTCACGTGCTTCAGTATTTTTGTGTGCATTTTCATTCCGTCCCTCCCACCCTTCTCTCCACACAGCTGGACCTTATCAGTCTCTGGCTGGACTTTATTACACAATCATTCCTCATGCTGCACAGCTCCTCCCCTTTGCCAAGCCCTCCTCCCTCCTCCTTATTTCCTTTTTAGCTAATGTATCCAAAACACACACACACAGACACATTTTCCAATCAGCGTCTCATGTTTAATTTGAACATTAATATTAATCTGTTCTGTGTTTATATATGCTCTATCAAAGAAGCCGAAGGCTAGACAAAGCCCTTTAATAGGGCTGGCAGTGATTAGGAATGATTGTTGGTGGTGGGGACGCATCTTTATGCCCAACTCAAACAGTCCTTTATTTTGTGTTGGTGTATAACTGCTAAGAATAGTCTCTCAAACAACTTCAGCCTTCATTCCTCAGTCTCATTGTTTTCCTATTAGGTTTCCTATTTGTGTGTGTGCTCATACACAGCACATGTTACTACAGTGTTGTGTTGTGTTGCATACCCAGGCAGAGAATGGCTGAGATCATTGAGAATTCATATCCGTGTGCCATCCCCCCATCCCCTTTCCTCCTCTCCTCTGACTAGTGCGTCCCTGTTTCCTGTCTGCCCTGGTTGGTACCCCAAGTCTTGTTTTCCTAAACTCTCCTATGGCTTGCCTTTTCCCCTGTCCCTCCTTCGCCGCACCACTGCCACCACCGCTGATCCATCCTCCTCTCCTGGCCACCCACCCCCTCACCCCCCTCCGTTCCTGATCCTGCCAAGAGGCCTGCAGACAAATAAACGTCCAAGCTCCCGCACTTTTAATCTACGCCGGAAATTCCATGGTGCTTAGTCTCTTTTTTCTCCTTCTTCTTTTTGGCGCACCATTTCCTTGGCTGGACTAAATGACTCCATGTTGTTCTGGGATTTAGTCCCGTCGTATAGCCACTCTCAGAAACATGTCAGTGTGCTCCACTGGAAGGGGCCAGGCACACTTAGAAGTGCCGGGGAGTCACATACTTGAAAGTTCTAATCTTTGTTATGAATATAGACACATTTTGACTATGTGAGGACCGATTTAAAAAAAAAAAAAAAAAAAAAAAAAAAAAGTGAAGAAAAATATGTAATCATCACAAGATGCCTCAATGCCAAGAGTAGAGCCAGTTTTTCATTTAGCTGGACATCTTAATGATTCACCCAATGGAATTCTACATTGCATGATTTCACACGAAATGTCAATAAAGGAATTGGTCAACTATTGTTTTAGTAAAGTGGAAGAATTATTTTTACTTTTCTGGCATTGTGCATGTTGGCACTTTTGCACAAAAATATAAAATAAAATAAATATTCTAATAAAAATAAATAATATATAGACTACGCCCATAATGTTTGAGACCCTGAAACTTATTTATTTTTCTACAAGAAGTCATGAATATGACACACACAGCCTATATTTTGATACCTATTTGTGTAATATTGACTCACAACTCCACGGCCTAACGGGTAGATACCATAGGATGTCCATTCACTCTGCTCAGACGTGTTTACTCTGTTTAAACACGAGGTGTCAGTATTGTCTTCCAGCTCAAGCCACTGCTGGGTATGGGTGGAATCAAAGGTGCTCGTTTGAAGTTGATCATTCTATTGCCTTCATATGGCACCAATAGGACAGGGCATCAAAATGCAAACCACTTAAAGCTAGCCCACTGATTTTGCATAGTTAATATATGTCTATGTTTGGATAATCAGTACTATGACAGTGTGATGTCATTCATTTTTAGCAATGCTTTTTGACATCAGGCCTAGATCAATTCTTAATAGTCCTTCGTCCACGTAATATTTGTCTCTATTATCCTTCGTTTCTACATTCTACATCTACGTCTCAAATATCCAGACTGATTAAGACTAGACATTTCATTGAGCGATAAACACCAATTTGTGTTGGGGTGGGAATGTGTGAGGGGATGATTTAAGGAGCCACAAGTAGGCTACTTCCACAGATACTATCTTCATGAAAACCCTGTCAGTGTTTCAAACCAATCATATGGTTATCCCTCTTTCACATTATGTTCACATAGCCAATCGCATAGTCCATTTCCAGTAATACATTCCTCAATCGTCTTTTCCTTCATGGCTCCACCCCATAGTCAGAGAACTCAGATACCAAAGAAAACAAGAAATTCGACAGTGGTAACTACGCTTGCACAGCCTGTGGGAATGTAGAAAAAGTCCCTAATCAAGCATCTGCTCCAGGTGGCATCAATAACAATACAAAATGAATAAGGTAAGATTTTAGGAACTAATATTATCAAATTCTTTACCGTAGTCGTTATAAATAGACTATATTAATTCCTCTTGTATTTCTGTTAATGTCACAAAATCTTAGTAAAGTTACTATTAAAGTGAAACGGATAATTTAGTCCTCTGTCTGTCATGTGGGTATACAGCAGAATACTAGCCTATGCGTTAAATTGAATCTACTTAGCATCCTCCTGCCTGTTGCGCTGCCACGCCATCGGAGGTGATGGATCAGTAGCCTAACTGCGGGGACCGAACTTCTGCATATAAATGTTATTATTGAAGATTTCTCTAACAATGTAACAAAGTCAGAAATTCAAATAGGTCCCCCACTTTGACGTTCTGTGCGACCTGCGTCGACATGTTTTTGTTGAACTTCATCGGACACTTGCCTGTAGGGTCTCCACGTTTTTCGTGTTCTGAAACAGTTGAAAGCTAAACACTACGAATACGTCAGACATGGCGTAATATGTCCGACGTTTGTGAGGGCAGGGTGTTGTGTTAGCTGTTATGACTTACATAACTAGCTATAAATTAAATGCTTTTTATTGTTAAATCCTCATTGCTGTCTTTAAATCGGTTATGCCTCCAAATGCACTCGAATCCCCAAGTGCGAAAATAAGTATATTTTAACCTTTGGTCAATCTAAGTATGAAACAGATGAAAACCTAGCAAGTATAACCTCTTCTCTCAGTCTTGAGTATGTTCGAAGTAGTTACCAACTATTCAATGTTTATAAATGTCTAAATCAACGTTTAAGCTGTATTCTTAATTCTACATGCTCAAACATCACTGAAAAGAACAACCGACGTGTATTAGAATTGGTTGGGGGTGGGGAAGGAAGACCAGTGATTTACATATAAAATTCTATTATAGCACCATGACGACATCTCGATAGTTCATTAATTTGTAAAATGTGTATATTGTCCGAAAGACCAAAGCTAAAAGCTTTGGAAGAGGGTGTGGATGTTGTATTCTCTAGGAATTTGTCTTGAAGAATTTGTCAGACATTAAGAGGCATTATGAGAAGTTCCTGAAATGCCATGTTTTTTTCTCAAGGGACCATTTGTAAACACCAGCAGGGACATGTTGTTTGTTTGGATACCACAGAACTGCACTGTGCACACACTGACATTTGGCTTTGTGCTGCCAGATCTTGATGTGCAAGTTGCCAGTTCATTACTGTCATTCCATTTAACAGGTGGAACACCGTAAAGCTAGGGTGTTCTAGCATCAGATTGCTGACCCCAGTGCATGTCTGTATACACAGGCCATCATCATCATCTATCAAGTGTGTGCAAAATAGGTTGATGAACAGAGCCAGCACACGTGGCTTTCCAGGTGTATTATCCATTCTAATTGATGCAGTAGACTATAATGGGGAAAGTTAAAGTGGGCTGCAAAGTCAGACAAGACCCTGCTTGCATGTATTTGCAATGGGTTCCCCACCTTAAATATGTTAAACATCTATGCAATTCCCAGCTCTGTCCTCCATCTTCTATCCATATACAAATTTATCAAACAATTTGTGCATATTTAGTGTTTCTTTTTTATTATTATTTTTTACATGTATGTTTGTTTTTATGTCTTAGCTGTTTATCAGATTTTTCTTCTACTTTCTCAAGGTCTCATGTCAACTTTGTCATGTTAGAACACTTAAAGGAAACCCTTTTATATTTGGCAACATGATAACATTGTTTGGTCTTTTCCTTGATAGCAGTGGACTGTGTGACGGCACAGTTATTTTTGTTCACACGTCAAAGGTGAACAGCAGCATGCAGCTCAGGAGACAACAGCCAAATGTGATCAGTAAAAAGGAATGTTTACGGATTGTAAACACCAGTTAATAGTACTGCTGCTCTGTCTTAGAACATGAGTCTAGGGATGAGTGTGGAAGTGGGTTTGGGCTTTATGTGTTCATCATTACTTGCTGTGGCGTCCTGAGGTGAGCTTGTTGAGGAGAGCTGGACAGGAAGTGTGTAATGGTGCAAACGGTGACCTCACCACTGGAACAGGCTGTCTCTGTTCCCTCTGCTGGCCTGCGCTGTGTGTTCCACCCTTGAGACACACACCAACTTAGTTTGATGGGAGTGGGCTGGCAGGAAGGACGTATGTGCAGTTGCACACACACACACACACACACACACACACACACACACACACACACTCACACATACACACATTACACATCAACCACAGTTCTGATACACTGACTTATTTCAGTGTAGAGCTTGCAGAATACCTATGATGGTAGTCCAACTCTTGAGGTGGTATTAATTAAGATTATATTTCCAATTGTCATGCCCAAATGCATGTGGAAAAGAATTAAATCACATGATTAAACAGATTTCATGCAAGTTTTGATTGAAAACAGGCATGAATTGTCACAAGATAATTTTTTCCAAATCTGTAGATCTTCAGCTGCATCACTAATTTACAAGTTGGGTGATCATTTGCTTGCTGAAACAAGAGCCCTGTCTAGCCAAACATTTATTAATCAAAGTCCACAGAAGTCTCTGACAGAGGCCAACATGTACTAGAATGCGATGACTTGCCTTCAAAGTGCTTAAGTTTGTGTTGTTTGAGTCTAATTAATTATATCCAAAGTGTTTATACATGCAGTACATTGACAACCATTCTGTTGTCTGTGAAGGTGGTATGCTATTGCTCTGTGATTAGGAGCTACAGATTAGGAGATGCTGCTCTCTTGGAGCCATGAGAGTGGAGTGTGGTCGTAAGTCAGAAGTCAGAGAGGAGGCCACATAATGCACACAGTTGTCCAAAGACAGTGCTATTTATAGAGGACAGAGGAAGGATAGAGGAGCATTGGAGAGAATGTGTGTGTGTGTGTGTGTGTGTGTGTGTGTGTACGGGTGGGGGAGAGCGAGAGAGAAAAAGAGAGAGAATGAGTGTTTATGGCGCTCTGTTCATTTAATGGCTCCTCCTTTCACTTTCAATCCCTTCTCTGTTCTTTCATTGCTCACGGAAAAGATGGAATGTTTTCCCCCTCCTTTCCACGGAAGGAGCTCAGAGACGTGGTGGCAAAAACAGCCCAAAATAAGGGAACAGACCCCACTAGTGTTTTCACGGATGCCCAGAGTGTTGCCCCAGTGCCGAGGGGGACTGTGAAGCGGAACCCAGTGCTAGCCTGGAGTGCTACACCCAGGGCTGGGTCAGTGTAAGCCTAAGAGGACGGGGTGGGGTGGTCACAGGTGAGGGCGTGTGGAGGATAATATGTTGTCATTCTGAGGCCTGAGAGCCAGGGTGGGAGCCTCTGTGGCTACAGGAGAGGTAAGTGGGGCTTTTAGCGTGTCTCCCACTCTGAGTCTCAGTGCTATTCCTGAGCAGGGCACGGGGGCTGGATAAATGGGGACTTGTTGGAAAGCATTTTGTGCCATAGCAAGAGATGTCAGCGTTTGCTGTGGGTTGTCTTATGTACCAGAGGTGAGGAGTCCACTGCAAAATGTCAAAATATAGAGTAGAAGAGGAGAATGGAAATAAATTAAATACTCTAAAAAGTAATCTCTGAGTTTAGAGAAAATCAGAAATAGTAACTTTGTGAAAAAAAGAATGTGAATGTGCTTTTCCCTTGAAGTGATGAGACATTCTAGATAACAGCTGCTTTTTCTCCTTTCTGTCTTCTCTTTATTCGTTTTCTCCTTGTGTCACTCGCTCATTTCTCTTGTCTGCAGCCAAGGGATATTCATCCTTCAGTCCTTCACTGTTTTCATTTACTGACCCAAAAAATGTTGGAGTTCGTTTTCAGTATGAGGGGACAGTGACCCAGTGAGAACATTGGATCATTTAAAGGTCGTTGTATCATGTTGAAGAGTCAGACAGAGATTAGGAATGTTGCTTGGCTTGGTGCTTGTGGTTTGTTTTTTGTTTAGATGTAACTCAGATCTTCACATGAAAGAGTGACAAACAAGTATATTGGACACTGGTTACCCAGCGTCTGCTTGGACTAGACGGAGAAAAATGGAAAGGTCATGAAATGATCAAAAACAATGAAAACATCCTGTAAGAACTGCCTCCCCCCAAACACACAGATAAATCTTCCTTGAACGCATAATGTAGGAAAATGTCTTTTTTCATTCCCTTCTTCTGCATTTTTCCTGCCTTCTTCTCTCATTAACAAGTGTGCACACACACACACGTACATATGCACACACAAACTAGACTTAGAATAAACAGAAAGAAGAATCCAGAAAGCGGTCTCTTTTTGGTTCTGTGCACATGCTTGCTTGCTTGCTTGTTTTGAAGACCTTGTGGTGTATCCAGAAGGAAGGTGTCATGAACTGTTACACAACATACCACAAGGTGTTGCCTTGAGGCGAACAGGCTTTTGCTTTGATTGGCACATAATTACAAGGGAACTCTATGGAGACATCCAAACAAAAGCCACTATCCTCAGGGTCACTCAGATGGCTTATGACAGAATGAATTTTCTTTCTGAGTTCTCTCTTGCTAAAAGCTGCTTGTTTTGTTTGTGCACAGGTGGGGAAGGGCGAACCACATGTCTTCAAGGAGAAGGCCTTCAAGAAAAAGCGTCAGTGTGGGGTGTGTCACCAGAGCATCGACAGCCTTGGCTCCTTCTGTCGAGGTGAGAAATCCAACCCACCACACACACACAGGCACACTCACACTCCAGAGTCTCTCTCATTGCTGATCAGCTCAAACACTAAGTCTAATTTAGTCATTTGACTTGTGCCACGTTAGGAATGTTCCATTATGTAAGCCTAAGTAAGAATTCTCATTCTCTCTCTCTTTCTCTCCATCAATACAGTGTGCAAAACAGCCACACACAAGAAATGTGAAGCAAAGGTAAGATTTTCCTTTATAATCCATCATGAAAAATATCTACTGCCTTAAAACCATTATGTGGTTCACCCATGGGTCTTCCCCCATGCCTCTCTTTAAATCAACTCTAAGTCCTACTTTGCATGTGAGTTGCTCTGGCTGCAGCCCCCTCCTCTGTCAGACATGTCGCTGCTTCAGGATTGGCTGTGCTCAGGGCAGTGGTGTGGTGGCCGTGGGTGCGCTCGCTCGTCTAAAAGGCCCCACTCTGTTGGGCTGGGGAGCTGCCATATGGCCGCACCCAGAGCCCCACACTGCCGCTGGTGAAAGAGGCATTGATGAGAGAAGCGCATGCCAGCTCCAGGCCAAGGAGGAGGCTTGGCAGTGGGGGCCGTGGCAGAGGTCGGCTCTGACTAGAAGACATTGACGAGACACAAGCAGCTAGAAACAAGTTGGCTAGGATGTAGGGAGGATGTGCTGGTGCAGGCTGTGAGTCCTCTAATGCTGCAGCAGCAGCTCACAGAACTGAAGCTCTCCCAGAAAGAGTCGGAGAGAAGAGTGATGTTCAAAAGTTTCATGAAAATACTTTATACAAAAGAACTCAAATTCACCCAACTGGTGGTGGTGGGGAGAGAGTTGGGGATATCAGTTTGAAGACAGCAAGAACAGGTATGTTAAATATTATAATACAGGTGAACACAAATAACGAATGATGTAACGTTCGAGCCCTACTGGTAGAGCTTTCACTAAACCTTTAATTTCTTAAGCAAACCAGTGAAAGCTGGCGAGTCCTGTCCTCCTCCCCCCTGGCTGTGTGTGTCTGTGTGCGCTCAAGCTGAGCCAGGCACATACATCATGACAGTACGTCTCCGGGCTGGCAGGCCAGATTTGCGAGTGTGCTTTGGTTGCCGGGAAAGGCGCAGCCCCCAGCTTTTTGGTCCAGGAATGGAGTGTGTTGTTATTGTTTGTCACACACACAGAGACACACACACCCCTCCTGCTTGGTGACCTCAGCCCAGCCAGTGTAGGGCCCTCCTGGATGTGATAGCAATCAGCTCAGCCCAGGAAGGGTGAGGTTGCTTCATCAGGGACTGTGTGACTTTCGAGCACCTCGATCAGCCTTGGGCCCACAAGTTAGAGCCAAGAGCAAGATTTCTCTATGGTTTGCAGAACTGCTTGAAAACACTAACTCTGTGTGTCCCAAAGTCATTATGTAACTATCTTTTCACAGTGAGAAATGTATGAGAACAGTCATTTGGCTGTCATGACGAGATGAAAGTCATGCTTTGGGTAGATAATGGGCTGTCTTGCAAACCACTTAAATACAGAATATGACAGGGGATTACATTCTCAGAAGATGCATAGACAGTATTTTCACTTGGCATCCTACTGAAGTTGACATCTTGATGTCTGTTCCCCTTTACCGCCTCTAAGGCCATCTGAAGCTCTCAAATGTGGGAACGGGTTCAATGAGTGAACTCCTAACTGATTTACTGGCCCATATCATTGCTATCTAAAGTCCTGGTATGGAGGATCATCTGAACGATGGGAAAGAGGTGCCTGATGGGCCTGGCGCTCTGACTGCAGAATTTGTCTTTGTCGAACATCTGGCTGCACTCAGTACTCAGGTCATGACTCTAAAATCTGTGTCAGTGCCTTTCCAAATTAATTTTATATTGAATACCATGAAATGGCAGTGATTTTAAGAGGTGTTTAGAGGATTTTTCAAGGTCAATTTTGAGGCAGAAGATCTTACATAGTCAAACTAGAGGTAAAAGATGTTCAACAGTTCAACAGTACAACAGTTCAAAAAAAGACAGGGATATAATTTCTTGAATTTACCTTAACAATGTGTTCATTACTGTTTAATTGACTATTAAGATAATTCAATGGTTGAGGTCTGTTGCATTGACTGAGAAACTATAGCTGTGTATCAATCTGTAGTCTGTGTTGTAACCTCTTCTCCAGCATGCTGAATTAAGAAAAGAGCATTAATTGACACCATAACCAGTCAATTTTGGGGGGGATTTACTGAGAAAAATTCTCCTTGCTCATCTGGGAGAATGAGTCAGTGTCTCCCCTGGTCCAGCTGTTACTAATTCATGTGGGGCACTCTAAGCACCGCCAGTGTAGCCATGGTGACAAAGCGTCTTGACTTGTACTTCAGTGGGCATTGATATGCGGAAAGCCCCTTGACAGTGTTTTCCGTCAGCGCTCCCCCTTCCTTCCTTCCTGACTGGAGTGGAGAGGAGTTGACCTGTCGTCTGTGCTCTTCCCCCGCACGTTTGTCTGGCATCCACATGCTTACGTCGACTTGGACCACAACGAGGGGCCCAGAGTAACCGCTGACTGACTCCTCTCTGATTCCAGACATGCCTTTGAAATCTCTGAGATCTACACATCTCTACATCGCACTCTCACACTCACTCACTGGCACACACACACCAGCAATCTCAAGTTCACACACACAGCAGTTTGCCAAACTGTGTTGGAGAATGCTGAAGGCCTTATCATTGCAGCAGAGTGGAAAATAACGTCCCAAAGAGAGAGAGAGAGAGGGAGGGCAAAGGATTGTGGGTAGGGGTGTGCATCCCATCACATGCAGCCTGGTGAGTTAGGAAAGGACTATTTCCACCTCCCTGTGTGGAAATATTGTCTAGTATTCCCCCTCCATCCAGGGAACTGTGGTGGCAACAGCAGCAGGATGAGAGTAGATAGGAAGTGGACGTGACGCTCACAGGCCCAGACGCTCCTGCCAGTAACATGACTCATGCTCTTCCCCCTAACTCCTGTGCTCTTGCCCCGAACTCCCATGTTTACATGCTCTGCTAATTACTGTGGCACCAGGATTGCAGTTATAGCCCACTTTTCCACCCACACACATGTCTACATGCTGAGTTTAGATGCTGGGGATGATACGAGTGCTGGCAGTGCATTGGTGTGGGCAGAGAGGTAGAGGTGCTAGCTTCTCAACAGCTCATTTGCACTGCTGCTCAGCTAGCAGTGGTATTTCCCAGTTAAATAAGACTTTGGTCTCTACAGCATAGTTGAAAGGAATGATGAGAGGACAAATAAAGAGTCCATCCAGAGAGATGGGATCAAAGACAGAGTGTTGCTGCGTCAGGGTAAGCTAAAGCCCAAAGGTAACAGCTCCTCATGTTTATATTCTGGCCGAGAGAGACGGGGAGGCAGATGTCTGCTACACTGGAGCTCTGACTCCACAACGGGCAGAGTCAGGGAGACCCACAAGGGAGGAGGGGGAAAATCAGAAATCTCTTTGATACAGCACTGGCTGGCCTCCATGGGATTTTCCACTGCTTATATCTGTTTATCTTGCTCTGTTTATTGCTGTCTCTGTTATCTGTTTGTTTATGTTTGTTTATTTCTGTTCTGTACCCTCAGTTTTTTTTTTTTAGATCACTGTGTAGCGAGGAAAGGAAGTTGAGCTGATGCTGTAGGGGTGGGATGTGTGTGTATGTGTGTGTGTGTGTGTGTGCGTGCGTGCGTGCGTGTGTGTGTGTGTGTGCGTGTGTGTAGGGGGAGGAAGGCAATTCCAATGAGCCGTGGCCATTATTTCACCTGGCAACAAGTCAGAAGTAACATGTACTAATGATGGTGTGGGACAAGGAAGGAGGAGAACCTCAACAAAGAAAGAGAGGGAGAGGGAGAGGAGGGGAGAGGCTTGATGTTACGTAAGCTGTAGCCCAGTCCTGAAGAGGCGGCTTAGCGTGGTAGTTCTCATCATATGACCAGTTTGGCCTTGTCATACGTAGTGTTTTATTATGTGCAATGGGCTGGTGCTCAGGGCAGCGGCTGAGGTCAACTCAAAATGTTCTGTTGGGAAATCAGCAGTAATAGCGCTATCCCAGCGGAGGAGGACGCCGAGGCTGGAATGAATGCCCAAATTGGCAATGGTTTCTCCTCAGGCAACCAGAGGAACGAAACAGGACATCTTACACAATAAGTGTTTGTCCAGCGTGCTCACAGGCAGGCTCTTGGCAGGCGTTTTACAGTGTGGTGGTTAGGATGAGTGGAGCCAAGCCTGTGCATGCACACAGCCCTAGCAGTGCCACTAGAGGTTGGTGTATGATGTGGAGGCCTGGTTAAGGTTGACAAAATTGGCTGAGACTCTGATGCAGAGGTCATAGGTCATCCAGTATCGTCACTAACCCAACTGAGGTGTCTGGCTCACCAGGCAAGTCCACATACCAATCATATTAATATTCTGGCCCTGGAAGATATTCTCAGGGAAACAAGTCCAATGTGTTGCACATTATCATTTATTAGCTGAAGTAATAAGTAATGCATCCCACTGGTGTCACTTCAAGTGCTGGACAGTGTCCAGTGTTCAGGATTCTGTCAGAGGAGATGGGAAAGGAGGGAGGAAAGCCTTCTTTCCGTTCTGTATTTCTGTCTTTCTCTCTCTCTCTCTCTCTCTCTCTTATCCTCCAGCTGGTTCTCTTCCTGTGCACCAGGTTTGGCCAGCTGCTCTTCTGAGGCAGTGTGCCAGCCACCACCTCCAACCCCCCTCCCCTCCCTCCCCTTTCTTTCCTCTCTCCTCTCCTCCTCCCCACACCCCTCCGTCTACACTTATCTTTCTAATGGTGCTGTTTACATGAGCTGCCCCGTCCTCCGTACAACCCCCCCCCCCCTTAGTCTTTCTCTGTCCACCCATTCATTTGTCAGGCTAATACTCTTACATGTATGTAGTCATGATTTCCTTTTGAGCCTTTTTCTGTCAGGCAGGATCCATACAGGGTTTTCTCCTTACATCCCTGTAATTCTTGGTCATATGTCTGATCATTTCTCTGTCAGCACTTACACTGACCCTAGGAGAACTGAAATTTGAACTGCCATACTACACTGCACTGCATTACAAGGGAAGTTAACATTCAGAGCTCACACTTTAGGCATCTGCCTTCACCTAAACTACTTAATTTGAACCATGCACACACACACACACACACACACACACACACACACACACACACGGAGTGTACATCATCATCACTCCTGAGTGCCCCACAAAAGGTTCTAAACAGTGATCACTGTTATCCCTGTGACTGCCATGCAGAACCATCCGTCCGGCCAACAACAGCAGCTTCAGCCCCCTCCTGGGCCTGCAGCCCCCCAGCAAGGCGTGACCAGCCCCCATGTTGCTGTCTGAGTCTGAGTATGAGGCGGCCTGCAGCAGCCCAGCCATGCACTTCCTGTCCATGCGCAGCCCATCAGAGAAGCGGTGGGGAGGGGGGCTGGAGGGGGTGCAATCAGGGGCCTAGTGGGAAGAAAGCTGGGTAGAGACAGGAGTTAGAAATGGGAAAGAGGGGGTAGGGGAGAGAGAGAGAGCAAAAGTAAGGGAAAGCAAGTTTGTGTGTGTGGTTGTGTGTGTGTGTGTGTGTGTGTACTTGTCTGTTGGGCATGCGCAAGTGTTGGCTCAGGAGATGGAATCTGGCATGTTTGCTCTGGCGTAATGCTCCCCCACTGCTGGCCCCTGTGCTGGGAGAGAGAGAGCGTGAGATGGGGGAGGAGATAGAGAGAGAGAGAGGAGAGAGGGAGAGAGAAAGGGGAGAGAGGAAGGAGGGAGAGAGAGGGGGATTGGAGGTCAAGGCAAAGGCTGAGTCTGAATGTGGATACTGGGGGAAGGGGGGAAGGGAGTGTTGTGGAACTGCCTGGGCCATGATAGATGTGAGGAGGAGGATGTGGAAAGGCAGAGGAAGGCTCAGAACATTCAGAGACATATGGAACCTGAATATACACTAGGAACTCCAAATTCAGAGACGTATGGAACCTGAATATACACCAGGAACTCCACATTCAGAGACAAATGGAACCTGAATATACATTAGGAACTCCACATCAAATCTTCACAAGTTCTAGTTCCATCTCTTCATTTATTGTTTCTGTGTGGAAACATAAATAAAATATTTGATCATTTCTCATAAAAATCTATTCAACTTCAACACAACAGCAGGGCTAAAGTTGTGTATGTCTTCATGCACAGCCATCCATCAGCAATTCTGCATGGAGGCCATGGTCTCGTAGCTCCTAAATCAGAGTGCTTGTAAAGAGCAGAACATTAACAGCAGACTGGACTAATAGCATGAGAGTCAGGAGTGACTCGAGGAGAAGCGGAGTGGAGTAGAGCAAAGTGGAGCTGAGGAAAGAGAGGAGGAAGAGAGGAGGAGAGGAAGAAGAATGAAAGGGAGAGCAGAGGAGAACAGAGGAAAACAGAGGAGATGAACCTCTCAGTAGCTGGAGAGAGAGAGGAAATGAGTGGTGTTTTAGGCCAGTCCCCTGTTAGCCATCCTTCATGTTATGTTTGCAAATATGTTTAACATATGCACTTGACTTGCTCTCGGTCTGACTGTGTAAATCTTTGTGTGTTTGTGGGTGTCTGCATTTGTGAAACTTTGTAAGATCTTCTGACTTTAGTCGATGTTTGAGTACAAGCGGGGAGGGTTTCTTATTGCTTGTGCAACAGAGGGCTCCAGTCACGCTTTGAACTCTGAGCAGATGCCATGGAGAAATCAGATCATTACACTTTAAAATGCTGTTAGAGTGTCTTCACAAGCCAAAACTTTGCTCACATACGACATCTGTCCTCAAGCCAAGCGCTTGGAGAGCTTCATATTCAAATGGAAGCCCACCTAGCAACACACACACACACAAATACAGAACTGTCTTACCAACACAAAAGCCCATTCCAAGAATATCCACAGTCATTGCAACCAAAACAAGTACAGCTCCAACAACACGCACGCACACACACACACACACACAAATACAAAACCTTGGAATATTTTTGGTGTATACACAGTGAAACACACAAGGCACTGCCCTTTTCCTGTGGATAGACAAGCCCCCTGGATGGGGCAGGGGAGCGGATATGGTCTCGGGGGGAGGGGGGGATACATAGAGGGGGTGCTGAGTGCCTAGTGTGGCTGCACTGTTACGTAAGCATGACGGTTGTCAGCAGGACTCCAGCCTCCACATACGCACACGCACACACACGCACAAAGACCCCACGCCTCTGTCCAGCTCACCTCACAGGGGACTGACGCAAATCCCCAGCACTAAATTCACAGGGTCTCCACTTCCTGCTGGTGCAGAGGTCACCAGGAGGCAGCAGAGTGTGTCAGTGTATCTCTCTCCCTCTCCCCCTGTCTCTCTTTCTCACTGTGTGTTTGTGTGTGCATGAGAGATAGAGAGAGAGAGAGAGACTTCCAGTATACACAAACACAAAACACACTTTGAAGTGCATGTGTCCTGACATTGATGTAGCACTTGGGTGTGTGTGTGTGTGCGCGTGTGTGCTTGACTTCTCTGCAAGCAGTGAGTGATTGAGCACAAGTGTTGTGATGACACTGGGCTGTGTGCACAGCTTTGCCCATGAGCCTTACCTCATGCTGCCAGCCTGCTGTCCCATATGAGGTTTGCACCAGATGGGCCTTCGCCCGTTCCGAATGGGGCTCGCTGTCTGCAACAGAGCTTGTTTTTTGGGCCTTAATCTCTCCGTCGGAGGGAGCATTTCCTCTGGCCCATCCCATAGGATCTGTCTGCTTGGTGGGCCTCCACTCCCTTCCCCTCTTCCTGAGGAAGAAATAAAACAAATGGAGGAGCAGAGGCAACTGGACGTGCTTTGCCTTCCGTGTAAAGTGTTGAAGCCGTCGCTGTGCATCTGTGAGTCATGGCTCTGTTGCTGTTTTGCAGGTGAACACGGCCTGCATCCCAGCTCCCTCATCTGACCTGGTAAGTGGTGTGTTTTATCTCCCCGCCCCCCTACCCTGGCCCTCTCTCTCTCTCTCTCTCTCTCTCTCTCTCTCTAGCTCTCTCTCTAGCTCTCTCTCTTTAAGTTGCACATGTTTGTTTTCTGTGATGTGAAACAAGTGTGTTATTTCTCCTGCAGCAGCGCAGAGGGACGGCTCCCTCCAGACACATCCAGCACCTGGTAAGACTCTTCTGCGCTCTCTTCCTCTGCGGCGGCCTTATGGGCCTCTGCAGAGCCCTTACTTGCTGCACAGTCAGCCACTCTGATTTTGTCACATGCTAAATCCAAAGCGAAAGGTGATGTTAGTTAAACAGATGTCTCTGTTTGGGGCTTTGTTGTGAATAAGTTGTACTGTGTGCTGGAAGACAAGAGGGGACTTCAGAAGCTTCACAGCACAGGCCTAATGATGCCGTTCTCCTAGCAACCAGAGGAGCGGACACAACCCGAGGCGAACACGGCCCATTAGAAGCCTTGGTCCTGATGTGGAAACAGAGCCGCTTTAATGTATTCCCTGCGCCATGGGCGGGCACATGATGTTTCCACAACTCAATAAATGGCCTCCACAAAGCTCCAGTATAGCTGAGACAAATTGGATCAAAACGGTGACCACATGTTTGATTTCTTCAACAATGGTGTGATAATTTATATCTATGTGTCCTTCTGTGTCCAGGGCTCCACCAAGTCTTTGACATACTCCAAACAGCGGAGTACTCTGCCCAGGTAAAAAAAAAATCTGCTGGACAGAGTTGTCTCTCCTCCATGTTCTCTCCAACCTTGTTCTTGTTATGGAATGTATACGTACTGTTTAGCAATATCTTGCCAAAATATCTGCCACTGGCTTTGTACCACATCCACTATATGCTCGGTTGGTTTTGTGTGCCCACATCCAAAATACTTTGAATATGTTGAGAGTTAGTTGTATCTGAGTTGTATCCATAATAAGATTGTATCCTCCGAAATCTTCCATCCGTCTGTCCCTAGGAGCTTTAGTGTGGACCGGGTGATGGAGCGAGTGATGGAGAGGAACTATGACTTTGACCTCACGTACATCACCGAGAGGATCATCTCCGTCTTCTTCCCCCCTCTGCTGGAGGAGCAGCGCTACCGTGGCAACCTCAAGGAAGTGGCTTCCATGCTTAAGTCCAAGCACCAGGACAAGTTTCTGGTCAGTAGAGAAACATTTCATGTCATATTAGAGTTCCAGTTAGAGGTTATTAGAAATGATGCTGGATGCTGAAATGGTTATTTAGATGAGATGATTTTGACTGCTTAAATTTTTGCGCTTTGAACTGTAGCCTCTGCATGAAAGGTGATAGACAAATAAATTGATCAGAAATAGTTTTTGTGTTGTTTCTGTATAACAGTTCATGTCCAGGGTTACATGTAGTTAATCGGTTTGCATCTTTTATTTCCTTCTCAGCTTCTCAACCTCTCCGAGAGAAGGCATGATATCACACGTTTGAACCCAAAGGTGAGGTCGCCGCCCTTTATGAAGGGTGGCATTATGTCCTAGCCTTGCATGGAATTAGAGGTGTAATCTGTTAAAATTGTTCATAATCCCTATGCTGCCACCCTGCCTCTCTCTGCCACAGGTCCATGACTTTGGCTGGCCTGACCTGCACGCCCCTCCACTGGACAAAATCTGTGCCATGTGCAAAGCCATCGAGACCTGGCTGAACTCCGACCCCCAGCACGTGGTGGTCCTGCACTGCAAGGTCAGGGGTCAGATGTGCTCTCTGGGCTCTCATTTGAGGCGGAGGAGGAAGGATGGGACCAGATGACCCCTGCTCAGGGGTCCAACCTAATTACCAACACCTTGTACCTCCCAAGGGCCTCATCACAATGCACTCTAGTTTACGCAGCTTTAAATGATTTTTGTGCACTAAAAGACAGTATCACAGAATTCAGAATAGTGTACTAGTAGTGTACTACTACTACTACTATTAGTTTGGTTCTGCTGGTGTAGATGTTTTATTTTGCTTACTGTTTACTTACGTACTTATTTTGCCCTACTTTGTTACATTTGATATTTATACATTTATAGCCACATGCCATAGCCATATGTCTGTATCTACGTGTAATGAATATACACTCATTCATGTTAAATTCCTGTCTGCAGGGAAACAAAGGTAAAACTGGAGTCATCATTGCAGCCTACATGCATTACAGCAAGATTTCTGCAGGGTGAGAACCAGCCACCAGCGTTTTTATAGTTTTCTTTCATCTTTAGCCAAGGATCAGCAGGTCAGTGTCAATAGTCTGTGAATAAGCTTAGCTCATGAGTGTGTGTGTGTGTGTGTGTGTGTGTGTGTGAGCAGGGCAGACCAGGCTCTGAGCACACTGGCCATGAGAAAGTTCTGTGAGGACAAGGTCTCCTCCTCCCTGCAGCCGTCCCAGAACAGGTCAGCGCTCCACTCATTACCACCCCACACATGTCCAGTCCTTCCTGCTGCCCATGTAGTTAGAGACTGGCCTATTAACCCTTACCTCCGGCCTGCAGGTACATCTACTACTTTGGGGGTCTCCTCTCCGGGGCCATCAAGATGAACAGCAGCCCCCTGTTCCTCCACCAGGTCCTCATCCCCACCATCCCCAACTTCCAGCCAGATGGAGGTCAGTATGTGAGCTGGAACTTCCTCCACAGCCCATCAGTTATCTTCTGAGGCAGTTATATACAGAGTGTTATTCTCAGCCTCCGCAGTGCTTCCATGGAACAGACTAATGTGTCTCCATTAAGATTGCTCTGCTAGGTCGGAATTGTAAGGCGTCTTATCATGTGTCATCCCCTGGCATGAGGTCTTTAACTTTTCAAACTGAAGCAATCAAGTAGGAGGAGATGGGAGTCTCAGCACATTCCAGTGTGTCTAACATCCCTCCTGCCTCCTCTCCTCTCCTTTCCTCTCCTCTCCTCTCCTCTCCTCTCCTAGGATACTTTCCATTCCTCAAGATCTATCAGTCCATGCAGCTGGTCTACACATCTGGAATCTAGTAAGTGTCTGTCAAGTGCACACACAAATTAAATTGCTGTCACTTGAGTAGTCTGACTGTCCTAGATGGGTTTAAAAAGTTCATTTGAGAAATTCGATTCCCTTTTAAATAAAGGACTGAGATGAAAATTAATTGGTGCGTATGTGTCTCTGTGTGTGTGTGTGTGGTGTGTGTGTGTGTGTGTGTGTGTGTGTGCTCGTGCTCGTGCTCGTGTGTGTTCCTAATAGCGACCTGCAGGGCTCGGGAGGAAGACGACTGTGTGTCACCATTGAACCTGCGCTCCTACTTAAAGGAGACATCATGGTTAGTGTGTCTGTGCAGCCGGTGGAGTTTGTATTTGTCTATTTTCACACACATGGCATGATGAAGCTCTGTTCCTGGCAGTCATGCAAGAGCTGTCTGGCAGCAGCCTCACGGTCAGGGATGTTTTCTCCATCATGTCTGCATTTGCTCCCCTTCCGTGCCCCTACCTGTTTACCCATCCACTCCTCTGCTGTGTGTCCTCACTCTGACACACATTCATCATCTTCTGTTTCTCCACACACACACATACACACACATCATCATCAAATGCTCACCCTAGGCACACTCTCCTCTCTGACCCTCGTTGTGTGTGTGTGTGTATGTGTATGTGTACGTGTGTGTTGCTGTGTCGCCCCCTGCAGGTGAAGTGCTACCACAGGCGGGTGCAGAGGGCAGAGAGGGACACGGTGTTCCGGCTGCAGTTTCACACCTGCACCATCCACGGGGCGCAGCTCTGGTTTGGGAAAGGGGAGCTGGACGAGGCCTGCTCAGGTACACTTCATTTCACACAGCCTGTAGGGGTGGAGGCTCACAGGAGACTTGTAAGAAAATGTCAAAAATATATCACCAGTCAGCCATGATCCAACAGTCACAATCCTCACCAACACAGAGGAACTCTAACTAGAAAACACTGCATCAACACAATCAAGTGCATGTCAAAAAGTATACAGTTTTGAGTCCACTAATGAACACAACGTTTTAAAATTAATATCAGTGAGTATGACTATGGCCTCTCTTCCTTGTACAGATGACAGATTTCCCGCTGATGCCACAGTGGAGTTTGTGTTTTCCTCTGGACCAGAGAAGATGAAAGGTTGGGGAGTTTAATCACTTCTGTCTTTTAAATATATATCTACTGTTTACTACAGTGCCAGAATGCCAGTGCCAACATGCCAGAAATAGCTACTGGGCTGGTTTTGTTTGGAAATGCGCTGGTGTTTTTGTCATGGTTCATTGCCTCACTGCTCACAGGTCGTGAGTACCAGAGGAATGACCCAGCAGTCACTGTTGACTATAACACATCCGACCCTGTCGTGCGCTGGGACTCTTATGAGAATTTCAACCACAGGCATCAAGACAGCTTGGAAGGTACAGTGCAGAATCCATGAACAGACACACACCCACTCAGTAACAGACATAGTACTTACTGCAGAATCAACCATCTTGTCTGCGATTACATGTCATGTTGTGCAACAGCACATAGACAGCAATTGATTTCTGTTGTGTTTCGAGGTTGTTGTCTAATAGAAGCTCCTTTGTCCACATCTAGATATTGCTCACACTCGCGGCCCACTGGATGGTAGTCTGTATGCCCAGGTGAAGAAGAGGCGTGCGGGAGGCTCTGGATCTCTCACCTCCACCAATGGGAGCGTGCCGTGCAGTGCAGCGGACGAGCGTCCTAGCCAGCTGCTGTCGGTCAGCTCAGACTCGGGCCACTCCTCCTCGGCGGTGGCCGGTGAGCGCATGGAGGAACCGCCACGCCCACCGCCGCCCACCCAGCAGGAGCGCGAGGACCTGGAGCGTCTGCTGGGCGGCATCGAGGGCGAGCGGGTTGGCGGCGGCGGACGAGAACCGCGGGAGCGCGAGACGGCCATTTTGGACGACGGAGACCCCGTGGTGCCGGCACCCGAGCACATGGAGCACACCCTGCGTCTCACCCGCTCCTGCTCCTGCCGCGTGGGCTACCGCTCCCAGCACTGCTCCGAGCCGGAGGCCTGCGACCGGCTCCATCACCACCTGCCCAACGGCTACTGCCTGGACAGGCCAGCCGGCTCTAACGGGCACTCGGGCGGCCTGGTGGGCATGTGCCAGCACCACAGCGCCCACTCCCACCCCCACTCCCACCCGCACCAGTCTCTGCCCCCTCCAGACCTGCTGTGGGATCGCCAGCAGCAGGGCCCCCCACACTACCTGCACCGCTCCTGCTCAGAGGCACCCTCCCGCCACCTGTGCCCCTACCCCGGCCAGGACATGCCGCCCCCCAACGCCCACCCGCTCTCCGCTCCCGGCCGTCTGCTGTGCCGGCCGGACGACTACCTGCCGTACCCCCACCACCACCCCGCGTCCCACGCCCATTCGCACCCGCACCACGGCAAGCCCCCCGGCCCCTACCACGACGTGATGCTGCTGGACGGCCTGGGTCCTCCCGGATGCCCGTGTCGGGACTGCTGCGTGCGGCGGGAGGAGTCGGCGTTCCACGCACTGCGTCTGGAGCGGGGCGAGAGCCTGCACTGGGAGCGCGAGGGCCTGAGACGCGGGAGCGGCCGCGGTGACGTCCCTCTGCACTGGGAGCGCGAACGAGACGCTGCCGACCTGCAGTGGGAACGGGAACGCGAGGCCGACTACTGGCACCGCCGGGCCACCATGTCTGCCTACGGACCCCAAGGTCATGACCTGGCCACGTTCACCTTCGACCCCTTGCCGTCCGGCCACCCGGCCTACCCAGAGCCAACGCACTCCCACTCCCACTCCCACCTGGACATGAAGTACAGCAGCAGTAGTGGCTACCAGACCCCGCGGCAGGCCTGCCCCTATTCCCCCTACCAGCCCTCCCCCTCCGAGAGCAGGGGCTACGCCTCAGGCTACCAGTCTGAGTCCACCTCGCCCCTGCCCCCTCCCAACAACTGCCACGCACCCTCCAGCCACCCCGAGGCCCATTCACAGTCTTATCCTCCTGACACACAACCTGGTGAGTGTCCTCTCAGCTCCGTTTTAGTCCAGCTCAGATCTTTGAGAAGAGCAAGTTCTTAAACAGTCAGTTTTATACTCAGACAAATCATATCACCATAACTTCCCTGATATTGCAGGTGGTTTGAACAAGGATTTTAAAATTATGAACAAATTTGTGGTTTGGCAGAGGTGGGTTTTGTGGCTTGTATCTACACCAGTGGTTCTTGGCACAGCTGGGCACAAAGAACTTTATTAGAACTATTACATGAGCCCATTCCATCAGTGGCTTCCATTGGTTTCCTCCGCTGATTTTGGCTTTGTGCTGATGGAGGCCACATGAAGGCTTTGGGTCTCCTAGGCTTTCTCTAATGACTGGCTTCACGGCTTGGGAATGTTTCCCTTCCCATCAGATGGCCATCCAGCGGTGATTGAGGGTGCTCACTGGCGGGACCACATGAGCCACGTGTCCTTGAGGGGGATGCACAGAGAAGCACATGTGCCTTGCTCCACTCCGTCAGATCTGTCAGGACCACCCACCCCAGTTCATACCAGTAGCCCTCTGCGCACGCAAGAGAGGTGAGGACATATGTGGTTTTCTTTGGAAAACCTTTGGAGAATTGTTTTAATGTTAGAAACAATAATGCATAGTGTCCATAACAATGGAAACTTTTTAAAAGCAAATGGCAGCAGGTCGTTGGCCATTGTTCTCCACTGCTATGATTAAAGTTGATTGTCTTCAGTATCAGACATTGTTGTTTGTTGTTTGTGTCTCAGCCCCAGTTTGGCAGCTCGTGACTCTGAGGTTCGCTCTAAGGAGGCACTTAATGACAACACCACAGCCCAGCCTCAGCCCCAGTCCCAGCCCCAGCCCCAGCCACAAGTCCCAGTCAGACCCCAGTCTGGGCCTCAGGAGGCTCACAGTCCCAGCCCCGGCTCCCCTAAAGACAGCACTGACCCCTGCACCCCCACACAGGCAGCTCCTGAGGCCTTCGGCCCTTCCTCCTCGCTCAGCCCACAGGGCCAGGAGACGCACCCCGTAGTGAGCAGCTCCCCGACCCAGCCCTCGCTGATGGCCGACCACCCGCAGACCCACGCTCATCCGCCTGGGGACAGCGCACAGACTCCTCAGTCTCAGCCTCAGTCTCAGTCTCTGACAGATGCCACGGCAGCAGTAGCACCAGTCCCACGGGCAGGACCCGATTCCATCAGCCTCCCGTCTCCCCCGGCTCCAGCGTCCACCCCAGTCCAGCCCCATGGCACCGGCGGCTCCTGCCCACCAGAGCCGGTGCTTCCCAAAGCCGACTCTGCCCCCTCCTCCCCCCAGCCTCCCCACAGCAGCCAAGAAGGCTCCCCCACCGCCGAGCCCCCCGTGCCGGGCTTTGCCACTCTGGGCCGCAGGCTCATGCTGGCTGCCGAGCCCATGGGCCACCTGCAGCATTACTCCAGCATGGAGGGCATCGCCAGCGCCCGCGGATCCCCTGCCTCCGAGGGCACTTCCACCCCCACATTCCCGCTGTCCTCCGGCTACTACCAGCCTGCCGGCTCCCTGGGCACCTACTCGGGGCACCCGGGCAGCGGGGCACCCCAGCCTCCCCTCCCTGAAAAGCGCCGCCAGGGCAACCTACCAGGCTCTCCCAATGGAAGGCCGGGCTCCCTTAGGCCTGGGACAGGCAGTCAGCAGCCTGTGCAGCACCATGTCACATTCTCCCCATCCGTGGGGGAGGTGGCACTGCCCGCCAGCCAGAGTGACGGAGCCATGAGTGAGGAGGAGCTGGGCAACAGAGTCAGTGTTAAATTTGTGCAAGACAGCTCACGCTTCTGGTATAAGCCAGGCATCTCCAGGGACCAAGGTAACTAAATCTATCCTGTCTATCCACAACCTCAAGTCCTGCAGCCTGATTGGCAAAACCTTATGCTGACTGGGTTATATAAACATGAGTGGCACTTTCTCAACAGCTATTGCTGCGCTTAAGGAGAGAGAGCCTGGGTCCTTCTTGATCCGGGACAGCAACTCATTTCAAGGGGCCTACGGCCTCGCACTGAAGGTGGCCACTCCGCCGCCAAATGCCAACAGCCACAGTAACAAAGGTAGACTTCACATTTGTTTCTCCGATTTCCATAATCCTGTAATGCAGGCATACCATTCCTGAACCAGGACTCATAGACATTAATGGCCAGATATCTTTGCTTTCTAATTCTGAAATTTGCTCAGTCAATGCGTTTGATTTACACAATCATTGTTCACAATCTCTTTCTCTCTCTCTCTCTCTGAAAGTGGCTGATCCTTTGGAACAACTGGTTCGGCATTTCCTGATTGAGACTGGCCCTCGAGGAGTTAAGATCAAGGGCTGCCAAAACGAGCCCTATTTTGGTAATGAGAACATATCATTTACTGGTTAACCAGCTAAAGCCAGCAGGGTTTTGTGCAGCTGTTTATAGGCCATGGTGGCTTTTGCACAATGCAAACATGCTGGCATGTCCCTGCTATGCCCACTGCGCTTGATGAAGGATGGTTATTTGTTTTGAAAACGCTTTGTCTACTCTGAGGGCTGTTTTGGGAGTTGACTGTTTGGACTATGTGAGTCTTGTTTAGAGACTCAGCCCTAAGCCCTTTGCAGAGATATTATCACTTCTTTTGGATCATAAAATGGAGTTGGGTGTAGTAGTGGACTATTTATGTCTTTGCAGGGAGTCTGTCTGCACTTGTATATCAACATTCCATCACTCCCATCTCCCTGCCGTGTGGCCTTCGCATCCCAGAGAAAGGTAAACAGCCACCCTGATCATGTCATTTAGTTACACCAAGCACTAAGGATTTAGTCCTCTTCCGCTGCTCACAATGTCAATACCCCCCGTGAATGTTCCAGACCTACTAGGAGACATCCAGGAGGTGCAGCCGGTCAGCAACATGAGCACAGCAGCAGACCTGCTCAAACAGGGTGCAGGTGAGGGCCCATGCACACACACACGCACACGCACACACACACACACACACGCACACACAGCTCTTCCTGTAAAAACCTTCTGCTTAGTATTGTTAGAGATTGTACATACACATGTGCTGTGGAGAGTTTTTCAACTGATCAGCTCTGGATTTAGTCCAGTGGCGGGCAGCTATTGAAATGGCCGGTCCAGACGACAAAAGGGCAAGGCATTTGTTTCCACAGTGTTCTCGTAATTTGACTGTAATTTGACTGTGTCCTCTCTCCCCTCCCCAGCCTGTAATGTGCTCTACCTGAACTCCGTGGAGACTGAGTCACTGACTGGACCCCAGGCAATTGCCAAAGCCACATCTGCAAGCATGTCACGGAGTCCACGGCCAGCGGCCACCGTGGTGCACTTCAAGGTGTCGGCCCAGGGCATCACACTTACGGACAGCCAGCGCAGGTACGTCACCCACCAACACCCATTTCACTCTGCAATAAAGTCATTTTTAAAAGGTCAACATGTCTTTAATGGACTTGGCAAACACACACTGTAAAGCTTTTTGGTAAAGGTCACTATTAAATGGCGTGTGTCCTCCCTCAGGGTGTTTTTCAGGAGACACTATCCTCTCAACAGCGTCACTTTCAGCAGCACTGACCCACAGGACCGCAGGTAGGGCCAAAAGCCCGGACTTCTTACCCTCAGTGGGGCCCCAATGCTCACAGCGCATAGAAAAACACAATCAGATGTGTTTGTTATCATCATTATAAATATAGATGAGAAATCATTTGGAGGAAAAACCCTGGTTTACCATTGTAAATATTCAAGCGTGCACTTAAGCAACCCATAACAAACGGCAACCTTTGAGTGGCTTCATCAGTCTCTTTCTATTAAAACCTTTAGTCATCTACAGTTATTCATTACAGCACCAGATTTGGGTAACATACACTATGTGGATCACAAAGCGTGTGAAGTTGTGATTCAGTCAGAATGGTAGTGAAGATGGTGGTGCTAGCATAAACTTGGTGCACTATCTAGTCTAAATCAGACTTGGGCCCAGAGGTAATTGCAATAATGTACCTGGAAAATTTTGGCAAGTTGTCCTAGATGTGTCTCACTTGGATCATCTAACCCAACAAGACAGAATTGCTCGCTGTGGAGCACAGCAATCTGTTTTCTTCTATTCAAAGTATTGAATATAAAATTGAAAACGTGGTCAGTCGTTCTACATGCACTACCTCATTTTCAATGGTATTAACCATAACATCATCTGTCAATCATTACTCACAGTTTGCTGCTGCATGATCTAGTGCTGGCTGGCTTGCCTCTGTATGTGTGTGTGTGTGTGTGTGTGCTGTGCTGTGTATGTGTGTGTGTGTGTGTGTGTGTGTGTGTGTGTGTGTGTGTGTGTGTGTGTGTGCTGTGTACTGTGCAACTGAGGGGAGAATTGCTGATATGACTAGCTAAAAGTGTCTTTAATCACGTTTGGAGATCATTGGTAATAGAAATGTTTGGTTGGTAGTAACTGAGTTATTTTTCTTTTCCCTTTGCTAGGAAGATAAATCGATATTGATAAAATAATTTGATTGATTATTGTAGTAAAACATTGTAGTCATTCAAACATGTTTTCCTGGTTCATACAGACAATGTCTGTGGACATGAATTGGATTCTAGTTGGATAGTGTTACATAGACACAGCAGTGACATAGAGTGGCACAGCTATGGTCTATTCTGTGACTGAACACTCAAGTGTAGTTGCTGATTTAGAATGTAAAATTCGAGCATGGACTCTAGTGTGTGCGCGCATGTTTGTGTGTGTGTGTGTGTGTGTGCAGTAGCCCTGTGATCCTCTGTGTGGAATGGATGTTATGTGCGGATGTGAGAGCATGTGTGTTTCTGAGTCTCGTCTCTGTCTCCTCCTCTCTGCTTCAGGTGGACTAACTCAGACAGCACGACATCTAAGTAAGTGCTCAGTGGACATGCCCCTATCTGTCTGTCCTCCTCGTGTGTGAGAGAAGACATTTCTTTTCTGTGTTGCAGTTGGAATGTAGGCTTTGCATCATCTCATAGAGCTTTCTCAAATAATTTTGCTCATGTTGATTTCAGAACTGCACTAAAACAAATACACCTTATTGTATTGTAAATGAAAAAAAGTCTACTGCTGTCCATGGCAGTCAATTTCTATTTTCACAACTCTTCTACAACCATGTGAGTGACCTGTTTGAATGTCTCCATCTCTAGAGTGTTTGGCTTTGTGGCCAAGAAGCCAGGAAGTGTGGCTGAGAATGTGTGCCACCTGTTTGCGGAGCTGGACCCAGAGCAGCCAGCCTCTGCCATCGTCAACTTCATCAACAAAGTAATGCTGGCCCCACAGCGCAGGTAGAAGAGAGGACCAGCGGATGGGATGAAGACTAGCAAGGGCTCATTCTGTACCACAGCTCCACATGTCCGACCGTTTGATTGCAGCACTCTTCCACTCTGTCCTTTAGGCAGAGATGCACACTAGCACAAATTCAAGATATGTACACCAGAAGCACCGTCAAGCAAAACAGCCAAATTCCCTAATTTTACACAGTATGGGCATTAACTGCGATGAAAACAAAGCTATTTAGTCAGTTTTACAGAATTGAACCAAAAGACAAAAATGCCTTTGTGTTTTTAAAGTAGGTCTAGATGTGAAGCAGAAGCAACTCTTCTGACTGTAAAAGAAGTAGATATGTATTTATGTAAATAACCTACAAAGACAATCATTGTAATATATGAACATGAGCTTTGGTTGAGGTCCAAAGGAAGTGTTAGTGAAGGTATGAGAGTGCGTTTGTGTGCTGGCTAACCAAAGAGGGACAGAGAGTGGGATGTGGGTACCCTACCATGAGCCCCAACGAATACCTGGGGAAGAGTCACTGATGTTGAAGTCTAAAGGTCCCAACCCTTAGCATGGCTAAGAAAAGTGTTAAAGAGGAGGAAAATGAATGTGAAGTTGTATAGGCAGAATGTACCCTCCGTATGTTACCTACTCGCTGCCTAACTATTCTCATATTGAGGTTTAAAGGTATCCTACGCAAGTTTGGGATTTTTTTTAACAAAGGAATTCCCCCCTACAGTAGACGTTTTTTTTTGTTGTTTTTTTTTAAATTTGCACCAATGTCCTAAATTCTTCCAAAACATGTTAATGTGTTTACAAACTAAAGGATAGGAACCAGCAAATGGTTATGTTGACTGACTGGTAAATTAACTAAAATTTCTTGCATAGTGTACCTTTGACCCTAACCGTAGTTGTAACCCAGAGTAGTACACATACTGAAACAGCTTTTCAGTCTCAAGGGGAATGGAGTTCTTAAACCGAAGAAAAATACTGCTGACCCCAGTCATGGAAATATTTACACAGTGAAAAAAGGAGAGGCCCTCTTGTTCTCCACCTATGGTATTACATACAAGCCTTATAGCACTAGTATGGCTGTTTGAGTAGATATATGGCATTGCGGTTTTATCATCGCTCAACCATACACATGTATAAATCTCTGTAACCAAGAGAGTACTAGCCAAGACAAGTATTCACAGGTAGCTCTAAACTATGATTTTTATATAATTGTATGGACATGAACACACTAGTGACCAAAGTTTTTTATTTAACCAAAGACATTTACAGAGCACTTGTTTGTATTAAAGCTTTACATTCTACGTTATAAGCTTCTTGTATTTAATTTGCAGAATTAGGGGTTTTTGTGTGCGCACGACAGATACTGTAGAAGGAAACATGTCTATGACAGGTTTAATATATTGTGGTCTGTTTTTGTCTTTGTATTTAGTAATATATTTTCCCATATGCAGCTCACCTGGAAAGTGGAAGAGGAAGGAAACAAAAGAAAAAAAGGAATTTCTATCATATGCTATTTTTGACATATATGCAGAAATGAGATAAATAATAAAGAAATGTAAAGTTGTGGTACCAAAATACACTGAATGGAGTATTTTTCAAGAATTTGCATTTCAAAGTAAAAATAGAAAACAGGTAGATTAAGCACTGCAAAACTTAACAAAAATAAAAACAAAAGTATTTTCATTTGTTAGAGAACTTTATTTATTGACCTTCCCTTTTCATATAATATTGTGGAGTAAAGTTTGTTTTTCCTTTTCAATATAACACGTCAGTTCAAGTACTCTTGCAGATCAGCTTATCTTATTTTATTTTTCTGTAAATTTTAAAGTACCATGTTATTTCAAAATGACATTACAATTTCAGTTTTACTTCATAATTTAGCATTAAATGACAAATCTTCAAGTTCAATTTTGACAAATAAAATCTTCATAAATAAATATTAAACAACTCAGTGGTAAATTTTACCATGTGACTGGACTTACTGAAAACAAGTAAGCAACATGGATCGTTGTTCTGCATCATTTGAAATTTGAACACAGTGGCAATTTCTTATTTTCCACAGTCATATGATGTAACAGCTGGCAATTCAATCAGTGCCACCTCAGTAAGCATCACTAATACTTCTTACTCCAAACACAATCTTATAAAAGAGAGCACAAAACGCTATCAGTCTAAATTTGATATGTGTACTGTAAGAAAAGTTCAAGTGGTTTTGTAAACACACATGAAATTATCAATCTTTTGGTATGATATTCAAGGAAGTCAAGAACGTTATTCAGTCATCTTTCCTTTCAAATCAGTTGAAAAAGCATTGTTAGTAAAACTGTAACACAATCCAGTGAGGAAAAAAGCACTGGAGTCTGGCTAAGGAAATGAGCATGTTCTGCCTGGAGATGCTTACTGAAAGCATTTCAGCAACATCAAATCAACAAGCCTGTAACTGATCATAAACTAGTCAGTTATCAAATCGACTAAATTCCTAAATGCTTGCCATTTAAGCACAGCTTTCATTGCTCAGAAATAATAGGCATCATCCATTATCAGCGAGTCTTGATCATATTGACACACTCATTTCCTGGACTGTGCCCTTCTCAGAAGGGAAGGGCTCTTGACATGGAGCAAACAGAGAGCCAAGAGCAGCAACTTTCAAGTGTTTCTAATTCAGTAGTAACAAAACTGCCATTGTGTGCAACAACTTGATGCTCCAAAAGCCTTTTCCAGGAAAAGAAACTCAAGCAGCACTCGCCTCAGCAGAGGCAACACGTTCCCAATTTCCATCCCAGCCCAGAGAAGCTAATCTGAGAAACTACTCCCTTTTCTTTTGGTGCCAATTAAACAAACCTCAAGGGTAACCAGATGGTGAATCGCATCGGACCTCCACGTCTGAGAATGACAAGTCACCTCTGTCCATTAAAGCCCCACCTTCCATTGTCTTCCTTTGTTTTACCTCACCAGGCGAATGCTAGGGTTACGATATGGATCAGAAAAGAAGATGGCTGAGGACTGGTGTATTGTGGAGTTGGACCCACAGTCAATGTAACGATAGGCCTCCAGTGTATTCTGGGTGCTGCGCACCATGTGGGATGTTTTAACAGAGGTCCTGCAGGAGGAGAGAAACAGCTCATGATCACATGATCCAGGATTGGCGAAGAATTACTATAACCAATAAAAGACACAATGGTGTAGATAGATAGATAATAGATAGATAGATAGATAGATAGATAGATAGATAGATAATAGACACAATGTTGAAGATGCGGAGAAGAAACTAGAATGCATTTCCGAGGAAATGTGGCATGTGGTGGGCATGTGTTTAAATGTGAAAAGGAGCAGAAAATGGGAAGATGTTTGCAATAGTACATACAGTGAATGTCAAGACTTGATGTTTGTGTGATTTACGAGGTAAGGGTGTTAAGGACATGAACGGAATGCTGAATGTTAAATTTTGTGTTCTTCTTGTGAATTATGCCTTTTGTCTTATTTAAATTTTTTATGCAATATGGTTGACTGTATCTCACTGTCACAGCAATCATAGCCATCTTATCATTGTGCCATGTTAGAAATTAGAATAACAGTCAGAAATACTATGAATTAGGATTACTCTTGGGGCACTTGTACTTTTCATTGATTAAGCAATAAGTTCTAAGAGGCACAGGTTACACTGAATTTAGAAAAGCTAAGGGTTAACCCAAAGCTGAGCTGTTCTAAGATCAGTGTAAATGAAGCACTTATTGCTTTTACTACCCATACCTGCCACACTTTGAAAACACAGCAATGACAAATGCACTGATTTATTCGTGAGTAACAATTCTGAATGATTCCCTAAGTAATGAACAGACACAGCAACTGTAAACTTTTGTATGACATAGTAATATAGAACAAAAGGTTACGATGTGTGGAGTTGTGTTTGGTTTTACACTGACATAGAACGCGATTCAGCCAATCATAATCAAGGCTGAAAGTATTCATTTAAGAATTGAAATAAAGTTTCCAAATTTTTTTCCAAATCTGTTTACTTTTACTACATTCTAGCTGTTTGTTTTCAGTGACCACGGTTACATGCACAGCCAATTCGCTGCCTAACTAAAAAGTGCAAGTCAATATTTTGGTTAGGACAAGATCCTGAATAATCTATTTACATATGTGGAAAAGTAATGTGCTTGTAAGAAAAGCGATAATGCCACCAATAACAACCAAAACCCAAAGACTGACTTGACGAAGTTTATGTGCACTTTATTCATAATTCAAATTCAACAGGCTACTTCCCAGTTACATAAACATGCAATCATAAATGCATTTCAAAAATGCTTCAAAGATCCTTTGTCAACCGCATTGTATACCGTTAGCATGTCATTTGTAGCCCATCACCTATCTCCATCGGCACTCATCACGGTCATCACACAGTACGCGCCTACCAGCACTACTATTACTCATTAACCATGAAGGCAACTGCAAGTAGGCTTGTGCATAAGAATTGATGTCAGCAGAGTTTCTGGAGTAAATTTAATTTAGTCAGCCATACACAGGAATGAATTAATGTTCACACAGATCCAACATCTTAATTTTTCAAATTCAAAGAACTGAGGTGAGGAGAGGGAGAGAATTGTGGCCTTTGAGCCTGATATGACTTCCTGATAAATTATCTACAGATGACCTGGCAAAGTATTAATACCACCCAAGTGATTATTCTTCTTTAGTCAACACCTCTGACACCACCCTTGAGCAAGGCACCTAACCCCTCACTGCTCCATAGGTGCCACTATAGCTAGCAGCCAACTGCTTCAGGTTAGTGTGTACTTCACTGTGTGCTGTGTGTGTTTCACTAATTCACAATTGGGTTAAATGCAGAGACCAAATTTCCCCTCACAAGATCAAAATAGTATAGATTATTATTTATTATGATATATGATTAATTTTATCCAATAGAATTATTCTGTCAAGTATGTATGCATATGGTTTGCTCACAGTCTTGAGGTGTGCGGTCACACAAATATTTGTTTACCCAGTGAAACATCGCACGTGACCAGTGGAAATTGATACTTCTCCACGCTAAAGTAGTGATCTTTCAGTCACCTCAATTGGCCCACCTACACCACAAGCACCCCTGCCTCTGACTACTCCTCCTCCCTGACATCAACTCCTCCTGAGTGGACCATCCAGGACCGACTCTCCTTCTTAGAGACACTTACCAAAATGGACTCCACCCAATGTTACTCCCAAGCTTGATCTCACTCCCTAACTTTAACTTTATGCCCAGCTGCTACTACACTACACTGTCCAGTCAGAACTTTAGACAACCACCTTTGGTGTGACTACCATATAATGTTGTGGGACAATATTTTGGAATTATTATGATGCTCAGCCAAAACCATGAATGACTTACAGTCTGTCACTTATGGTAACTACTGACATGAGACAATTCTATTGTATACAGCACTGTACAAATATAATATATATTTGAATTGAATCTTTTCAGAGATACAGTCATGGAACTGAAATTAAGAAAATATTAATCAGAGATACAGTAGTAGAGGAGAACTTACTGCATGAAGACCACAATGTTGTGAACCTTAATGCTGGCCATGGTGCAGAAGGCACTAGGAAAGAGTAGGAGAAGCAAGACATAAGGTGTGGATCAAGGGCTGCTGATCTGTATGCTATGTTCCAAAACGGATAGTTACTTCTTCAAAGTTGCTTGGCTACCATTCTGATAAAAATCTATTTGCTGTGGAACTATTCTATGACCATTTATAGAAGACTGGCTATTTATATATCATATGGCTATTTTGTAGCCATCTGAATTGTAGATTATAAATAATGGCTATTTGTACAAATTTCAATACCGTTTACTTCGTATCAATTTTCAAGCTATATGTGGTCACTGGTTTTAGAAAAGCAATAAACCCTATTCTATACCATAAATATAGCACAGCTAAAGGGGTTTAACAGCACTCAGCTTTGCTTTGTGCCTTACAACACCCCTCAGCTGTGTTATATTGACAGGATAGAACGGCCTCTCAGGCATTATTGCTTATTGCTTGGAGGAGGAACTACTTACTAAACATAGGAGAGACTTCCACTGATCTCCATACTGACAGTGAAGTTCACCTGGGGAAGATAAACACTCCATGAGCTATGAACGCTTACAGAAATTCACCACAACATACATATGCAAGCCTACATCTGTATAGCACACCTGTCTATGACTGAGGGGCTGGATGTGGATGATATTGTCCAGCTGCTGTGTGCCAATGACAGTCTTCATATAGAGCACCTGACAGCTTATGCTGTCCACCAGTACCGTGAAAAAGTTGGAGTTGCTGAAGTTCAGAGTGCTCTGAGGGGGAACAAAATTAAAGATAACGATCAAAAGATACTGAGATCAAAAAACATGGATTAATACCCCCTCCAACGGTAAATATTCTTTAAATCAAAGTTTGATTTTGAAGCAAGAAAAAAAATGTCAAAGTTTTCTAACCTACTTCTTCAACATAAGAATTACAACATTTTCCATCTAATTTAACCTCCTTTCCAAACTACTGATAATCTAGCTTTGTTTGATGACAAAGCAATACCCAATTAAGCAGATTCATCTACTGGAGAGCACTGTAAACATTACTGATATTTTCTCAGTGACTGATGGTGACTGAGCAGGGGTGCTTTTGGTGGGGCACTTCTGAAGTAGAGGCTGGAGTGAGAAAACAGGACATGCCTACCGTCATGTTGATGAGCACTTTGCTGTTGTTGTGATCAAAATGCACAGTGACCGTGCGAATGCCATCATCCTCCACCCCCACAGAGCGGGGGAACATGAAGAAGGCCACCAGCGAGGAGGCCAGCAGACACAGCATCACAGACAGCACCACATATAGCTTCCTATTCAACACAGCACAAAGCCAACTACTGAATGCCATCTACTGGACTGCTCCAGGAAACCAATGATGAAACAGCTTGTTTTCTGAGCACAGTATTTACAAAGGTTCAAATACTGAAAGTTTCATTAACCATCAGTTACAGATAAAAAACAGTCAAGCAGAAACGGAGGACAAATGCTACTTACGTTCTTTGAGGACGAAGCCTCTGATCACTGTATGGAATTAATGCAACTAGCTCATTTATCTGATCTGAAACATAAATCAGAGAGAAAGGTAATACAGTGATGTTCACTGTAACTATATTCTACCAGTTATGCAACAGTGATTGATACAAATCTTTTGAACAAACAACTCAAGGTCTCATTCTTCAGAAGACTGAAGATCAAATTATGAAATCAGGTGCTGAAGTGCTTGGTATGAGGGGCACCTATCTTCATCCTCTAACTAAAGGAGGCTATGTCACACAAACTTCATTGGCACAAAACGTAGCTGCGCTAAAGGGATCTATTCTGAGAGAGTAAAGGTAAAACATTAACGCGTAATACAAGTATATGGTGTTTGAAAAACATCACAAGTCAATCTGCCGTTAACTAACCTGAGGGGATTCGCCCTGTGCCTTGGCAAGTCGGACATGTAATACTGTCTCGTCCGGTGAACTCCACATATGGAAACTGTGCAATGTCTTCCTGCCTATCCAGCCCATCCAAGGAATCGTCATCAGCGGCCTGATAGCCTTGCCTTGTCCTACCCTCGTTGTCGGACCGGTTTCGGAGCGTCCGGTGGTTTTGAGACCACTGCGTTCCCATTGGCTTCACCTACCCGTTCGATGGGTACCTAAATAACATGGTTGGCATTTAGTTCTGAAAAGTACAAAGCTTGCAACTTTGCACCCCAATTCGATAACTGGAGCACAACAGCATCATTGTTTACATAGATCGCCTATGTTTGCAACCTAATTTCATCTCTCATGATGAACTGAAACAATGATGGTGCAGAGATGCACTGTGACACAGGCACAATCACTCTCAGCTGATGTTCATGTGCATCGTCCAAACAAATTCTACATCACCAGCTGACGTTCATTTGCTCATAAGTTTACTGCTAAAGAAGAGGCGCACACATAATCATGGTATTTAAACAGTGGCTATACTAGGCTATGAATTCGGCATTGGTTATTCGACACACTTCGACATCTCTGAAAAACTTCCCTAATTTTTAACAGTCAAGGATGCTACAGACGTTATCCTAGAGTTAAATTCTGCCTGGCCTGTTGCGTGCACCCCAAACAGCAGCCTCAAGTTCGGTCTGTTTGCTTTTTCAATTACAAAGAGTTTGGTACGATTGCATGCCAACTAGAATATCAGCAAAAAACATTAGCAGAGGCACAGATGACGTTAGCTTAACAACATCAAAAGAGATGGCTAGCTAACTGACTATTTTTAACATTTCATACCTTTCGCGGTGTCGAAGGCTTACAGTCACACGGTAAAAGTGGCCAAATGACGAAAGTCGGTAGTTTCCGTTCCTCTACTTTTGAAATTCTTTGAGAGTAGCACATCACAAACTACCAGTACACTTCGGTTTGACAAAACCACTCCTTTCCTCTTTCGGTACGATGTTGTCGGTACTGTTGCAGACTGCTGTTTTGCACGTTTCTTTTACGCTTAACGCTGTCACTGCTCAACAAAATGCAAATACTTTTACTCTATACTGCTATCTACTGCTGTGGAAGCCTACCTACACTGCACTACCTACACAGACATTGAAAAAGTTATATTTACATATACGGCTATAGCAAGATTTATGCGGAAACCTTGTTACATGTGAGAAAAACCTTCACTGCTGATAAAGACTCAAGAAAGTTTGATTCAGCATGTATTCTAGCTCAATTTCATTCTTACTTCATTTATGCAGTCCCTTGTGTGGAAGGCAAAACGCAATTTGCTTCTTGTGTGAAGTTGTCATTCAATACCATTATGGGCCATTTTATAATAATTTATGTTAAAATGTCTTAAATATCATTGATAATAACTTATTATAATAAATATTATAATAATATAATCATTATTAATTCTCATAAAGCATGGAACAAATACAACAGATTAATTTCAGGTTATACAAATCATTGTTGCATGACGTCTGTATGTGGACTTTTTTTTTTTATTATTGTGTTCTAGATTTAAATTTCAATTGAAGTGTCTTTCCTTGACATGACAATATATTTGTAACCTAAATTAGCCTTCTAGAATGGTTGTTTTTCAAAAGTATGTATGTGTGTATGTATATATATGTGTGTGTGTGTGTGTGTGTGTGTGTGTGGACACTGCACACTGGCCGGCTCTAGTCTTTTTGCAGTTATAAGCCAGATTTATTTGAGCCATGCCCCTACTTTTCTAGAAATAGAGGTAACAAACTGAAGCAAAAAATGTCCCACTGAAATTTGAGAATTTGTTGTTTGCACTTTGTTGCAGTCACTCGTCGACTACCAAATTCAATTTCATCTGATACTTGCAACTATACTGACAGCTCAAAATGTAGTGGAGTAAAAGTGCAAGTTGACAGAACTAAAGCAGAGTATAGATACTCCCAAGACATAAGTACTGTAGTATTTTTATTTAGTTACTGTACATTCCTGGAAAAAAGTAAGCATTTCATTCACAAAATGTAGAAAAAAGTGAATGAAACTTTAACATGAAGGAATTGTGCTATGAAACCTGGGACATCCCAGAAATAGATGACAATTTCTGTTACACCCATGAAATTAATAAAAATAACAAATGGTCGTATTTTGCAAAAAATACCCTATACTTGTCCTCAAACAAAATGTTAAATCTGTAGGGAAATCAGGTGCCGATTTTATAATATCACTGAACCATGCCCTAAAAATGGCCTATTGCTCTTGTCACACACCCCCGTGACCAACTTTAACCTTTTGAACAAGTTTTAAATCTATCATGTCCTCCTTGATTTTGATAATATAACTCTTGTAGGGATACAAGAGATGCAATACAGTTTAACTGATATTCAACTTACTTTCTGTAAATGTAGTTGTGTCCCACAACTTGCACACAATCCTGTTACAAAATCAATTTGGCCTGGCAGAGGGAATCACAAAGTGAGTCACATGAAACATCAGAAGTGAGTCAGATGATAAGGATTATGTAGAAAACACGTAAAAACTCATACTGATACTTCCCACAATTAATTATTAAATCTGTTATTGAGTTAAAACTAACATTAACTTCAAATTGCAACCCTGACTATTACTAGACAACTGGCCGTGCAAATAATTCTTCACAGGGATGAAAAATAAAATGCTATTTGCTTTTCCAGTGAAAGTGGATTTTTGTCACATTCATATCGCCAATAAAATTACATGTATGTATGATGTGGATGATTATAAGTAATTTGATGCTTTGCCTTATCCCGCTGTAGAGGTTGCATGAAAAAAATTATAATACAGGGCTGATAAATATGGACTAGCTAAGGATAGCCTAGGATATATTACCATAAAAAAGGAAAATACATACAAAATTTTAAATCACAGTAATTTTATTGATATAAGTGAAGCTAGAAAGTTTTTTTCTCTTTAAAGCATTCTTGTTTTAAGTGTTGTGGTTTCAACGGCATTTCAGTTGTTTCTAATAAGGGGAACTCTGTCTCCAGTGGAGCTGAATTTCACTATGGAAAGAAAGATGTTTTTATTTTTAACAAGGAGGACAAATACAATGCATTCAAATGTTTAATTTTCCAGTTCACTATTTGTATACCTTGAGAGTTTGATAGCTCTGATTGGAGAAGGGAGGATTCAGTATCACTGTCACTATCTACATCTCTGACTCCCTCAGAACTCTGAAATCAACAGTCTCAGTTGATGAGTATTGTACCAGTGAGTAAAGCACTTTGATTCTTGTGATTATGTGTGTGTACTTACATCTCCCATGGCTTTCAGTCTTCTTTTCAGTTTATCATTCTCTTTCTGAAGGGCTTTGATCTTTGACAGCAATACAAAAATCTATCACACAGTCTGCTTCTAGAACATGCAGAACATGCTCCCTCTATTTACTGCTAATATCATCTCATACCCTGAGTCGGAGGGCCTCTACCACCAGGTCACGACTGGCCTTAACTTCCTCATGTCGCTTAGAGGCTTTGAAGGTGTCACCGATGAGCGTGACCAGCAGGTGGGACTGCCGGGAGAAGGGATTGGGAAATTAATTTCAAAGATTCAGGAAATATAATTCAATTACAGATTCCTGATACTTACAAACTTCTTGCACTGGAACATATAGCAGTGGTAAATGTCTTTGGCTGGATGTTTGGCTATGAAGCCAAAGAGTTTGGGCATGGTCTGGTGGACTGCACAGAAAGAGACTGTGTCCAGCGGACATGAATGTATCATAAACTGCATGGAAAAAAGAAGGAGGAGAAAGTCTAATGCGAATTTACACACAACATCTTGCCAAAAAGCTGCTCTGTTTAACAAAACAGAAATATAGTGAATAGTACAAATATGACCTTAGTTTTGTACTCTAGGATATCAATTCCACTTAGTGACAGGTAAAGGTATGCTTTGCTCTTCTTTGTCTTTTCTTTGCCATCTTTGTCAAGATTCTACATTGGTAAAACAGACAAACAAAAAGACATGAAACTGACAAGGATTTGAGGAGTGACCATCACACTGACAGAGAGTGAGCAAGAAACTGAAAGAGAGTGTCCGCCTCATACTTGTTATATTCCACATAATGAGACAAATCTTTAGTTAGAGTTAGAATTGTATTACAGTTGATGCAAAGATGAAAACTGTCCTATACAGTCTATCGTTAAGTGTCATTTGGTTTTTGAAGAGCAGACAGGTGCAGACATTCCAAAATCTGAGTGACATAATGACAACATTCATTATCAAGTGTCATTAATGTTTATGATACATGTCATGTCATGTTATACAACAGGCTCATGTCACCCTTATGTAGACACCTTGAAATAAAGTGTTTTAGCAGCTATCTTATGAGATTATAACTGAAAGAGAGCTCAAAGTATCCACACAGTAGCCTACCAGCAAGACCCCTGCAGCCTCGTTCAGTATCTGCAGTCCTTCTTGATTTCGCACCTCAATGCGACCAAGGAACTTGCAAAAGCAATTAAAAAAAGATAAATGTGAAATATCAAAATGGAAAATCAAAAATTACATATGGCAAAAAAAACATTTTCATTTGCTCTTGGGTGCTCCTTCTGTAAAGCGCCATGAGACAATACTATTGTAAAAGGTACTGTATAAATAAAATTGAATTGAATTGAATTTATACTCTAATAAGAATCTTGAGACAGTATTCCACATCAACAAAGCCTCTCTGTGATAGACTGCTCACCTTTAATGTGAACGAAATCTCGTTATCCTCAGATTCAGTCATGTTTATGTCTATGAAAAGTAGAAATATAGATCAAGTCAAACTAAGAGTATTTTCAATGTACAGGTCAATTCAGTAAACTTAATTCTCAATTGAGGAAACTTGATCCAGATCCAGAAGAAATCATTCATGAGTAAAATAAGTCAGTTTATTTGTTTTAAAGACACATTTTTCTTACCTTTACAAATGAAATGTCAGCAAATGAACAATGGATATCCTTACCCTGCCTTACAGGAGTAAAGTCTATTTGAGTTAATGACTTACCACTGAAATTACTTCCTCATACTGCAAAGTACATTTGATATGGTTTATTGCACCCCAGACTGCACCACAGGATAGATATTGGATGTGATTGCAAACAAAGAGCTTATCCTTAAACAGCCCTTTCCTGAAACTTCATATTTACACATTGCAAAATACAAAGTTAGTATTAGGATTATTGCACTGACTCTTCTTAGACAGCATGAACACAGTGTAGATTTAATTATCAAACTTGTGTTTGAATCAGAATAAGATTCAAATGTATGTATAAATCTATTCTGTCTGCATGTTAAATATAAAACAGTATGACTGCAGTCTATCTGTGTTATATTGAGTACAGTCAAAGTAAAAAGTATTTGAACCCCTTATAATTACCTGACTTTCTGCATTCATGAGACTCACCAGTATGACTAATCACAATGTGCTGAAGCAACTGTCACAAAGAAATCATTGCATTTCATGTCATTATTGAAAACATCCATACATGCCAAAAGGTCTGTGGGAAAAAGTAAGTGAACCCTTCAGATCAATGACATGTTGATGCTCCTTTCGCAGGAATAAATTCAGCCATAATCATAGTCCTGGTCAAGTTTACAAAGGAAAACAACCAATGGTTGACCACAGTGCTTAAAAGAAAAGGGAAAAATTAATAGAAATATTATTATTATTAATAATAATAACAAACCAGATTGCACAAACTAGGGGGATATCTAGAAAGTATTTTAGTCTATTCTTTCAGCTCAGCCATATTCTTAGGATGTCTGGTGTGAATGGTTTTCTATGCATCTGAGTGATGGATTATGGATTATGGATAGGAAGGTTGATAAACCTGGGGCTTCTTTTTTCTTGCAATAATGCCAAGTTGCCCAGTACCTGAGATATCTGTTATCCAGTTGATGTAGAAAACAAAATTAATCGGTGACCAATTAAAGCAGAAAACCAAATAATTCTGGAGGGTTCACATACTTAATAAACCCTTTATTTCTGATTGATCACCTGGGCTGGGTCTGCTCACCACTTATTCCCACAAACTACAAAACTGGGCAAACTGGGTGTCACCATGCAGCAAAAAGCTGGTTTTGTCATTCTGATTGCCACTTGTAAGTGCAGGAAAATGTGATCTGTTTCCATGTGACCACAATAAACTGTCCCAAGGTTTTGTCAGTTTTAGAAGAGGAACATCCACTTACACGCTCACAAGACACATATGTCTGATCAACATGATATGGGCATATTCTCTCTTTTCTTTCTTTGCCCACATCAAATGGATTTTCAAATGCTGTTACATTTCCCGGTGAATCAAAGTGAATGTCCTCTGTGTTGAGACAAACTGATGCAGCTCTACCTCAAGGAGGGAAACTTACTGGGTCTTCGTATAGTCAACAGATCACATGTAACAACTTGCCCCAAACTCTCTTATGTGCTACTTTTTGCTAAACCTCAAGGCTAGCTCAAGGTGAAATTGCAGCTAGTTTCTAATGACACTCCCATCACCCTTACCCATATAATGTCAGTTAAATGTAAACATTCATACACAAAAACTTCATATATTCAATAACATTATGTTTAAATTTGGGGAAGTTACGCTCACCTCCTTTTCAGGCCAACTGAAAAGATGTTGATTCCAGGCTATGAAACAGTAAATCTGTATCACTTTGACGTGCCCTAGTCTGCACCATGCTTTCCCAGTACTGTACAGTTAAAAGAAGTCATAAGTAACTTCAGGCTGTTCACTGCCTGACAGAAACAGGGTATCACAGTGGAGATGCATTAGCTAAAGAGGCCGACATAATTTCACCAAAGTGCTATTGAATACTAACCTGTCTGGTGTGGTAGAGCTGTGAAGGCATGAAACCCCCCCTCAAAGGCTTGGGGCCATGCAGGTGTGGATGCTGAAGCATGTTCATAGTTGTGAGCATAAGTACAGAACACGCTATATCAGCACTGGAAGCACTCTAAAGGACAAGTGAGGGTTAAAGATGTCCAAGGGCCAGAGGACTAGTAAAAGTAACACCTTAGTGGGTATTCGCGTGTGATTTGTACCTTAAGGGTCGATTTAAAAAAAAAAAAAAAGCTACAGAATCTAATGTGAATTTTAGGCAAAAGATTAGAGCAACGGAGTTAAAAATATTTTGTTTGATGGCCATGTAATGTTATGGGATACGTTTTGCTTTGCTTTTTTAAAAAAATATTTAGATTTAAGTGGGTATTACAAGTGGTTACAAAACATCTTGGAAGCAGCTCAGGGTGGAGATAATGTTTCATGGTGTGCTTTTGCTCTTTTGGTTAGGTTAAGGTTATGGAGATTGCAGGGAGGGGCTTCTGATTCCATTTTTTTCTGTGCAGGAAATCAGCACTTGTTATCAAATCTTGTTAATCAAATCTCCCCCCTAGTCTTTTGCGTGTAATGCTGATAAACAAAAAAAAGTCCGTCCATGAGTAAATTTTAGATTAATTTATTTGTAGGCGCCATACTAATACTTCATACAAGACTGCAGTTGTGACGGCATACAACAGACCATGTACTTGGAGCACATGTGGTGCAGAGATGATCTCAACAAAAGACAGAGAGCCTGGCAAGTGTATAAAACAGAAGGGGCTGGGATACTGTTGATTTCCAAAGAAAGGTTGAGCCATGCATACATGAATTAGATAATCAGCTAGTCTTACCTGCAAAGCATTACTGCTCATTGCCAGTCCATCAGCACCTGAAGGTCAGGCAGTGGCAGTAATACCCAGCAGGAGGGTTATCTTTACATCTAATTCTCACCCAGCAGGTGTTCACTGTGTGATCAGAAGTACAGATTTCAATCAAAAGCCCTGGACCCGAGACTTGACTTTTCTTACATAGGAGATATTAGCACATAGTTTGGTAATCACAATAGGGAGTTACTTTAAACACAAAGCCACCACACCGAATCTAGTGCCACATCACAGTGAAACATCATTTGTCCTGTTCACCTACTACGTGGTGGTAGATGTCCATACTGGATTTTTTTTTGTGCTAAACTTGCAGCTCCATTTTGCTGATGCAGGACCTTTACTGGGCAGAGCAAAGGCGTCTTGAAACTTCCCTTATAATTTAATCTACCCATTATGGTAATTTGATGATGCTGGACCCCAGGCAAGACTCAGTACAGTGACACAATAGCATGGAGGTATGAGGAATGGAGCAAGAGCAGCCTCTAGAGGGCGTACTGAGTCCAGTGAGAGGGAGGAGATGACTGGGGACTGAGAGGGAGAATGGAAGCCTGGGCCTATGAGTCATTGACAGACATGTTCTCCACTTTGTTCTGCAGATCCCCGTCCGTCTGTTGCTTCTTTTTCTTCCCTCCATCTTGCTGCTTCTTCTGCTTTTTGGACATCTCCTGATCGATGGGTGCTGGCTTCACAAACTTGATGATCTCATTCAATCCTACGGCAGAGTATGTCAGTGTAAGACAATAAGTTCTCTGTAGAGTAACACACTGACTACGTTTACATGCACGGCATGTTCCTGTTTGTTACTGACAATATTGAGAGAATCGTGTGTGAGAATCATGTAGACTCCTCATTTTGATTAGCATTTTACCAATTTACCAATACCAAACCCTGCAGAATATTAACCTTATTTCGAATATGCTGTGCAAGTAAACATAGTCAGTGAAGCCCTTCAGCTGAGAGACTGTCATCTCTAGAACAGTAACAAAATGTGCTCGCTACCTGGAGGCATAAATTCACGAAGCTTCTCTGGAACGATGATGCCCTCCTCTGTCTGGTAGTTTTCCAGGATGGCACAAATGACCCGAGTTGTTGCACACATTGTGGCATTGAGCATGTGGACAAACTCAGCCTTTGAAGCGAAGAAAGAGACATTGGTAATTTGGTAATGTGTTTTTTTTTATCCATCATCATGATGGTCAATCAGTGTAAAAATCACACACACCACACACACATTTATTACTGAACAGAATGTAGTTTAATAAATATTGGATTTCCAATAGATTTCATCTTTCCTACCTTGTCCATCATCTTTTTGGTCTGGCCATATCTGATACGCAGGCGGCGAGCCTGGTAGTCTGTGCAGTTGGAGCAGGACACCAGCTCCCTAAAGGCAGCAGAGCCTGGGAACCAGGCCTCAAGATCCAGCTTTTTACTGGCAGCGTGGTTCAGGGCCCCTTGGGGGAAAAAAAAATTATCAAGGGTTATGAAACCAGTTAAAATAGCATGTGAAGCATTTCTATGCATTTTAGCTACCTAGATTGTGAGCTCTGAGCACTAACCAGAAACAATGTTGACAATGCGGTATGGGATTCCAAGTGTCTGGTAAAACTCCTCTGCTGTTCCAATCATCTCATCAAACATTTCCCAGGACTTGCCATCATGTGGGGAGGCATACACAAACTGCTCAATCTGTATGCAGAGGCAAGATGATCATGTAGGACAAGTTACTGCTGGTACAATGCAGGAAGTGCACTCAGTAAAGAGCAGTACATAGATCCTCAGCCCAACATAATTAGTGAAGGCACACAGGAACACTTGTTGTTACAAACCTTCTCAAACTGGTGTACTCTGAAGATGCCCCGAGTGTCACGGCCATGAGAGCCAACTTCCTGTCTGAAGCAGGTGGACATGCCAGCATAGCGAATGGGCAGCTCCTCTGGTTTTAGCCACTCGTCCCTCAGGAAGGCAGCAATAGGCTGCTCAGAGGTGGCAATCAGGTACTTCTCATCCACAGAGGTGTCCTCTGACTTCTCGCTGCCTTTGCCAATCACCTACATTACAGTAAAATGCACAGGAGAATATTCAAGACTGAAAATTAAAAAAAAAAACTTTAAGTGAAGTGAAAAGTGTCAACAACAGTTGCTGTGACAAACCTTATATAGCTCCTCATCAAATTGACTGAGCTGGGCAACCTCCTGCATGACTTCTTTCCTCATAAAGAAAGGTGTGTAGAGGACCGTGTATTGCTTGCTGTAGAGAATCCGTAGTGCATAGTTGATCAATGCTTGTTCCAAAAACACCAAAGGTCCCTAAGGTGACAAAAATTCCACATATTTCAAATCCTATACGACAACAACTGGTAACTTGTCAATTCACCCATAAGGATTGTAACTTTGTGAGACTGTTATATCAGTCCTATTTGGGGGAACATAAGCCCCTAAAGGAGTTAGGAGTGTTAAGAGCAAAGGAGAGGCCTGTCTAACATCCTTGAGCATACCAGTAAGGTACAGATGTACAATGCATGGAAATGCATTATACATGCTATTTACAGAAAGAAAAGCCACAAATACATGTTTAAATTAGTATACTAAACACTTTAGCCATGTTGTTGATAAGTACACTAACCATGCCACCATAAGACACTGCCTGGTCCCTAAGATCTACTGAACCAATAGTGTTGCCTATGTTCAAATTGCCAGGTTGATGTGGCTCAAATCTGATTACTTTTCCCTGTGATGTGACTGAAATCTTTCTTGGAGGGCTGTGTGGATAGATCATTTAAGACCCCCCCCCCAATCACAACTTCCATTTGTGGTTCTACATCAGATTTAAATCTGATTTGATCTATGCAACATGAATGAGAACAGTCAAATCGGAACGTCTTTTTTGCCTTGACACACATTCCTTTACCGTAGACTATGAAAAAGTTACTTGCCATGGATGTGATGTATGCCACAGCTGACACAGACCACACCATATCAATGTACCAATACGTGGCATTATGGAGGATGCATGTGTTCATAGTAAAGCTAAATAGAGATTAGCTGAATCTACAGTAACTAAATATGCCACTTGCCAAGACCAGATCTGGGGGAAAAAACTGTAATCTGAAGAATGATTCTTGTAAAGGGATGCATGGCCACAGGATTTTTGGTATGCACTTGCCTTGAGGAAATAGCCTCTGCTCCCAGCTACCACAGCTCCCTTCTCACCCTCGTAGCCATCTACCATGACAACCAGGTCAACATGAGAATACTTCTTCTGCGTGCCACAGTCACCCCAGGTGCGCTCCACCTTATTATCAGCATCCTGAGGGGGTTAAATAGGTCAGACAGTAAAAACAGGGCAAAGCAATAACAACAGCTTGTGGCTCTACTGGTTTGAGTTTTTTGCCAGAAAGCAACAGCATGCACTTTTCTACTTTCATTTAAAGGGGCTTTTGCTTAGCAAACACATAAATTGAGATCTTACATTCTCTGCAATAACCAGTAAGTTTATGTCAACAAATAAACCAAACTACTGCATGTGTACTTGGATAAGGACAGCCCTCTGGTTGAAAAGCTTAATCAAGCTACTACAGTAGCTCAATGGATATTGGACTACAGTAGCTTGACTAAGTGGTTCATGTAAACGTACTGACTGATGCAAAGAAAAATGCTGAAATGTGCAACTATCCTAACCAGCAGCACAGCAGTTTATCTGTGTATTTTGAATAGCCCAGTATGAGCAGCCAAGTCCACTACACCAACCTCATCATTGCTGATAGGCACAGATGGATGCAAGATGTTGCCAATTTCTCTCAGGTATTCAAATCGCTCACTTTCAAACTTCTGTCTCTCGCTGTCAGACCTCTGCACAGCCTCATCCACCAAAAGCCGTACCTTCTTTATTTGAGTCACTGTCAATGTCTGCAAAAAGACATCACAAGGCTTTCATCTAATGTCAGGTGTATTTATTCACAGTAAATAATCAATGTGTCTTTACTCAAAGCAATAACTGATTGTGCTTGGGTAATGATCTTTAACTGCATGTGGCCTCTGTATGGGCATACATACTGAGAGTGTGTCTACTGTGAGGGCCTCCAGATTCTGTGCCTCCTCAGGAAGAGTGTCATCATCCCCAACTGGCTCCTTTTTCTGTTACATGGAAAGAACGCATTATGATTTGAAAATTATGATTATGATATGAAAAATCATTATTTTACTTTGTCTAACAAACAGTAATTTGCTGATGCTCTCAAGTCAGCTTTTAAAAGGGTCTGTGATTCTATAAAATGCTAACTCTTCTACATATAAGAACTATTCTAATTCCTTGTGATAGAATCACCTTCTAATAAGAGAAGTTAATCAAATGTTTTGTGCTATTTCTCCTTTACTTACATCAACCTTTTTATAAAACTGCTGGAACAGCAGCAGTAAACAGTGTTAAAGCTTTTGGATTCCTAACTAATTGACTAGAAAGTGAAAAGACAACTTGCCTTCATTTTTTCTCCAATGGCCTTGCTGCACAAGTTCTTGGCCTTGTTTAAGTTATCTGCCGTAAAACGACCTGGCAAGAGAAGAGAAACAACTTTCATGCCTTACATACATGTGACATGCTGAAGTATCAATTAGAGACAGACTGCAGAAGACCAAATTTTGTATTTCACTTTTGCTGTCACAGAGATGAAAGCCGCTTTCTTATGACGAATAAAAGAAGAGAAAATAAAAAGAAAAGAAAAGAAACGCTTCTATACTGAAAAATAAAATAAAATTGGCTAACAAACTGGTCTGTCATGACCACATTTAAATGATAAGCTCCAATGACAATATATACAGAGACACATATACAGTCTTTGGTAAACCCCAATCGTCGAGCTATGGGTGATTTTTGTTGTGGTGACGTTACCCTGTAGTTCAAGATCGACTTCGGGGAATAGGCCTACATCATTTTAGTGTAAACTCCACTAAGTTGGAAACAAAGAGGACATCGGTCACATGTAACAGTATTAGTCCCTAAATTCATTTTATAACCATCCATGCAAGGCTATTGCGGGTGCAGTTGTGCTTCACTCATACTGGATTGCATCAGACTGCACTGACTACATGCTGCTGACGACACTGCAGATGGCTGGGACAAGTACACTTCCTGCATCCCCATTGATCTACAATTCAACACTTTACTGTGCTGTCTGCATTCACATAATCTACACTGCAATGGTAAAATAACCACACTAAGTAAACACAGTAAAATACATGGCTTACACTTACGCCACTGAGAAATCTTTTGTGTGAAGAGACACTTAACAGCTGGTAGGCACACGTTAGCCGAATTACCGGCAGCTATCTGTTAAAAGCTAACGTGGCACAGCAATCAAGCGGAAGTTTGTTTAAAATTTTACACGAAATGGTTTTATTGTTGTTTGAAATCAACTATTCTGGCGACAACCTAACTCAGAAGGTCACCGTCAAAAAACCCGGGCTTGTGTTAATTAGCAAAGCCAGCCAGTTAGCTACTGCTAACAGCTATGAAATTATGCTATCCATGTGGACCAGACATGACATGTAAGGTTAGCCACATTGCTAGCTTAACGTTACGCTTTGCCACTTACATTTTCTCCATTCTGTATCTGCCAGCACCAGTTTGTCCACCAGCGACACATCTTTGAACCTTTTCCTCTGTGTCTCCCTGACGATTTCAGGATCTCCGCCTTTATCAGTGCGGAACAAATCTAGATCAAGCACCATGCCTGTATACTAACGTATAACTGGTCACTCTGCCCGAAACGTGAATCAGTAAACTGAATAAGCTAGCAAACACTGTCGTTAGCATCAAAAAGGAAATGCACCCGTCCGGTGGGAGGGCAAAAATAAGTTGCAGGCTGCAGACTACAAATGGGGGCTGGGCTCAACGTTGAGCTCAGCCTACAAAATACAGGCATTGGTGCCTATCCCTTCACTGCCACCAGCACCAGTACCACCTGAGACAAAGTGCGCTTCTGTACAGTCAAATCCAACCAAGACTGCAGATACCTTTTGCTGTAAGTTTAGCATTTGCTGATATGTAGCAGAAGTCAGGTTTGGGAACATTTTATATAGATTTTTGCAGTTTGTGTTTTTTTTCACTTCTACAGACCCCATAGTCCTCATTTTTTTCGGGGTGGACACACCCTGAATCTATACAAAATACTCATAATAATTATAAGAAATTATCATAATGATTATGATCAGTACTCATGATTAGTTAATGACTAGTTAGCTAAAACAATAATACACTGGAAATTATTTATGCTTGGAATAGGCTTGAAGTGTACTGTAATGTGTTTACAGAAAATCCTACTTGCCAGTCCACACAGGGGATAACGATGTGGCTTACATTTACATTTACATTTAGGCATTTAGCAGACGCTTTTATCCAAAGCGACTTACAAAAGAGGATAACATTCAAGCTACAACACAATGAAAGAACTAACAAGGAGTGCATTTTGCTAACATAGAATCTGCACTATTTTAAGTTGAAAAGGCTTCTCCTGTTGCTTTGCTTGGCTCTGGTTGATGGTTTGGTTACTTTCTCCTGTTTCTTTCTTGGTTTGATGAAGGCCCAGTTGGGGTAGCCATGGGTTCTAAGTGCCTGTTTGATGTGGTTGTTCCTTTTCATTTCCCTCTGTCTTGCAGTAGATGCTCTCAGCCCGATGCTGCAAGGTCCTGATTTTTGTGTTCTAGCAGGGTCATTCAAGGCAATATGCAGCTTGGTCTGTTAGGCTTTGCAGCCTCTGGAGCCTGCCTTATTCCTCATTTGTTGGTGCATAGCCCCTCAGGTGTTCTTGCCAATTCCTTTCTAGGCTCTGCTTATGTATTGTCTTATGCACTACCCTGTTGTTGAGAGTTCACGCTGCCCACTCAGTTAGCTTAGAGCATCCAATTCATCTTCATGACTATTGCCTGGATGTATTTCTTCAGGCAACAAAAACTGAGTCACCAAAGCCTAATGTGTTGACAGTTTGTCCTTTCTTACCATTGTACATTTACATTTTACATTTAGGCATTTAGCAGACGCTTTTATCCAAAGCGACTTACAAAAGAGGATAACATTGCTGTCATTGTACAACTGACAGCAATTCAGTATGACTTCTTTTAGTGTGTGATATTGGCTTCCGGTCATCTCAAGATTCACTGTTACTGTGGAGCACTAGTAGGGTGGCAGTAACTGTCTCTTGATTGTTAATTGTTTCCCAGATGCTTTGATGTAGTATTGATGTTACCTAGTATTTTTCATTAGGTCTATGGGGGATGCCATATTGAATTCTGGAAATGGATAATAAATGTCTTGAAAATAGTCTAACCAACATGCCTAACTTATTAGTAGTACTCTTATCCCAAACATAAGCATGAAGTTATAGAGGTACACAACACAGAAGGTCAAATATGTCTTTTTTATTATTTTTCTGTGTGTTGTCTGCCATTTTGTATTTTGCCAGTGAACATTTGGAAAGAAATGGAAACAGATTGTTTTGTATCAAATCGTTCCAAAAATTACACATCAGCTTACACAAATATTGAAAATGCAGAGACTGACAGTGATGATGATGGCAGTTGGGAGTTATAACTGATACTGTCTTTACAAGATGTTTCCCTGTTTTGCTGCAGATGTTTTACAGCTGGAATTGTTAGTGTAGTTTACATTTTTGGGTGAGAACTGGTTGCACAAAAACTTGATGACATCTTTTCCAATACATGGTGGACGCCATGATTAATTTTGACTACAGATGAAATAAATGTTATGAAAACAGTCTATATCTCACATCTGACTAACTAGCACTATACCTCACATAAATATTACCATAACAAGATATAAAGATGACTCTGTGGAACCAAAAAAGTTTAGTATTGAAAGAAGTCCTAGGAGGTAAAAAACATCAATTGCAAAAATCTATGAAATGTTCCAAAAATTATATATCAGCGTATATTACACAGTCTATTTAGCGTTATAGTTAACTATGGGATGCCCTATTTTGTGTTTAAATTTCTAGTGTTCTTGTCTATAGTGTTTCAAAGTTTGTTGCTCATATGGAACTTTTGCATGAGCAGTAAGTATGACTTAACATCTCATTTTTGACTTATCCTCAAAGAAATGCCCTTGAGTGCTGTCCTGATGAATTTATTTTATTTCTTGGCAAAACTGTGGACTTGATGGGGTTTGCCCAACGAAAGGGGTAAGGGAAGCCCCTCTGGAAATGGCTACAAAACCAAGGTTAGAAGAACGGTGAATAATAACCATGTCAATAAGGCCCTGATGAAATCAGTAGAAATCAGGCTTATGAAACAAATGCCTTAATACAAGTCAAAGCATAAATAATACACATGAAGACAAGAATATTTCGCCAATTTCACAAATCTTATTTTGGAAAGTAGGCCTATCATTTTACATAAAATTGTAAAACTTAAAATTTTGCACTATAATTAGCTCAATCACATAAATATGACCAGAGTAAGCTTATTCTGTAGTATGAAGGGATATGTTTCCATATCTCTGTTACGTTTCCATGTTACTTGTGTAATTTTATACACATTATTGTACATTTTATACAATATTCATTTTATAATTCATTATAGACTCTATAATAGAGTCAAGTCTTTCAAATATGAAACATCTGTGAGGTTGAGTAGTGGCCATCACAAAAATGGATGAATAGCCATTTAGCAGCAGCAGTGTCTTGTGTTTCAACCAAGTAGGCTACATAAAAAGTGCAAAAGAAAATCATTTCCTGCTTATTAAGCACATGCATTGCATTCCTCCATCAGCATAACAACTGTTTGGAATATATAGCTTGTCCAGGCAGCAAATTTGTTTCAGCCCAGTATACTGAGCCAACAACATATATGTTGTCAGCTTTGTTTTTGTTTCGAGTTGTGAGATTCTGGATAGTCAGAAGTCTATTACCCAAGAACAGCAGTAATGGTGCTGTCTCAGTAGATGCCTAAAATAGCCAAGATAGAATATTTTGCAAATAGCTGTCCTTTCAAATAGCTGATCCCCACTACAGCACCCTTTTTAAAGGCAAACCAGGTAAAAAACATTTTTAGGTTAATTTCGTAGTCACTTCGATGGTTAATCATTACAGGGTGAATGAAGGCTTTCTTGACCGCCTCTAGCGTAAATTCTGCAGTTACTACACTTGCTTAAATGGCGAGCCAATGAAACGGAAACTGAATGAAACTGAAATCATGTTTACTTTGTCAGTTAACATTCTATTCTAAATGTTCATCGTTGGTTTCTATTCTTTGTTCTGCAAACATATTCACATGGATTGGTGAGAATGTGCAACATTGTTGCTATTTTTTTTTTTTGGCGACTGTAGGTGGAGCTCCAGAGGTGAAAAATCACAGGCTTGCCTGGTATGCCTTTAAAGACCTCCATATTGCTTTGTTTTGAAGGCTCTGTACTGTTTACACACATTAAAATCATTAAAATTCATTTAATACAATGAAATCATAAAATTAAACCATGTGTGGTAGTGGTAACTGTATGTCCTTTCACATTTCCACATTCATGCTGTTCACTGACTCCAGTCTTAGCCTCCAAGATGGCTCTCTGCAGTGCTTCCCCAGCTGGCAGTCTGGAGTAGTCCTCAGAGATGTGTTTGATCTGCAGACAGGTCCCAGGCTGCCGCAGGGCCACCCCATGGAGGTGTGAGAACAGCAAGGGGAGTTCTGTGGTGAGCTTGTAGTGGGACGCCAGACTCAGAACCATTGGCACATCCGTCTCCTTGGAGTAGTCAAAGATGGCCGTCATGTATCTGGAGAGGTCCTGGCCCCTGGCTTTGGTACGGCAGAGCTCCTCACCAATTATAGCCACAATGGCTGGAGTCATGCTTTGATCTGGAGAGTGTTCTTCACTGCTGTCATCTTTTTTCTCTAGTGGTCTTGGATGGAGGCCCGGGGAGCAGATGACCAGCACGTAGTCACTCTCTACAATCCTCTTGCAGTACCATCCAAGCTCACCGTCCTCCATCACACTGAGAGATTCCCACAGATCCAGAAAAACCTAAGAAACCAGAGAACAGACTGTTTTAATGTCATTTACTGTACTTAGCCTTTATTGTGCTATATACATAAATCTGTGTGTTTTTCGTACCTTAATTGCCATATGTCTCTGCAGGAAAGCTGCGAGACGCAGGACAACTCGAACATGAGCAGGGCCATCAGTGCTTGAATAGACTAAGAGAAGGCTGGGAGGACTGGAATTCTGGACAGGACCCACAGCGACACACTGTTCTTCTGGTTTGTCATGATATTGCGGAAGAATATCTGGAAAAGAATTTACTGAAACATGTAACAGTTTGTAAGTGATTTGTAGAGATATCAGAGGAGTACTAATAGTTTTCAAATTAAAAAAAGCACAGAAATCCTCTCCTCCACACACACACACACACACTACCTGGAGCTTTATACTTCTTGGTTAGTTTGTTTCGTTTTCTCTTGCACAGAAATGTAAGCAGGATGGCCAGACTGGCACCCAGGACAATGCCTAAGGGAATGAGGGTGGTGACGGTGTTGACATCTGAAAGTAATGGAGAGGCACCTATGGAAGAACATAAAATGGATTCAATGTGTCTCTTTCAAGCAGCCACTGACAAATACCAGCAGTGAATAGAGCATCTCCTTTGCAGTTACTTGAATACTTAGGAATTTCAATTAATGCATGAACAAAGTCAAGTTAAAAACATAATTTTGTCTTTCATTTTAGTGACATTACAGTGAGATCAGAGCTGGTGTTCTGAATTGTTGTTTACCATAATTGAGTTGCCCTAATCCCCATTTATTGGAACAGAGGTTGGAACATAGACCAAACAGAAAACTAGCAGCTAAAGTTACCTGAATGGAGCATAGGAAAATGAAAGTGAAAATGAATTTCTGTGCCCCGTTCAGTCAGTGTTAGCTGCCAGTTCACTATTCGATCTATGATGTAATTTTTTTTGTTCTCCTTCCTACCAACAGCACTCAGTGACCTTGAACAACAGGGCTAAGGATTGAGTCACACTGGATTTCTCCTTTAATTTTTCATGAGGAGTAACAGTGTTATGTTTGACAGAGTTACCCTGTTGTGACCTTGGCTCTGACCAAGTGAACTGCCAGAGGGAAGTCCACTGTCTGAAACATTATCACGTCAGAACTTACCAGCTGTTGTTGCCTTCTGTATCATAACGTAAAACTTTTTCTTGACTGGATCTACCACATCAGCTGCTATCTATTTTGATAGTTTGAAAAAAAAGGAGAAAAACAAAAGTCAGTACAATAACACAGTCCTTAGGGTATACTTGACCAAAAAAAATTCCAAAATAATGTAAATAGGTAATGTTTTGCAATTAAGTCATTCTGTGATATTAATACTATTAGGAAACAACAAATACAACAACAACAATAATAATAATAATTATAAAAAAATCTATTTGGCTCACCTCACAAGTATAATTTATTCCAGTGAAAAGGTGAGGTAACTGATGTGTAAAGTGTGTGTGGTTCTTTTTAAGGTCCTGAAAAAGAACAGTGTCATATTTCCAGCTGGGACATAAACTACACATTGTTCTGGTCTGAAGTAAAATAAACTTACAGGTTCGAGTGTTGTGTAAGTTCTTTGACCACCACCATAGCATGATGAAAAATATCGACTGAACTGTAAATTTGGGGGTGCAAGGTTAAAAGTCACATTGATGCTATGGTCATTTTGTTCTACGACGATGAATGTTGGGAACCAGTCTGTGGAAACATAGTGAACAGTTAGTTGAAAACTGAACGTGCTGTGCTGTTTGGAAGATCAACTTGCAGGACACAAACGTTCCAGCAACATTATGTACTATATTAATCATTAAATGATTTTGCAGGAATGTGGCTATATTGTGAATCTGTAGTTATTCACCTCTTTTGCATTTTGCTAGTCCGTTTTTCTCAGGGCATGCTGTAAAATTCCAAAGAAGAATGGAATATCAACACAATGCCTTGCCTGTAATTGTCCACACATATTCTTTTGGCAGACCATGAGTTATGAGTATGTCCCTCTTGTGAGCAAACATATGGAAAGTGGAAAGTAAAATGTGTTTTGCTGTGGTGTGACCTTGAAAGCCCATGCGTCACCAGTTCAGACTTACTGCGTGTGGTAAACACATTCTTCTGGTAAAATTTGTCCCACTGCTCAGGCACTGGCAAGGCCAATACTGTTACCGCATACTGCGTATCCAGAGACAAATTTTGGAAGGGGTCTGAGTAATAAACCTAGGAGGAAAATAACTACTATTAAATGCATATGAAATTACACACCATGAAAAAGACTAACTGAGTAACTCTTGTACCCTTTGGGCATGGGCTGGTGTTAAGGACTGGTTTTGCTGGATCAGGAAAAGTTGACATGCCACATGAGCCCCACCCAAGGTATGTAGGGAAACCTGAAATCCTCGAAGGAAGGCAATCCCTAAACCAGAAAAACGTATAAGCCATATTTTAATGAAACATTACACCAATCTAAGTTTCACATCAATCATATCATGGTTTCCTGTTTACCAAAACAACATGAGGCAAATATAGCTGATCTATCTATAACTGACCCTTATGACTGTGCTACCTATCAGACCTTGAACTATGCACTGGGAGCACTGTTTATCATCTGTACCAATCTATTTCTAGAGTTGCTTTTACATGTGAATCCTATTTACATTAACCAAGAGAATGAAAAAACATGCAAGTTCCATGTAAGGATAGCTTGAATTACCATATATACTGGGGCTCCATGATATAATGGCAGTCTCATGTTTAGGATCAGGATTGGGCAAAAACTTGACAACCACATTTTGTGGATGGTGAACATAGTGCTGACAAATATCCTGGGATTCTCCTAGAAAAGACTTGCATGGCCAAGGAACACAAGCTGGCCATGAAGAAAGCAAACAGTTAAATACTTAATAGAGTGAAAAAGATCATCAATATAAGAAGTGAAACCAAATTCTGCAATTGAAGGCAGAGTAGGCCTAATCCCACACAGCCTACTGGTATAATGTAAGAATGTGGGGCAATAGGCTTTCTGTGGGTGGTGACTACATGAAATCAAGGAAATGTGCGAATTATTAATTTCTTGTCAGTCAGTGACAGGCTTGTGAAATAAAGTTGGCATTTGAGATCAAAATTTGAGCCAAGATGACAAACCCACTTTAATTAACTTGCCTTCACTGGATATATTTAATAGGCAAATTGTTGCAATTCCTAGCAGTTAATTCCAAACCACAGGTCATTTATTTGAACGGCCAATAGATTGCACAAACAATGTATGGACACATGGAGGCCTTGATCATCAACAGGAGAAAGGAAAAAAAACACATTAACTATCTTTCTTAGAAATGATATCCATTACATAAATATGCTACTGACCTCTAGATCCCGGGTTAAAACCGAAAGCTTCTTTAACGTCATCAGGTGTAATACGGCAATATTCGCATTCATTTTCTCCCTATATAATCAAGAATCAGATGAGAAAATCCAGAGAAAATGTCATATAGTGTTTAAGTGACGGCACATGATCCGTATGCTAAAACCAATTTGTGACCATAGCTCCCCGAATTCACTTTTCTGTAAACCAACAACAACGGTGGCGTCTCGAACCGCAAAAACTCAGCTTTGTTAGATCTTTGCTGTAACAGCTTGCAGAACCTTATGGTACCTATATCTTAGTTTTAACCAGGGTTAAATTGGGCCGGGACTGTCCGGGGCTGAGCCCCGGCACATAGGCAAAGACAAGTCTACTGGTTTAAATAAAAGCAGTGAACAATTAGCATGTCCCTCACATTCTAGGTTAAACTGATTAGTAAAAAAATTGTAATACTGATTAGTAAAAACAAAATATATCTTCGTCATTTCTTTAGACTGTAATGAATGTTGGCTAGCCTACTTAAGACAAGCTGCAGACTTCAGAACTTTCGCCCCGTCTCTGTTTTTATTTTCTTTCAGCGTAATGTAGATTGCAGTTTGCATACGCGCAGTTGCACGCATAGCTCACATTTACTTTCTGCTCAAACGATGTCTCGATTCTAGGCATCTAGATTACTAAATAAATGTTACAACAACTAGCAAGCTTTCATTCAAACTGTAAAGCAAGCCAGTATGATGGCACTGAAATCTCCCAACCTTGTGCTGTTGTTGCTTTGGCCTGTCAGCGCAATACTGATCTGTTACTCTGTTCAGTGTTTAGTATAGTAGCCCGCCCCGTTTTGATAGCCTAGCATTTCGATTAGATTAGATTAGATTAGATTAGATTAGATTAGATTAAACTTTATTGTCATTACACATGTATGAATAAAGAGTAACGAAAAACAGTTTAATCAGAAGTGCAAATAGCAGAAAGTGTAATATGTACAGTATGTACAGTTAAGAACAGTTATGTACAGATAAGGGCAGTGTAAAAGTGGGAATAGATATGTGTAGGTATGTGTAGATATGTGCAGATTTCGATGAGCTAATGAAACGTGTTTACTCCGTCTCGCAATGCACAGGAGCAAATGTCTATTCAGTTTTTCTTTTGGCTAAATCAGTACGATGTGCAAAAGAAAACCATTCGCGCCGATGCAGTGCTTATTTTATTTCCAGTTTTGTGCGCAAAGCAGTTTTCCGAATATGGTGCCTTTACGTCAAAGCAAATTCACTTGACTTTGCTTTGTACTGTTGGGTCAGATCAACAAAATGTTACGGTAGTAAGTTTTTACTGACATAGCTTTTCGTTCTGTAATCTGTTGATAACAGGTAGCCTAAGCATTATACTTAGGTGGTCGGCGAGTAGTCGTAAAATTTAAGCCTGGTGGCCTATGCGCAACACCAAAGCAAAAGGCTAGGTTCTTTCGCAATGAGACGTGTTTTGCTCAAAATCCCCATCAGCCTCATATTGAAATGTCTGTTTTTAAATGTCTTCCTAGTTGTCTAAACAGGTTCCCTGAGTAGGTTACATGCGCATTCATTCTCTTCTAGAGATACATTGAAATCATCGCGGAGCAGAAAGCACGTCTGGAAATACAGGGCAAGACTGTTTAACATTTAATAGCTAGTCTGGATATTTTATCGTGGACATGGATACCTTTAAGCAAGCATACAGGTGATTGTGTAGCAATGGCAGTTTGCACTGTACACAAGCCAACACAAAGTCTGAGTATCAAACCAAATAAGACAAGCAAACCAGATCCATCTGTTGATGGCTGTCTTATCTGTAAATCTAAAGTTGACCAATTCTTTCCACAAAACTCACCAGAAGTCATCATTTAGAGTTATCATGGAGTTATTTTTCAAAATGTTCTTACGGAGGAGCATGCATGGCCCCAGACTCCTCTAGCCTTATTGGGTTAACAGCACTGACTACACCTCTGCTATAACAGCATTCTAAGGGGAACGCAGAGGTATATCACGTGCAAATTTACATTTATGCATTTAGCAGACGCTTTTATCCAAAGCGACTTACAATTACTCATCAACTATCAATTGTTCCGGGCCAGTCTCCCCTAGAGCAACTTAGGGTTAAGTGCCTTGCTCAAGGGCACAACGGTGGCAGCCGGGATTCGAACCCAAAACTTTCCAGGCTACTTACACACTAGCCAGGTTCCTTAACCACTACGCTACCACCACCCCCTGTCAATGCAAATGCCTGTGCAAATGTCAATTTGTTCACTTTTTTACAAAACTCATTAGAAGACATTATTTAAAAAAGGGATTTTTAACTTTCTTAGGCGGGGGCACCAGACCCCAGACAGAGCCCCCCACATAACCAATCTCAATTTAACCCCTGGTTTTAACATATTTTACAGACGTGGAAAAATAACGAAATAGGGCGAACATAAAATTGATTTAATGAAAAATGTGAACATGATTCGACAAGTCCAGGCAGCAGCAGACAGGAAAAGTTTAAAATGAAGGCTGAGCAATGTTGCTAATATTAGCTTACCTTCCGAATGCAGTTCAGAGAGCAGTTTTGTGGGTAAATACGCTCCTGAAGAAATCCCGAAACAAGGAGCAAAGACACACAAATGGTCAACGTGCCTCGCCACATTCCGATCCGCCTCAGTGCCAAGGGGGCAAAGAAGGAATGGGTTCTAAAAACAAACTCTCAAGTCACTGCCGTCGCACAAACCATTGAGAGTCACCTGTGTTCACGCGAAAACAAGACACCACGCACGGACAGACTGAGGGTATCGAATCTTCCGGGAGTGGTGCCTCTGGGCAGTGCGCGCTCACCGACTTCGAGTACTTCAAAGGAAAAAAAAACGCGGAGGGAAAACAATTGCGCAATCGGGAGCCCTATGTGCATAAATTGGATTGGGGGGGGGGCGGATGGGAACAAAGTGCTAAGAATATTGTTCGCGGCCAATAAAAGGGTATATAAAAATATATATAATCGTATGGAGCAGAGTACAGTGCTGCATAATGTATTTTACAGCGCTCTATTCTAGTCCATTCTGTTCAATTTCACTCAATGTAGGATTTTCCAGTTTATAACCATACATGGCCCAGATGCACAATGCATTACAGTGCATTACAATTCATTAAAATAGCCTAGAAATGGGCTGAACTGTTAAACTCTCATCAGCTGAGAGAAGTCAAAATAGAGCCTCCATACTTCTCTACCACATTTCTACCAAATATTATAGTGGAAATGTGGTGTTTTACATATAGGCCTCGCGCTGCAAGAAGACTAGTGCTTTCATTTTAAAGATGAAATGATTTGATGATGAAAGAGACAAGTCGTCTGCTAAGTCATGCCTGCAAAAATTCTACATGGGACTGATGCTCACACACACTCTCTCTCGCTCTCCCGTGTCATCGTCACTTTCTTTTGTGAAGTTGCCACTTGTTCTGTTTCTTCCACTCGCAAATGAAATTTGGGCGATCGTTTATCGGGGTCGAGGATCGGGGTTAGGGGGGTGAAGACCCCCACAAAAATCAAATCTAACCAATATAACCCCCCCAGAAATCATATAATTATCTTTATTTAAAAATTATTTTCTATCTGGCATAAATAATTTGTTGCTTGTCTTGATTTAATTTCATTTCAAAGCCAACAGAAGTAACATGTTTACTCATCTGACAAGGTGTCTCCCCTCTTGTAGAGGACTTGGTTTAACCCAACCCATTTTCCTCCCCACTTGGCATTCGGTATTTTTCACTTAGCCTACTGTGACTAGTTTGCCGGTGTGTTTGCTTAATGCAAGCTAACTGGCTACTGTTTGTCAGTGTCTATTAAAAAGAGGTAAGAAAAACCGGCCTAAAATGAAGAAACCTAATTATTTGTATCATTAAGTTAGCTGGTGATTCTTTCTGGTGCTACCATAGCAACAGATACCCTCTCCACCTTCAAGAAATTCTGAAAACTGCTGAATACCTGGAGTGCACTTATAATGCACCCCTCACTCTCTCTACTGCACTTTTATCACACTCCTGCACTTTTATCTCCTGCTAATATTAAGTTAGCAAGTTGCACTCTTAGTTAGTTTTAATTGTGCTGTAGCAGAATTCCTCTTATTGTAAGTTGCTTTGGAAGTTTGAAGAACACATCCATCATTTCAAATAACATCATGAATTGTGTTTCTAACAAGGACAACATGTTATCTTGTTAATTTGCTGTTTCATATTCACAATAATGGCATTTAATGGCATGAGTGTTTCTATGGAACACTCAAACTTTAGAGTGATGGTGTACCCAGATAAAAGACGCTGGTGGTCCAACAGCAGGCTGCCACTGGTGGTCCGCTGGCATTTTGCATGTCGGTTTTCCTATTTTTGCTATCTGGGCAATACCATAAATGGCAGAACAGCAGCGGTGAACTGATGAGCAAAAATGCCAGTGATCTGCTGGCATTTAAATTAAACAAATGGTTATTTATTAAAAGGGTCATTTATTTATATAGACAGAGATCTTGACCCCCGCAATGTTCAACATAAAGTTATGCACTTGGCCTACATCACCTACGCCTGGAACCGGCCCTGGATGAAGGGAAGGGGTGGAGGAGGCGGGATAAACTGCATAGACATCAGTACTCCCACACCCACGTTTACATGCCAAAAAAGGCTATGGAAACTAATATTGGTTTTCTGAATAACCACTGCTGTCGAGCTCAGTAGAAGTCCGAGATGTTTTTGAATAGGCTTACACACTTCTCTGATCTTTTCCTGCTTGATGTTTGTGATCCTCGTCCTGTGTTTATTATGAGAGTATTTAGGCAATGTACAACACAAATGTCAATAAGATGAAACATTTTTGTTATTTAAACTATATATTGTAAATTGATATAGTTTCTGACATGAAGACTTCAAGGATAACATAATAATTTGTGAAATGGGCAGTGAAAAAGACAAAAATATATTTTTTATATTATATACATACTATATATTTCGTCCCTGTTTTATTTCTTTATCCAATGCCAATTTAGGTAAAAGAGAATGGATTTGAATAAAAAGAAACTCTAAAATTACATATTTTAAAAGTTTGCTTTTAAAAGCCTTAGCAGTGAATGGCTAGTCAGTCTTACAGCATTATGAATGGGTGTCTCATAGTGATGCGCGGGTCAAGGATTTCAAACACCCGGACCAACCCAACTCATCATGACAGCCAACCTGCAAAATTATGCACTGATTTTTAACCCAACCCAACTCAACCTACTAAAACGGACAGAGAAAATGAAAAACCAATGAGTCTACGCCGTGATAAAGTTTTTTCCATATGTTAACCGTAATAAAAATATCACTCAGTTCCTCCATGGACTGTGTGAGAGGGAGAGAGAGAGAGATGGAAACGATTCGATTCTATTGCCTAATTATATCCTGTTTTACTTGTTACCGTACTTTGTAGTAAAATATAGGGTAAGTGTTAGGAGATGCTTGGCAGGCTATTATTTTCACTACACAAATTATTTATAGGAGGCAAGATGGGCGGGAGATCCTGCAGTCTCTGACGTGAGGCCTGCGTGCATGTGAGACAGATCTCCAGTAGGGGTTAGATTAATCGAGATGTGCATTACTTTTTTTTACCATACGCGATATTCATTGCACCAGATTGCAATTTTAATCAATACAGCTTTTACCGTTGCATCATTTTTGCCATGCCATTTCATTGCAAGATGGTTACAATATGTCGGTTATTCAGCTGGCATCTGTGAAGTTTGTACCGTACAATATTGACTGCACATTGCGCCAATCTGAGGGACGGAATTATCGGCTGTCTCTCAAATTGCCTGCGTGCTTTAGGTAGCCTGACAAGCTGCCACAAGGGTACCTCCAGCGACTCTCTACACGGATAGAGCGACGTGATTGGTCCGACCAAAGTTCCAGTAGCAGTAGCAGTAGGAGCAATAACTGTTGGCCTACACTGTTGCTGGTGGCTTGTGTCAGTCACCAACTGACCTGTGACCTGTCCAGTAGCACTCATCAACTGTCTTGTGCCACCTGCCCACTGTACCACTTATAGTGTCTTGTGACACTTGCCTACTCTCCCATGGCAGTCGCCCACTGTATCATGTGACGTACACATGCCAGCTGGCGGGTGGCTCGTGTACTGGCACTGACTGTCTCGTGTAACAATTGGCAAGTTGCGTGGGACAGTATTCAGGACAGTAGATGAGTGGCACAGGCCACCAGTAACAGTACATTACAATTTTTGCTCCCACTGCCTCTCTACGGAACTGCAGACATTCAGACAAGTTATGAGTAGGCCATTAGGTTTTACATACTAATAGTGCCCTTCAATAGAAGTGGTAGAATACAGAGGTTTGGAGGGAACTATAAACAAAGAGAAAAGTCATGGCATGGCAATTAGGCTTTATATACAAGTAATGCCCTGAATAAAATATATTCACAAGCTGCATCATCAACAAGCAAACGATGCCTTCAATAGAAGTGGTACAGTGCATAGGTTTGTAGGGAACTGTAGACATAGACATACAGACAGGTTGTGGGAAGATACACTATAATAGTAATGTTGCTTAGGCTATACTTGCAGGAAGCATCATCAACAAGCAAACAATGCCTTCAACAGCAATGGTACAATGGATATGTTTGTAGGGAACTACAGACATGCAACTATGTACAGAGGACATGGGTGAGGTGAGGGGCGTGCCTTAGTGTCCGTACCCAGGTAAAGGGAGGTTATGGGGTGAGAGTCTGTCCCAAGGGGAAAGGGTGTGGGTGTGTGTGAGGTCAAGCAAGAAACATGCAAGTCACTCTAAGTTTTTGTAGACCCACACAATTATCTAGGAAATATCTTTATGTTCTTTGTGTTGAAAAACAAAGAGGCGAGAGTCCTGACACTCTGTGCAGCTGTAGGTAACCATGCAATGCAATGCCTCTTTTTTTCCATCATCGGTCATGGCTCTGAAGGGCCATGAAGAAAACTGTGGGCACGTATAGACACATATATCAAGGCAGCATACACATCAACACCTCATGTAACAACAGGCAGGTCACCAGCAGAGATGCTGTTTGTGCGTCCTGTCAGAACAAGGTGGGACCCATTAAAGCCAGACACTCACACCAAAGTATTTCAGAACCAAGAATGCATAATCTGTAGGGAGAATTGCACCAGACCAGCCAGGGCTCTTATGGCTGGGTCCGAAGTCTGGGTGAGGGATTTTACAGGTCATCAAAAATGGGTACCAGGGGTGGTAATCACTAGCACAGGCCCTCTCAGCTACAGAGTCCATGTGGAAGGCCAGGTGCTTAAGCGCCATGCGGAAAACACCTTTTAGCGAGAAGGGAGTTAGAGGGTCACCACCAGCTAAACGAATACCCAAAGCAAGACACCAGGGCAGACTGGGATGCTGATGCTCCGGGAGCTGAGAAGCCAGCTCAGCTGCTTGAAACTGAGTCACCTGTATCAGAACTGGCTGTTGGGGAAGAAGAGTGCCCTTGTCGTTCAGGAGTAGGGCTGAAGGCTCCTAAAAAAACTTGAATTATAGTAGAGTGGCCAAAGATGTTGGGGCAGAATAATCCACGTTCTGAGTTCACCAGAGTTATGGCAGTCTACCCCCATTCTGACTTATTGGGATTTATTTATGCTATGTTAATGTTTTGTGTTAAGGGGTCTTCTTATGGGGTTGTAACTCATCTAAGGGTGGAGCTGCATTTATTGAGCTGCCACTAGGGCAAAGTAGCATGGAGTTGCATGCATAAATTGAGATATACATGAGAAGTTTGTGAGAAATAAACAGTTCATGTGGACTTAATGCACTCACACTGATTTTCCTGTTAGCTACAGCAGTAAGAACATTATAACAGAAACCTATTAAGCTAATGGAGAGATGCCTAACTGCTAGCGGAAGCACTAGGCAGCACTAGTCTGGCTACTTCAGTGGTACTGATGGGCCAAATTTGGGGGTTTAGCTCAAGCATTACTACTAACATGTATCAGTATCAACTTCATTATTGAGCTATATTACCTTTACAGGTGACTTGTCTTGTGGTATATACATACAGCCTACTGGCTATGAGGAAAATTAAGTTATTGTGACAGGAATGACTCACCACCATCTCTTCAAATATTAAAGAGGAATTGCTGCGAATTAGAGGGAGGATACAACTCAACAGTTTCCAGTTCTACAAGATGATTTAGGTAACTGAATATACTGTGAAAATTGTTGCATGCATGATTTTAGGTAGTTAGGAAAGAAGACAATAATAAACATGACTTTTATTTTCATGACTATTATTTTATTGACAACAGTCAGCTGCAACTGATCAATTAATCAACTGAAAATACCTGGTACTCTGGCTCATGTATATACATTAAAAACAGATTAAAGAAGTCAACTTTTCTGAACATTAAGACAGAAAATAAAATGTTCAATATTGTGAATATGAAACCTGCATGTAACATGAAGTTGACACTGGAGGGGGGGGGGGGGGGGGAATCACCGGATCTGGAACATACAAATAAATTTGTCATTAAATCATCAATTAAATCCTTTTTGTCATTTTTATTACACTTTTTTGTAAGTGTTCTAAAAGTTCTCTTTACACAAACTAATATGAAAACTGAAGCATTCCACTGTAGCTTTCAGTGACAGCAAGGAGACACATGTTGGCCATATCTTGTGGCCTGGAAAATGGACCAACACAGTGCAACCTCTCCTATCCACTGTGCACTAACATGACATATTTTCATGAGCAGTAAAAAAATCTCACTTATAATATGTCCAACTGCCATGGAACCGGAAGCTCTTACCGTGTATTTATCCCATTTCTTCTCTGGGTCATATGGCTCCCATCGACTGGCAGGAAAGATGTGCTTGTTTTTCTCATACCAGCTTCGCAGCACCACTTTACCTGCATGAGACTAATCACAAAAGAGTAAATGACCAGTCATGTTCTAAACATTAGGACAAACACTTGGTTTGATTGGCTTAAGGCTATTTTAACGAATTAGTTAAAATTTATATTGACTTTTTTTGTTAGATAATTCTCCTCATTCAAATTGAGAAAAGGGTGCCCTAATTGGACTATCTGTGTTCATGTTGCCAGTAAACGGTATGAGATATACTGTATGCGTGGAACAACCACTCATGAAGATGACCCTAACTGTTACAAAGAGAAGAGCATCACCTCATCTTTCTCAACGGTGGCATCATTAATCAACCGAATGTCATCATGGACATCAAAGCTGAAAAGCGGTCCTGCGGAAAAAATAGAATCAGTACTCAAGACAATCAAATTTCATTTTAAAGGGGCAACCGCTGGAACCTCCAGAACCTGCAAATTTGTATATCCCATCACAAAAAAACACTTACCACTTTTGCCTCTGGCTTTGGTCACAATGAAGTCATAGAAACTGTGGTGCTGTGAACAGATATTTGATAATTATAAGACAAATTCATTTGTCTAACTGTAAATGAGGAGACAGCACTATGTGTGAGAAGGTGAACAATATTCACTCACGTGGGGAATGATCAGATCCTCTTTGATGTACATCAGCTGTTCTACTCCAGCTGATCTAAAGCAAACAAACACAAAAGTTGTGTCTGCTTCAACTGCTTTTGCTTCAGGGAACATTTGCCAGACTTATCTACACGGTCAGTTTTTGACATTACAGCAGAGCTCATCCCTGAATGTAAATGCTCAGTAAAGAATGAAATGATACTGAGATAATTCAAAGAGTATGTAGGCATATGGTTAGATGTGTGTGCTGATGTCTTAAAAGGATTCCTGACTGGTAAGACATGTTGCCTGACTGATGCTGGTGACACGATTTAAAATGCTTTCTTTTTTATTAAAACTTAAAAAATCCCTTCATTTGCAGAGCTTGATTAGCTCAACCAGGTAGCAGCTTACGAGTGAAAGGATTTTCCAAAAACATTTTGAGTGTTTTTAAATCATGTCTATGTACCTGATGTCAAAGTCAATCTTATAAGGCCAACATGTCTTACAAGCCATGAGTTAGCAAATTCTGAGCAATTCTGAGTGAAGGCAGCTCATAAAACAGTTGTCATTTACCTTAGCTCACTGAAATCTTTCCTTAAGATTTCTAGTGCCTTTTGTAAGAAGTTTTGAATAGTATTGCCTTTCTTCATCTGAATAAATGGAAAGAAATTGGCATTAATCACAACTCATTGTGTACCAAACATCAGTGAAGCAAGCCGTACCCAGTGGAAATGCCCCAGGGGGGTACTCCAAGTAGGTGGTGAAGTGATAAACTGGGTAAGTTAAGCTAGAGGAAGTGGTAAAACTCCTAATAGAATAACCTGCTTGCTTTGTTTTGTTAAGAAAAGCAGGATTGCATATATGATGCTTATATGATCAAGCTACCACTACCTCTGTCTTAACTTACACAGGTTTGCCACTTCACTACCTTCTTGGAACACCCCCCAGTAGATATAATACTGCTTTTCATCACTTTCTCTTGCCTCTAATAACACTACAGGGAATCTGCTAAAGGGTGCACCTTTCCAGTCTTGACTAGACTCAAATGACATATGATTCCAAACTCAAATGCCTGAGGGCAAACAGGTAGCACACACAAGTCTTCCTGATATGGAGGAATGATCTCAGTTCCAGCCATTTCAAACATATTTTATCTGAATTACGAAATGAGGGCCTCCTGGATGAAACACTGATAAGATTGTTTGAAATGCCCTAAATAAAATGGAGAAAGTGAGATCTGTATGCATGTCATGAAGACTTGTGGGTGCTCTACTTTCTTCCCTTCAGATATTTAAGCTTTTCATTATGCCAGCCATAACATGCAGATGCAGGTCACATGGGGGGCAGTCGCTGTAGGTGCAAGTATGTCCGTGAGGACATATTCAAGAGAACGCAAACTGATTTGAACATTTACATGCTGTATTGGCTAAGCACTGCACTCTCTGTGTTATTGTCCTTGAGACAGAGATAGCCCATCCTATGCAGTCCATTCCAGCAATAAATTGTCAATTTTAACTTAGAGGGGTAAGCCTCCATTCGACAACAAAAAACTGTGCTAAACAGTGTTTTGTCTGACAAATCTTTTGTTTTCATTCTATGTATTTGCTCACCCTACCCTGGGTAAAGAGTTGATTGTGAGAGCTGTTAGAACAGGGGTCACAGGCCACATACTGTAAAAACTAAGTTGTCAAGGGCCAATGAAAAATTAAGAACACAAGTTTTTAACCATTTTCAAGTGAAAGAGCGACTACATTTCGATCAAAAAACCCACAGGCCGTCTAAAACATTCTATATGAAGTTATACTGCTTACTGAGACTATCGGGCTGTAGTTTGGCCACCTCTGTGTTACAACCTACCACAATTCATATTTACCTTAACTGTCTTTCTGTGACCTGAGCCATCCCAGTAACTGAAGGTGATTTCAATTTCCTCATCTAAAAGGCAATGATATATATTGGTGGTGATCAGTAGTAAATGGGTTTGAATTGGCACATCATGGTCACAATTGCCAGCAATGAAAGTCATGTTTACTTTTGATCTTCTCCTGCTTCCTCTCCCATTCCTGACGTAGTTCTTCTCTCAGACGATTCTCTTCTTCCTGTATGGGAGCACACACACCGTTCACATGCATAATACCTGTACAGAACAGAAGCATGAAACAAACATAGAAAACGAACAAAGCCGAGGCCTTTGAACTAACCCCTGAGGGGAAAATACACTTTGTTTCTCACCTCTCGATCTCGATCTGGTAGAAAGCTGGTGTCAACATCTGGATTCTTACCCAGTTTCTTCTTCTTCACTGGCATGTCTGTCACAAAAGTGTAGCCATTAGAGTTTGACAGTGGCACCTAGCACTTCAACTCCTTTACATTTCAGCCTGGTGCAGACTTTACCAAAAAAAAAATGAAAATGAAAAGACCAGAGAAGAGAAAAGAAAACGCAGCTATACTCACAGTCCTCCTCCTCTTCCATATACTCATTGTCATTCTCCTCCTCCTCCTCTTCCTCATCTTCATCTTCTCCATCATCAGGGTTAAACGACAAGCTAGCAATCTTTCTCTTCTGTTCTTCTTTTCGTTTCTTCTCTTTCTGCTTTTCTAGTTTCCTTGTTTAGGTGCAAAAATTGAGTAGGAACAGGGGTTAGCAGTTTTCACTGGATGTGGTAATCAGGAGGAAAGATTCATTCAGAACTCAAACATTATGATGAGTACAATGCACGATAGGGATAGTCCTACTGCATCCCAGGATTATTTAAGAGAATACAGAAATAAAGTATACGAAAACATGCACTTACAGTTGCAATTCCTTTGATTGTTCCTTTTTAGCCAGCTGTTTTTCTCTCTCTTTGACCAAGGCCTCTTGTTTTGCCTTCATGTCATTAAGTGTCACCAGACCTTTGGACAAAAAAAATTAATAAATAAAACTGAAGTTCTATCTCAACGCTATCCTGATTAATAGACTGTATGATCCAAATGTTTTGATTTGTGTAACTTACCCACAGTGCTGGATTTTAGTTCTTGCTCCACTGCATCATAATGAGCAGAGAACTTTTTATCAATATTGGCTTTGACCATATTGTCCTGAAATAAAAAAAAATATCAATGCATTCACATTGACATTATAGCCAAAGAACACTGATTTTATAATTAATAATTGAATGTCATTATCCTCCTGAGTCCTCAAAGACGTCATTAGCAGGCTTAGGGGATTCAAATTCAGACAATGAGTGTATACACAGACTTATATCAACTTCATGAATTGTAACGGTAAAATTGAAATCACAAATAATTAAGTGTAGGATGAAATGACACCTTTAAAAGCATGATAGACAATCACCTAAGATAACCTCAAATTTCACCACTTGTGAAATTTCACCACAATGAAAACACTACGTGCCATGGACTGAAAGTATAGTACAGCCAAGTCTCAACAAGCAGAGGCATAGTAAAAGGATTGTAAAGGGATCAGACTGGTATGTTTCAAAAACATGCATAACTGCCCTGTAGGCGAATTGCCTCACAGGAGAGGCAGTTAGAGCACAAATTGTATTGTACTTCTGTTGGTGTCACGCACCACTCGCCTACTGACCCGTGCGACTATCTTCTGCCACTTGCTTGCTACCCTGTAACATGTCCAGCATCAACTGTACTGTAAACCTAACCTTACATTTACATTTATCAGACGCTTTTATCCAAAGCGACTTGCAAAAAGAGAATTAACATTCGACCTACAGCACAATTAAAAACTAAGTAAGAGTGCATAACGCTAGATTATAGTGCAGTAATGTAATAGTGCAGTGTAGGGAGAGTGAGGGAGGTGCATTGCAAGTGTATTCAGAAATTTTAAGACAGGAGATATTCTTGGAGGAACTGGGTCTTCAAGAATTTCTTGTAGGTGGAGAGATTATCTGTTGTTGCTCTCATAGAACTTGGAAGATCATTCCACCAGCGTGGAATGACGTTCCAAGCGCTACCAGAGCAATAGCTGACAAGTGCAACAAGACAGTTAAATTATTATTATTGTTATTATTATTATTAATACATACATAGGAGCAGACAGCCAATGGTATATTGGCTACCAGAGTCTTCTTTACAGTAAATGAGCAGAAAAGCAGATAAACAGTTGAATTATACAGAATAAAATGGGCAGGGAAGGCAGTAAGTAGGGGCTGGGAGTTGGTGGAGTGGAGTGGAGGGGTAGGCAGGCACAGGAGCAACATGAAGGCCACTGGTAGTGTCTTTACACAGAACATGGAGGCCACCAGTGGTGCCTTTACATAGATAAACAAGGAGACCACTGGCAGTGCCTGTACATAAAAAAAAACGTCTTTACGAACAATTATGGCAACAAACATAGACAGCGAGCACACCCTGCTAATGTGAGTACGGCCACTGTGCAATGTATAAAGAAAAACAGAAAGCAACAATCTCATGACTCTACTGCCTATTCCCCCGTTAATGCAGGCTCTAAGCAAAGCCATTGAGAAACCAATTAACACTGTGACAGTTAGAGCCCTCAGCCAATCACTGAGGCCAGGACCAGTCAACAGTATGCAAGTGACATAAAACTGGAGAGGCACACAACACAAGTGACAAGACTGCAGAGGGTCTGTAGGTGAGTGGCATGGGACCGTAGGCAAGAGGCACAAGACATGAGGATTGGTGTGCACCACTAACAACAGTAGAGCACAATTCTTGCTCGAAAACTTGCTCTTGCACAACCCTAGTCCTATCTACAGGGCAGACAACTTTCAGGAAATGGGCGTGAGACACGCATTTGACTGCCTTGACACGCCCTCATGCCACAATTTCTGATGCCAAAAAATCTCCCATAACCTTAGCCTGATTCAGCTACGTGCATGTAAATAAACATCTATTCATCTCGGTTAAATTACTTGGCATTCATTGTTGTGATAAACGGTTCACAAGAAAAATAACTTTGAAAGTACACTAGGCTACATTAAATTTCTTAATGCATTCTGTAATCCTGCGTCCATTACATGCCATTTTTCTTAGTTCAATAGCTCACAAACTCCCACTCAACAAATGACAATTATAGGTCTATATATATATAAAACAAACAAATGTGAACATATAGCCTGCTGAATTTTGGTAATTACGTAGCCTAATACAGCAAAAATTGTATGCATGTTTGTGAGTTAAGAAAGTTAGTTTACATAAATTATATGCCACATTTTGTTTGTTATGGATTTTTGTGGAGGCCTGGCAAGTCAGGATGCAGGTGGATGCAAAATGCACCACATTGCAGGAAATCTCATACTGAATCCAAAATTTTGGACCACCAGCCCCCCCATCTCCCTATATTGTCAATCTCCAGCAGGACGACCAATAAAACACAAATGTACGAGGACATTTTCCCACTCCAAGAAAATCTGAAAAGTTGGCAGCCCTGTTCTAGCACTCTGGAAAATCCATCTCTATGATATACTGAATATGGTTTACCAATGTTACGATTGTAAAGCCATCTCCACTGACTGCAGTTCCACGTTTGTTTTGTATTGTAGTAGGGCCTGAATGTTACGAAATTTCCTCAAACTCAATTAGCTAATTTTTACTATGTTATTCGTTTTGGGATTTCTTCTACGCATAACTGTAAATGGACTTAAATAAACTTGAGACACTAACTGGTTAGACGTTCAAAAAAAAACAAGACAACAATTTTTTTTAATGTTGATCCGAGAAACGACAATTCAAAATGCATATTTCCCTAAGGACTCCAGAGGGCGCTGGCAACATTGCTATTACTGTTTTGATTAAATACTAAACATTTCACCCTGCATTCACACATATCTACTAACCAATAATTACATCAAACTTATCACATGAAGTGTTGTTTCAATGAAGCCACGGCATTCACATACCTCTGCAATTTTTTGCTTTAACTGCTCCAGTTGTTCTCGTTCTCTTTCACGCTTTTTCATCAGCTGCATGGCTCGTCCAGCCTCGCTGGCTGCTCCTTTGTATTGCGCCATGGTTTAAAAGTCAGTAATCCTTCTGAAATATATGCGATTTCACCTAATTCGCCTGCAGAAAAAAATAAGAAATCGACCAAACAACAATAAATACTATGGCGATATCCTACAGACTCTTGTACGCTTTCAATTCCGGTTCAATCGACAAAGGAAATGCCCCCCTATTTAGTCTCATATGTCGACATAAAAGTCCATGTGTTGAGCACCGATGAGTAATTTCTGCGTAAAATATTGGCCTTATTAATTATAACAACCGATAATCTAACGTTAATTAAGCAGTAGCTAGTGTTTTAGAGAACCTGTGTGAACTTGTGAGAAAGACCACTCTTAACGCAGACAACTCGTGTATGTATCTTAGGGCTAGGCCTACATACAAATTGTAAAACTGGTGACTATGGAATGTCAGCAACAAAAAAAAGTTTTAAGCATTATTGGTCAACAATGTGCAATCTCACTATCTGATGTTATTAAATGGCAGCATGTTACCAAATAGTGCTACCCGCGCTCCCCACGTCACGTCTTTGAAAAGAATATTCAGCAGCTTTTCCTTTAAGATGACGTCCCTAGAAACTGTCCTCGGAATCATATTGACAACAGTATTGTTCAGTCAGCTCAGATGATTACAGAGAGGTTGAGTTTGAAATGACGCCTGTGGTGTCTTTTACCGGCTTTTTGGCAGCGTTTGCTTGGTTTTCACTAAGCAACGCTCTTTACTTCCATATTGGTGAAACAGAGAAAAAATGTTTCATAGAAGAAATACCGGATGAGACCATGGTTATAGGTAGGCTCTCATCGCCCTTGTTTAATGCTAACGTTAACAGTCATTACAGCATTAGCTATCTTGCTAGGGTGATCTGGGCTAAATTTAGCTAGCTAGCAAGAAAGGTAGGGGATAGGAAATTAACCATCATTTCTTGGTGCTCTATTCTGATGAGCTCGTCATTGCATGTAACGTGCGCCGTCATTGATAGAAGTGAGTAATAGCTGTGGAAGGTAAAGGTGCTGACAGATGGATCAGTAAGGTTAGCTTGATGGAATGGTGGACTGCTTGCACCACCTCCCAGCGTCCTGTTAACCAGGATACTGTATGTCGGGGAGAGGGCAGGTATTACCCGTTCTTCTTTTGTTGACATTGCCAGAGTTCATAACTCATTCGATTGTGGGAACAGGTGGCAAACAGATGATTGCTTAATACCGGCGTGGAATTCATAACTGGAGACGGCAGAATCGAAATTGAACAGTCTGCATGATTAATTAGCCTACATGTCATTCATATGAAGAAATCCAAGGCTTTATAACAGTGTGGAATATAGGAGTGTTGATTTGCACGCTCTAAACCTTTAGTGTTTGTCTTTAGAAGTTTATAGTTACATCCCACACACTTGTGTGGGAGGTGTTAAATGGAGGATGTATTCTTTCTTGCTGCCAAACAGGGAAATACAGGACCCAGCTATGGGACAAGCAGACCGGATCTTTCCTGCCCTCTACCCCAGGGCTTGGCATGCATGTGGAGATCAAGGATCCGGAAACAAAGGTAACCTGTACCCCTCATTTATCACTTTTATCCATAATCACTTATGGGAAGGTCTGGCCTAGAAATCTAGATGTGCACTAGCAGTAGCAAATAGTTTTGCTCAGTTGGTACGTCTAGCCATGAACTATAGGGCCTCAGTAGCTCTTCTCCCAGGTTTGGTTGGACCAATCACATCACTTTGTTATAGTGTTGCCTAGACGTACCCTAGCACAATCTTATCAACTTATGAGCAAGCAGAGGCAGTTTGAAAGACAACTGCTGATTGGATTGAGCCTGGTTTATCAGTCATGACCATACTATACATTTCAATGTTATAGTCTGGCTTCTCAGGCTAGGGAAGGTCTGTCATTTAGTTTTAAACCAATAGGACAGAATACAACTGCTGAAATTCCCAGTGGAGCAGTGCAGTGAAATTCTGTGTGTGTGTGTTTAAAGATAACTTCACTCGCTCTGTATAGCAGCTGACAGCGGTTTTGAACTGCTGTATTGAACTAATCATTCTGCTTCATGCCATTTGCTGTTTCCAGATCATTCTCTCTCGTCAGTATGGCTCTGAAGGACGATTCACCTTCACCTCCCACACTCCTGGAGAGCACCAGATCTGCTTACACTCCAACTCCACAAAAATGGCTCTCTTTGCAGGGGGCAAACTGGTAAAATATATATTGATGAACAGCATATTGCCATGTACATTTTACATTTACATTTACATTTAGGCATTTAGCAGACGCTTTTATCCAAAGCGACTTACAAAAGAGGATAACATTCAAGCTACAACACAATGAACTAACAAGGAGTGCATATTGCTAACAAAGAATCTGCGCTGTTTTAAGTTGAAAGTGCAATAGTGTAACACAATGTAGAGAAATTAAATTATTAAGTGCATTCTCAAAGTTTACGCCAGGAGATATTCTTGGAAGAGCTTAGTCTTCACGAGTTTCTTGAAGGTGGAGAGGGTATCAGTTGATCTGGTAGCACTTGGGAGGTCATTCCACCAGCGCGGAACCAGATATGAGAAGAGTCTGGACCGACCTGCACAAGGTGTTGGCCGTGCTAGAAAACGTTCCTTAGAGGAGCGTAGTGGTCGTCGGGTGACATAGGGCTTCAGAAGAGAATTCAAGTAGATGGGAGCAGAGCCATCATTCACCCTGTAGGCCAACATAAGTGCCTTGAATTTAATGCGAGCAGCCAAGGGCAGCCAGTGAAGTTCAATGAACAGAGGTGTGACGTGCCCTTTTTGGCTGGTTAAAGACCAGACGTGCAGCTGTACGTGCAGCTGTATTCTGGATCAGACAAAATGTCATGTAGACATTTTAATAGTAGTATGCTCTTTGAGTCATCTTGCCTTTTGTTTAATTTTGTTAATTAATCTAGTTCTTTTCTTGGCAGAGAGTACATCTGGACATTCAGGTGGGTGAACACACCAACAACTACCCAGAGATTGCAGCCAAGGACAAGCTGACTGAACTGCAGTTACGGGTCAGACAACTTCTGGATCAGGTGGAGCAGATACAGAAAGAGCAGAATTACCAGAGGGTAAGTTGATTCAGTTCAAAAGCAGTCAATTATTTTCTTAAAACATTTACAGGAAAACATCTTTGGATACATCGCAGTGAGTGTTTCGATTTTGTACAGCTTCAGCCATAAATGAGCAATATTCAACTGGAGCCAAAATGTCACTTTTCCATCTTTCCAGTATCGTGAAGAGCGTTTCCGGATGACGAGTGAGAGCACCAACCAGCGTGTCCTGTGGTGGTCCATTGCCCAGACTCTGATCCTCATTATCACTGGCATCTGGCAGATGAGACACCTGAAGAGTTTCTTCGAGGCCAAGAAGCTTGTCTAAAATTAACCACCCAGGAGGACTTATGTGTGTACAAGTTTACAAATGAAGACATTCTAGGTACCCCCCCCCCCCCCCATGCACACACACACACACACACACACACACACATACACATTCTTTACATACCCTTAAAAATAGACAGCTACACAATGTCAGTTAAATATTCATGATGTATTTCTTACCTTATGTGTACAACTTAGAAAAATTCTTAAAATAATGGCATACTAACTGATGTATAGTGTAAAGACTCTATAGACTCAAGATTTTATATGGTCCAATTTGGATTTACACCATTAGAAGAAGTCACTGCCTCTACCAAAGCAGTGTTTCAAAGCCAGTCATTGAAATTAAAATATTCATTAGAGCATGTCCACACTTTTATTTCTTTGCAACACTGAATAAAGTAATGCTGTAGAATGAGGAAAAGAAGTCATTTATCAAGGCGAAATATTAGAGGCTTATTTGATTTTCATTTCTTTTGGTGTATATATTGTTTTCATAAATACCCCCTTGTCAACATCTGACAGCATTGTAGTTGTCAAGTGTCACTTGTTTTATTTATTTCCTTAAGGGTGAAGTCACCATGGCAATGTGTCTTAGCCCAGTGATATTTTTGATTGTGTTGATAGTGTCTCCAGTTCCAATAGAAGTGTACTTACTGGCTATACATGTGATGGCCCATGTATATATTCTACATGTTTTATCAGTGCTGCAGCTATTCTAAAAAACGACCTCACTACCATGGATACAGTTGTGAGTTGTGACACATCATGTGTCATGTCGTGAGTTTAAGTGAAGTCAAAGCACCGTGGTTGGATTTTCCTTGCATTTCAACTTGACACATTCCCTGAATACACAGCCTAGATTTCCTTGATAAATGAAAAGCTGAATATGGTAGAAATATGAATAGCAGATTTGCAAAATGATTCAGTGTCCTACTATGTGAATACAGTATACTAACCATAAGCATCCTCTATTGGAGTTACATTGTCATTAAACAATTTAGATAATTACTTTATGTTTCAAGAGGTCACATTCATATTTAATGACCATGGACATTTGAAGTTGACAGTTCATTGCAGGATGACCATGTCTGGTTTTAGTCTCCTAGAAATAGCCCAGCTTGTTTTTCATGTGCTGATGTTTTTGTACAGACTACAAAAGTGTGTTGATGTATAAATTTGAATTTGCCTCCCTTAACAAGCTCGTAATAAACAGTTCAAACCTTATACATGAAGTTGCTCTCAAAAGCACTTTTTCCTTTGGGTTCATCACTACAATTAAGGAATGGCTTTACAGTGTAATGGTTTACCATCAGCTTTGCAGAACACAAGTTCATTAACAGCTGTGAATGGTTTTGTTTTGGTGTGTTTATAAACAAATATTTGTACTTAGATTTCACAGCATTTAGGGTAATAACAACACCAAGGTCTTGGACTCATGTTCAACACATTTAATTACTCGCATCTATATCCCTGTGGCAAATTTCATATAAAAATGTAAAATAAAGGTAAGTTATTAGAATTAGAATTCACTTGTGATTCTTTGACGATCCATCATGACATACAAATTTGTAACAATCTCAATATTCATTTTTAATGTGTTCGAATAGTTAGTACTTCCAAAGACCGAAAAAATGCGTTTGTCATTTCCCTATGATGCATTTTAAACATCTGGTAAAAGAACCCTACATGCACAAAAATAAATCCTATACAAATCCATTTAACACTGAATGATGCAACTACACATCAACATCTTTTCAGACCTTCTGATGTTGCATAGGAAAGTGTGTCACTATGTTTACAAGTCTTGAATGTCCAACCATGGAGGCCCATGTACAGGCTGCTTAGTGCTACTGCCTGTAACTTTGCATCCATCTTCTCACACTGTAGTTGGTACTGCAAAGCTAAATTTGGTGGCTGTGTGATTTCCTAAAATGGCAAAATGAAGACCAGTAGAGATATGCATAATCTTATAAACTTGACATACAATATACTGCAGCAACTAGACTACATGGTTACTTCAATAACGCTTACATTCTAAATACACACTATTTCATGTCCTTGACTCTCGAAACAATAATTTGTCTGTTTGACAGAACAGTATTATAGTATAAATTTTATAAATAAATGTTGACATACATCTTATCAACACCACATATTTTTGACTCAGAAGAGTCAAAGAATTGAAGCTGTGACTATAAACCCCTCAGTGAACTCAGAGGAGAAGGTACTTTTCAGTAGTTCTGTTACCACCACTTGTATATCTTATAGTCATTCCATAAGTATTTTTTTAAGTAATTCTGAGAGAAACAAACTAAATAACACCTCCACAAACAGCAAGGATCTTAGAATTGCAACTGTTACTAGCACAAAAGGAAAATATCTCTGAGGCAATTATGTTATTATATACAATGTATGGACCATTTTTCAAAAATGTAACCATCCCGCTAACCTCAGACACTGCTGAGGTGTTTGAACAAAAACTTGAAAATATGAGCTTTATTTGTTTTTAAGTTGAACACCTTTCCACAAAACTAGATTGTCTAGTGAAATAAAAATCATATTAAGACACAAGATGCATTTGGTTAGGTGGTAGTTGTCTGTGTTTGATGGGTTTCAGTCTGTGTGTATGTGTGTAGGGCTCTCCATGGCATGATCATTGTTCTGTCACTGTAAGATGTTCCATCTTCTTGGCAGCTTCTTCTGTCACAACCTTTGTCCTCTTCTCGGGACTTGGAGTGTTCGGATATTCTCGATTACCGAAAATAATACTACCCACACGCACATTGGTGGAGCCCACTTCAATCTGTGAAGCCAAAAGTGTTACGTTATAATTACTATAACAGTTGTGTTGTATTGTCTTCTGTTTACAATAATAATTAGTAATAACAACAAAATAGGGTGATTATCTGGTTATTACATGATTTAGTAAGTACATTATTTATGAGGGGTGATCAGATGAGGGGTGATCAGATCATCAACTGTAGACAGGATTTCACTTCACCACATGACTATTAGATGTCACTAATAAGACTTTCAGAAATTTTTAACTCACCGCATGTTCAAAATCTGTTGACATGCCCATACTAAGCTCCACCTCCGCTTCTGGCATCTGAAGGTTCTCACATACTTGCTGACGACATTTCAGTAGCATCTGCAGGTGAACAACTGAATTATTTAACCCTAAGGGTGATCAAATCCTACATGTCAACACATTCTTAAAGCCACAAGAGTCAGAAATCAATCAGTCACAATAGAAAAAAAGAACACAACTGGTGACTGGTAAGTGGCTTCTGTCATGCGGAATGTGGAAAACTATACCTGAAAATCTGGGTTGGGACCTTCGCTTAGGTCATACCCATATCGGCCGATGGTCATAAGCCCAGCGAAGTGGAGGGTAGGACAGTTGGAAACAATATGTTTGACTGTATTGACCGTCTCTCCAGGTGGCAGGCCATGTTTGCCTAAATTAAAATTTTAATAGTACATCCTTTGTATGACATGTAGATTTCAATGCATATTCAACAAGCAATTTTATTGCTTTATTCACTCATTTGTGTCTTTCACAACAAACCGAAAGAGTGACAATGCAGTACATAAACTTTATGTGGTTAACAGGTAGCTATTACTTACTATCTTCACCACTGGTATTAATCTGGACCATGATCTTTAACCTCTGAGTGTTTGCTCCTCGTATCCTTTGCCAGGAACTGTTAACTTTGTCAGCCAACTTTGCAGAGTCTACCGTCTCCACCATAAATAGATTAGGGACGCCTATAGGTACAAGAAGCGTGTGTAAGTGTGTAAGAGAAATGCCATTCCAGATAGTGTAATAAGATCAGGGGTGTAGTCTAGTTTGCTGTATATACAGCATCCTCCACAATCATAGGCACCTCTGGTAAAAATGACTAAATACACATTTTCTAGGAATCATCATAAGTAATTTACCTTAATCATGTAACAAATATTGAATCAGATTTTTCACTCCTCTTTTTTTTTACATGACAATAGTGGAGCATGTAGAGAGTGGAAGATACCGGTAACACAGATAATGATTGTATGAAAATACTAATTACCTAACAGTTTGTTGACATTATTCTTCTGTAGGTGACCAATGAAATGCCACTTAATTTCTGGACAAGATGACAAAATCTAAAACAGATCAACACAGGTTATTTTCCACTTATAAAGCTTGTTTAAATTCTTATTCCTTATTCTTAAGGAAGTTGGTAGGTAGGTATGTACAGTAGATTGATGGATTGGTTGACCAATAAAATTAAACTGAGAAATAAAAAAACAATCAATTGAATTTCTACATCAAAATATTCCTGAGCTAGAGGGGATCTGTAATGGAACAGAGTTTTCCACATCCATTACACATCAGTGTGGCCTGCTGGACGTACTAATATGCATTGTTGTTTCACCGAAGTCATCCAACAAATTTATGATCTCTTTTACTCAACCTGCACTGAGATGGTGTGTGAAACCACAACCTGATACACAAGAACGCACACAATCAATTCACACAAAGACCTGGGCCTATGATCACAAAGAATCTTAAGGGTAAAACTATCTCCTAACAGGTGAATTCCATCTATCTAATACCCTTTAAGCCCTATGTTACCCTCCGGCCACCTTGCTCCTCCAAGAAACGTCTAGCACGGCCAACACCTCGCACAGGTTAATCCAGACTATTATCATCTGTTGTTCCATGCTGGTGGAATGACCTTCCATGTGCTACCAGAGCAACACATACCCTCTCTACCTTCAATAAATTCTTGAAGATCCAGAATTTCCAAGAATATCTCCTGGATTAAAATTTCTGAATACCAGGAATGCACGTACAATGCACCTCCCACTCTCTCTCCAAACGGCATTTTTCAGTACACCTACTGCACTTTCATCTCAAAATACTGCAATATGCACTCTTAGTTTTAATTGTGCTGTAGCTAGAATGTTTATCCTCATTATGTAAGTCTAAGGATTAAAGCATCTGCTAAATGCATAAATGTAAATGTAACTTTACGAGTAAGTCAAAGACATTCAGTGCCAAAAGTAGCACCTAGCGCAGCGCAGCACCCGCCTACCTGCACAGACCTGTCACTTATCAACAAGTAATGGATGTAAAGGCAAGCAGGTTCGTGGATGAGACCATAGAAAGCCACCCCTCTAGAGTCTTTGAGAGCAACGGAGCTTTTATCTTATTCTAAGAGTTGTCATTTTTTCCTAACTAAATGTTGGTCTCAGCAGCTTTGAGAATAACTTTTAAGAGAAAACTCTTAGTTAGCAAGTTCTAGCGCGATTTAGGAGTTCTCTTAGCGCTAAGATAAAATTCTTTGTGAATATGGACCCTGTTCCCTTGATTAGAAAGCACATTTAACTGCCTTTGGGTATGAAATAGGGTGATATAAATTATAAATTGCGATATAAATTGCCTTGCCTTGCCTAGAGAGTGTTCAACTGGTGATTGGTTAGAGCATTAAAAATATCATGGGTCACACAGATCACAACCTCGACTTTACACCTTACCTGGGGATGAGAGGCTTTCTCCACAAGTTCATTTACCTAGGAGACAATATCAAGGCAGTCAGGATTACAATGCATCTTTAAATTAAGTACTCTCCGAGCCATCAGACTCTGTTTCTCAAAAATTAACATACATGTACGTGAAGACTGAACTTACATAGTTTTCTCCGAAGTTGCGCTGGCCCTGTCTGTAGGCCTCCACCACCATCTCAGGGGGCTTTGTCTTACTCACAGCAACCAGCCGTGGTGGCACACAGGGCAGTGTCTAAAATACCAGCATTATAGAAAATGAATTACTATGAATTGCCACAATAGCTTGCATGTCATAGCACACAGAAAATTTTAATACGGCTAATTTTGACTCGTGTACTTGTTATTAGTTGCAACGTAAAATAGATCATTTCAATATTTTATTATGAAACAAACGTGGTGTGTTCGTCCTTAATTTAGCTTCACTGTCGTACCACTGTCCGCTCGAGATTATTCTGTTGTCTATCGCACAAATTAATCCAGCCTTTTATAAAACAGTAATCGTTGTGTGACAACACTCCCGTGACACTCGAGAGAACCAGCTACATAGGCCTGCTCACAAAATAACATTATCGTTGACTGAGGCAAGCACAGCTCAAGTGGTTCGTGACTGGTGTGCCAGTGCCACATGCCATGTGTGTCTTTGGTCAACTTTGGAAATCGTGTAATATTATGCTCCTTCTAAAGTAGACCTCCGACCCCCCATAACAACGGAACCAAAAAGTCTGCATGACATTACTATGACAAAATGGCTAACGAGCTAACTTGGCTCGCTCTGAGCATTTTGCCAGTGTCAGCAGCAAGTTTTCCCTCACATCTGGCGTGTTGCAATGTTGTGCAACGTTGCTTTTCACCATTTTGAGATCTAATGCAGTGAATGTTAAATGTGTTGATATCTATATTCACCAAGATTTATAAAACTGATATAGCTCTTCAGTAAATGAGCAAAGGTTGCCTTACGTAACCGTTAACGTTAGGTAAAGCCTACACAACTGAAAAAGACGGGGCAATTAATACTATCGGATCAATTGCAAAGAGAAACAATCTATCAAGCTCCCTTTGACTCTTGCTATTTCTGGAGGACTAACCTTCGGGCGACGGGCAGCCGCCTGATTTACCCTGTCCACAACGGACTGCACCGCCTTGGCAACCTCCTCCGACATTACTACTTTCCACATAGCCTCAGTACATCCAGATCGACCAATAACAAACACAGCTCGTCGACGCAGCGGGGGCGATATGGAACCGGCGCATTCTATCATAATAAAAGTGTGCTGCTAAGGTTTTGAAACCTGACACCGAACTTTGCTTACATTGGTCTGACAAATGGGCTGTACTTTGTAACACAACGTGCATAGTAAACACGATTGACCGTTCCTTGATTCATGAACTTGAGTACCATTCATCTGCATGGCATTCAAATGGCGCTAATGTCTACACTTTAATGAAAAATAATGGACAACAGAGGATAAACGTGCCATACTGCAAAAAGTGAAAATTCCTTAACAGATTTGCATGAGCCACGGTTTTTGATTTTTTTGTTTCGTGATTAAACAGTACGTCTGCTATGTATGCAAGTTAAAGTCTGGTGACATCCAGTCAGGACAAAGTCCAGGTCAAGCACTGCAGCATATGCTTATTTGAAGCTATATGCACACTGCAATGCCTATACAAACTTGAATACCCTTTTGTGGGTTATATAATAGCTATGCAGATTGATAAGTAACCCATATATCGTTGTGTATATATATATACACACACACACAATGTCTTTCTTTTTTTTAATGAATCCCAACAATTCTGTGAGGTAGTAAACTGATAAGCGAAAACCTCATCATTTGCTGACTAGATACTGTGGTGAATTTTGGTTAACATATATAATATGATAGTTTAAGGTAAACATTAAGTAGAATATGGTTGCTTCACATTCCAAAAAGACAGTAGTTGTAGACTGGTAAAAGGACAGAGGCAGAGAGGTGAGGTTTAAGCTCAGTTTGCTCACAGCTTGAAGGGTGGACATGATTTATGTCTTTGTACCTCATTAGTGCGTGGCTCCGAGAGCATGAAGGTGGATGAGAGAGTGTGCATGAAAGAACTGTGCGTGTGTTACATGTCTTCAAGATGCCCTCTTTTGTAACTACCATGGAACATGTATAGGTGTTGTTGAAAGCATGGTCCTATTGTTTATGTTATAAGGGTTTACCCACTCTCCACTTGATTTAGAAAGTGAGTAATAGTTTATGGAACTAAATGTATCTATCTCAAGTGGAGCGGAGTAGGTCCCAGCTGAGTGTATGTGTGTGTGCATGTCAAATGAGTATTTGAAGACCATGTAGTTTGACGGCCATGTATTGAATCAAGAAGATTTAATGACCGCTTGCATACATAGTTGAATGAAAATAGGAGATAGTGGAATATGAGTAATATTTTATGAGTCATGAGGAGACAATTAGTGACTGGTACCTAGATTATTTGGGGCAAGAAGAGGTAGATTCCAAGAGAAAGCCATCATGAACAAAAGGAGCAAAATGATGAATGAAAGAATGAAAAGCAATTAAAACAAGCATTTAGTGAGATTTGGGGAAGATAAACTGCAGAAAGAAGTGCAGACTCCAGGAGATGACTGTCATAAACAAAGTAATGAATCAAACCAATTCAAACATACATTTTTTTTTACAGGAAATCGGGAGGATTTATCCACAAATATAAACTTTCTTTGGGAGGACAGCATGATTCTCATTGGCTAAGAGGTCCACCATGACGTAAGGATAATGGGAAGATTTCCAGGGCTCAGTTAGCTATGAGAGCTGGGGGAACACTGGAAGAAATTCAGACTTGCGCAGCTCTCCTGGAAGAACAGCCAGCCTTCACTGCAGTGAATCTTCTTCACATTGCCAATGCACTGCTTTTATTGCTTGACAGTTGTATTTGTATGTGCCTTGTTGGTTTTGTGAATAAAGAGAAGTCTTTGTTGGCAACCACTTCGGTCTCAACTGTGCTTGTTTAATGGAGTGAGAGCACACATTGGGGTTAGCTTGTGGAAGATGTTCCACTACAACACACCCATAAAAACAAAGTTGGATGTTTTATACCCTCAGGTATTGCCTGACATGAAACACTGACAACATTGATCAAAAAGACATTTTATTCTCATTCAAACAAAAGCTTACAAAAACATCACCTCTCCATTCTGACACTCAGAGTCACTAATGAACATAACAAATACTGTCACACTCGACTACAACGAATACCTACAAACAATAATTGAAAATAATGTAGAAAAAGATGAAGTTCTCCTTGATTCATCATGCACAACAAAATGTCGCTCAAAACCAATCATACTCTCTCCAGCGCTTCCAACATTATAATGCTGTTTCCTCTGATCACCTGTCAGGTAAAAAAAAAAAAAAAAAGAAAGATTCTTCAAAATGTTCATCAAAACTTCAATATACAAGGCCAAATCAACTACAGTTAGCAAAATGTGTAAAAGGAAATTAGAATTAAGAGAAACAATTTTTGCTAGGACATGCTGACTAAATCCAAATGTGCTGCCTGGCTCCAAGCCCTGAAACCTTAATGTCACTGTTTCTGTGCACTTGGGTCGGTAGGTAATGGCTGAATAGCAATGTCGTCCTAAGCCCCATGACCTCTGAAAGACTTGACTGGCATGAATCGACTTTATGATGGTCTGATTCATGCCAGTCAAGTCTTTCAGAGGTCATGGGGCTTAGGACAACATTGCTATTCAGCCATTACCTACCGACCCAAGTGCACAGAACATTCTTTAACATAAAATGAACAGTATAGTTTACTGTACATTACAGTGACAGATGTTTTTGGTAGCAGTAAAGATGCCTTCTGAATCTGACATATTATGAGTACATCAGCATAACCCCATCTGTAAGTGGTGGTTCAATAAGCATAGTGGACACCCATAATGTTCCTCATTTAAATTTAAATTAGAGTCATCATGAGGTGAGATGACTTCACTTCTTTTCGAGCAGTCATCTCTGTTAGCATGGGGACCAGTCACATTCACTTCCAGGCTGGTCCCCAAGCTATATCTACATGCAAAGCTTGTGTAGGACAACAGCTTTAAATAGATATCTCAACGGTTGAGCACAACAGATGCACATGTCTGACAATTTGTCACTATGTAAACATTTACAGGATGCAATATGCATAAAAACCGGCTTAAAGTAGACCCCCTATTTGTTTTGACCAACTACTGATACTGACCACCATGCCAATGTTATTCTGTTGTCCCCCTGGAGCCATTTCCAGGCAGTCATCCACCACCAAGTTCATGAATGGATCAAAACCACGCAGGATGCCTTGAACATGTCGGCCTCCATTAAGCTTTACTAGAAAAGATAACAAAGCATTCACACTTTAACCAGCGTAGACAATGAAAAGAGAAGATTAATTCACATAAAATGTCAGGCAAACCATAAAGGAAACTAAAAACTGCAGTTAGCGTTAAAGATAACCATTGAGTGGCTGATGAGAACTCAAGTGTGCAAACTTTCGAGAGTAAACAAACACTTCTTGCTCCATACGGATGAGATGCATTAATGAGAAGCGCATGCCAAAACACTCACGTGAAAGCTTCTTGTCCATGAACCTAAAAAGCGAAAAGAAGTTTAGTTAGTAAAACGCAGCCACATAACGTTGATCTAGGTAACTTGAGGGACCTCGTTGACTGGCGTAGTTTAGATAATGTTAGGATAACTTTCCGATAATGTCGCTAGCTCTTGAAAATTAAGTTCACATTTCGTCTAAGGACGTCGTAACAGAGATATCAGAAAAGTAGGTTATGGCTACTTTGTGCACAAGCATCAGCAGGCTAGGCCATTAGCATGTGAATGATCTACAATCACCGGCAACTTAGAAATTTCTGTCATACACAGAGCCATTGCAAACATTGAGTCGTTACGTAACGTCAGGATATTAAGGTAAGACAGGACTAAACTTACTTTTTCAACTCCGGTGGATGAGCTTTACTCATTTTTCAAGTTGTCTTTTCAAGCTCTAATCGTTCACAAATCGTGATTCCACGCTAGTCTCACTACCCTTCCCGACTTCCGGAATATTCAAAGAGCGGGGAGCTAGTTGTTTCGTGCTTATTTTAATACTGCCGCCTGCAGTGCTGGAGTGGAAATCCTATGGAAAAAGTATAACCAGACACACTTACTACAGTCTCATTCACGCCAAAGCCTGAGCCCCCCCAAGAGATAATTGGTACGAGTGATTTCCTGATTGGTTAATTCATGCCAGATCAAAATCAGTGAACAACTTTTGATATAGAAATTGAATAAATTATTCTTTGTGGTGGGGGTTGGAGACAATGCAGGCATTTGATGTGATTTCAAGACGGATTAGGCCTACTCGGGCACCGCTAATCATAGAGAGGAATGCTCCGCATCATTGGAATCGGTAGGATCTCCTGTTTATTTTGATATGCGATATGTCATATGAGTTAAGGGATCATGAGGTATTTCACCAGTTTGGATATCACTCTTAGAGGTCACTTAGAAACTCATTTACAATACAGATATCACTCTCAGAGGTCACTTTGGGGTAAGCTAGGTGTCATTGATCTCCAGGATAATGTATTTCTATTCATAAATTAATAATGAGTATATTTTAGGATCTAAATGTGACAGAAATGTAAATGTGTATTTCCATGTTTCTGGGCATCATTTACAGTACTGATATCACTCTTAGAGATCACTGTTGAGGTCAGCTAGAGGTCACCGACTTCTAAGATATATGAAATTTCTATGCATGAAATTAGAAACAGGTGTATCTTAGGATGTAACTGTGATAGAAATGTAAACTAAATATATATTTCCATGTTTCTGGCCACGAGTAACTCATTTACAATATCTGTATCATTCTTAGAGGTCACCTTTGGGGTCAGCTAGTGGTCATTGACCTCCAGGATAATGCATTGCTATGCATGGAATTAGAAACAAGGGCATCTTTGGATCTAAATGTGACACAAATGTAAAATGTGAATTTCCATGTTTCTGGGAAACTCATTTACAATACTCATACCACTCTTAGAGGTCATGTCGGGAATTTTGTAGAAACAAGTAATATATGTATGTGTGTATATAGAAAGAGGATAGAGCATGCAGCAGAGTGTTGTGCTATAAAAAGAAAGTGTAACTGCCAGCAAGAGAGTAGTATGCAGACTGGTAGGCTCCTTTCTGAAAACTGTGTTGAAACCATGTTTAGAGCCTCATCGTAAAAGGACAGAGACTGAGGCCTTGTGTAGGATTGGCTCAGTGCCAGCTACATCATCTACTAGCAGGAGTATTTAAGATAGACAGAAAAGGTGTAAGGCTAGAATGGTTGAGGATAACCACTGTTATGACCATTCTCTCGGTGAACGCAATAAAGACTTGGTTGAACAAGACAAACCTCTCTGCTATTTTGGTTTTTCCAAGAAACTTCTCCACAGTCACTTTTGGGGTCAGCTAGAGGTCACTGACCCTTAAGATAATGCATTTCTATTCATAAAATTAGAAACGTGTGTTAAAATGTGATAGAAATATAAACTGGATATGTATTTCCATGTTTTTGGCCACAAGGAACTCATTTATAATACCAGTATCAATCTTAGAGGTAAACATCATCAAGAATGTTGAAGTCAAAGTTACTTGGAAAGATCCAACATTTACTAACAAAATTCACAGGTTCTTTGGCTCTTAACAAACAATTCCATACAAATATGGGCATGATAAAAATATACAATAAGAATTATATATATAATATTGTATTATATTTTATATAGGTACCTTGCTCAAGGGCATCTCAGTAGTGGATGTGGGCATGGGATAGCAGCGATTATCAATCACTTACTCCCTTCCCCTTTTGGTTACAAGTCTGAGACTCTAACCTGTAGGCCACGGCCACCCTAATGAAGGACTACAAATATGGACAAGACAGAAATGTAGGCCTATTTGAACTTGAGGTACAATCAGAAACTCCCAATGCAATGTAAGTAATTGAACAGGCTACATAAAAAGCATTCTTTTGTTTGTTTTGTCATGCTGATCTACGACAGAAAACCTAGAGGTCACTGGAAATCATCCCCCCTGACATGAGATGCTTTGAGGCTAACATAGAGAACCTTGCCTTGCTTCCTAGACCACATTTGACTCACCCTTCACTCTGGGAATGGATTGACACCGTCATTTGGACAACACTCCTTGAGGCCAGCACAGGCTTGCTATGAACTTGTGCACTGTGGTTGCAAAGGGGTTGAATTGGGCACTGTTAATGTGAAAAGGTAGACTTAAAGGGCACAGCATGGTGAATGCAGCTCTGGTGAATGCAGTGACTAAAACAGTGATCTGCAGATACAAGTTGTCGGTCTCCACAACAATTAGTTCGACCTTGCAGTTCCTGATACGTTCAAGTTCTACCATGTCCATCTTTGTAGGCCTACATTTTTGTCATGTTTTGCCTTGGCTATTGCAATGGCCTCCTAACAGGTCTTCCAGCCTGTGTGGTGAGACTGTTACAGATGGTCCAGAATGCAGTTGCACGTCTGGCCATGTCATAGCTCTGTTCATTGAGCTCCACTGGCCACCCTTAGCTGCTCGCATCAAATCCAAAGCACTAATGTTGCAATGTTATTTATGGTAGGGATAGTAGGGGCATGTCCATACCACTTTTCTGAAACCTCACCACTTTTTCTGATATAAACTGTGCATGCGATCGCGGTGCGCATATTGGTTCCGAATTCACATTAATTCTTCTTGATTTAATGTGAATTTTTTAACTACTTAAAAGAGTTTTCGTCACAAATACCATCAACATATCACATGAAACTACTCGACCAGAGCTACTCAAATGTACTGGTTGCTTTTAATAAAACCAAAAACATTTTGAGTGTTTTTAAATTATGTTTGTGTAGCTGATGTCAGTGTCAATCTTATAAGGCCAACATGTATTTGCCAGGGATCCTGGCCCTTTAAGTTTAGGCTGTACATTGGGATTAAGTGTCTCCGCTCTCCTAGATTGATCACTTATGAGATCAATGTACCATTGTTTCTACTCTTACACAGTAGATTATATTCCTCACCATGAGAGCTAGTGACTACTTGGGCAAACAGAAAGAATTCAAGCACAATGTGATTATGACTGCCCAATGCATACAGTTTGAAAAAACAATATTATTCCAGACACATTATTAGTTATGGACTGCATCTTAGCATTTATTTTATATGATGAATCCAGAGACCATTCTACTGTGGGGTGCACTCACAGATACGTTATGACAGTGATGAACACATACAAGTGCTTTCAATGAATATCCCTGAATATCACAAATAACTTTTAGTCAAGGGAATAGTGTGTGAAGCAGGTGGGGGCTAGGACAGCAGTAACAGTTGTGCAGTTTAAAGAATAACCTATTTTTAATTATCCAAAATGGGAACTCAATGTCAGTATGGGACATCAATACTGCATTTACATTCTGTCAAGTGTGGTAAACTGGCACAAAGACCCAAAATCCCCCAAGAGACATGGAAAAAAATCAGATAATCATGAAACTGATTCATGACAGTTAATCCAGGGATTTAGGTCTTAGGTCTTTAGAGGGAGTTGGGGGTGGGAGTAACTGGGAATGAGTTAAGAAACAAAACAGACAAAGCACAGACACACAATGTAAAGAAATTTCTTCCCAGATAAACGTTTTGTTGTTTTTGTGCCTCTCCATGTTAGACATTCAATATTGTCAAAGTCTTCTAGGTTATCCTTGCACGACCTGTTCAAACAGCACAGTTTGATGCATTGTGATGAAGGAATCTTTCACACAAGTACGTCCAAAACAAACATATCCAAAATACAGGAAAAGCTTGAGATTTTTCATTTTAATGTTCACATGTTTGCCTGCAGTTATACCATCTTCTATTCAACTCTGAATAATACAAAAACAATCACAGTGTCAATTACACTTAATGCTGTATATTTCATATCACCCCATATCTCATCACTACAACTATTTTAAGCACAATTTGGTTTAATATAAGGCTCAGGTCTAGGTCTTTGAAATATTTAGACCTTTTAGAAAACTGTAAACTGAAGGAGGAGGAAAAAAAATCAGTCACACAAACCAAATATTTTTTTTCCCATAAACCTGATAAAGACTGCTAACCCCTTTCATTGCTGGTGATAGCGGTCATCACATAAACTCTCCATTAATCACCTCAGGCTCACCTCTATTGTGTATTAGTACCATCACTATGAGTTAAAGTCCATAGCCCAGCATCAACACTGAGAAAGATGGCTTCACTACAAGTTTAAGATAAGTAGTTATCACTGTCACCTCCTTCACCATCATTGTCACTGGGGAGATGCATCTGGCAGTGCTGCAAGAAGCAGTTGAATGTGGAAAAGGCCTGCCTGCACGGTACACAATGGTAGAATAGCTCAGGCGTAGTGGTTCTTCTTTCAACAGGGGTCATTTCGTCCTGACAAACACTGCAATTCTTGATGATTTCTGCCGGCTGATGAACCTCCTCGTGGTTGCAGAGAGCAGCTGGAGAGCTGAAAACCTCAAGACAAGATGGGCATGGGAACTCCCCTTCTTCCTCGCGGCTCTCCCGCTTTCGCCTCTGTTTCTTTGTGTCTACTTTTGCTGCCTTTGATGCAGAGCTGCATTTAGTCTTTTTGGGTTTTCGGCTAGGATTCTTTTCAGGTGTCTTGGCTTCCCTGGTAAGAACTGATGGCTTTATTCCTTGCACAGCCTTTCGCATCTGGTTCTGCTGTTGGGCACTGTGGGTGCGGAGATGTGCCCAGCGGGTCAGGTGGTGGAGGAACACTTTGCCACATACGGGACATGGGTATGTTTCGCCTTTCTTCCTCTGCCTTGTGCTCTTGGCTGATGGCCTGTGCTCTCGCCAGGGTCTCTTCTCACGCCGGTGCACCTCTTTCCGGTGCTGATGCAGCAGGGAGGTCTGGGAGAACACCCGGTCACAGGAGCGACAAGGAAACAGTTGGCCCTTCTTGTGGTTTGCATCACTTTTCTTCGTCGAGCCTGGTGCACTTTTACATTCCGAAGTTTTCTCCGTTTTGCTGTTCATTTTCCCTGCAGATTTCCCTGAAAGTTTAGTTGAATTCTTTGCCCACTGGCTTGGATGCCAGACTCGTTGATGGTTAGCCAGTCCTGCAGCTGAGCGGAAGACCCTTCGACAAAACATGCAGGCTCCTGGCCTGGGCGGTGATGGGGGAAGAGAGGCATATGAGGGTGTTGGTGTAGGGACAGGGGTGAGAGATGATGGCACAGTACAGGACTTGAGAGCCTTGGGACTGAGTGGAGCTGGCTGGCATCCACCTGCCTGTTGGTGGTACAGCAACTCCTGTTTGTGGCTAAAAGCACGACCACAGGGAGCACATGCATAGGGGCTGTTGTCATGATGATGGCGATGTTGGTAGAGGTGGGACTGCTCCTGTGGGCCCTTAGGGTCTGCCAGCTCAGAGGAACACACGGAACAGGGGGCACCACGCTGGGCTTTCCCATGGCACAGCTGGCAGACTGAGGAAGAGCTGAGGCACTTGTGCAACTGGAGAGAGGAGAGGAGAGCAAACTCCTGGCCACATGCCTTGCAGCGATGAGGCTTCCGCAGAGCATGTAGTTTCTGTTGATGACGAACAAGTCCTGCCAAATCTGGGAAATCCTGGTGGCACTCTTTACAAGTGGATGCACCTGACGGATGAAACTTTTGGTTGCGGCCATCTTGCTTTTGCTCTGCCTGAGCCATCAGTTCAGCCAGCTTAGAAAAAGCATCTCCTGCCTGCCTGTTTTTCATGAAGTCCTCTGCATCCTTCCCTGCATCCCAGCTGTGAGAGGTTACATCCATCCTTGATCATCAAAATGCATCTGGTGCTTTTACATAGATAGATACTTCCCACACAATTCTGCAAGAAAAAAATACCATGAGTTGGTCAGTTATTAACAAAACACCTGAGGCACATGCACTTACAGTTACTGTGACTTCCAAAACTATATTGCAGAATTCAGAGGAAGAATCTTAAGGCAGGTATTCCGCTGCAGCAGCTCTGAGGATAAAGGTAACCAAACACATTAAAAACAACACATGCAGCTCCCCAGAATTTCTTTCAACAGTAACATCAAGTGTATTTTCTAAGGCTTTTTTTTTATAAAACGCTGCACGTTGGAAAGGCGCCATAAATAACGTTAACTTTAACAAACACAACTCCAGGTAACGTTAACGTTAAATCTTAAACAGACTATGAGGAAACAATAATCTCTTGGCCTTGGAAAGTGCAACTGCAGTTAAAGCGAGTGTCACTGTCCCGTGACTATGCACATAGCCTCGTTTTATTTGGAAGCCTTGAGCAAATGATTAGGAAAGGGTAGCGTCACATTTTAACTGTTACTTGTAGCAACAAGTAGCTAACACGATAACATGCTAGCTAGCTATTGAGCTAACCCGAGAACTACAAACATGCGGAGCACAACTTACCCGTGGAAGGCACTTCTGAAGCAGAGGTGCACAAAATCACGAAACTGGTCACTGCCTCTTCATTCTATAGGAATACTGTCTGAAACGGCGCAATAACTTTTCTGTCCTGCATGGTTCAGTGTGCGTACTGTCTGTTTCACTTTGGTTTCGATTTCGGAAAGGTTTGTTTCGGCTGCACGCATGCACACCAGATAGAGCAACAGCAAGTTCTAGCTGACACAAGAACTACATTACCCATAATGCATTTGTCTGGTTGATGTACGTTTTTAAAGGTGTATGTTGCACAAATGATGTAGCCTGATGTGGAACTATCGAGAGCCTAATGTCATGCCCTTGACCTGCGTTTTCTAGCGCCGAGTTTTACCATGTCTGACAGACAAGCATCATATGCAACACTGTTAAAATATCCAAGAATATTTATTGATTGCATTACTGTTTGACAACAATAACTGCAAAATGAACACAATTTGAAGGACATATAAAATAATCACAAAACATTTTTAACGACTTTTATATATTTTTGCTGTTTGACTTGAGAAGCCATTTTTATACATCACTAAAACTGGCCCTAAAGGGAAAAAAAGCAAGGTGTTAAATAAAAAAAAAAGGAAAAAATCCGCTGCACCTGACCACTAACACGATCACAAAGACATCTTCACTGCCCGCCTCCACTCAGGTGTGAACTTCATACAATGGTCCAATCAGATCCCTAGGGACGTAAGAGAGCCTGAACTGGCAATCTTCTTAAACCTGTTGGCTGCTACAACAGCAATGTAGTTTTTCTGTGTAGGAAAAAATACAGACATAGGTTTATATATATAGAAAAGTTTGAATGTGATTTAGACTCATGAAAGTGTATGTGTTATGGCAGCACAAGACCTTCCACATCCTTCTGGCCATGTATTTCTTCAGCAAAACCTGTGACTTCAGAACAATGTTGCTGCACTTCGCTTTGTCTGAAATGTTGTTGAGCCATGGGTGTTTGAGACACTGGGTAGCACTGAATCGCCCGCTGTGCACAGTGAATAAAAAGTGTCACTTGCACAGCACTCACTCACTCAGAGATGCATTTATTCATTTTTTAATGAATAACACCAAAACATTGCCGCTATACTCCACAGACAGCATCGTAAGCAAAAACATACCTTCTCTCTTTGATAAGCAGGTTGGATATGAAGTCTTTTGCGTCTGAGGAGATGTGCTCAAATGCATCCTCATCAAAGTACCAGTTTACTGTGACAACATTGTTGAGAGTCTCTGTGTCATCATCACCCAAGAATGGGGAAAGGCCACTGAGACTGTTAGTGGAAAAAATATAGTATAAAAAAAGGATGTTAATGAGTTATTTCAGGAAGAAATTGCCAGAGCATTAATAACACTAGATTATTATCTTCAACTGGGTGATCTACATGGTCTCTTCCTGAGATTAACTCATTTCACCTTGCTTGTTTTAAAACATTACTCTTTAAAAGGGTGTTACACGTGTAAATGTACTGAATATGTACAGCTAAGGTTCTTGTACTGTAAGAGGATTACACAAAGTTATTGAGTTCTTAAACTGGGTATAACATATGACAAAAGAATAACACCAGACATGTTATTAGTGGATTCATAAATTGATCATGAGAACACATCACTCCTGTCACATCATGCCCTGCATATTCCAGTAATGTGACTCACAGCATATAGGTTATAACCCCTAGAGTCCACATGTCTGTGGGAAAGGACACAAAGTCAAAGTTCACAATCTCTGGGGCCAGAAATTCTGGTGTGCCAAAAGATACGCGAAGCTTCTCCCGGGGCTTGTATCTAGTGTAGAACAGGAAGAGAACAGGAAATAAAAGCTGTTTTACTCAGTAAAAAGTGTGCAAATGAATCATATTCTGTGATATCCTTTCCTTAATAAACTGTTTGTTCCAGAGGCCTGTGGAAAAGGAAGGAATGTGTGACCTCATATAGTGAGCACACTGAGCTAGCTTCAGAAAACTGACCACGATGCCAACCGACTGCGCCCACTGCCCATGGCTCTGTTGCCAGTTTATTATGTTGAATCGGCTGCAAATGGGTACATGTCATTTAAATCTGGGCCACAGATATTCATCGACTAACTCAACACTATCTTACATCTGAGCACCAGCCCGGCGTGCACACACTATAAGAGTGACTTCAAGAACACCCATATACCCATGAGCTCTTTCACAACTCTTACATTCAATGTTGACTTCTCCCAGTTTAACATTTGAGTCCTTAAGCAGCACTGAATTGGTCATACTGTATGTTAGTATAATATCTATCATGTGCCAGTCTTGTAATAAGCAAGATGTGTGTATGTACTCATCCCACCGACCACTGAACCATGGATCTGCCAAAGGAGTCTTCCTATCTGAGAGTTTTTTTTCACTTCCTAGTTGTTCAGTGCAGAGCGTTTAGATGTAGCTGGACTGTGAGATTCACCTTGAGACACACCTCTCATTCTTACGCATACTCACTAGCCTTACAGGGTTTTCGCTACGGAGTTTGGTTCTCCAGAATGTAAAACCCATAAAACATGAGAACCGTTTTATTATAGTCAATATTGCCACATAAACTGTCAAAATATCTCAGGGAGCATCATACAGTAGTATTATCTGGTTGCTACTTCTAGACACAAACTAAGAAACACTTATGATAGTTTAGCTATTGTTTCCTATCATTTCCATGGCAGGCATTGTTCCAAGGCAATGGCCATTTCTACCTGTGGAGGCCAAACAGTTGTCTTCTACAGAGATGTGCTTCTACTCCTGTGAGTACAATCTTATTGGGGGCTGAGTGCATACTGTACTGACTACATGAAGTCAGTGAGAGGAGAAGGTGACAGGCTCATTTAGGACATACCTCCTGGCTAGCCCAAAGTCTATGAGCTTCACTTGATGACCTGTGCGATTCACACAGAGGATGTTCTCAGGCTGTCCAGATCAGACAGAAAGTCGGTATGAGTTTAGAATAATGACACAAAGCACTGAGAAAGCCACTGCTATGTAGTGACAAAATATTTGTTTAAGAGAGGGAAGCTCGATGGGACAACTCACCTTGAGGTCAAGATGGAGAACATACATCTGGTGCATGTACTGGATACCTTCACAGATTTGTCTCACAAACACCATTGCATCCACCTCTGTCAGCGGAGAAGTCTCATCCACAATCCTCTCAAACAGCTCCCCACCCTCAACACTGGGAGATGGGCACAAGTGCAAGTACAATCGTCTATGATGAACCACAAAACAATAAAAAGAACACCTTTTATCATATGACGATAAATGCATATTCAGTAGTTCCTACTTACTATTCCAAAATGAGGATGACCTGGTTTTTCACCTCAAAAGCTGCATACAACTGTAGGATGTTGGCATGACTTAACTGATTCATCACTTGTATCTCATTCATTGTCATTTCCTGCAAACACATACAGAGAATACTATTAGGTAATCTTAACACAACTTGACACAAACAGAATTAATTTTACATAGTTTAATTTTACTATTGTGTTTGCTTAAGACAATTCAAATCTAACATAGCTCTTGTTAGCGACTGACACAACTTGTAATACATTTCTTGAGCATCTGTGCACCTTGAGTGCTCCAGTGGTTTGGTGTCAGGTCAAAAGTACCTTTTCTTTAGGAGTTCGTGTGGTGATGATCTTTGCTGCGAGTCTCAGGCCAGTGGCATTTTCAGTGCATTTATGCACTTTGCCAAATCGTCCGCTGTAATGACAATTTTGCAGTATTAACTCTATGCTTTATTCATATAACCAAGGCTAACAAGGCTTAACAGATACACAGTACACACTAACTTTATTTTTCATGAAATCCATCATAAATTCTCTCTGAGTTTTTATTTATTTATTATGCGTTTGAAAACTGCAGTGATTTGAAACTGCAATTCAACGGAATGACAGTAGATGGCAGCCTTTTCACTGACTTCAATGACAACTATTCTGAAGAGTTGAAAGATGTGTATTTAGTGGTCATTTTTATTTGTGAGCGTGTTTAATTTGTGGGCAATGTGGACATTTAATTTTATGAAAAACAATGTAACAGCCATTAAATTGCACCCTTTCCAGGACAGAGTGTTGGAGGTTTAGCTGGATTGCTACTTCACAACCAATGAGGTGGATGAAAGGACAGGCCTCACTTTAAACAGCTGAGGAACAGGCAGTCTGGCCTACATTTGGCTGAAACACAGTATTACTTTGCATGACATTAATGCAAGTGCAATTACACTGGGTCTCATTTTTTCCCTGTTGGTATATCTTGCTGAATTACAGTTCTTAATAGAGAAAAAATGTTTCCAAATGAAGGCATAAGAATGCAAATTTTCAAACATGTGCATTCATATGATTTATCTCACCTACAACTAACGACAGAGTATCTAGATTACTTTATATTTTACAGATTTATGAGCAGCAAGACAGAGATAGTCCTCTGTGCTCACTAGTGCGTCATTTGGAACGGACTGCTCAGAGTGAATGTAAGGCATAGGGCAATCAATGTGTGCACAAGAAGAATATCAAGAGGAGGGAAAAAGAAAAGGGAATATGAAACTCACCCGCCCAGGACCTCTTTGGTGTGGACAGTGAAGAAATCATATGGTGGGCTGGGTTTCAAAGCAACAAATCGGTGAGGGAAGGGAGCAGGCTGAGGAGGAATATCATCTTCAGGAAAAAAGGGAAGCAAAATTGTGATAAATGGCCTAGGACTGGCTGAGTACTGAGAAAGTCCATAATGCAGTGATAGTTCCTGTTAATCAGGCCGTTCAAAGCTACTGGCCTACAATGACCAGTCATAACATCACGACTGTGATTATATTTATACTTAAAATACATTCCATGTTGGGCAGCAGAGGAACAGGTGCTGGTGAAGGGCAAGGGGCACAGGCAACAAAGGGAAAAAGGATTAAAGTGCTCCAGATACTTCGCATCAGGTCACACCAAACTGGCATTGCCTGACTGTCACTCTTCATCAATCACAATTATAACCTTACACACATGCCTTCCTCAGCCAACCTCTGGCTTACACTGACCACTGCAATCAAGCATGACTTACTCAAATAAGCACTTACCTATGACTTTCAGTGCAGTTGTGGGGGGAGCTTTCATTGTGGTGGTCTTTTCCTCCACAGCTGGACTCACTCTGATCTGTATGCTGCTGGCTGGGACTTGAGCTGAGGCAGCTCCTGCAGCTGGGGCTAGGGTCCTGCTGGGGTCAGATCCAGGCGCTGGGGTCTTTTTGGGCAATGGCAGCTTATTGGGCACAGGGTCAGTCTTTGGTGGTGAACTCTGTAATCTACAATCCAACAAAATTAAATATGAAACAACACATGCAGTCAGTCTTTGAACTCGTTAAATGACATTGTCACACTCAAAACAGTGACAAACTCAGCATTTTCTTTTTCTCTCTGTGTAATAACAGCGTGTACACATTAAAATCACTAGTGCAGACAGTTCTAGACCTTCTAACCTCTGCAAGGATTCTGGACAGCTTTGGACATGTCTGAGGGCTGGTGCATCTGCTGTGAATGACGGAACAGCCAGTTGTGCCTTCTTAGGAGGAGCGAGACTTGATGGAGATGCTGTATTTTCTGCAATGACAACCAAGACAAGTAAATAAATGTCTATAACATCCAATCCAAGTCACAAACCACCACAAACAATCAAGAGTCAATAATGAACCAAGACAAATGATTACTGCAACACACATATGATGCGATTTTACCTGCCACTGTTGGTAATGTTTCGGGTGGTGATTTGACAGAGACTGTGGGCAGCGCAGGGCTAACCTGCATCTGTTTGCCCACACTGCTGTCTTCATTAGCTGGAGCAGCAGCAGGTTTCTCAGCATAAGGGTCTACCGTCTTCATTAGAAAAGGGGTGATTTTAGCAGCAGGTTCTGGTGCTGCCTTTGAATTATGCAGCCTGAAATATACAAGACCAGTTTTTCATTAACCTCAAACACATAGGACCAGTTTTCATTAACCTCAAACATATAAGAGCAGTTCTTCATTAACCTCAAACATATAAAGTTTAAGGGGTATAAGGTATAAAAGGTTTTCTCAATTGAAATAAAACAAAGTTTCGATAGCAAGTGAGTTTATTATAAATCTCCTTGCCATCCCAAATATTCTTGACAAAATCATCTGTCAAATTATTATGGAACAAACGTAAACAGATTATATCCAATAGCTCAACTGAACCCCATTAATTAAGATGCTGGAAATGACACGCAACAAAGCAGCCTTCTGGTATTATGTTCTTACATTTGACAGATGAATTAATACTCTGACAAATCATATCTGACATCACAATTTTAGTTGTTTAACGAAGCGTTAAATTATCTGTGGTTCCTCTTCAGCAGGCACAGACTAGACATAGTTTCTTTTTCTATGCCGAATCAAAAAATACTGAGCAAGCACATTACATAGTTGGGTGCCTGGACAGGACAAGACTAGTAGATTTGTTGTGGGCCATTCACAGTTAGGCAGCCAAAAGAGTTTCCACAGAAGGGGTGAGATAATTGCCTAATGTTTTGGCACTGTAGTTTGGTTTAGTGCTGTTAGACAGAGGTAGCCTAAGAATGTGGGACACTGTAGACTTGCCTGCAGGGCAAAGTGTGTTGCTATTATGCAACAAACACAGACGTCTTATGTAGCCTACTGACATAGAGGGTTAATTAATTTCAAGAGTGCAGAGTGTATTTGCTTGTTGACTACTAATTGCAATGTGTGCAGTCTTTGCCTCAACTGAAGACAGAGGGAAAGGAGCCACTGGATTTTGCTAGAACCAGTCAGCTTGGTGTATCCCTACCCTGTGGCAACAGCCACAATGTGCTTTTGAGACCAGAGAGTAGAGAAGCAACAGAATAAACAGCTTCGGTCCAGATAGGCCAGCAACAATGTGCCTACTTGTAACATGTTTATATCCTATTCAACCCCTGCGTTTGTCCACCTTCAGATACAATGGCAGAGTTGAGAAGGCACAGAAGAGCATCTGACCTTAAACCCAGATCAGTCTTCTCTGCAGCAGGTTGTGACTCAGCCCCCACACTACCAGTCTGAGGCTGCGGTATGGGATCCATGCTTGAAAACCCTGGTCTTGGCTCACAGCTGCATTTAACAGAAAGCAAACACTTATTTTTAAACTGGCAGTGACCTGTTCAACTGGCCTTATGGGTCTAATGAGTGGACAACTGACCTCCCCTGCGGGTCTGAAGGGCTTTGCTCTTTGGAACCACAGCTGTCGACAGGTGGACTGGTTACTGTTGTCTTGGATGCAGGCGGTGCCTTCACAATCCTTCCCTCTGACATTGCATTCTTTGATGTTATGAGAGCCTTCACATTTGAGGAGGTGGCAGGCCCAATCTGATTGCCTAGGACACCTTTAACATCACTAATATTTGGTGACTTTTGTCCTCTCTCCTGCTTTGTATTGGGCAATGCAGCAGCTTTAGTTTCTGAATGACCAGCTGTGTCTGCAAAGAGAGCAAGATTACCTAAGATATCAGGACCATTTCATTCCCCTCTTTACAATAGTTAAGTTAAAAACCTTTAACTTTGGTTACTGTTCCTCAAAAAGCACCTTTGATGTTGTTAGACTCAACGGTCCTCAGAGGGCCAGTCAGGACACTCTGTTCAAATTTGCTGGGTTCAAGCTGCACATAAACTTCATCCTGAAATAGATTACCAGTATCCACATGATAATCATTATGGTATTAGTTATTGGCTGAATTATGGAGCTATATACTCATAAAATCAATCCCCTTCCACACGAAGCAAATTAATTGCCGCTTTTCACTCACCACCAGCATCCTCATTGGAAGTGACTTCCTCCTTTGTTGTATCCCCACAGGTAAGGTCATTTTTTCAGCAATAGTTTGCAAGCTCCTCTCTTCCAAGCCTTCAGTTTCACATGAATTAAAATGGACTATCTTTACTGATAACTGCAAGTGTGATAATGACACTATTGTACAATATCCACCACAAAGCAGAAATGAACTGGTTTACACATCCAGCTTACAGAATCACCATTCAAAACTTTAACTCAAATAGGCAGTGCAAACGCAAGTTGTGCATTGCATCAAAACATCACAAAATTACTTTCAAAACAGACAGTTAAGTGTGATAAATTCATTAAGGAATTTGACATACAATGGCTCACAGCATGTCAAAAATGTTAATTGAACATGCTGGATATGCTCACCTCGCATCACAGTTTCCAAAGTCCTCTGAATCTCTAGAACATTCTTCTGGAGCGAGTCCAGGACTCTGGACTGAGTAGACAGCATGCTGACAATTGCTTCTTGCTGGTTTGTGTGTTTGCTGCAAGTTCTACACATGCCACAGTCACTACTAGGCTGGGTCAATGGTTCTTTGAGTTTACCCTCAATATGATTTACCCTAGCCTTTAAGTTGCCCAGGAGAGCTGGTGGGGAGGCTGTACACTGCCCTAATCCCACGGCTCCAGCATTAGGACTCCGCCAAGGATATGTAGGAGCAGCAGGCTGCTTCTTATCCATTGACTCGGTTTAAGTCTGTTGCAGGGTCGATTTTCCACTTGAGAATTAATTTGTCCTGCATAAAGTAACCATTCAATTCATAAATTAATCATTAAAGCTTTAGATTTAGCAATTATTTATGGTGTATATCATCCATACCAGATACTGGTGAGCAGTCAGAGGAAAAGATCAACCTTTTCTTCATAGCAAAGGCCTAAGCACAGGTGCAGAAGGGGCAGTGTAGAGAATGAAGCACATGCAGTCCTCTCTGGAGCAAATAGGAACAGTCAAGCTAAGATTCCACCTTTATCTGCTGGAGCTGTCGCCGGGGCACCAGAAATAGGCAACTCTGGGAGGGAGGGGGGGTTGCATGGGTCTGGTGTCTTGAATAGTAACTGATAACAAAAGTATGCGAAGCAGGCAGTAGAAACGTCAAACAGGCAGTATAACTTTTCCAATATAATTCATAACCACAACTCATGACCGACAAAGTATTTGAAAATATTAAAGGCATTCATACTTTAATCGTTAGGACATAAAAGGGCACCAGCCCACTAACAACTTAAACTGATCAACTTGTATGTGTACTAGTCCTGTAGAGATGTACCTTTAAATCTCCCCTGAAAGTTTCCCTTCATAAAATAAATACCATTTCAGGCACCAAAACCTCCAATATCTAAAAAACTAGCCTATGGTCATACTGGTACCATCTGGTACCACAACTTTACCAGATGAAAGATCAGTTGGTGTAGTTCTCATTCATAAAATTTTGCATGAGAAATTCATTAACATTTGCCCGTACATTCTATTCTTTACCGGCTTTCTATCCATCAGCCATTTCACTTATTAAATCCCGCAAGTGTGAACAGATCTGTTCCACACCAGGCAGAGACTCACATAGACCAAATTTCACAATGAAACAGTTTCAGGGGTCATCAGGATCACACAAAGTGTAAGTCATGGCTTTAGTCCGGTTTTGTTTATTGCAAAGAACATAGTGATCATTCTGTCCAGGCCCTGTTATTACATCCACAGTGAAGAAACTGTACTACAATAAAAGTATTCAGTTAACAGAAGTGTTTATTTCCTTTGGAAAATGTTGAAAGCAATAAGTCAAAAGCAGGAAATACAGGGAATGTAAAACATGTAAAAATGGAAGTTTTAAAAAGGCTCAGTGATATGAAAATGACAAACACTGCTGAAGCTAAAAACTAATATAGATAGAACAAAAGTAAAAAGTATGTACAATTTATATTCATAGAAAAAAAACACACAATAGTTAAGACGGTCATGGTGCAAGTCCATTTACATGCGGAATCTGTCAGAGAAGTTAGGAGACTGAGGAACAGTAAGCGGCAGCTCACTTTTCTTAACCTCCACCTGCTTGTAATGTCTGATAGGTTGTGCCTTGTGAACCTGGGGAATAGAAAAAAAGCAATTTAGGAAAATGTTTAATTTACAAATACATATTTAGCAGTGTAACAAAGCCTTGACAGATGAAACACATGCAGCTGTGCACTTCTTTTATTTACTGTATATTTATGCATTTGCCATCATGTAGATATAACTTAAGAACCATACAAGTAACATGGAGTTGGTATTGCTGTGGATCAGCTGTCAGCACAAGGCCTTGAAGCTCACTATGTTTCTCCTCACAAAAACACTTTGCAGCTCACCAAGTCCTGCCGCAAACGGGCCACCCGCTCACGTTCCTGCTCTTCTTGCTCCCTGAGCCGCTCTTGCTCCTGGAGTGCTCGCAGCGCCTCCCTCTCGCTCTTCTCACGCTCAAATTCCTGCCGCTCTTTGGCCCGCCGCTCGGTGGACAATTGAAATCCATCAGTAGCTACAGAATTAGTGGTATTGTCTTGAGAAAGTGCCAATAGTTCAATGAGAAGATTGGAAAAGAGGCCAGGAAGCAAAGTTTGGGGGAGCAGGAGCAGGTTTGAAATTGAAAGGGGAGGAAGCAAAAACACAGTGCACGTGGGGTGTTAACACAGCAGTTGAGACACCATAGTGAATCTGGTGCCTCCTGTGGCACATTTCCATGAAGGATCAGGGCCAGCCCAAGGCTTTTCTCCCCAGTCTTACACACCAGTGCATAACATTTGTCCTCTGTCCGAGTTGTAACATCTGGGAAATTAGCCAAAAATGCTAGAAACTTCCAAACAGTGCTCAACAAAGAAAGCACAAGCATAATGTCAAATTAATTTTCAATCTCTTTTTAATTGTTAGAAGCAACACATTTAATTCTTTGGACAGAACTTATATCTTTGTAGGGCATATTTCTGGCTTTTACCTCTTAAAGAAAATGTGCCACTAAGGACCAACGCTGACAGATGAAAACCAGACTGTTTTGCCTTTAGTAGCAAGGGACTTGACATCCAAGCCATAAGCACACGGGAGAAGGTGAGGGGTAGGCCTGTGCTAGCAGACACTACTTACCCAAGATGCTTCTATTCTCCTTCTTGGGCACAAATGGCTCTTTATGCGTGACTGTATTTGGTCGTGCCTTGAAGTTGGTGGCATCAGCCTGTTGTTTCAGCTCTTCCTTAATCTAGCAGCAAACAAGCAGCGGTCAGACGTGTAGGCATATAATGCTTTTTCCAAAACAGGAAAACACAGCAGCAAGCTGTGCACACAAAGGCACCTCACCATTTTCTCCCATCGATCACCCTTAGTTGCTCCCCGCTCATCAACCTGAAGCCTGAAGGGCTCTGGTTTGGTGGGCTCTACTACCTTCTTCTCAGGAAGGCTGATCTCACTGAAGTCTGGCAGTGGTGTGGCCTTGAACTCAGGCACCTGACAGAATGCAAGCAAAGACTCTTAAGCAGCAGAATGGAACGGGAAGGAGTGTATTGGAGCAGTGTGTAACACAAAGCTGGTGTTGTGAACTTGAAGTCCTTCCTTGTAATGAAACGACCCAAATGCATTGTTACAAATGTCGTAACCGTACCTTCTGTTTGTTCCTCCATCATTTAAGTAAGTGCCTGACCTTCGTTCAAAATAACTGCCAAAGCAGTACGAAGATGGCTGCTGAAGAGGAGCTTGCTAATAAGGGCATGGATGTAGCTAGTGGATTTACACCACTTTCAGAAGGGGGAATTTCTGAGGGTCTTTGCAGAAGTCAATAAAGCAGCTATTTTGCATTATTTTGGCGTACCAATTTCGAAAATTTTGTTCACCAAGCTGAATTTCAAGCTGAATTTTAAAGCTGCTAATTGGTGTAATAACACTGACCCCCATTGACAATGTATTGAGATATTCAGAGATAAGGCCTAAACTCTAAGGTCAAGCTCAACCAGAAGACTTTTGTAAAGGAATATACACAAGTATCCAGTGTTATATTTGAACATCTCAGAAATTCTTACAATGTATATCTAACAATACCTCCTCCTTACGAAGCTCCTCAAGTTTCTTCTCCTTCATTGCCCTCCTTTCACGCTCACGCTCTTCAAAAGAAAAAGGGCACATCTCTACAACACTTTTAGCTGGAAGCTTGGGCTGGAAAGGTACAGAATGTGGCACAGGAACAGCCCTGATGGGTGCTGGTTTAACCTACAAAAGAGGATTGATCCATTTCAGTAACTGAAAAAAGCTGAAAGAAGTCTTAACATATTGATGGAAATCAGGTATCCCCACCTCCTCAATTTTGCGTTCCACGCGGACACGGTTTTTCAGAGCAAAAGCTGGAGATTCTGGTACTGTTGGAGCTGCCACTCGTTTCTCTGGGACACCCTAAAAATTAGATGTAGAAGCAATTTAAAGATCTTGAAAAACAAATTTCTACTTTCAGTGCACACATCCACTTTGGAGATCTCAACTTCACAGCTAAAAGGTATAAGCTGTAGATGTAACCAACTTCCACTGAACTAAGCTATGGTAGACTATACCAGTCCAGCGCAGTGCGATACCGGGGAGGGGGGGAGGGCATATGACCATGGGGAACATGCTTTTCTTTTGCCGTACTAGAATAAAGTGTAATTGCACATCCACTACAGTAGGTGATAGCAGCGCTCTCATTGTCAGAGTGTGCGTACATGACAAAGAGCAGGAGATATGAAGTGCAGAGAACAAACCCCTAAGAGACACCATGGAAAAATATTTAACAGGGATGAAAAGAAAGCCGGAGAGGGACGGAGGTAATGAGGCAAACGAAAGTCACCCGAAAGCTAAGACAAGGAAATATGATGAAGCGTATGTAGTGCTTGGCTTCACTGTGACTATGGTGGGAGACGAGGAAAGACCGGTGTGTTTACCATGTCTGAAAATGTTGGTGGCAGACAGCATGAAGCCAAATAAATTAAGGCGTCACTTAAAGGCATTACACGGCATTACTGGACTACACTCATGCGTGCTTACTGCATGTGCATCTTCTGAAACTCAGGAGAAGACAGCAAATGCTGGAACCCAATGTTGGTGTGTTTCTAGGTGTAGTCAGTGACAAAGTTTGTAGTTATTCAACACCTCAAAAAATTCAGTTTAACTCCTTGTGATCCGCTACTTCTTCATTCTCAATAACAGAGTTTTTACCGGAGAACTGAATGCAGGTACTGGCGTGTTTTATTTGGTCCTCTGGTGAATTATAATAAAGGTTGTGTTGGACAAAAACATCTGCCAAAAAAATTTAAACACACACACACCACTTTTTTTGGTCAACACAAACATCACAGCGCACTCCTCACGCATTGCTGACTGCTCCTTTAAGGGGTATGTGCACAGTTATCAGTTATTGCTGCTTAGAATGCACTTAAGCGGTTCCAAAAAAAAAAAAAAAAAGAGTTGGTCATTCTGCTGAACATTTAACCTTTGTATTTTTTTTTTTTTTTTGCTTTGGAAGCCTTCCCTCCTTTTTCTAGCTAAAAGCCTTCTACCATCTCAAGCCTCTTGTGTTGCACTGGGTAAATACATTCACTTCTTGCCTCAAAAGTTCAAAGCCATCACATTTTGCTTCGCCAGTGATTGTCCTGTCTGCAATGGCTGTACGTCACCCAAACATTACATGTTGGTTCCTTGTTGCTTTCTATGTGTGTACTGCACTTTTTTACCTTAGACATCTATACCTGCACAAGGTAAACGTGAATATTATTTTAATCTGTTGGACTGTAAAAGAAATTCCTGTGGTTATCCTTATTCAGTTGATTAAAAAGTACAATGCATTTCTAATTCAAAAGCTAGCAAAAGTTGGCATTGTTTCTCATTGAAATGCATGATACATACCACCACCTCCTCCAGGATTTTCAGTGGCAAGGGTTTAGAGTGAAAGGTGTAGTCGTCTTCCGTGTCCATTGGCTTTTTACTGGACTTCCTCTCCTGCATGCGTTTTTCAACCTCGAGCTGGAATCCCTCAGGTTGGGTGACCTCCTTGGCCGCTGGTTTCTTAGGCACCACTGCTGCCTCCAGCATTTTTCGGTTGAGCTCAAGGGCTTTAAACTTAAACCTGAAAAAGATAGTAAAAACTAAAGCATGTATATTTCCCCATTATATACAATTCTTCAGGAGGATCTCTTGACACTTTTGCATGTTCCAGTGGGAGACATCAAATGACTAAAGAGACCATATGGCTGAAGCACATACTGCTGAATCTTTTCCAGCTCTTCAGCCTCAATCTCAGCCGTACTCTTCACCAGCGGCGGGCGACTCCTCTGGCGAGTCATCAGCTGAGGGGTCACAGGGTGCGTCACCTTTGGCCGCTCAGTCTTCACTGGTGATGGGCCTTGAAGGAAGGAAAGAATTTTCAAACAAAGTGAGCCTTCCTACTGAGCAATTCAACCTGAAGAGATAGTATTTCACATGACTAATAGCAAAAATGATTGATAGTAATGAACCTCTCTCTTGACTTTGGCGACTGCGCAAGTGATAGCGCACTGGGGTGCGTCTCTGGTACTGTTCAATCTGTTGTGCCATGGACACATATGGAGCAGTGTCCTCATGCTTTCGTTTGCCGCCACGAGACAGATTGAACGGCTTGGGAATAGTGGTCCCCTTTGGCGCTGCTTTTACCTAGGATTAGACAGCCCAATGGTACACATGGTCATCTCACAATTTAAACAAAGACTATAACCAGTATGTTAGATACAGTACAATAGCATCAAGTTGCATTTACAGGTGAAGTTTGGTGTTTCCGCAGCTGAGAAGAAAAGTCCACCTCTGTGTAGGTAGAACTAGAAGCTGTTCCATTGCGTTTTAACCGTGCATCTGAGCGGAAGTGGAACTCTCTTGGTACTGTAGTCGACAGAACTTGTTTCTTGGGGGGCTGACCTACAAGAACCAACAAAGCACAGTTTATACCTCAGTGATTTTGCATAGTGGACAAACACACACACACATAAACATGCACACTGGCCCTTTTCAGATGACACAGGACAGATTGATAGACTAAGTCTAATCAGGGCTCTGGGAAACAGGTGTTGCACGAACAGTGTTGTGGGAATTGAAGTGAAGCTTATGGACACAACGCCCAAAGGAACATAACACCAGTAAAAAAAAAAAAAAACTGCACAAGTGGTATGGCGTAACTGCTGTAAAAATAAGTATGATGTTTCTAGTGGGCTTATAAAATTCCATGGTTCTAGGTGTTTGATGACCATCTGAATCTTAATATGTACAGACTTGTATCTTTAATAGACACAGCTATCTGGTATATTCAAACCCTGGGTACTGAGGATTCAAATTAACTGTCAAGTCAGAACTATGTGTTCAAGGAGCTCTCCAATGGCAACTTCCTGCTCATAAGAGGGGAAACGGTTTATGAGCACAAATGGAATACAGCATTTGATGCCCTGTAATATACCTCATGAATAAGGGGAAAAGGTATTAATTGTACTCACTGCCAGCCAGGGCTGCCTTGTAGCTGGCTTCATTCCTACGCCGTTGTTCAGCCACCTCATGTTGGAGCGCTTCAATGCGTTCCATCTCCTGTTGCTCAGTGGTCCTCCTAATATAGAAATGGACAGACAAGCCAACATTATACACATCAAAGCTTATTTGAGCTTCCATGCAATGTCTAAAAATGTTGGAAGTACTGGTAAGTTAAATAAGCCCCATAAAGCTCAAAATGAGCTAATACATAAAAATGGTTTGCCTGTTGGCATGATAGAAAAAATAAATTAACGCTTTGCTCACTGGTTGGCAGAAGCATCAGAAGCTTCAGAGGCCCGGGTCTTAGGTTTGGAAGCTGCAGACTTTTGACTGAGTCTACGACTGCTCCTTACAGCTCTTCTCTGCCTCTGTGTATGGGAAGAGCTCCTGTCAAAATGTGAAATGCCAAGTCAAACAAAAGGCAGTATAAAGAGATTACTTTTAATAGCCACATTTATTCTCCCCAACGTGTGTTTTTAAGCTCAACTCATCCACCAAACACTCTGAGAAAAAAAAAGTCTTTCAAGTTGACTAAACAAGCAGTACGCATGCAACCTAAAAAGCTAAACATGGCTGCCACCTAAGTGAACCCCTTTGAACCTTTTCCTAAGCATCCTGTTTTTTTTTAACAGACATACATTTTACCTCCAGTTGTGAAATGTTCTTTTAGGTGTTGGTACAACTCTGCAAATCAGCATAGTTCATCAGATCTCTAAAACTTAAAATGGTGCTGTCCAAGACACCAAAAAATACATTGATGTAAAATCTCTCACACACACACACACCTCACCTTCTCTGTTTCTTAACTGGTGGAGTCGCAACCTTGGCCTCTGCTACTGGTCGCTTGGACACTCTGTTAAGCAAAAGCCTGTTAACTCTGGGTAATAGATGCCAGTCAGGCAAAGACACCGTTCAGTATTCTTACATATAGGCCAGTGATACAGGCTAAACTGTACCTGCGTGGTTGAGCCTTAGCTTGGGTGGGACCAGGTGCTGCTGGCTTGGTGTTACCCCATGAAATAACAATGTTTGTAGGTGCACTGTTCTCAGTTGTATCCCCTGCAAGAGAAACAATCAGCACATCTTGGTTGGCAAGCATAATTCAAATTTAGCATTCCCATTTCACTTCAGTATATCTAGACAACACTGAATTAATAAATAAATCTAATCTCACACACTACAAGTTGACACTACCTTCACAGAACAAACAAAAAATGTCAACTGTGGTGCAGGCAAAAGGAAGAAGCAAAACTGACATGATATCACTGAAAGATCTGTTCTACTAGGTTTAGTGTCCAAAAATCATGAGTGCAGGCTTATGCCAGTGACAGCCAACAGACCATCACGGCAGCTAATTTTCCAGGATATAGCAAGGCAAACACAGGTTTTAACAATGTTTCTGATGTACTGAAACTGAACAGAGGCTTTGTCATTAGAAATGTCTAGACTTGCCTTGCTACTTTCTGTAAATTTGGCTGCTGTGAAAGGGGTCCAAGGGGTTTGTCTTGTCATTTTCACTAACATCTCACCAGTGCCTCCTAAGGTATGAATTGGTATTATACATGCAGCGCTGCTCTTGCTAATTAAAGGCGAGGTAAGCAAACATTTGTTTTATGTTCACGTTTATAATTCTTTATGGATGCTTTTGTCCAATACAGTGTAGCTACCTATATTACACTTAAACCAAAAATCAAACAAAACACACAAGTTGTTGCTTGTCCTTCTGTTTTGGGAAAGAAACAGTGTTATTGAGGGGCAGTCTACTCCCACCTCCATTTCCAGTTCACAGCTGTGTAAGACCACCATTTTTTAGTTAGAGAGTCACTCAGCAGGACAAGGAAGCAGTAGCCACCCCACACTACTCATTCTGGCTAATGAATGAATTGAGGGACAAATTTAATACTTTCACAAGACATTTTGAGGTAAAAAGAGGCCTTGACACACCTTTGTCAGTTGTGGCCTCTTTGTCTTTGGGTGGAGGGGATGTTAAGCCATCCTTGACCCCTCCAATCTCCTGTTGTTCGACAGACAAGTCCTTAGAGCAGTCTAAGTAAAGCAAAGGACAAGCATGACGACATTAGCTGATGCAGTCGAGTCAATAATCAATATATTTTCTATTATTCAAGAACTCACCAAACCACTGGTCAGCACAATCATCCGTCTCAAGAGATTTGAAATCCAAAACATGGCTGGGGGCATCAAATTCATAGAGGTCCGCAGAGCCAGCAGGCTGCACGTCCATCTCAGAACCAAGTGTAGTCTTTTATCCCAGATTAAGGTTACCTAGGTTATATTCAATAGCACTTTCCATCACCGAGACACAGACAAGTGATGATTAAATGAAAACTTAATTTGTAAGGACGTAAGTAACTAATCGCCAACTGGTAAACAACTACCTAACTTTAGATCCCAGCTCCGTGATTCTCGGAGACAGCATTCCGTAACGTAACGGATCATAACAATTTACAACTACATTAGCTAAATTAACCGGCGTCTTTATTCCTCATCATTATGAAAGTCATGATAATTCCAATATACATCAGTGTTTAGCTATCTTTATACTGAAAGGATAATTAACGTTACTAGCTAACCATCGATAGCTATGATAGCTAAGTTAGCTGACTAGCAATGTGTTCCTCGCATCGCTGGCCAAATAAATCAACCACACAACATAAGCTTGTCAAAAGCCAGTGTCTTCTTTCTTAAAGATTACCCATGTCAACCAAAAAAGCGTAAAAATAAATATATATAAAACAGGCAACTTACAGATACGTCAAGTCAAAGTAGCCTCCCTCACAGAGCCAACTGTTATGTTGACGGAGTGCACAGTGAAATCCAAAATTCTGCGCCGTTGCATTGATGTTTAAAATTCTTCAAATCACCCAATGACCTCGTAGATGGAAAATCTTTCAATTTTCATTGGATGTCGTTTGGTGTGACGCCACCACAACCATGCACGCTGGCCGCCACGAAAAGGCTGCTGGTAACTAGCTCCGCCCTCAAACCTCTCAAAACTCTCAACAACAAATCAAGACGTCAGTATTTATCCAGGTTTTTTCCTGTGTGGGGTGTTTACAGGTTTCTCCGGAGGGGCCAGTCACCTTTCCCCTTCTCTTCACCTTGCAGATATGCATTAGACGAGTGTGAATAAAGAGACACTTCACTTCGGGCATTTCAGAGCACTGTGTCTATCTTGAGAGGGAGGCCTAATCCAGACGAACACTGAAATACTGAATTCAACAGGCCACTGGCCAAATAGGTTTGTAGTACACCCTCACCTCGCAATAAAAACTTTTTTGAAATGTCTGAATGTGAACTGAAATGTTAACATTGACACCCTTGAGTCCCATAAATAGATGTCCATTGAAAATCAATACATTTCAGTGCAGTTGGATTCAACATGCATTGAGACATGCCCCAACTTTCACCACACCGTGGACTATGCAGTTTTGAAAAGTTGGTCTTGTTGGGAGGTGGGGGTGTACTAGGATAGCCTGGCGCATCAGACAATTTCACATTGTTTCACTTAGTGCAAACCGGCTGGTGTACCTCAATTGGTGTACGTTTCCTCCCTCAAGGGTAGAGGTGATTCCTGTAAATATTAAGTATGCCTGAGCCTTTTGTTCCCTAATGGCCCAGCCAAAAATCTGTCAGAGGAAACCTAAGTTAAAGAAGTGCTCAGCAACCCTGGGTTTCTTTTTTGCATCGTTGTTGGATTATGCGCCCAAAAGCTCTAGGAGGAGCTTCATAGAGAAAGAAGGCAACAAGATCCCAATATTGTTGTAGACAAAAGACGAACCGCTTTTCTATATACTGCATGGATAGTTTTCCAAAAGGAAACAAACTTCAAAGCATTACTGAGAGATTCACTGTATTCTCAAGCAATCATTTCTTTTTACTTCTAACTCCAACCCTGTCCTGCCCATTCACCCATTTTTGTACAGCCTCACTTCAGACACATATTTATCCCCATCCAGTTCTCTCAGCAGTCAGCTGTAACCATAAATTCCAGAATATCTTGTTCTGCAAAGATACCCCATGTGCTTCAGATTGGACTGGATGGAGCTGGGGTAATCTCTGACAAGTGGGAATTCGCTCTCTCTGGCATCAAGCCCATTAAAGTCGATTTCCAAACCAAAACACAGGAACTAATCACAACCACTTATTTGGCATGGGGTGTTGCCAGGCTAATATGGATGAATTTAAAGGACTTTTATCACATACAATGCCTTGCAACTTGTGCATGAATATTTTGGCCAAACCTCTTGCTCGCTCTTTGGCCTTGGATTGGTATTGGCACTATTACATTTACCACTTGCACTACTCTGTTATACTGCACCAGCTAATTTAGTGATTGGTTTGTACATTCAGGGCCAGGGCCTCCCCTAAATTGGGATCACAAAAGCAAAGCAAGCAAGCATATAAACAAGTATTAGTATCAGTCATCAACCAAATTACAGCAATGCAAAAAGTTTTGTAAAATATCTTACTATTATTCCTATTAGTATTTTTACTTTTCACTCATAAAAGCCCTTCTAGGGACAAGAGTTAAAAATTAGCATCTGCTATAAACACTGTGACACAAGCATGGGATTGGTTGTTTGTATGTGTATGTGTACTGTATAATGTTCATCCCTATCAAGTAAACCATTAATCAATCAATCAATCAATATGTCCTCACTATACGGCAACTCTTAATTTCCAAGGACACTGTCATCTTATGATGCCCAAGCTCCATAAAGAGGTGGGTAATTCCAAGAAGGTGGTTAAGTGATAAACCTGGCTAAGTTAACATGGAGAAAGTGGCAAACCTGCTAATAGAGTAGCCTCCTGGCATTGTTTAGTGAAGAGTGTGGGGACTCCAGGTTCTTCTATTAGCAGGTTTATCACTACCTATAGGTTAACTACTGACCCACCTTCTTGGAATACCACCTGGCTTGGTTAGCCTAGAAATTGTTGTACACCTGAGGATAGAGAAGGCTGCTGGCTTTATTTAGTCTAGAGAATGAGAACTCCTGGCTCTTGAATTATCAAATTTGCCACTACCTCCACCTTAATGGAATACCCGAATAAGTTAAAGGAGCTAGATGTAAGATAACTCCCTCTAGTGTTTCACGCTGGCATTGCAGCCTCTATCAAAACAAGCTTCTTGAGGGATGCTATGTTAAGGACTATAGGTTATTAAACCAAACTCCATAAAAAATACTGTTATGTCATATTTTAGTAATACAATGACGACAAACGTTTGTATAACCATGCCTTGGCTTTCTGACCTAACAAGCCTATGCAAGACTAGATAAGGCTACTCACACTACCAAAAGCCAAAGTATGTTTACTGCAGCAGTTTATTGCAAACCTCTTTGATCATCCGTGTCTGCCTCCTATTCCAGGCGCTAGGCATTTGTTGTTACTGGCAACCCATTTTCTAGCAGTGTGATTGGTATGTGGCACAACCACCCGAAACAAAACCCAAAAATCACACAGGACTTGGGTTGTAAATGCAATTTTTTGCAAAGTTATTTCAATAATTTCTTACATATAGCTCTTTTAAGCCAGCGATAGTGGTAAACCTGATAATTGAAGAGTCTCACTCTCTTATCTAATCAAAGCAGGTTATTCTATTAGAAGGTTTGCCACTTCCTCTTCCTTAACTTACCCAGTTTCACCACTTTAACCCCTTAATACCCTCAGGACAGGAAAGTGGGTGTAGTTTGTTCCCTCAAGGCACACACTAAACATACATTCTATGTCCAGTGAAAATAGCACATTCTAATCTAAAAAGGCTTACCATGGGAGTTTCTCTGCGAGCAACAAGTTTTGTTAAGTCCTAGGTTCAAATATAACGAAAGATGTGACAGGAGCATCTGCTAAGACATGTAAACATAAACACAAAACATAAATAAATGTGAAGTCTTCCAGCATCACTGACTGCACCTTTAATATTTTAAAGAAAAATTCCACAATCCGTGCCACCTGAACTGTACCAGAATACCACAACTGGTGCATCCCTAATCGCAACTGCACAAAATAAAGTGGATTTTATTAAAATAAGGTTCATCAGGATGAACATTTCAGGCTATGACATTACCTGACAGAACTTAAGAAATGCACATTTATTTAATTATATGAAGAAAAGAATGAAGATGCTGTATGTGAATGTGTACATTATGTGTATGCTATCGCAAAGTATTCATGAACTTAAACAAGATCATTAAAACATAACAACATAACTATGTGCAATCATAGGCATTTAGTGAATACTCAGTGCAAACATATATAAGCATGTTAATAATTAGCTGACTTAACTTGTAACAATAAACTTCATCAGCCATAATGGAATGATTGAACTGACTACAGTTAATGTAACAATAAAACATACTGAAAGCAAGATACTTAACAGATAAAAACATTAATTTCATGCAAGGATAATTCAAATTTCCTTTTTAAAACCTAAAAAAAGGCAACAATAATGATCAATATATCCATGGATATTAGATTGAGTGTTCTTTTGTTTACTTCTGAATCATGACCTGGAATTTACCTGAAAAAAAGAAATACAATCAATCAAGACAGACAATTATTCAATCACCCAAAAAAGCTAGTCAAGCTGAGTAGTGCTAGAACGGTATAATGGAAAAGGGGCATATGGTAGAAGCACATTCAGCATCTATTTTGCCTTGGCACAAATTCAAGAGTCTTAAAAGACAATGTCTATGTAGCAAATGTCACACTGAAAACACCACACAGCACTGATCAATTCTATCCCTAAAACAAGGAACAAGAAAGGCACTTACATGCGGGCATGACAGATACTTCTGCTGTGACAATACTTTTCACTCCAAGGTTAGAGAGCCCCCCTCTCACCAGGCCACAGGTGAATGCCAGATACTGTATTGGTGAAAAAAGACTATTTAGGACAAAGCCCCTGAGGTCCCTTATATATCTGGCCTTTCAATACAAATGATTTTCACTTATTATTGTTGCTTTAGGCATTAATGAATTTCACTTATTTCTTATTAGCATGGAACATTCAGTAAGGCAATGGCTCTGTAGAGTGCAGTAACAACATCAAACAACCAATTTTACGGTCTTAAATATTGTGCCAAATGCTGAGCCATGCAAAAGCCCATCCAGCAACTCAGTGTTTGAGAATGGCAAAGGAGAGAGACGTGAATGTAAAAAAGGACATTTCAAGATTTGTTCTGGCCAATGCTCTGAAATCAATATCTAGTAGCAGTGGATGCCCAGTTTATTATATATATACACAGCAGCCCCCATAATTCTTGGCACCCCTGGTAAAGATGACTTCAAAGTGGAATTAAAAAAAATCTGTTTGGGATTTATTTTAGTCTCCCAAAGAAAATGATAGAAAATAATCCCTCCTCAAAAAGAAATATATTCATTTAAAGAAAATACAATGCAGCAAAAACATGTGCAACAATTATTGGCACCCCTAGAAAATATTAAATGCATTCAAGAAAGTGTGCTCACCTCTGTAAGATAGAGAATTGCTATCAAAAATGGTACTTGCTTGAACTAAGACATTTCAAATCAACTGAAACTATTACAAACTTGCCTGGATAAAGACCCATGTTTATCTTACCCCCACGCATTGTGAGAGGGTTGGTAAGAAAGGTTGGAGACTTCCAGAAAAAAACAAGCATCTTGGGATTACCAAGTCTTTAAAAAAATAAGTGCCTAGAATCATGTTTTATGGTCAGATGGTATAAAAATTTAGCATTTTGGCACATGATGGGTTAAGCGTGTTGAAGAAGTACTATACTGAAAATAGCCCCCTGTTATCTGGTAGTTATGATGACAGGTCTGTGATGTTTTTAGGTTGTTTTAATTCCAAAGGCTCTAGGAATCTCATTAGGGTGGATGTCAGCATGACCTCCATGAAATACTTGACCATTTTAAATCAAAATCTGTCTGTCCCTGTCAAGACAACAAAAGTCAGTCATGCTTGGCTCACCAAACTGTTGATTAAATCAAAACACAAGTTCATATAAACAAAAATATGGCTTACTGATCACAAAATCAAGCCTCCACCATGATCGTCTTAGTCCCCTGACCTTAGTGGTATAGTAAACCAATTGGCTGAGCTATAGAGGAGTAATCACCAGAGAGGACCTAGGAACATGGACATTCTGAATAGATAGCTGAATGAAGAGTAAGAGGTCTCAAATCTATTTCTTGTGTTCTCCAACTTTGTGGCATGTCATTGATGATAGTTAACACTTGATTTTTTGGATTGTTGGAAAATGCAGGGGTGCCAATTATTGTGGCACATGCAATATTTATACAAAATTATTTTTACAAAACAAATTTGCTTCTAATCAAGGTTGCATTTTTCCTCACTGTTTTTATTATGTGATTAAGGACAATTACTAATAGGTGATTTTAAAATATTAATTTTTTTAAAATTACAGTCAATAATATGAATTCAGATCAAACTCAAATCATTGAGTGATTTATATTTTGATAATTTATTATCAGTAACAACTCCATTTTGTTTTTGTTTGATTTGAAAATAAAATTCAAATGGCAGCTTGAGAGATTACTTGGAAATGATTATAAAAGCAACTGAAAATTGATTTCTTCATATATACAGTATAAAGTAAAAAAAGTGTATCCAGAGTGTCAGCACCTCACCTTTGGAGCATGTTCAAGATACTGTTTACCAGCAGACAGTTGTGTAAGTAAACGGAATTTGTTATCTTGAAGTACATAAATACCCTGAAAAAGACAGAAAACAGAAAACAGAAACAAATAACCAATGTTTCTCCAAACGTTACCACTAACTTCAGTGCGCAGATTAAAAGGTGAAAGGATGTTGGAACAATACCTGGTGGTTTGTCCTCAGGTTGTCAATTTGCTTTTTAAAAACACTGGTCCAAAAGTCCTTACAGATGAACTTCATAATGTCAAGTTCATCTTTGAAACGTGCAGTATCTTTTGTAAATCTGAAATAAAACAGTTTTGACACTTTTACCAACATGCACGACATCGGAATATTATAAGGTCTGGACAAAAGTTCGTTAACCGCAATGGGCTCTGTGCAAGACATAATGTCTCAGAAGGACTTTCATTCAGGATGGTACTCTTTTCCGGTTAAAGTCTATTTTGTGAAGAATGTTTAGAATAGATTGATATTAGGCATACGTGTTGTATAATGTAGCTATAGTTTACCATCCACAGAAAGACTAACTAATGAGCTCTCCATGTTTCTCTCCAGTTCAGGGTTCATTTCGTAGTTAGCTCGGTCTACTAACTTAGCCTTATTCAAACTGTTTACCAACTTAAAAGCTAATTACCAGAAACTTTCGACGATCCTGAAGGTCTGCTATGCACATAGTCCATTAATAAAAAAGAAATCTCTCTTTAACGTTACAAATCAACATTCTACAGCAAAACAAGGTAAGCCACGTTTGCTATTAGAGAAAACTCTTCATTAAGTACAACGTTAATGTTAGCCCAACAAATACAAACTGTGACAACCAGTGATGGTTACTATTGGTCTGGTCTGATACCTTTCTATGAGTCCTTGACCGACTCTAAATCCCATGTTTTCCAGTTTTGTAATGCATCTTCCGGCCTCCTGCAGGATACAGGTGACCAAACAGTATGTATGGATTATTATTAACGTTATAACCACAAGCAGATTATCCCTAGCGTGCACAAAACCCCACAATAATAATAAAACGCAACAATTTCCAATTTGGACCAAAAAAGTTAACGATAACGTTACCATCTCTCCATTCTCCGATGATTTGTACACATATTGAATGACTTCATTGTGCAGGAACTGGAATAGAGCTTCGTCTGCCATTCCGGAAGAACACCAAACAATGCTTTTCGTAACTATTCATAAATGGTTATATTTTCTGTCTGTCTGTCTTTTTCACCTTTCTACATAGCAAAGTTAGTAAATACCATATCGTTGGCGAATAATGCTGGAAATGGCTAATGCCTGACAATGCCGGGTTACAGAAAGGCTACATCGAAGACACGGCTTGAAGTCTGTTTGTTAAAATAGCACGTTTGATAAAAATGTTAAGACTTCGCATAAAACTTCAGTAAATATTTTGCTATTATGTTTGCCCATGGACACCACCACAAATCATTTGACAACTGCACCAAGGCCCTCCAGCTTCCGTAAATGTTTTAGCTGCCTGCGTCGTTGCCTGTGTCGATGTAGGGTTCGTGTGTTCACAAATGCAACTTCTTGTTTGGTTAAAAATGATGGAAATCTGAAATGGCCACCATCTAAAATTCTTTATTCCTAAAATAGAAAAGCAAGACTTACAGAATACAATTCACACATTTCCGTGGATTTGAATGATGAACGTGATTATGCGTAACGTGCGTATGGCTAGGGACATTTATATAGGAAGTCCTTGAGGAAAGGTCTACAGGGCAATTTACGCGATACCCTGAAGAACCACTCAGTGCTGGTGATCCATGGTCATGTTGATTTTGATCATATTTCTCGCCAATGTTAAATGTCCACGTGCAGTAATTCATAAGATGTGTAGCCTATCCTGAGACACTGCCCTGAGTAGGCCTATTCTCGGCACCACAGCTTCTTTTAATGATGAATATGTATAGTTGCTGCATAAACTAAATGTGCACAGCCTGCATGATGTAGGTCTACAATTCACAACATTGTGGCATTGGTTTGTATTGGAAATAGCTAAATTTTAGGACATTTTTCCACACACGTACTGTTATGTGGGCTAGCTGGTGAGAGTTGAGAATCCCCAACACAGATTTATGGATCCAAGTGCCCCTAGGAGTACTGTACCAATACCTAACTTTAACAAACACGACAATAGATGATATAGGAACATTTGTCAGTGACAATTGACATACATACAAAAATACTAATAATCTGCCATCTGTGCAAGTTACCAAAGTAATTTCCTTTATCAGAAACAGACCAAATATATTCAGCTTTTCACTTTTATTCTCTTTTAAAAAGGATCGATAAAACATCAGTATTGTCAAGGCCCATGCTAGGCTTGTACAGATACACAACAATTTTCCTAAAAGGTACACATTTCTCTAAACACAGTTCTCTCATCATGAGGTACAATGTGTAGCACCAAAGTGCTATTGTCTGAGGTAGTCAGCCAGTATCAAAATATCACAGTAACTACACAGATCTAACTACAAAACTGAATACCAGGGAATGTACAGTTATGGGCCTAACAGGATATTGTTAGTTAAGTGCACAAGTACTGATTTCCCTGCGTTTATGTGACTGGCACAATATTGGGTGAGGTATATAAGTAGAACCAAACAAAACGCCTCTGGTGTATTCATTTAGTCTATGAACATCTTTCAAAGAACATCCTGTTACAAAAAGTTGGGTGCAGCATACTCATTAGTTTTAATATACGAGTATCACCCCCTGAAACATATGTCTGATGTCTACAGGGAGAATAATGCACTATATTATGATAAAGTCCATCACATAGTCAGATTAGTTTTAATAATGATTTTCTCTAGCATCAAGTTGTAACAGCCAGGATATGTTTGATACCATCCACTGTACATTAGTTGCAATCTGACCCTCCATGTTCAGTTTCAAGTGATACTGTTACACTGCAAAAAGCAGATTCAGGTAGCAGGATTGATAATGAGGTATGTTGTGTTAAAAAAGTAAAATCTATAATGCTAACAAATAGGCTAACAAATCAAAATATCTGTTTCATGTTATTGGTCTCATAAAATGAACACAGCATAATTTCCCTGGAACTCTGAGTCCCCACAGAAGTGCCCACTCAATCAGAGGCCACAGCCCCAACATTCCTGTGTAAAATCCCTGGAAATTCCATCAGGACAGATATTCAGGCTTCTGTAATCAACTAAGAGTATCCTTCCAATGCACATCAGACAGTGTGTAAATGTTTCAAAACAAGTTCACAACCACTACTCTGGAAACAGGCTTCAATCATTCATATATTCTCTTTTCAGATATTACTTGAGGATTTTGGTAAGATGCTAGATAATAAAAAAATTATAACTGTGAGGAGATAATATTGATAAATGCAGCATTTTCAGACTTAAAAACAACTGATTACAATTGTTTAAGTAATGTTTCACAGCAAAACATTTGAATACTTTTGCTTGTTGAACATTATTCCACACACTTTGTATATGATAGTATTTTCAAAAATCATGCTAATATTCAGGGGAAATGTGGGGAATCGCATATACACTAAAGTAACTCAACAACCAATCACAAAAATCCAGTTTGCTGTCTGCAGATAAGAGATTAATTATTGCTTTCATCAGTACACACACCAGATACTCAATCTAGCACAAACTAAAATCTAAATATGCCATTACTTAGAGATATCAACCATCATTTTGCTAAAATAGGTCAAACCTCACTAAACTAAAACAAATTTAGAAAATTATACCCCCATCAGAGTAACTCTGCTTGTGAAATTTTGAAAGATGCATTGGCCTTCAGTTGGAATTCCAGTAATAAAATGCATGCTAATTCTGCAAACAAGTTAATGTGCTACACAAAATGTGTATGAGGTAAAACTAGATGACAGAATCCAGCTTGAGTTCTGGACATTTGTAAAAGTATGTAGAACTTGACTGAATTCCTCTTTCAGTCAAATAAGTGCTAAAGGCAATAAAAGTGCTTCACTGTTCAAAAAGAAGACACTATGTCAATTTGCTTCATGTGATTCATCATGGGCATGAAATAAAGATGACGCATCTTGACTTGAGGGGAACATTTCCCACTTGGGTTTTGAACCTGAGGTGAAAATAGATAGTAAAGGGGATAACTGCTTGAAAATGCATAAAAATATGCATGATCTAAAACTAGAGATGAACAACTAAAATCTAATCTTATTAGGCCTATAGATGTTCGCTTTGACTTCAGGGGGAACTGCATCTGGTTTATTCAATACATAACATTCTCATTCAGCAGGCTCTATGTCATATTTTCTATGTTCTTACACCCTCTATATCCAGGGAGGCTTCACTGTTGAAAGGCCTGGTGAAATCGTGGCAGTGTGTGTGAACTGAAGCTAGGGCTAAACACTGCAGGTAGCTGGTTCAGGGGGCCTGAGGTCTGGGCTTCTTGAGGCTGCGGGAGCTGAAATGATGGAAGTGGCCCTGACACTTGTGGAGAGGAAGGGGAAGAATTGGCAGCTGTGGTGGTTGTTGAGTAACCCATCACCAGGCCTCCTGTGCTCAAAGGACTGCTATAAGGAGGCAAACCAAATGGCAAGAACCCTAGGAGATGAGAGAGGTCCATATTAGCAGCAGAGGCGGGCTCTGTGTTAGAGAAGGCAGAGTTCCTGAGTGAGAAGTGAGGGTCCTGACCAAGGGCATCTGGGAACAAGTCTCCTGGGCGGGATGAGGATGCAGGGGCAGCTGCCTGAGGAGCAGGGGGGCCACACTGAAGCTCAGCCAAGAGGTTCTCCATTTCTGCCTTCAGGTATGAGGTAGATCCAGACTGATACCTAGGGGGCTGTAGGTACTGCTGCTGCTGAAGCTGCTGCTGCTGGAGCTTAGGAGGTTCCATACTACAGCCAACCCCCAAGGGGGCTGAAAGGGAGCTGGGCACCAGAGAGTGGTGGTGATGGTGGTGGAGGCGTACCCCTGAGGTAGAAGCACTCTGCAGATGCTGAGGGTTGTACAAGCTCATTGAGAAGGCCTCTGTAGTGTCTTTTGTGAGTGTTACAGGGCCTAAGGTGTGACTTGGCTCTTCTTTCATAGTGCCTGGGGCCATGGGGGCAAGCTGACTGGGATCCTGAGCATGGCTCTTCTTCAAATGCCTTGTGAGATGGTCCCTGCGGCCAAATCGCTGGGCACAGTGAGGGCACAAGAAGTCCCTGCGCCCTGTGTGTACCACAGCATGGCGCCGCACATCTTTGCGGGTGTAGAAGCGGCGGTCACAGTGGTCACAGGGGTGCCTCCTCTCCCTCACAGCAGTGCCTGCCGGTGGTGGTCTACCCGTGTGGGTGCTCAGGTGCTCCAGGAGGGTAGGCATGCTCTCAAAACTCTGCCGGCACACCTTGCAGGTGAGGTCTCCTGTATTGGAGGCAGCATGTGTCGCCACATGGCGCCTATAACCCAGTCTGGTGTTGTAGTGCTTACCACATTCCTCACACTGCAAGTTCTGCTTATTAGGATCGTGGGTCTGCAGGAGGCTATTCAAGTGCTCCTTCCCGTGGTACATTTTCTCACAGAAAGAGTTGGGGCAGATACTGAGAGAGAGAGTAGCCACATGTCTAACCAGCACAAGAAAGGAAAAAACATAAGATTTTGAATTTAACCTTGGATGTGCATGGTATAAGATATTCAAGTTAAAACAAAAATAAGGGAAAAGTCTGTTCACATACCACACATCCAACTCCTAGTGCAGCAGTTGTGGAAAATAGAGGGCAGTTTTGAATCAGCATTGTCCTGCAATTAACAGGATAATTTATATGAAATTCAGTTCAACCTAATGTGGATTTCAACTAAGCCTGACATAACTTGATTTATAATAGAATGAACTTCTACAAAGCAATTGGACAATGATGCATTATATTTTTTTCATTGTGTTACAGTACACCTAATGAACACTTAAAATTTGAACACCTACAATGTTTGGGGTTCATCATGGCGATACACATTTTAATCTCAAAATGCAAACTATAACTCCATAACATTTTTTACAATCTATTTCAATAGATAGAGCCACTGTGTATACTGCTAAGTAACATATGAATATAAAAAATGAATAGACCTCACCATATACTAGAATCTATACATTTAGTTCAGCATTAGTCCAAAACTTTGTCAATTTACACCTAAAGAACTCACTTTAAATATCTGCTTGTTAACCAACAAATGCAATTCAATATTTCAATAGCCTACCTAAAAAACACTACATCAACACAAAAAGTTAGATAATTTAATTCAGAAATTTGGGCCTATTGTGTAGCGTTATTGACTGTCAGGTTTTGAAGCAAACTGGCTAAATTTCTTAAGTAGCCTGACTATAGTGTTGAAAATAAGTGATCTGAGTCACTGAAGCCCAATGTGACAAATACACACTAACTTTACCCTGTCTTTCATATCACAACTCTAGTGAAAGTATTGGCTAAAGGCCTAACCTATAGCTAATCACCTGTGGAAAGTACTGGGCTAATGTGAAATTCTACCCATATAGCCCATTTAAAATGCTTTTTAAAAAATATTTATTTATGGTCCCATTACTCCATACTAACATGCAATTAACAGTAGCCTAAACGGGTAAAGATCTTGTTATCCTTTTATTACATGAGCAATTGAGGTGAACCCAAAAGGAAGAACAAAAAAAAACACACCGGAAAGCAACTAACAAAAAAGTTACAATGTTCATATTAGGTAGCCTATCAAATACGTTACCTCAAATGATAGGCTACATTATTTTTGGTATATTTGCCATGTATCGCTACACTATCTACTGCCCACATTGTCGGTTGCTAGCGCAAAGGCCACATTTATCTAACAAAAACAGACATTAGGATAATAGTACCGACTTCTTAAACAAAATCGAGAGCATAGAAGGTGCATAATTCAGTGTGAAAGTGGATGAGCTAGTTCTTTTCACTTTTTCGATTTATTTTAAAATACACAGCAAGATTAGCAAGTGCACGGAGAAGGGCAAAAGCTGAAAAATAAATTAGGCATAAACTCACCACGAACTTTCGAGGACTGCATTTGTCGATGGAGGCAACTTTAGAACTCCCAACCCGGCGCAAATTCTGTCCAATTGCGGTCTGTTGGAATTCCACCATGTACACCTTATTCATTATCTTTAGCACATTTTTCTAAATTTTTAGGATTTTTTTGTTATTTTTTGAGGCCTGGGTTATTTTCCCTCTACATACCGCAGCGCTCGAGTAGCTGAGCGCGTGCATTATGGGAGTATGACGTCAGATAGCTTGAGTTAACTTTGGGATGGGAACTTTTTTTTTTTTTAACAGCAGTTCTCATTTCACTGAAATAGGTTTTTTTCTAAAATAAACCATAAAAACGTGTGTATGTATATTAAACAACAAACAGGTAACCAAACTATAAGTATAGGTATTATGTTGGAAAAACCTGATTTGCACTAGGTCAACAGATTTGATAGCCTATTTAAATGTTCCTATGTGTGATAGCCTATAAATGGCCAGAAATGAAAAATAAGCTAAATGTGCAACCTGGTAAAAGCACAAATTTAAAATTACATTTTGAGACTAAGTGAAGCCGTTTCAGACTTTTTTGTTGATTCTTAGACTGAGATTCCTGCTATGAAATTTCAAAGGTTTTACGGTTTCCTAGGAGACTCAATCCTGTATTCAAAAATGCAGCTCGGGATAAGGGTAGCCTAAACAAAAGAACTTCTGAAGCAGGTCTTTTGAAAAAGCCAAGCACATTTACACCATCTATTCATCAATCAGGAAAAAAACATGAATTGGTCAATGTGAAAACAAAAAATACAACAAGCGAAATAAGAAAATGTAGAAGCTATAATGAAGCCCAGGTTGGGCTAAGGATGCATAAAATTGCAGTGGCCTAACCTGTCATTGCAGACACACTTTCTGAGGTATTTCACTGCACTTCCTGTGTAATGTATGTTTTATCAAACTTCTAATTAATAAATAGTGGAAATAGTTTTGTTTCCCTTGAACACATGGGCCATTTTACTTGGGGTATTGTGGTTTAATGTAGCCTAAAGCATATGAGTTGCAGTGACACTCTGTGGTCTGGACAATTAATTGACTAGTAATTTATCAATTTTGCCAACACACACTTTGTGAAGCATACACTTATAAAGACGCTGAAGAAATTAAGTTGTTTTTAAGTAATAATGCCATGAGTGGCAGAGATGAACGTGCATCAAGACCTTGTAAAAATGAGCAAAAAAAGACTCCTTTACTATTTCATTTTGCTGTTGGTGACCTAAGTATATCTCAGGGAAAGTATAATTTTTTCCTTGAAGCCAAATACTTAGGCTACACAAATATATGTTTTGTCATGGAATTTACATGTTTATATTTACCAGTTAGCTCACATTTGCATAAAATGTGCATATTCTGGACACCAATTTTGAGTATAAAGTCCTTTACAGCTTTAGTGTTGCATGATATGAAAAAAGTGAAATAGCAGGAAGTTGTACATATCTGTTATTAAATAAGTACCAAATTTGGTAGCAATTGGATGAAAATTTCCCATATTCACATATTTTGGGTGAGGGTTAGGGTAGGAAATAATGGACATGGCACAATTTACCACTGTAATGCATGGAAATATTATTGAATATGGCTTGTAGTCAACACTTGATGGTTTATGTTACCCTCTCTTGTCACTGGCCGTCCCTTGATGATTATTTGACTGTATATATCCCTAAACATTATTATCTGGCACACATAACTCCATAAAATGATATACACAGCTTTGCTTCCACTGAATCTCATTTCATTTACATTGGTTGCAACCTTAAAATTGAGGGAATTGCGGTTGATATACTAACAAATAAAGATTATACCCAACCAGTGGAAATGTATGTAACAGAATCCAGTATGTAACAATTTGTGTGATTTGCTTAGACCCCCCTTGGCACTCAGAGACATTTGTGTGTGTTTTGTTTAGAGAGAAAGGGTAGAACTATTCAGTTATGTCATCAGTACATGCTTACTGAGTTCTATGGACGGTCTGGAAAGAGGGGAGAAAACCACTGTGCCAGCTCCGTAATAAGGTCCCTTAAAGGAAATGTTTAGATGCTTGAAGCTTGGATCAAATATACTTTAGTTTTGTCAGTGTCTCAGTCTTACATCTGCTGTTTTATTTGACTGTACAAAATGAATTTAATTTAACAGGAATGATTAAGTGAAATTTTACAACCACATTGATCAGCTGGTGTGGGTCTGTCCTACACATGTTGGGGCAATGAGATCAAGCGCCAGTGGTGGGGCTCTCGGTCCCTCAGTGGGCTGGGTGCTTGCTTGTGTTTGCCATTTTGTTCAAGTTTGTGGAAAAAAGATGTATGGCCAGAAAAAATGACTTTTGATCCAACAAAACCAACAATACATGGGACTGATCTAATTATATACACACAATTAAATTAAAACCAATAAGCTAAATGAAAAAAAAATTGTGTAGGCCTAGTATTTAAAATAGTGAAACATTCTATTTTTTTTGCAATATAAGGTTTCAGTCTGCTACTACTACTACTATTATTATTATTATTATCCCAACATGTCCTTTCTCAAAAGCAAACAGTCTAGACTTTTATTAAGAATCATGCAAAATAAGGGTGATTTAATTTATTAAAAGCTTACAATAAAATAGTTAAAAGTGAATTAGAATTATTTTTAAATGATGTTTCCTCAGTCATAATTAGGGGCAACTTAACATTTAAATTTATAGACAATACCAACAGAATTAAACATTATTTGTTGTTTTACAATTCTTTCTCTATTTTATGTGTCTAATCTAAAAATCTGTGTCTATTTATTCAGATTCAATACATGATCTATAGCCTGATATTTTCTTTTACATGGATAGCATATCTCATCTGACTCATCTGAAAATTTATTTGAAGAGAAAACGTGTCTTAATGTTTGGGTTTAAAAATTACAGTAAGCTATTCAATATTCAGACAACCATAGATCGTTAATCAGTTAAACAGCTTAGACCTGACCTGTGTTTTACACTTCAGATATAGTCAATTTGTCCATATAGTCCATTTATTTTTATAATGTATAATTTAAGTAGTAATAAATAACCAATAACCAACCACTTTTTCCCCTTTTGGTTACAGTAGTTTTCTCCCACAACAATCTTAAACAATAACCTACCAAATTTTATCATCCCTACACAGTTAACCTGGAGTTATGGCTGATGTTTTAGCATTTACCAAAATTACATTTACCATTTTCCAGCACTGGGTCAAATTACATTTCAAAGTCAATTTACAGCGGTTTATGTTAATTGTGAATTGACATCTTGATTAGCATTTATCAAAGTACTGTCAGGGCAATTAAAGCTTTGCTGGTGGTATGCTTTTGCAATTATGCAATTTTACTAGTGCAGATTTCTAATTTACTATTATATGTTTTACCCAGGAGGATGACAATGAAATTACTTCTTACTTTTTTTATCTAGAAATGTAAACCATTGATACCATTTCTGTGTAATTAATTATCTGTTTACTTAATTTTTTTCAAGTCAATGACAGTTAGAGCTTTAAAGTTTTTAATGATCAATGCAGTACAAAGCATACAACAACAACACATTAGAAAATGTCAGAGCAGAAGTGCATAAAAAAATAATTGCAGTGTCAATCCATGATGTCAATCCATGTTCAGTGTCTGTGTTCCAATTGATCAGTCCTGACCATGACAGCTGTCATATTCTCTCACACATGACACAGTGATGAAAATAACACAGGTTAACTGTTGAGAGACCATCCTGACAGATTTTCCATCAGGTACAGTGCATCATTCTGTCTTGCACACAGCCAGTGTGTTGATGGCATTTTAAGAAAATGTCAAAAATCATTTGAAAAATGTAAAAATGATTCCACAATGTACATTTCTCCATCAAGGGTCCACAGAGACAAGAGTCTCATTCAAGTGTAATTCACAGCTCCATCACTGAGGGAAATACTGATGAACCTGGAGAAACAAACAGACAGTGAACTGTGAACACACAGAAGACATAATGACAAACACAGACACACAGAAGACATAATGACAAACACAGACATATCCTTAACTGCCCTACCAATGTATACACTACTCTTGCTTCCTATCAGCTTCGTACTTTTTGGGCTACCTTGACCATCTGTGGGGTCTGCATCCGGAACTTTCCAATCCAGCTTGCGTCCCTTTTCATACAGTGCCTTTAGAACTTTCCGGACCTCATCGTTGCCTCCCCGGCTCAACTCCAAGTACTTCCTGTAGAGCTGTAGGGCCGTCCGAGCATCTTCAATGCTGTCATGTGTTTCACTCTGAATATTCAGATCTAAAACAAAAGGGAACAATTTTGGCAGTGATTAGAATAGACCTTTTACTAAGATGAAAACTCAAATGCACAATCTACTAGTAGTTTACTATGATGAAAACTCAAATACACAATCTGCCGACAAACACAAAACACACATCTGTAAAAAAAATGATTAAGTACAAACCTAGAAAGTACCAGGCAAGGAATCGCAATGAGATCATTCTCTTGCGTGGCATGTGGAAGAGGTACACTGTGTCAATGACCTGGTCTTTGGGTACCTAAAATCAAATGCAATAAACAGCAAATTACTTCAGAATTTCTTAACAGATTCATGATACTCAAGAAATCTGGTGTTCAATATCAATAAAACTTACTATGCAAAAGTTAGGCATTACAGCTACTGTTTTGGTAAATGACTATGAAACGAGTCAAATTTTGATTGGTCTAATATTGATGGGCTGACTGAGACATACCAACAAGTTGATGACACGGAAGTCCTTTTGTAAGCCATGGCCGACAAACCGGACCCCCGTGTCAATGAGGAAGCGCAGTTTCAGGTAAGTGGACTTGAGAGTGGTCAAGTGCTTGGAGGAGATCTTAGCATCAAGATCGCCAGGCTTGATTCCAGAATACTGAGTCAGGTAGTCAACAACCTACAAATAAAAATTACCCAAGTGACATTAGAAGAATTACAAGAAATGGCTTGGTAAAAATAAATGTCATTATCAGTATTGTTACATACTTGTTATGTGACAAGCGCTTATACCGGAACAGTGTTATAAAGATGTTACCTGCTCTTGAGTAGAGATATAATCATCTATGAAGGGCACTCTCTCATTGGGCCCCTGGCCCCTAACACAGGTGATGCGAGCCACAGACATCTGGCTAGGCTTGATGGTGGATTTAGTGCCATCACTGCGTAGCTCAGCCTCCTCCTACCAATGTGCAACCATGAGTGAGAGGAAGTACTTATTCAGATACATCACATGGCAACTGTCTCAGGAAACAACTTAGTATGTTATATTACAGGTCCACATATGTTTTATTTGCTTACACTGTATTTATTTACCCAAGCTGAGCATAGAGATCCAAACCTGATTTAGTGTGACAAACTCAGCATCCAGTCCCACCAGATCTCCTGCCTGTGGCATCTCACTGACCATGAGGGGGATGAAGGTCGCATGACTCTTCCTCTGCTTCCGTGCCAGAGAAGCCTCTGTGAGAAGCACACTGGCCTCGATCGGATTTTTAACTGGAGAATAACAGAAAACACAGACAGACTTATTAACGCAGGTGTCATTGAAGAAGACCAAAAGTAGACCAAGGTAGCAGAAGACATGCAAGAGGCCCTTACTGCGCAAGTCGTATTTGGAATGGTAGTTCCTCTTGGCATAGTAAAGAATAGCCGGAACCTTCCAGTTCACGTCAAACTGGGCAGATTCAGTCTACCGGGGCAAAAACACACAAGTTTTTAATTCCTGGAAATAACTGTATAAATTTTTGAACATTCAAAATTCCAGCAGCCAGATGGCATTTACCTTGTCAATGGGCTCAATCAGAAAGTCATTGAACAAATACCACTGCTGATGTGTCACACCCTAAACAAACAGAAATGTGGTCAATCTTTGTAGCCCACCTCAAAATGCCCTGATGCCCCAATGCCACCCAGGTGGTCTACATCAGGTGACCTTACCTCCTTCCTCTGGTGGTAAGTCTCTCCTACTTTGATATGGGCCACCAGATTTCCCCCGGTGCGAGCATCCAGCACATGCGAGACCGTCACCACCAGGTCATACACAGCAGCCCCTTCAGCCTCCTCTGCTGCACTCAGCTACAAAATAGGCATTGACATAGCTTTTACAGGACAAGTAGCAAGCACAGCCGCTACACTGCTAGTTACAAACTCCACAAAAACATACCTTCAAAACAAAACAAAACAAAAAAAGGAGGACTCACTACATGACTTTGCTGGTGCTTTTAAATAACACAGGCAAAAGTACAAAAACAAGACCTCAAATCTTTATCTGGATACTGAATAATACTTAATAATACAATTAGTGGTAAGAGTAGTTAACACATAAAATACAACATAAAACTATCATCATTTATTCATGTATTTAACTGGCCCCCCCATCTAACTGGAAGGCTTTAATGAGGCAGGTAGAGGCTTTATGGCTGCCTTGTGACTCACCTCCTCTCCCTCTGGCCAGCTACACACCTCCAGACCCTGGGTCTTACTGATGGACATCTTCAGGCTCAGCGGGATCCACACATGCTGCAGGTCCTCTGCCCTGGTGTCAAAGGTCAGACCCTCCACATTGCACAGGTCATTCCTAAAGAGACAAGCCCACTGGATAAACACTCCACACGCCATGCTCACATGGCCATTCAGGATTACTACAATGGTGAAGAGCACAACACTTGGTGCATCAGGACCTTCTCAATAGTAACAAATAACAAATCAGCATGTGAGAGATGGTGTTTGTAAATCTCTAGTTTATAGCATCAGCAATCCATTCAGTACTTGATTACTTACTCTATGCACCATTCAGTACTAGATTACTTACTCTATGCACCATTCAGTTGGGAGAGGTTCTTTGGGCTTTGGTGGCTCGGCAGCTTCTTTCTTCAGGGCTTTGTTAAAAGCATACTGCAGCACAAACAGATTCAGTCACAATCAATACATTGTGCAGATCTCCTTAAGAGCTACTTAACTGAATAACTCTTTTGGTATGTTTCTAGGCAAATACTACCTCACATGGTTTACAGTGGAATCTTAAAAACACATTTAAAGGGCTATATTAAGTCATCTCGAAAAGGTGGGTGATACACTCATCATGCCTTTCTCTATTCTCAGAGTTCCTACGCTGACTGAAAAAGTAGAAAAGAGAAAATAGGGAAGAGAATATGGAAAAAATATTTGTATTTCCAGACTACTGGAGCTATTATTGGACTATTGTAGCTCTTCTTTTCTCTTAAAGCACCAGTAGACTCTATAGATAACTGTGTAAAAAAGTACTTTGTGTGAAAAGTTTTTCTTGCTCAGGTATTACACAAATTCCCAAGAAATACACAATAGATTTTAGAACCCAATTACTGCAATCAATAAATAAGTCAGAGTTGATTTCTGAGGCCTAAATTACATCTGCAAAATGAGTGTGCCGCTCTAGGTCCGTAGGTAGGGCACACTAGTCCAACAGTCAGGTGTCTTATACAGTATGGTCGAGCCCGTCAATGAGTGCCAAATTTTCTCTGAAGTCGGCCAGGTGTGCACAAACTATTTCCGCATCCCTGCCTAGCCACAGTCCACTGCTATATAGCAGGGCATACACTACATTCATGAATATGTCCTAATTTAAATATGCTAACATATTAAGTCAGTCCATGAGTGAAATAGCTCATGTCCAAACTAATAGTGCACACAGGCCAAGCAGACTTTAGAGAACTTAACCCAGTGCCACTGACAAGCTATTGCTGCCAAAGGCTCTGTTGCAGATTCAACACATTAAATGGGACATAAATAAGCAGACCAAAGACACAAAACGATGGGCCCAACACTATCCAATGTTCAACCTTCAGCTTTCGTTCAGACTGTTGACCCTTTTTTGGTCAAACATGGTCAGAAAAATTTTGTGCAAAGCTTTAAACATGAGGTATGGGGGAAAAAAAAATTGAAATGGAACATATGTAGGGAACCATATTCTGACGTAATCCCCGCATAACACCATATATATTTGTGTGCTTTTTGTCAGGTAGTCAGACACCTCAAATATCTGACTGTGAGGATAAGATGCTGACTTCTACACAAAACAGCTCCAGACATCATCACTGCCTCACCTCTGCCTGGACCCTCCAGAACTCCACTTCCTTCACACTGTTCACCTCACAGTTGATGACCAACACGTCAGGCAGGCAGCGGATGTTACGCGTCTGCACCTGGGCACAGACAAAGCAGGAGGCCGTTGGACACTCAGAGGGGTTTGGAGTGATAAATGGAAAGGAAGGAGGGAGGCCAAGAATGTTTTAGGCCCAATCCCATTTCTTCTCTCTTGACACTAGCACCTGGTTTTGAATGCACTTCACAGGGAGATACCACTTAATGATGGACTGAGAAGTCTTGGGAGCAGATATCAAGTATGTACCTACGAAATGGAACACAACTTCATGCAAATGAGCATAGCCGGCATCTGTACCTATTCAACACACAGCGACAACATTGGCTACCAGTAGAAGGTTTCATTCAGTTTGAAAATGCCAGCACATAGCTATGTGGATTTCTCCACGTTCATATAAATCCCATACTCTGAAAATTATGCAAATTATGATTAGCCTCATGACCAGGATACTTGTGTAAATAAACCAATTATTGAAAAATAAATACCAATTTTGGTGGCCTCTTAAAGTACTCTCAGCGAATGTTTATCTTATCTATTGTGACACCTCAGTGATAGTGAATTTCTCTGCATGTGTATTAAACTAAGATATACCAATATTATTTTGAAATTATCAAAATTTCACAAAAATACCCATACTGTTTGAGTTTTAGAAAGGCACTATATAAATATAACTTATTTTCCTGAACTAGACGTTATCTTTCTTTGACTATTTTCTGGGCCTGCTCACAAGCTCACAAAGTTCACAAAGCTTGTGTTTGTGTTCATCTTGTGAACACTTCATTCATAGTCAGCATCTGAGGGGTAGTTTTAAGGGTTGACAAGCACTTGTTCCTAAATGAATTGGGACACCCTTCCCTTACATGGGAAACCAAGTGCTAGTGTGAGACTGGAGTGGAAGTGGATGAAATGTGACAGGCTCTTACTGTAGGCTGGTACTTCTCACAGTTGTCGCACCAGGCCTGTGTGCTCTGTTCAAGACAGATGCTCTTCTTCAGGATATCCGCAAACTCATACTCCTTAAGGGTTTTATCTGAGAGGTAAAAATGTGTTGAATTCATCTGAACAATCATGTCCATTAACATTAGGAGGTGGGTTGGCTAACCCCACAGACTATGGAGTATTAATGTACGATCCAGGAACTGACCAGTGGAGCTCTGCTCAGGGTAGTGCAGGGTGAAGAGCAGTGTCAGTGAGGAGCGCACCGTCTCCTTTCCACAACGACACATGCTACTGTTCTCTACCTCACAGCCAAACAGACGGCCAATCACAGACTCTGCTGATGAACCTAGGGTACTATTCACAGAAACACAACACAAAAGAAGGTTAGAGGAGCATCCATCTTTTACACATCACAACACTGGCAGGTAAATGCTCCTCTTCACTTGGTATGAGGAAAAGTGAAGCTCTCAGGTTGGTGCTAGGGTACTTAACCCATGAGCCCTTCCAAGAGCTTCTGATGCATTAGGAGAGGTCCAAACCTGCTGCTGGCCCCCCGGTAGGCCTGGGGCCCCTCCTGCTCCTGGGTCTCCTGGTGCAGTTGGGTGAGGATGAAGCGGTTCCAGCTCTGGATGAGGCGGCCCAGTCTGGCCTTGCCCGTCTGCTCATCCGAGTCAGCCAAGATCAGGCCCAATGCAGATGCCTCCGGAATGGTGCGGAAAGCCCGCAAGAAGTTACTGGCCTGGTAGACGGATGAAAGAACATACAGTAAGAGAAAAGTGAAGGTAGGCAGGGGAAAAAAAGAAAAGGTGAGTGAGGGGGAGAAATCTGAGGAAGACATTCCCTTACTGGGGCTTCATGAAATGAAATTCAGTGAGGCAAAGGATGTAACTTCCTTGTACCTCTCTAACATCAGAAGAATGCATAACATGGCTGTGCGGCTGCCTGTAAGCCATGAGGTTTCACATGTAAAAGAGCTGATGGAGTGGCAGCATATTGTGGTTCTCTCGCTGATGTGTGTGGACGTACCTGGCAGGGATCCCCTCTAGAGAGATCCAGCATGTGGAAAAGGAAACCAAGTTCACAGGCCAGACAGAACTCTTTCTGACACAAGTGATTCTGCACCAGGCACCGGATAGGCTCCAGGAAGTACAGCACCTGTAGTGTTCACAGCACATAATGGACACAAATGCAACTATTAGTTTTACTGGGACCAACTATTAGTTTTACTGGGAAAAAACATAATGCATGCACAGGGGAATTATTCAGACATTATGTACTAATTTACTCGGCACACAAGACACATCTTTTATGAAAAAAACATAGGCCTATATATTTATGGATAATACAAAAATGTTAATAAATAGCTATAGTTATGTTTTATCTTAATGTAGTAACACCAAACTATTAACTAGTTCTGGTAAATATTAGTTACAATACACTTTTCAAAGAGGCTGAACTTTAAAATCCCTTGGCTTCTGAAATGTTTAGCTTGCCTATAACTGCATAGCCAAAAGAAATCAATAATAGCACCACAGATTTCTAATCTATTTACATAATCTTGGTATCTATGGATGCAAGACCCCAGATAACATGTCAGCAGTCTGTGAATGTGTGAGTGTTGCTTTACCTTAGTGCCTTATGATTATAAATACAACAAAAATATGATTTTTTTTTTTTCTCATCTAATATTTATGCTTAATTTTAATAGATAACAACCTGATGTCAATGATTATATGCAGCAAAATGCCACTGAATTTATTCATCAACACCTGTACCACACTTGATTGAAATGCCATAAAGAATATCAATTCTATAGAGGTTTTAGTAAGGGGACTCTCCATTTGGACACCTTTTGGAGCCCCACTTGTGAAATTCATGGATATGCCAAACGCTTGGCACCTGTGGCTGCAATATCTGACCTTGTGTTAGTGAAGGATCAACTGTGAATGACAACAAAGGGGTAAGGACAGAACATTTATTGCCTTTGTTTGGAATCACTTGCGGATATGGTGAAATGTTTTACTACAAAGGCAAATTTTGAGATGCTGATGATAGAAGTTTGACTGCGTGTCTGTTGTGAGCTGGGTAGCTCTATAGCTACCATGCTGGATGTCAGTTGAAAGGGTATTTTCTGTAGTTTGATATGATACTTAGTATGGTGAATTTAAATGTGCAGATTACCAGTGGTGTTACGTTTCATTCTGACTGACCGGATCTTAATTTTTCTTTTTTTGTACATCTCGAACAGATGCCGTTGCCATACATGAATCGTTGGAACATAATACAAATTGATCATTGCTTTGGTTGGGGCAAGGCCTTATAGGCCTATTTAACAAATTTTGCACAGGGTTCAATGGGCTTAAAGGGTTAAATGTAAGAAATGAGTTACTGATTTCAAATAGATGAACAGAGCAAACAGAGAGTATATCCATCCATATCACACCCTGTTGAAGTCTATTCCACTATACCTGGATCATGCTGTTACAGTACGCATTGGGAATATGAGGTTCCAGACCAGCAAAGAGTGTCCGGTTGTAATGCTTGAAGTCAAAGTCCTCAAGTCCAAGTTTTGAGTACTTAATGGTGACCTACACAAAAACATCAAATACATCTGCTTAGAGAGACCCATTAAAATATAGACAATATAGACAGTGAACTTATATCCCAGTCTTACACTACCTTGCGATATTTCTTTGGGACCATGTATAAGTGTGGCTCCTCATCTCGACCAATGGGTGACTCTGGTACTTGATTGTAACTATCGTACTCCAGTTCGACCTCTTTAATCTTGTAAGGAACCTGTTCAAAAGAGCAATGCTTCAGTCAGTTATGTGTGACTGAGGTAATGCTGATGACAAGATGAAAGATAATTCATGAATGGTTCAACACGTGCCTGATTTCTGGGGCGTGTGCGAGGATTGGGGGCATAACCAATGAAGCCCACTGTCTTCATGGTGCGCAGAATTTCTGGGTCCACAGCAGGAGCACGTCTGTGGAATGTTAAAAAAAAAAAGGAAAGAGAAAGGACAGTCTTAAAAGCTGAGGCACTGAAATCAACTGCTCTTGCACTACTGCACTGGCACCAGCAGGTGGTAACCTAAAACTGCAGAACAGTCATTCAACGTGTGTACTCGCATGACAACAAACTTGAAAACAAACCCTGTTTACACATATTTACCAATAGGGAAATAAGTCTTTCAGTTCAGGGAACAAAAACGAAAACTAGGAACAGTATATTTTTGTCAATGACACAACATGAACTGGAATAAAGAATGTCTTCATTCATGTGTTAGAAAAAGTTGTAAATCTTTCCCTTTGTGAGCCACACATCTCTGATTACTGCAAACCAGTCACATCACCAGGAAGCTATGGTGGATTTGTGGGCAAGGACTAATGGTAGCAGAGACAATAGGGGCTGTGCAAACACTCACATTTCAATTATGAAACAACATAATCAAGATATGATGATTGTTTTGCTGAATTCTATTACACAGAGATAACTGATATGTAATATGAATACATTAATATTAATATAGAATTAATTATATAAACCGTGCATTTAAACAATACTATTTCATTAGTATTAATTATTCTGTAAAAATGCTGAATAAACTAACAATAACTATGATAATGATTTTTGTAGCCTCAAAGCCAGACACATCTAAAGAGAAACACTATTTCTATTGAGGCATTTTGAATACACAAAATATGAATAAGGATTAAAAGCGAGATTTGCAATTCCCAGGAACTTCACAGTGCATGCATGATTTAAAAAGTTTTTTTTTCCAATATGTAACATTTGTGCACAAATATCTGGCAATAGAAATAAACCTTTGAGGTTGTTATAGGCCATTGCTAGGGTAGTCATGGTGGTTGCAACAGCGCAAAATTTTAGTTGGGAAATTTGAAAATTAGAGAATTTCATAGTCAACATGGATAAACAGAGGTGGCTGTGAACAGAAGCTCGCGCACATGTTGTTAATTATGTGCATTAGAAAGCATTGTTTGACATACATCAGAAGTGACAGTGACACTATACATACTTTAGAATGTACACCACTGAATAATGGCAATATTAATGTCAGACATATGTTAGGACAAAAAGGTAGATCATAAGATGCAGCCTGTGGCTGTTTGTTATTTATTGTTTACACTGGACAATTTGATGAAGTTTGACACAGCTATTAAACCACTAATAATTGATTAAAAATGTTTCAATAGTTGAATTGCTGGAGATTGTTGGTCCGTTGCTAGGGCAGTTGTGGTGTTTGCTATGCTGGTTGCTAAGTTAATTATGTCGGTTGCTATGTTGTCATTGTGGAAGTGGCTGCTAGGAATTTGCTAGGGTACTTGAGGTGGGTTCTAGGTTGTTGCTAAGGAAAGTAGGTTGTCACACACTGACAACCATTGATAAATTATTGTTCTAAGAAGCTGATAAACTGTTAATAACTTACAAAAAAGTTTTAGCAATTGATTTGTTTGATAGGTTGATCAATACAGACTGCAGAAAGGACTGTGGAATGTTTACAGTGGAGAGTCTGTTGTTAGAGAGACAACAATGGGAAATAAAATTCTCATAGAATTCCATGGAATTTTCAATGGGAATTTTTTGCTGGGGTTTCAATATTGTATTAAGTATAAATATTACAAAAAAGAAAAAATAATAGTTTGTCACCATTTGTAGACCTACGCAACAATGGTTGAATAAAGTTTGTATGTTAAACGCTGTTGAAGCTGTATTAATTGTACAAATTTATAGTAATAAGAAGAAGCCGACAAATAACAATACAGTGCATTTGTCTGCATCCACAGAAACAGTAGGAGTAGTACTAAAAGTATAATATGGACATGCTGTATTTCAATCAGCCCCCAGAATCTTATCTGAGACTAAGTATCAAAGAAAGGCATTTGCACCTGGGGCTAGGGGTGGACAGAGACGTGGGCCAGTCAGACAGCAGGGGCTCTGTGGTCAGTGGGGTGGGGGTGAGCGAGAGTGGCAGCAGATCATGTCCCCAGTCCAGCTGAGGGAGCGAGTCCACCAGGCAGGGCAGGCCAAAGTCGGTCTCACGTGAGTACCCATTGAAGGTCACGTCCGGCGTGCTGGACCACAGGTGCACGCAGCCCCCTGAGTCCCCAAAGGACAGCGCCTGTTTGTTGGAGGACACGTCAAAGCTCATAAGCAACTGGCCCACTGTGTTGATATGGAAGATGTCAGCCAGGTTGGCCAAGCCTGTGGGCTCGCAGAACTGACACTGACCTAGAGAAAAGGACACAAGAGGCCAAAAACATTAGGCTGAGCACAGCACTGCCAGTATCCCACTTTAAGCACTGTCAGGAACCACTTCATGTCGGGGGTCCTGATTTTGTTATAATGACCTGGAACCTCCTGCAGCATTCTGGAGAGCCATATAATGAACAACTATAAACAACACTGCCAGTGACCACGATGAGCACAGACAGTAACCCACTATTTTTGCCCAGTTTACAGTAATACCTCCAAAAAAGCACCTAAAGCTGATGCACCAAATCCTATCTATAGAAAGCAGGAGTGTAGGAGCGCACCACTCTGGGAAATGATGGCCAGACGGGAGGTGTATGTGGGAATGAAGCGAAGGAAGAGTGGATCCACGTGCACTTGGAGTGGCGTGATGGCCCGCATCATGCGCAGGTCGTACACCATGAGGAAGCGGTCGCAGGCCAGGCCATTCAGGCCTCGACTGGAGAAGCCACATGCTGCCAGCAGGTTGCCGTGCACATCAAAGTCAGACAAGCTGCCTGAGAAGGCATCAAACTCCTGCTCCATCTTGAAAGTGCGTGGGTCACGGAGAGACACCTGCAAGTTCAAGCATGACAAAAAGAAGGATGGCGTGAGTAGAGGTGGTGAAAGAGTTATATGATTGAGCCATGTGTAATATAAAATGGTGAAAACACTCTAAATGAAGAATCAATCCTTAAGTGACACTCATAATATCTCACCTTACCAGACGTGTGCCCACAGAAGAGAAAACGGTTAGACTGCCTTATGATGGCCACACCTGGAGATTCCACGTCAAACTAAGTAGATAAAGACAAAAGTCTTGAAACAGGAGCAGGAAAAATAATAATCGAATGTGTGTAAGTGAAAGTGACTTAAGCTTGGTCTGCCAGTACTCAAAACCAAAAAGGCTTAGACTTCATAATGAATATTGCAAATAACTAATTATACACAGATTTCCTTACCTTCTGAGTTTCTTGCACAGTCCCAAGGTCAACCTCTGTAACGTAGTTCTGAAGCCCAGCCATGAGCAATGTGTTGTTGTCAGTCAAAAGCAAACTGTGCATGTCAGCTCCCTCCTCCATTCTAAATTACACAACAAATGTTAAAAGTAGATGTCAAAATATTTGCTTTTAACAACAGTATTTTCTGTAAAGCACGTGTAACATCATGCGAAGCAAATGTAACATCATATAGCTAAAGGCATTTTTTAAGCAAGCATAACTCACGGGTAGTCAAACATGATGAGTCCACCACGAGTGAGACACTTGAGGTTGTTCTTGGTGAGGAACAACACTCCTGTCTCCATACTCTGGATATGACGAATGTCATCTGTCAGATGCACTTGGAATGAGGAGTATCGGCCCATTGTAGGCCCAAAGAAGGAACTGGCATGACCCTATGGACAGTGAAACAGATAGACAGTCACACTATAAGTCCATCTTTGAATAGTCAACAGACCTGTAGTTCCAATTAGGTAATAATCTATAAATGAATTTAGATTACATATAGTCATATGATATCAGCCATCCATGATATGCACTGTGCAGGTCAGTGTGGAGGGTATAAGCATGACATTGCTGACTGTATTGCAAACACCAATTAGCATCTTCAGCAGTGGCAATAAGGTGCCTTTTAAATAGTCCGCCAAGTTTACACCAACAACTCCATAATGTTGCTTTAACTAGTAGGCTAAAAAATCCCATATAGAAATGACCATGACCATGTCATTATTCACTATGAAAGCAAAATCTCAGTGACATTAGTTTATAGGCACATTCAGAATGACATGGCTAAATGATCACCATAAATAATGAACTGTTTCTGCAAGCAAGGAAAAAATATTGACTGTGAGAAACACACTTTCAGAAATTTGATGACACATTCTAGATAGCAGCGCAGCATAACCTAGGGGGCCTGGGTAACAAAAAGCAGAAGAAAACGTGAGTTATCTCTTACCCGGTGGTTTCCCATCCAGAGGAGCTCCTCTTGTACATCGAAGTGTGTAGCAGTGACGGGAATACCAACTTCCGCAGCGACGCTATGCAACTCCGAAAACAATCCCTCCAGAAGATGCACCGACTCAGCCACGGGCACCGCTAGGCCATCTGGGTCTAGCTCCACACCTTGTAAAAGCGAAGGGTCGAGTCTAGGGTCCAAAGAGGGTTCTAGGCCTGGTTCGAGGCTTCCATGTAACCCGGGCGAGTAATCGCCCAACCCAGGATCCAGTCCCTCGAAATTCATCATGGGGATGATCCTGCAGACATGTCACAATGTCATAATTAAATGTAGAACACATAACTCTAAAGCATCTAAAAAAGATTTAGTTACAGTGTAAACTCCAACTGCCAAAAGATACTGGCCAATGCTTGTCTACGGTAGTGGTTAACGTAACCATATCGTATTTTGGAAGGCAATTTATTTATTTTTTACATGCAATGCTATTCACTAATAACTAAGATCTAACACCGAGCAATGTCTTTACGAGCGATTTGTCTGTCTTAGGACATCTAAAATATTCACACAAATGCTTCAGCAGCATGCTACAGAATTAAGTCGTACCCAGTGTTAGCTAGCTAGCTAATTCAAACTCGCTGCAAACAAATGCTACCTCGTGCAAAATCACTTAATGTTCATATATGATATATCAATCAAAAGGCGTCTACAAACTACTTAATATACATCAAATTCCCATATCTATATGCATTTTCCTACCGTTACTTTAAGGTAAGGTTACCCATCGCCTCATCAACAATAACAACTTTGTACTTCCGGTAAGAAAGGCGCGTCATTGAACAGAACCAATGAATATCACTGTCAAGAAAACGTAAAATAAGGACGACTGCTTAAATTGCAGTCTGGTAACTGATCGCAACCGAGGAAACCTTGATGAACTTAGTGTGTGCATCATATAGGCAGGCCAGTGACTGATTTGCGACAGTGTAGGCCTAGGCCTACCTCTGAGCAACTACAAGCATTTACCCAAATGAGCAAGTCTAAGTGGATCACTTGCAGGCTCATGATTAACTCAGTTAGTGTGTAAAGCAGTGTTGTATTCAAAAATGAATCACTACATGAATAATTTCAGATTTCAAAATAAACTATAGAGCTGTCATGCATTACTGTAGCAGAAAACCTAAAGGGCTCTATTGTGTTCTTTGTCAGTGTTTAGCCATTTTGCATAGCAAATGCCTTCTATGCCTATCAGGTCAGGCCTAGATTTAATTATACTGGTGAGATATTCATGTGTTATGTTGCCCTATTACTACGCCTATATATAGACTAAAGTCTAGATATGTCAGTACTACTCTCTTGCTATGTGGCTTCTTTCTCCATCTGACTGAGTGAAACCTGCTCCAAAGTTTGTTGTACCTACTGTTTAGATATGGTAGACAGTTGAGCATTTGAAAAATCAAAAACAATCTGTGGATGTTCCTTTAAAGAATTTAAATTAATTACGCCAATATTCAAATGAAGAATTTCATGTCTATTTAGAAGTAAGCATGAATGACAGACAATTTAAATATTATTTCATGAGCAATTTCACGAGCAAATCAGATGAATACAGATAGCAGGCTAACAGTTCAAAGTTTCAGATAAACAACACACTAATGACTTTGTTTTACAGGTTTTTTTATGGAGTCTGAAGACATTTTCTGCTGGCATGAAAGCCTTTCCTCTTTCAATTCAAACATTAAACAAACAACAGGAGGAGACAGCTTTTGACCACTTCAGTGAATACCTATCTACATTTATTTATTAGCTCTACCAAGGAGGTTATGTTTTCACTGGTGTTTGTCTGTCTGTCTGTTTGTCTGTGTGCAAGATAACTTGAAAAGTACTGCATGGATTTGGATGAAATTTTCACAACGTGAGTATTAGGACAAGGAACAGATGATTAAATTTTGGTGGCGATCTGGAACACCATCTGGAATTTTTATTGTGTCAGTGACTCTGTGTTGTCTTGGTGGAGGTCTACACTCTCTGAGTGCTTTTCTAGTTTATTATTGAATTCTTTTGTTTTTTAATCTCTTTTATAGTCTGTTTTTATTTATTTTTATTTGTTTATTTTTTTTTTTCTTTTTGTAAACTCTGGCAGATGCTGTTGTTTTGCTTTATGTTAATTTCTGTGGTCTATGTATGTTTTCCATGTGGTGTGTTCCTGCTGCGCACAAATTGCCCTTTTGGAACTGAAAATAAACTAGATTGAATTGTTATATGTATCGGATAGGTGGGCTATACCATTATTATTCCAGACACATTCAAAGTCACTCTCTCTTGCTCTATTCCAGACACATTCAAAGTCACTCTCTCTTGCTCTATTCTGGACCACTGCTTTGCAATAAATTTAACATACAGATTTACCCAATTTTGACACTGAGCAATTTAGTTGTTGTTGCCTAATCCCAAAAACTATGATGGGTGATAAAGAATAAATTCCCCATTCCTTTCCCTATAAGGACATCACCAACACCATAGAACATTGTCATAGAAATGATGTGTCCATTTGTTAATTAAGGTGCTTGCCTCTGTACTTTTTCAATGTATGAAACACCATAGGCTACTCAGTAAATGGTGACTGCTGCTATTTTCTTAGAGGGAATTTGTCTGTCACTAAGCCTACTATCATCAGTGAATAAGCGTTTATGGCTGATTAAGTTGTTCTCACTTCCACTTCAAAGCACAATTCACAACACAATTTACCACTGAAAACATTTCTCCAACTTTTAGAGGAAGAAACTAAACTGAGTGTAGGCTATTCTTCTTCACTTTCAAGTGACAAGAATGGAAATTCTGATTTTTTAATTCATAAATCCTAGACATGTGGAATTCTAGGGCGCTATCCTTTGAGGAACCAATGACCTATGGCCAACGATGATCATTAGGTTACTTAAGTAGCTTGCTAATGGAGCCTCAAAATGCAAAAAACAAGATTACTAGGCTATTTTAGACAGAAATATCCTTAGAAGATAAGATATTTTGACCACATAAATGTATTATGTGCACATAAATATTTTCATTTGCGTAAACAACTAAACCTATTAGCCTTAGGCCTATAGCCGATTTTTTTTTAAATGTAAAGTACTTCTGAACATATACAGTAGGTCTGAGAGTTGATCTTCATGTCATCACTAATTATTAAAAACGCGATGCTATACCAGCTTAGATCTAATGAGTCATGCACTAGGGTATTTCTCCTTTTCGCTTTCGGGTCATACGTGTAAGGACCCCCCCCCCCCCGAAAAAAAGAAGAAAAAAACTATAAAAGATATAGTTAAGAATAACTACGGGCTACATCATGTCTCAATAACGTAGTCTATTGAAAACAAAATGTAGGCAAATGTAACAGAACTTTTACAGCATGCCTTTTCTAAAGCATGATCAGGATGTAATTTCTTCATTTCGAGGATGTCATTCATCCAGAGTGGACACGGGAACATAAACCTTTACAGAAATTAGTTTACACATGCCCTCCCACGAAGCCTGGTGATCACCCTTGATGATGTAAGCTTGCTTGTGTAGCTTACCTGGCGCACTTGGAAAACCCTCCCATCATGAGTCACCGTGGAGCGCTTGTTTAAAAGAGTTCTCTTACAGATAACAGATCACACTGTAAAACCAAACGAACAAGACAGTCGACAGCTTGGAAACTATAATGGAGCTGCGTCTCATAACTTTTTATGCCTTTTTGATGTGTCTACAGGCGTGTATCAATGGACATCCAATCCATCGCATGTCTTATGATCAGCTTGATTGGAAAACTTGCAAAAATAAGGCGATTGAACTAAATAAATTAGCGCGAGATTTGTCAGTTTACATGAATGAACCATGCAAGAACCTGTCTGCTGAATTCACGGATGATCTTAAGATAGAAGCCCGAGTTTGTGATCCTCATAGTATAATTCAAAATCAACATCAGGTAAGATTCGACCGAAAGAGAATACTGTTGATATGAATTGTAGTGTTATTTGAATCTGACCATTTTATGTTGCAGTACAAATGAGGAAAAGATCTGTACTGATTACTTGATCAACCCTTAAAGTATGAAAGATAAAGTGAGGCTAGGTAGTCTGTATAGTGAGAGATTCCTAGTGGAATGCAAATGGTCTTTGTTCATTATTGTAAAATAAACATGATATTGTCTTCTCTTCAGTGTCTTCAGAGCATAACAGGTGTCCTGCAGAACTTTCTCAGTATCTTTGGGAAGAATGAGCTTTTTCAAACAAATGATGCAGTTGTGACAAAGATGGTTACAGACGTGAATGCTGTTGTTGCAGAGATATTGGAGACACTTGGGGTAAGTGTAATGATCAAAGCTTAGTCACTTCTACAATAGCTGGTAACTAATTGAAATTAAATTTAGATGCAGTGAATTTATCCAGTGTGAAAAAACTATGTTCTCCTCTGGGAAAATGCTTTGTGTGTAATCACAAACTATAGTAATCTATTTTAAGTCTGTGTACCTACTGTCAATCAGATAAGAACTGTAATGCTCAAACTGAAACTGTGATAGGTCCTATTGTTAGTCAATAGTTTAATGCATGCATATGGTCATTGTGTATCTGTCCTGGCTGTTCAAAGACATTGATAAATGTTTGCAATGCTTCTTTTAACAGGGGATGAAGAATGAAGTGATGGGGACTGATGTCAGCAAAGATCCCTGGCAGCATTGCATGCTTCGGAAACACTCAGTTTTGCGCCTTTTCTCATTCTCCATTATCTCAGCTCGTGTCTTCTCTTTTGCTGCTGATCCTGGGATGACAGCTCAGTCCCCCAACCACTGCTAATGATGCATGCAACTAACTAAGCCTTTCAGTATTACATGATAGGCAAAAAATGAGTGTACTATGTGACTTGATCATATTGGTCAAAAAAGGTTTTTGAAAAGTGCTATTGGCCAGAGTCATGTTTAACCTATATTTATTTAAGTATTGTATTTATTGAACTATTTATTACATTTTCTATATATTTATGATTATTTAGAATAATTTATTAAAATGTCTAAATTTTGTGTTAATTTTAAGTGGATAATTTGTAATGTTGCCTGTAGGCTAAACAAATAAAAAGTCTACTGAAAATGTCTGAATCATTCAGTGAGAACTGATCTTTTGGTTTATTCTACTCATTGCTGTAAAAAATAAAAAAGACATAATATTACTATAGATGACAAACTTTCAGCCTTAACAAGGAAGCTGTCCTCCTTGTCACCAAATTTCCCGAGAGACAAAGGCTACCCCTCATTGGAGAGGGAAGCAGTATTTTCCTTAAACATTCCCATAACAATAACCTAGTCCACTGTATTCATCCCTCTAGTGTTTATTGCTTTCTTTGTAGTTCATGAATTTTACATTGTTATGTACATGTGTTAAAAGGTATAGGGGTATAAGGCTTCTTTTTAAAAGATGATGTCATGTTTAAAATAAAGGAACTTGCTTTATGTTTATGTCAGCCACAATGGTCTAAACAAGGAACTAGTACCCATCATTAGACAGTACCTGTTGTACATGAAATCAAACATTGTGCTGTTATGGTTATGGTTATTGGCTCTTTGCCGGCACTTTTATCCAAAGCAACATACAATACAGATAATACATTAACAAAGAACTGACTAAAAATGTAAAAATGTTATGTGTAAAAGCCTTGCAGCACATGCAGTCTACCCATAAGAACATTACAATAATACTGTTTTGAAAGAACCATAGCCTGTACAAGAAGTTGTGTTGAGACAAAGGAACCTCTCCTGAACTGACTAATGAGTTTATAACATGAGTGATAGCAGGTGCAGTAGTTGGTATGATTGACTGGGGAAGGATCTGAAGTTGGACGACTATGTTTAAGAAGCATAGCAACTTCTTTCTCATTAAGTGGAGAGAAAGTCTCTACTGCTGTTTCTATGTCTACACAGTTTAGTGTCTTGTTAACAGGTTCATTAAACTGAGCACTGATTTTAGCAACCTTATCAATGAAAAACATTGCTAGGGCATCTGCACTCAATGAGACAGTTGGTGGTGGGGGTGAAAACTAAACAAACATCACACTGATTTGTTGCCTCATCTTGTAATTCAGACTTGTCTGCATTCATCATTTTAAATGGTCATTTTAAATGTTCATCACTGATTTTGTCTATTGCTTTGTTTTATTACACACTCGCTTTTTTTGTTTAGAATATGAATCATCTATCTGTGAACAGTTTAAATGTAAAACCAAACCCCACTTTCTTTTTGCAATATATGTGGATTCAGGTTGAATAATTGATTGATTGATGTTCTTTATTGACACTGTACAAAGAATAAAATAAATGAATATATAGTGATAATGTAACTTTGCACATCATGTCAAAAGGATATCACAAAAACTCTTATAACTTATTTCTGCTGTGGTCCTTGTATGTGTATGTAAGTATATGCATAGGCTCTGTCAGTGTCAATGTATCTGACAAAAAACATGCAATAAAACATGACAAAATAAATAATAAGCAAATAAACAGCAATAATAAGAACCCCATAGCAATTTACTAAAAAGTCATCTCTGTACGGCTGCCTTAAAACTACTGGTAGAAACAATACTTTTGATATTAGCAGGTAGGCCATTCCATAACACAAGAAGGAACCCTTTCCCATGGAACTTATATAACACACAGTCAGTGGTGCTTCTTCTTGTGGAGTACCCATGCACATCAGCAACTCTGGAAAAATAATTGCTAAGATAATTTGAAACATCATTATTGAAAATTCTGTGCACCATAGTCAAATTCATATTTATTACTCTATCTTCCACAGCCAATTAAGGCTTCTCAAGTGAGAGGGTAAGACATTAGTATGTGGGTGCAAGTTACGAATTAGTCTGGCTAATTTGTTTTGTGAAGTTTGCTTCTTTTTTTGAGGGTTTTAGGCAAGTTAGTATACCAGGAGATGCAAGCCTAATCAAAGTAGCCTGAAACTAAGGCCCCTGCCAGAATCTCCAGAGCTTCCCTGTCAATTATAGGAGACATTTTTGCCAGGAATTTGATTTTCTTATTCAATTTGGAAATAACCTTTGCTGCCATACACTCTCCTGTTAGCTTCTTATCAAGGATACAACCTAAGCAGTCAGTCACTTTCACGTTGAGATGATTTCCTTAGATTAGTACCGATTCTGTTTTGCCAAGATGGAAAGACATCTTATTTTTAGCAAGCCAAATGCTGACTCTGAGGTTCTAAACTAAGAATCCTCTCAACCTCATCTTTGTTGTGACCAGGAGGGCTGAATCATCTGCATAGAGAAATAAATTGCAGTTACATGCAGTCTTCCTATCATAGACTGCAATTTTACTGTTCTGTATTGCTGCTGCGGATGAAGGTTTGATAACCCTGCAAAAAATGATCTGCATTTAGCCCACATGTCTGGGTGGACAATACAAGGCTATTGGTGTTGAGCTTGTTCCTGCAAGAATCCTCTAAAGTATTGTTATTACCATCTGTTATGATCCCAAAGAGATATCTGGAGGAAACGCAACATAGTTGCTGGTGGTACCCACCACTCTGTATGGCAGTATTTGCTTAGGCTTTGTCTCCCACAGAGATGGGCACAAATACATAAAAGTATCTGGTTACAAATTACAAATACATGTTCATAAATTGTAACAAAAACAATACGAAACTACTGGTCTGAGAAATGTATTTAATTAAACTACAATTAATTTGTAATTTGAAAATACAAAATAATACATGTCCTAATTTAGTAGATAGTCTTAAGCCCTGGACAGTCTTTCCTAATTGCTCGTATTTGACATTCAGTAAGGTTCAAAGCTCATATCTCAGAGAATATTTACAGCAAGCATTTTTTTAGCAACTTTTAAATATTATATATATATATATATATATATATATATATATATATTTGCCTTTCATCGAATAGCAGAGAGGGCGTGGGCAAGGGAGAGAGGGGAACAGGTCGGGAAACGATCTTCAAAATCAGAATCAGAAACTCGGGCCTCCGGGTTTGTGGCACTGACGCCATTCATTGTATGGAACAGCGCGTGCAACAAGGCCTTTTTACTCCTATTGCATTTTGACAGAGAAATGTGCAAAATTTCCCTCCTACTGCCTAATCTTAAATTCAGTTTAAGATAGATTAATATTTGGTCCTGACGCACACAAACCCGCCCTGAAAACAAAACAGGGGCGGGGTTTCAATGACTGGAACCGGGATTTCCTGGTTGCAAGAGAAGGTAAGATAGTAAAGCAGTTAGGCTGTCTTCATAGGCGTATTGACATGTTTAAACTAAGTTTTATTGAAACCAAAATATTTTTAAAATACGAGCGTTGTTTATTGTTTAACACAAATGGCATTGTGATCATTATTATTACATACCAGAACTGTACATTTGGTTAGTAAGATAACATCAACTTCCAGAATTAACGTTAGCTAACCTGACGTTAGCTCGTTGGAGGAAGCTTATGTAGGAATTAAAAACTTAAGCAGACGAAAGTACACAACGTAATTAGAGTAAGAACCTTAATTAAGCACATTTGTCTATGATGGTGTAATAGTCCTCAGCAACAAGGCTAATTATTCGGCCATGTAGCTTGGTGAACTTGCTAACATAAGCCAGGCTGACGAAGCTGTTCCTCTGCCCCCTGAAGTCCAAAAACTGCTCTCTGTCCCATTTACTGTTTTATAAAATTAATAATAGAGGAGCACAGGGGTCTGAATAACCATTCTTTTAAGTCTATCAGTTTGGTTTAATAAAGGTTAGATCTACTTGAATTGGCCAAAATAGAACTGGAATTGACCCAGAGGTAAACGTTTGAGATTCATTTTAATTGAAAGGCAAATAACCCTGAGTAACCTATTAAAACAGATTAAACTTGATACTATTTGACTGGGATTAATAGAGAGATGTACTGGAAGCAGCCATGTGAAGGCACTGTGATGAACCATTGTCTAACTCTAAAATATGACATGATTTAGGTTGGCCAATCATCCCCATTAACAGTATTTGTGGTTCTATGGGTAGCCTTTGTTCATGGTATCCACTGGAACATTTTCACTCAAATTGCATAATTCTCTGTCCTCACCTTTCTCCAGGATGAATGTGGGTGTAGCTCACAGTGAAGTGAACCCCAATACGAGGGTTATGAACAGCCGAGGAATTTGGCTGGCATACCTGTTGCTGACTACTGTATTGCACATAGTTTTACTGAGTATTCCATTCTTCAGTGTGCCTGTTGTATGGACTCTGACAAATGTCATCCATAATCTGGTAAGTGTGAGTGTAAGACATTTCTAGAACATTTGAATAGTTCGTGATCAGGGGTGGTGATCAGAAGTTTAAGATTCACAGACAGAGAGTTACATGGTTGTCTCTGTTGGTTAATGAAATCAGAAATTGGACTGACTACACTGGACAAAAAGTTAGCAAGAGAAATGCTTATAGGCGCGAGGTATTGAGCCTAGATGTAAATTGCCAGTTTTTCATATTGTTTTTTTTATTAAATAGTTACAACACCTCATCACATTTGATCGTACATTATTCAAAGAAACAGAGACTGTATATCTGAGATTCTTTGCTGTTTTGAACAACAGGTGTGAAGGATAAGGATGATGAAATGACACTTTCAATCAATAGCATGTCTCTTTCTACAGATAATGTACCTGTTCTTGCACACGGTGAAAGGCACTCCATTTGAAACCCCTGATCAGGGTAAAGCCCGCCTCCTCACTCACTGGGAACAGATGGACTACGGCATACAATTCACCTCATCTCGAAAGTTCCTCACCATCTCCCCTATTGTACTGTAAGTTAAGTGTTTTGCAGTATGGTCAGCACCTACACAGCATACCACACTTAGACAACAACAAAAAATGAGGCAGTCATGAATAATAATGGATTTTGTATGTTAGAATGGAGTTCTTTGATATCTAAGACAGGATGTGATTTGAAACTCTGGAGAAGCTAATGTAATTCATCCACAGATCAATAACAGGCCTGCTAAACACTGATTGCTGGATGTTCACAACATTATATGACAGTTTAAGCTGAAAATAACTGCCCAAATAATGTTGATATCACACTCACTGATCATTTCCAAATGCCTGAATTGTACCACACAACTTTAGGGAGGTGGGCAGGAATAGCTAACAAACTATCATGCTAGCTAGTTTCAAAGACTATTACCCATATTAACAAGAATTTGATACTTGATATTTGATTACTGTTAAAAGTACTTCTTAAACTGCAGAGCTATTCACAAAGCTGTTGCACAAGTTGTACAAGCTAGCTAGGAGCTACCTCTGTGATAGATTGATGAGTGACAGGTCTTTGCTGGTTGGCATGTGCTGCTTGAGTGGTGACAGACATCACTATTGGTTGTTGGTGCTGTTGTTATGGCATCCCTCACAAGCTGCACAGTTATTCCCTGGTGATCTTGTGTGTAACTTTGCATGTACATGTTAAAACATTGCAGTGGTTAGAGGTGGGAATCGAGAATCAAGAATCGAGTAGAACCATGAATGTAGTATTCCAATTAACTGGAATCACATCCCTTTGACACTGTGAATTCCTCATCAAAGCCAGCATGTTTTTCAGACCTTGGTCAATGGGTCTTTCTGAATGCTGTGCTGTCACTGATACTTTCTAAACAGTAAGAAATTGATAAGAGAAAGAGAAAGAGTTGGGTCTATAGGTAGAACCGACAGTGGCTTGGAAATATTTATCAGTTATATCAATTCCCACCCCTGGACGTAGTATGATATAAACTGCTTTTTTTCAGATCTTTTGTGAATTGGTCTTAGTTGCTACTTTCAGTGCTAAAACATGAATTACTCTTGAATTAGTCAAAACATTAGCAGTCCTGACAAGTACATTATTTCACGAAGTTTGTCTTAAATTTGCCATTTATAAGTTACTTATAGCCTTAAGGTTTTAGTATAGCCTGTTGGATAATGACATTCTTAACAATCTCCATAGACATCTCATCTGTCAAATTGCTGACTGGGGCTGAAGGCATAGACATGCTCCCTGTCAAGCCTATTGAAATTGTGGCAGATGCTTCAGTTTGCAGTGATTTTGATAAAGATGAGCTGTATCCTTAATAGATTAATCGATAGATGCTTAAGCAGTATGACACCATGGCTGTGGGGCGGCCATAGGCATGAGGCCAGAAGGTGTGGTGGTGAAAACACACACACACTCACACCCTAGAAGCAGTGAACATATAGTGGATGTTTTGGAAATGTATGTGAACCACTGGGTGCCTTGCTTAAGGGTATGTCAGTGTTAGATTTTGGGAAATACTGTTCAGTCAAACATTTCTGAAATGCTTGCTTTGTCAATCAAATTTGACATGCTTTTGCATCTAGTGATGCACAATATACTGAAAATTGAAACCTATCTGAACTATCGAAACCTATCAGGTTTAAAATTTCACATCTATGCAAACCAGGTTTCATACAGTTCCTTCACAAAGTCAGTTACATACACTACCAGTCAAAAGATTTGGTCACTTGGATTTCCTTGTTTTTCATTGAGACACTTAATAATTCTTTTCGTCAATAGGAAATATAGCAAATGAACAAGGCATACAGTTTTTGTTAGATAAATAATTAATGATTTTATTTGAAATGATGAATGTGTTGCTTAGACTTTGTGTCCATTTAAAAAGTTACCTTTTGTGGCAGTTATAGGCTGGAAGACATGAGGCATTCCAGATTTTTTCTAAGTTATCTTATTTCACCCTATACTTTCAAGAGCATCATCCACAAGATAGATGAACTCATTGGACACCTCCATAGCAAACAGTCAGGTTTCAAAAGCTCCATAATGTTCATATAAAGAAACAGTTGTGACTACTCTATTCAGAATTCTGTCAGCTGTCAAAATTCAGATTGACCAATTTTCTTTAAATGCTATAGCGTACAGTAGTTTGTAGATGTGTATTAGGTTGTTATTGTGTTGCAGGATTTAAATGGGAAAGTTTGAAGAACACATTCATCATTTCAGATAACATCATTAATTATGTCTCTAACAAGGACTTCATGTCTTGTTCATGTCTTGTAATATTTCCTATTCACATTAATTCCTTGGAAAACAAGGACATATCTAAGAGATCTAAAACTTTTGACTGGTTTTGACAATGTTGTTCCTCAATGTTGCCTGTTAAGAGGTGAAAAGCACATACATGTATAAAAGGCAGAGAGATTAGTATTATCGCAGCCAGGATGTAGACCTGAGTGTAAACGGAGCTATGTGGATTTTCCAGAAATTCTGTTGCTGATATTTTTGCTATGGTATTGTGCCAGTATTGGTATCGATAGTTAGGAATGGTATCAGATCAAAGACATCATTTTGGTACAGTGACAATACTGTTTCAATCTAGCAAGGTATTTCAGATTAACAGGGAACAGCAGAAGAATGTTGAGTGATTAGCCTCTTTAAACAGCCATGTAGCCCTTACACTTTCATCTGCCAACTGATCCCCCAAAAGAGTTGTGACATCCTGACCAATGAGAATGGTAGAGTAGGTCAATGCAGGGAAATGAGATCATGATTAGGAGTATAATGAAATGGTCGTTACGTGACTCATAATGCACACCTTCTCCAAGTTAATCACTGACCACTGTTTACTGATTGCCCCTCTTCTTCCCTTCATCTTTTCAGGTACATCCTGGCCAGCTTCTATACAAAATATGATGCTACCCATTTCCTAGTGAATACGTGCTCACTTCTCAGTGTGCTTCTTCCAAAGCTGCCGCAGTTCCATGGTGTGCGCATATTTGGGATCAACAAATACTGACTGTGCGGATGGGACTGTCAGTTGTTAATATAGTCTAGTTGTCACCTCAGGTTGACAGAGCCCAAGGCTTAAGTGTAATGAAAGAAGATGGGAAAAGTTACCTCTGTGAAAGGACTAGAACTTTTCTTATGTCAGCTGTGAAACACTGATCATCACCCAGTTGTCCTTCATTACATTGCCTAAGTTTTAAGTAATATGCAAAATATGATGTCCTTGGCTAGTTATCTGTGTAAAGTCAGCAAGCCAACAGTGGGTTCTCTGGAAAACCAGGATGTGAAGACTTGGTCTGTAGTCGTTGATATTTTCGAAATGCTTTTTGAAATACTATGAAAATGTTTGATGCCTTGTAGGTGAAATGGGGTGACCGATGGGTAGCCATAGATAAAGTGCTTCTCACTGGCCATTTCCCACTACTGAATATGTGCTACTGCGGTATTTATTTATTAAAGTCATTCATTGCTTTAAAACCTTATTTACTATTGTTGCCATAATACTAACAACTTAAACTTTTTTCATTTGATCTCAATTCTTAAACATTTTATTTTATCTCAAAATTTGTTGAAGATTATAAAGAGGGTTGTGATTCATCCTCGCTTGGGTCACTTGATTTGTCTAGAACCAAACATAGGGTCAGTCTGTAATGTAGGCTAGGTTTACCCGAGGACCATGGGATGGCCAGATGTGTTTGCAGTAGCCAGATTGAGTATCTAAGGGGCTTGGTGTTTTCTTTGGAGAAACAGGTGGTTCAATACATTTAACGCACATTCCTCAACCATCTCATCTAAAGGAATAATTTGGCTTCGTGAGATACATGGTTAATTACACATTTTCACAAGGTTTTAAATATGTCAAACAAAATTCAAAATAGGTCATCTGAGGCATATATATTTAATGTCTAATGATTTCACACTTTTGTTTTTATTTAGTTTTTTTATTTCACAACTGCACAAATGACAAAGAAATTAATAAAAACATTTACTATTGAAAAGGTATTTTCTGAAAGTCTGTTCTTGAGATTATGTTTTTTAAACACATGAATCGCTTATGACTCAACATGCATGATGAGTCACCACATCTTTTAAGTTCAATATAACAGTCACAATATGATCAAAGATCTCAAAGAACTATTTGATTTTTTTCCTCATGATTTCTTATTCTTTAACATACAGTATTTCATTAAAGATGGAGTACATTTTGGTCAAAGGTGACCTTCTTTGCACGACTAGACAAAGTGAAAACGATGAGTGTACAGACAGATTTCAGATCAGTCTCCTGCACTCTGAAAGACTGCACTGTCTTTGCCATCTCCATAGGCTAGATTGACTTGACTTGTGAAAATACTTTGCTGGATGCATAGCTAAACTTTGATCTTGACTTTGATCTGACGGTTGCCCTCATGTTAGAATCTCTGACTGGTTTTCTTCTGTCTCTACTGTTATAGATTTACATGCCTTTTGAGTTCTTTCCCATGCTTACTACTGAATGATGCTTGACCTTTGTGCCTGTCCACAGAAGATGTGCATTGGTGGGATGATGGAAGTGCCATGAAATAGTCTTTTGCTACAAAGCCCAATGATCATAGTACTATTCATTTAAATGGTTGCCAGTGATCACTGGAGTATTGTTTCTTACCAAGATTAATCAAAATATGTTTGTAGGGTGAGAGTATTGACATCAGAATGTATATCTTATTATTTTCAGTGAAATGAAATGTCCTCCATGTTTCTAGGCCAACCACTCTAGGTCAACCATTGCATGTTTTTTTCACATATTACATATGACTGTTTTTTTTTTATTTAATTCTGTTCCTGTGTTCTTCTTTGGTATAACCCATCACCATGTCATTAGAGATAAGGTGGAATATTATATGTTTGCTGTGTTTTACTGTCACATTCTTGGTGCATCCCCTGCATCAACAGTTATCTGCTCTAACTTTCCTGTTGGCACCAATCAGATCACGTTAACTGTAATTTGATGACCATTTGATGAGCTCCATTTGATGAACTGATGACTCCATCTGATTTGCCAGTCCTCTGAATCTGCTGCACATGTCCTCGGCATGTGTCCCATATCATGCAACAGTCTTCATTACTATTGTGATTATTACCATTATTATAATAATATTATTACTATTATTATTATTAAATTATTCTTCTCATTAGAAATATATGATTATTATTATGGTACTGAAACTATTATCTTTAATTGACCAGGGATGTATGTGTGAGTGGGGGGGGGTGTCCATATTCCCAACACACTGATGATCTGATTATCTGTGATTATGGGCCTCTGGGTTTGTGTGTGCAGGCCGACGTGGGGGAAACCCACACACTTTACATGCAGCTGCCAAACAGACGATCCTGAAGTGACACGAAAATTGCAGGGAATCCCCCTTCCTATCAGGCACCCACACACCTCCCAGAGGGCACCCAAATGTGGGTGTCCACCAACTCATGACTAGTTGACCTGGGTGTGTGTACTAGTCATATGGCGGAAGCAGGACACATTCAGGTCTGGGAATTGTACCCATGTGAATTTGCCTAGGTGGTGAAACATACAGTGCTGTGTACCGGGGAATCACATGCAAATGATTTGTTTGCTTTTTTATGTGGGCTGGGCATAATGACACCACTGCTGTGCTAGTGAAGGACTGCCTGGCCCTGTGGTCTCTGAGGCACATCAAAACAGGCACCTGCTCTGCCTGGGCTATGTCAGGAGGTTTTCCCTGGAGGTTTCCTGCTTTCGTTTTCCTCCTAAGCATCTCAAACTGACCACTAAAGGTTACTTAACCCCAACATTTGAGTAGAGATTGTGCTGAACCACAGAGGGTGTTGTGGTGGGAGAGGATATTCCTCCCAGTGTGTCTGACTGTTCGTGCACTGACTGTTCAGTGGAACTGATAGCTTCCTTCTGTAGTATTTGTTGTGTCATATCTTTCACAGGTTTCATGTTGGTTATCTGTTGGCACCTGACCAGACATTTCTCTTTGGCAACCTACAGCAATGTGCCTGATCCAGTGGTAAAAGACTTCTCACCAAAATCTTAGATCTATGCCTTTGTATATTCCAGTATTACATATCCAAAATTTAGCTTCTTGTAAAATGAGCTTTTGTGCCCATTTCAGACTCAGTCATCATAGCTGTGCTGCATCAGTATTTAGAGTTATCTTAAAACCCCAAACAAATGCATTGTACTCAATATGATCCCTCCAAATAAAACATTAAATTATAAAGTTTGAGACTTACAAATTTGAAATCTCATGCAGACATAATCACACACTAAACTTAAATACTAGCCTACCCCCTGTTCATAGCCATGCTGACTCCATGACTATGATATGGTGTGTTGCAACGTGCATGTGAAAAATGAAACTAGAATGTTCCACTAAACCTTTACAGTAGAAGGAAAAGAACAAGAAAGGCAAAAAGGCACTGAAAATGACAGTGACTGCTAATTAGTCACACTTATAGTGACACTATGATTTAGTAAATGAGGTCAACATAATTTATCAAAATAATCTAGACAGTAGACACACATCTTGCTAATTTTACCAGAGAAACTCAGTGAGACATAAACTTAACCATAAGAAACCTGTCATCTATGTTCTTTTAGTGTGGTGAGCTGTTGAAAGAGGAATATGCAAATAGTGCACTTATCTAATGTGCAGAATGAGGTTGAAATCAAAGCAAACTGACAGGTGGAACTACATTACTGTAGCAGTCCAATCAGTGAACAGACAGCAGTGCGCAAAAATAGCAATTGGGAAGCCCAAGAGGTCTGCAGTGCAGGACAAGACTGATAAAACACAAATATGTAATGCAATTATTCAGTTGGGTATTTCCTATGCATCAGGTCTGATCAAGATTAAACAGGCTGGAGTGAACGCAGACCGTAAGAACTGGGAATAAAGGCGAAGTCAGACATTCCACTATGAGAATGACACACAATTACAATGTGAGACACTTTTTGAGTCACACTGTAATTTGACGACTTGATAACTGATGACTCCATCTGATTTGCCAGTCCTCTGAATCCGCTGCACATGTCCTCGGCATGTGTCCCATACCATCTCTGACTTCACCTCTATCAACTCAGCCCTGTAATCTTACTTACACAGACTTCCAACTCAATCCTTTTCAGTCAAAATGTGCTAAAGCCCATTACACTGTGTGGTTTGTTTTGGTAAAGACATAATTACATAAGGTTGGGCAATTAATCAAAAAATTAATTGAACCGACAATCGTAACCACTGATTGACAGTGATCAAGCACATGGCTATTAATCGCTGTTATTGTTATTTATTTTTCTTTAAATTATGTGCATTCATGTTTGTGTACTATTCCTTGAAAGCACACTACCACATGTGTTGTCATGATTCTGCCCAGTCTAGTCAATTAAGGATGATTTTGATTGGAAGTCCTATTACAATGCCCTAATCGTGATACAAATCAATATCGGTCAGTATGGAAAAATATATTGTGACCAGATTTAATGCCATATGGCCCAGCCCTATAGTTACATCAAAAAACTAGGGGGTCATATTGATAACCACAGGTTATGGCAGAGCATTATCCCGTTTTGCTCTTTCTATTGTGTAGCTGTACAAGTCGGTTTGGTTAGTTAGCTTGGTTGGTCTGGTAACTGGTAAACTAGTTTGGTTCTCTATCCACCATATGAATGTAGAAAACATTTTTCATTGGGGGAACTGCAGCTCATTAGACTAAGGCATCATACCCTAAACCTGTGGACCTTGCTCAAGGGCACAGCAGTAGTAGCTGGGATTCGAACCCACAACTTTCTAGATTACTAGCACGCTAGCCAGGTTCCTTAACTGCTACACTGCCACCACTATGTAACAATTAACCACTGCAACAACAGCTTTTCTTGGTATCATCTTATATTCATTTGGATGGCACAGTTATATGAAGGGTGAGTAAACAAGTGTTATTCCCACCAGTCGTCTAGGATGTGCACTATGCAGTTCTGGGAGCAGGGTAGGAAACAACACAACACAAAATAAAATAAAATCTTTACACCATGACATTGTTGACTGTGTGTTCTAGCAGTGCCAGTAAGGTGCTTTCAAGGTTTGTGTGCCTTTTATGTAGCTAGTCTATTAGTTTAACACCAGTAAAACTAATTTTGTTACTGTAAATAAAGGAGACGACACTTGCCAGTGTCAAAAACTCATGTGCATCCTGTCCCACACAGCACTGTGACTGCCCCCTTGTGTCTAGAATCTTTTTCTAGCCAAAGCCAACTCATGATAGTGTTAACCGCGAAATACTTCAGTTCAGAGTTTCAATAGCTGCTGTGATGACATTATGTCATTCATTTCGAATACCAGGATATTCTTTTCAGCATAGTGTGTGCGGAAATCTGAAAAGTGGAAGTGAAAAAAAAAGAGGAATGTATAGTCATGGGCCCAAGGCCCAAGCAGGAAAAGACTTAGGGCTCTATTGTTTTCAGGCCGTGGGAAATGTCCTGATGACCATAACAATGTGATTTTTTAGTAATGACTGTCAATGACAAAGTAAACCATGTCAGCCCTTCAGATTGGTCATAAAATTATGCATTGGGGGAAAAAATAGTCTGATTTTGGACGTATTATGCACCTTCATATGATCAGGTCTAGGGGTGAGGCCTTTAAATTGAGAATATATTTGCGTTGACATTTCCATTCCGCTCGTTTTCAGCCACTGCATTTACCAACACTGCTCTTCTGCTGATATGAGTGATATGAACAGCTTCATAAATCACACACGAGTGTTGTCATAAGGTGATTCCTGCGCTCAGACGTGAGCTGTCTGTCTGACTCCAGGTGAAGCAACAACACAGACTTGTCACTGTTTTGTCAGTTTAGAGTGTTGTGCCTTGTGTGTGTACCTTTGAAGAATACATGCTTCACTCCAGATTCTCTCCATCTCACTTTTACCTGCAAACTCACTTCTTATTTGTCCTTAAATAACGAACACTTTTTATTGGCACCCTATATTCAATATCTTGAAAGATAACTATAGAAACATGTTTCTTCAACACAAAAATACAGTCTCTTACTTTTGGAGATGAAATTAATTTTGAATAACTGGAAATGTGATCATGTCACATCAACTTTAATTAAAAAAAATATTTAAAACAAAAAAAATGCATTTAAATTTGCTTTGAGTCATGTAAAATGTAATGTTATCTAACACACATCTTTTAGTGTGGCAGATCACAGTAAATTCACAAAATAAACTCACAAATCTGCCTTTATTCTACCATTACATTTGTGAGGGCCGTAAAAGTTCACAAAAAGAAACTGTACAAATATAACATGAGCAGGCAGACACACACACACGCACACACACACACACACACACCAAAAAAAGTCACAGTTACTCCTCTACATCCATTCACCTTGCCACAGATATAACCTGCTATAAACTCAACATTCAATCTCCTCTTCTCTGCCAACAGCCATAGACACACGCAAAAGAAAGACAATTCTCTCCTCAACCTCCCACAACTTCCTAGTCAGTGAAACTGATTGTGTGAATCAAATAATCGAGTCCCTTTAATATCATTCTCCCATTTCCCCTCAAACTCATCATCCTCGTCCTCTTCGTCTGTGGCAAACAGCTCATCCTCCAGGAAAGAGCCTTCAAATTCATATTCATGGGCATGGACTGAAACCTCATTGGGCAGCAAATGTGGGGAACCCTCCACAAAATCAGCAAATCTAGATAGTAAGTAAGAAAGCAAATTAACAGCAGATCCTACTTAGAAGAGTGATTAAAGCACATCATAATCTGATTCTGTTTTATAGGCCTCTTTTTATGCTAACTGTGCTTCTGAAGTTGTGCATCATTGGAAAAGCCAAACAGGCTCTCTGCATTTCCTGCATCCTACCTCTTGGGAGACTGGAGTCTGGATACAGTCTTCCAAGTGTTGAACTCAGGGCTGCTGCAATACTTGCGAAGCTCATCTAAGGCATGACTCGTCTCGATCTCTGCTTGCTTCTGATACTCTTCTTCTGTAAGCAGCCGCCGAGGCTCCAACTTCCATCGCATTCTTCGGTGGAGCTTACTGTGGCAGAGAGAAAGCGCCAACTGAGTTCTGCTAGAGGAGGTCACTGCATAAAGTACATGGATCAGACCAGGATAGGAACTCATGCTTATAATGTTCTTTGGCTTGTAATTGTCTTCTTTGCTAACAGAATATAATTTTGTTCCATGACCATCAAGGATACTAATGAGGGGATGTGGATTGGTTAAATAATAACTAGTGCTGTCAATGTTAACATATTAACACATTTGATTAATGTAATTTTTTTTCTCTCGCAAATTAATCATGCAGACGCATACTTCACACTACCCACCAGTGCTTTCCTCATTTACACACACTGCAAGGACTGTGATTGGTCGAGTTCATGGTTTGTTTGCTGGTATGTTTCAACAATCTACTGTAGGTACTTTTAGGAACATGCTAGTCCACCGTCTGGACTTTGTAAATAATTTAAGATACTGTTTGAATTCAGTTACAGGATTTCCTTATTGTGCCGTGCCTTTCTTTCAATAATATTTTAAATTCAGTGCTTTGTCAGCAGCAATCATGAGAAGCTTGCTTGTCAACAGAACAAAAACTGACTGCCCAAAAATACTTGTAAATAGTTCTGTTATATTTTCTGTAACAATGACAAAGTTGTTGTAATATGCTAGTACCTAATCAAGAAAGACTATTTCTTGTGAATGAGAACAGGCTTAATGAATAATGTACACAGATCAGACAGTAGAACAAAGTAGTCTCTCGGCATCCTGGCAACTTCAGAAAACAAAGAGCATTTACAACTGGTACACTATTTGAATTTACTGCATTTCAGTTTTATAAGGCTGATAGTGAGATTCACCTACTGGTAAATTGTGAAGGCGAGGTTGAAGGGGTACTCCAGGTTCTTGGCACAGAAGGCTGCCACCATGATGGCCAGCGCCACCTGCTGCACCTGGATCCCAGCATAGATGAGCAGAAGGCCAAATAGCTGCAGCGTCCAGGACAGGATGTTGATACTACGCTGGTCCACTAAAGGGCCATGGCGGTAGCACACAGCAAAGCTGATGAAGCCCACCACAGCAGTATAACCTGCAGGATATGAAAACAGACATTCAGGAAAAAAATGGCAAAAATGTAGCAAAAGAGAAATCTGCTGTTGTTTTACTAATATTGTTCCTATTTCACAGACAAATAAAGGCTAAAATGACATTGTGACCTTACCAATGGCCAGGTGCCAGTGTTCTTTCAAGATGAGCTGTAGATTCCTACAAACCAGCTGAATGATGTATACTGAGAAGGACCAGCCTCCTACTAACAACACGTAGAAGGGGCTTTTCTGAAGAAAGCCACAAACAAATTCAAAGTATACATTATATACAAACTATACATTATATACAAACAATACAAACTAACACATTGTGGTTGTCCATAAGGGGAAAGCGAGTAGATAAAATGGACATCCTCAGATGTTAGTTGGAATATTTGCTTAAATGTCAGTAAAAGCTTCTACCTTGGGCAAAAAACGTGCCACAATGAAGATGAGAATGAGGAGAGAGGCAACCATTCCTGTACTCATTCCCGCTGAGTAGTAGAACATCTGACTCCTGGACAAAAACATCAGATCATGTGAGGCTCACAAATAAGGATAAAAGTTATTATGATCTGAAAATCTACAGTTTTGATGTAAAAAGAAAAATACCTGCTCAGAATGTCAGCAAAGAAGAATAGCAGAGCCCCAACAAGAAAGACCACGAACAGGTAGATATCAAACTCTGTAGTCACAAAAACAAAAACTGCTTTAAAGAAACACTACGGAATTATTAGTGTAAAAATACTGGATTAACTAAAGCTAAAGGGACAAAGAACTTCCGAACAATTTCCAGAGCCTGACAGGCACTGCTAGAAGATGCTAATTGGTGAATGATGGCAATAAAATCAGCAGTGTTATGATGTAAAGCTTTTTCTTTTATTTTATGGTGGTTTCCTACCCTCTACCCAGAAGTGTGCAGTACATATCCTGGATGGCTGGAATAGCACTTTTGTTTATCCACTCTTCATATTACTAGGCTTCATTCCATAACAATTAATTTAGAGATGGCACCAAAAATTAACAGTCTGGCAAAAAGGATGCCTCAAATAGTAGCAAAATGTTACTTAATGTTACTTTAAATTAAGTTTCCTTAAAAAAAAAATACTACCATTATGTTCCCGCTTTAATCTTTTTTTTTTTTTTATCTTTAATCTTTGATTTAGAGCAAGTGTTGCCTGACATATGCTCTATGGATTCCGCATCTACACATCAAAAACAAAAAATAATTCGCAATAATTTTGAACCAAGCAGGCCTACTGGCTATAAGGGGACACTTACTTCGAGTAGGCTTGATAGTGTACAATGCTTGAGAGTTGGAGGGGTCAACTCTGAAACAAGTCTTAGGCGCAAAAAGGTTGATGTTGACAAAGGTTTCATTAGTCTGCTCCCGCATAAAGTACTGTACAAGGGTCCATATACTGAAGTTTTCCAGTTCCTGAAGTTCCTGCTCATCATTAACTACAGTCACCTTCAGTTCCTTAGAGCTCCAGACTCGCACCTGTCACAACAGGGCTGTTTTAAAAACATGGCCACTGGAGACATTTCATTAGGAAAAATAACTTCCAAGTACAGTACATGCCAGCCAAAAAAACGCTGTTGGTTACCTGAATTTTCGTCCAAGTCTCTCTCCATCCCGGTACAACAGGATTGTGGTAGCAAAAGTGTTGTGGTTCACGTGTCTTCAACTCTTGGCCGTCTTTCAAATCGATTATTTGAACACCTGAGCAATAGCGAAAAGGTTAACAATAGATTATGTAACATTACATTACCCTCTCTCTTATCAACAGAAAAATGTTAGTCTATCATTAAATGATGCAAGCTTAATTTTTGCAACTTACAAATTACACCTGTCATGTATCTACTAATTTAAGTGATCGTGAAGAAAATTAAAATGCTGTCACACACATCAGTCATCACATTTACAGCGGTTGTTAGCAACTGTCTTCCCTGTTTAGAACATCAATCATCGTACTATCCTGAATTTACGTTGTAAAATGTAAGAATAACGCTCACAAGCATCTATTGCTAGAGACAAGAGAAACTTCCATAATACCTGCTGTTATTGATGTATGCAGAACGAAAAATAACCCAAATAAAACTATCACTCTGTCGACTTTAAAATAATCAACAGCAAACAATTTTGTGTAACCCGCCATGATGCATCTTCTTCTTCTTTTGGTGTACGTTTTTGAACTGAAGAAGCTGAAACTTGCCAGCTCCACACTGCCACCTAACGAGTTGGTGGCCTTAGGCATCTGTGTTGGATCACGCAACAGAACCAGAAATAGAACGGCAGAGAGAGAGAGGGAGAGTAGTTGACAGGAGTAGAGTACATTAGCCTGTCCATCACACTAATTTAAAATGTAGGCTACATGAAGATAAAAACTGCTGACTTCATAACCATAAATTCATGTGTTTCCTTCCTACTCATTGCAAAAGGCATGTAAAGTCAAACACTGAAACATTTATGAAAGAGTGCCATGGTTCTGTCTGTCATGTAAGAACATGACTAGCCTGCACAGAGCCATCATCTCAATGCTATAAAAGAGGCAGTAGGAGGCAGGCCCTCTCATTTGTCATCAGTCCTGGACCTCACAAAGCTCTTTTAGATGACTAGGCAAGAAAATCCTAGCCTGGTGCACAAAAATATTGGGCATGTCAGAGCCCTCTGATCGATGATTGGCTAGCCAAAAAATTGTCAAAGGAAACCTAAGCTAATTAAGAGTACCCTGACTGTGCTGTAGCGAAATGTGATATTGAGTGGAAGCACTAGGTGGCACTAGCCTGCCTAAAGAAATCCCACAGACACACAGCAAAATCTTATGGGAAGCCTTCCAAGTAGTGCAGAAGATGTTCTGTTATGGCTATTCTATTCTACAGATTTTTGTCATAAAACTCCCTGTAGGTCTAATGGCCAGATGTCAGAATACTGCTGTCCATATTCTACTTGAAGATGATCAACAAGAACAGATTAAACTGGCTAGCTGTGTTTTTGCTGCTTTGCAGGTCTGTTGCGCTAATTTGTTTCACTGCCAGATTCAGTAAATTGCTCCTGTCTTTCTTCCAGCTGGTCATGAGCACCATAAACCACTCCAGCCAATCAACACATTGCTTGCTTCTCTTTTACATTTCCCTCTAACCTGTTGATGGTAAAACAGAAAATGAGTACAACATAAAACATAGAATGTATCAAATCATTTCAGAAATTTATTTAAAATTACTTGTAAAAAATGAAACACCACATTTTCCATGTACATAACAATTACAAACTGTCTGGGTAAAAGCAAATTGTGAGTTATTTGCTCTGGAAAATTTTGTGTGTGTGTGTATGTGTGTGTGTGTGTGTGTGTGTGTTGGCATGTGATGACAACTCATCAAAGACAAAAACAACAGCATACAGAATTGTACATGCAGGGTTGGCAACTCTCTTAGACTCAGACTCTCTCAGACAAGGAAATCATGGAAACAAAAGCACTAGGCAATAAATTGCAAGTGCAAATGCTGAGAAATACATAGCTAACAGATTTGATTAGCGCACAGGCTAACATACTAGACACAGTGTGAATTCCTGAATGTTTGTTTGTAATCTATGGAGTGATGTGATGGTCATGTAGCAAACTGGCTGTGTGATGGAGCTTGGAAGTAAAGAAGCTTTCGAAGGAAGTTAAATGACCCAGGCATCTGTTTATACAAGCCTTTAGCAGAAATCTGCGAAACTTCATCATTGACCTAAAAAAGAGAAGAAAAGAAAGCGATTGAACATGTGTCAAAAATACCAGTGAGCAGTGACCATTTAATTCACCTCAAATATGTCATAAGCCTAATTAAGGTCATTTGGATGGCAAACTAACATCTAATAGTGAAACTTGCTGTACCACTTGCGCAGTATGAAGAATTCAGCCTTGGAATTTGGTTATTGATGCCCCACTGACCCCAAAACACTATGCCCTATTTCACATGCATTGACATTACTACATTGGTATAAATTACAAAAAACGACACATCATTCCACTTTAAAGTAGCATTGAGTGGTTTGTCTAATCTTAACAAATTAACTACCTAAAATCCCCAAAATTGTCATGCAAACAATAATTGTCTAAACACAAAACAGAAACACTTTATTTGAAGGTGTCTACATAAGAGTGGAATGATCCTGTCATAAACATGACATGACACATATCATGAACATTAAGGGCACTTCATTCATGTTTATGACTTGTCATTAAGTGTCGTTTGGTTTTTGTAATGGTTTTTGTAATGTGTTGACACTGTTTGGGATGCAGACATTACAAGAAGTAAATGAAATGTCATTAATGTTCACGATATGTATCATGTCATGTTTATGACAGGCTCATGTCACCCTTAAGTAGACACCTTAAAAAAAAGTCTTACCCACAAAACTAACTCACTGATATATTTTGGTGTACAACAATAGTTTCAGTTCTCTTAATAGTTATCATTCTTGTTGTGAACAGCCATTTGTCTTGGTTCTCACATATTGATATGCTATGAGTATCTATGAGTATGACCCCTAGACCTGTCTATCACTTTCTTCTGTTTGCTTGAGATAGTGAACCAATCAAGAGCTGGCATTTATTCCCGACACAATGGAGGCGGGCATAACACACGTTTTGTTTCAAATTATTACGCACTTTACTGTCACATCTCTGCAGAAGCCACTGACATCATTGTTCTGATTGATTGTAAGACTGTCCAATGTGCACAGAGACATTTTGATCTACATCTGTTGATTCCACCTCAAGGCAGTGGAAGCTGACAGGAAACTAGCCAGACTGAGCTGCACAGCAGATCAGAAGGTGAGAATGAGGCTACTTGACTACTATGAAAATTCTTAAAATTAAGTTACCCACCATCATAAGTATAGTTACAAGATCATCAGTGGCAGCATTCATTTCCAGAACACGATCCAGGGTCTCTACATACCAGGAACCTGCCTTGGTGTCCCTCCAGGAAACATATCCTATAGGTGACAATGCAAATGAATTCAAACTGTGAGCATGTGTATGTATGTACATATGCTACTGGACATTTTAATTTCCTTCGGGATAAATATTTCTATCTATCTATCTATCTAAATTAATTCTGCATAGCCTGCATTAACACTCTTTCACTCTTTTCCGGTCTCTCTCGAGTGTTCTATCCCCTCTCCTCCCTTGCTAAAAATAAAACCTTACTTCATCTACTGTAAGTGATGCAACTTCCAGATGTATAAATTAAAATAGATGTGTTACAGACAAATGCAACATACCTGGGAAAGTGGAGTAGGATACTAGAATGTCACTTGGCGTGGGCAGAGTTGCCCGTGCATCTGGCTCATCTGACATGCTCAGCGAGTCACTGCTGGATGACATAGGGATGGCATCCATCTGGTCATCTGCTCCCCCCATGGATGGCTCCACCTCATCAGGTGAGACTTCAAAACCAGTATCTTTCTCACCTATCCCAAATGCAAACACATGCCCTGAGCCATAGCATCACCAGGATAATGTGTATTAAAATGCCATTCACTGGTTCTTCCAATCAATTTAAAGGTGCCCTGCCACACGAATCCATTTTTACCTGTTGTTTTTTAAAATTGAGTTTGAATTATATGGTGCATGTCAAAATGTATCATATGAAATTTTCGCTGTCTGCAATAGCCAATGGAAAGAAATAAACAGATAAATCAGGCCAGTCCAAAAAGTTGATTGGGTTTTATGCAAGATAGACCAAGCTTGAGGCATTGGCGGATGGCACTGCATTATCGCCCAATCCATGCTCTCTTGTATTTGAGTAGTGCCCGCCCAACGATATCCTAACTATGCGAGATCACTGAATACCTATTCATATAAAGATAACAGGCAGAACAGCAACATCTTGTTTTTGTATGTTGAATAACAGGAGATTAGGGACAAACTGCTGCAGTAAATTTTTGAAGAAATCCCTTACTTCTGTACCCAGCACATTTAGAAATGAATGACTTGTCAACCTTGGCGAATACAGTGGGCTTTGTAAGTTTTAACCTGTGATTATAACAGGAACCTTGCGATAATGAAGCAGTTATCTGGTTATGTTGGCTAGTGTGAAACCCTACACATTACAAGCTTATTGTTGTCAAGTATCTGTTTACAGTCTCCAAGAAATTGCTGGATATGCTTAACATAGTCTATGTATTCATTTCCTCTAAAATTTAATATTTCAGCACTTTTAGTTCTTCATCCCTTGCAACTCTAATATTAGCAAACTAATGTAAATAGCCTATTCACCTAACATGCCTTGCAACACTGATTTGCTATAACAACGAATCAGAGCACAGCTCATTATCACAGACGGAAAAACGAGTCGCCTCACTCTAGGGCTTTTTGAATAGGTTGCCTATAGCGTTGTTAAGGTCTCCTTGGACCACTTTCGGTCCAACTAAAGTTACATACCATCTTTTGAGACCTCAGAGAATATAGAAATACAATATAGATGTATGGCAGGGAACCTTTAAGGTAATCATCACTGCTGAGTCATTCATCATTCAGGTGATTGATGTCACTCATCTGACCTCCTCCACAGGCCTGAAGGAAGAAGAGTTTGGGCTTCCCCTGCAGTGAGGGACAGTTCTGTCCATTCAGGTAGTTTGTAATGATTTGAACTGGGACTGGGGAGCCGTCCACGCCATACACTGCACCAGGAAAGCGACTGTGCGTGGCCTGAGGACAACACAAAGGCTTTAAAGCACACTGCAACAATTGTATGTGAAAAGAGAGTACTAAAAATAGCTGCAACACTAACAAAGGATGCTTTAAAAGAATGAGTTTGTAACAATCACAGGAGTCAACTCACTCATCTTACCTCAGTTCCATGTGACAGAATGATAACCACACAGCAGTCGAAGTTGGAATGATCCTTCTTTGCTAAAGCTGACAGTTCTTGTCGTATTTGCTAGGAAAGGATAGAAGGTGTTGATGTAAGGCAAATATAGATTCTGTTTCACCCTACTATGTTATAATAACACACTGGACGTATAGCAACCCTGCGTTACCTTATATTTCAGGTTTCGCTTGACAACTACATCAAAATTGAGGGACCTGAACCGCATCTCCAGCTTGTCACTGTCTATATCTGATCCTTTTCGATCCTTTAGGTCTGAATGCTGTTCAAATTCCACATTGTTTATGATGAGACAGAGTCCACAGGGACTAGCATCCATCTTGTAGGTCTGAGGGAAAGATGAACAGAAAAACTTCAGCAAATGAGTTTTAAAGACCAAGAGTAAATTGCAAATTCCATAGCAATGTTGAGGGATGCACGCACATCCATCAGTTAGTTGTCAGGTGCTGGATCAAACATACATGTCAAAGAAAGAAAAAGAATCTCCACACACTAATTCTGCTCCCAGCTGCACTTGACGAAGAACAACTTGGTTGAAATGTTGTGAATAAACTGGGAACAGAATCAGTGTGCGGAGATTCTTTTTTTAAGTCAAAACTCCACCCATTAGTGAAGTTCAGAAGCCCCCAACAAGGCCAGCTTTCTGCTCACAAAAACAAGTTTCAGTAACCTGAATGCTATCTCGTCTTGTTCTCCCCTGCCTGGGTCTTGGGCTCTCACGTCCTGGAGCTGTGAAACAAGTATTCAAATGTGACTTAAAATGTGGCTTAAGATATTCTCATTTACACATCATGTTTGTCACAGTAAAAAATATAACCTTGAGAGAGGGGGAACAGAGGCGATGTGCATACTTACATGGACTGGAAATGGTATCTAATTCAGGTGGATATAAAGGCACTTCTTTAGATGGACTACTGTGGATTTTGTCAGGTCTTTTCACATCAATAGGAGCTGTACAGTAGAGAAGTAATACACTACCATTAGGAACAAGAAATTTAAAAGAATTCATGGAAAGACATGGAATCATTTAAGGTTGTGCTCTTACACACTGGCAGAGGTTTGATTACAGGAGTCAGTGGGCTTGGCACCGGCTGGCTAACTGGGTCTTCATTCTGGAGGAGAATGGTAAGACTTTCAAATCCACTCTCACGAAGGCATTCCAAGAAGGCTGGAAAGGCCCTACTCCCACGTGTCTCCAGGTCTCGCACCAGCTGCCTTGCCTGATCCCTTCTAGTTCCTGAGCTCTAAGACAACAAAGTGGACTCAGGAGTGGAAAAAAATTAAAAGGAGTTTATTACCTGACAACTTAAAAGGAGGAGGGCCCGTGGGGTCTTACCTTTATCTCATCTATCATATCTTGGGTGAAGACACCTCTTGTTAGGAGTCCATCGTATATGTCTGACGGGTCTAAATCCCTCACAAGATTTGTTCTGTTGCGCTGAAGTATCTTTTTATGTCTAGGGTCCATTCTGACCAAAAATAAGACAAAGAATTGATATTGACGAAAACAAGAAGATGACAGGCAAAAGTGAAAGAACCAACTAATCAATCCTCAACATTACGGTTTTTCATTAGACAAAGCACGATGCCGGACAGCATAACATTTTACTATTTAGTTTAAAATTGTGTAGTACAGACCTACTACATAGCCATTATTACCCCATACAAGGAGAGAGTTCATCCACTCGTTCATTCATCACAGAGTACAACCATAAGTGTCTGGTACAACTCATCACAATTTGTTAACCACCACCAACACCACACCACCTCCGGGCTGACCATACCCGATACCCCCCGAAATCCTAGCCGAATTTACGAGAAACAGACAAAAAGGTGAATCCTACCTCAGCTGAATTTCTCTGGCTAACTCGGTGAGTTCTTCATACAATCAACTTGCACATTGCTCTTCCTTGTTTTCATCAGAAACAGCGATGACGTCACATCTAATGCACTACGCAGTCGCATCGGTTTGCTGTCACGGAAGGACTGTAACGGGAATATCTGGATTTTACTGTGTATGATTGGGAAGCGGGATGTTAAAACAGTGAAACGCATCGTTTCAGACATATGAAGAAATACTTGTCTGTGGTCAAGGTCACGGCTTCGATATGAATTTTGTAAAACGGTAGTGCATTCACTCTTAGGTGAGTTAAAACTGGCATGCACACAAGCTGAACTAGCAAATTATAAAGGCTAAAGAAAGATATCTTCGTTATCTTCGTTAATTTATCGCAGGAAAATATAGCACAATGTTTTTACGACTTATTATTTGTGAAAATTTGATTCATTATGGACGCTTGTCACTATTTTGTCAACATTGTCCTGAAGTGACGTACGCTTGCTTTACGCTTGTAGACTGCCACAGTAAACTGTTCATTCAGCATGCATCATTGGCATGCTTCAACAATGAACAGTTAAGCATGTGTAAACTTGCGCCACGTGTAGGTCGACGACTGGAGCTGTTTTTGGAACTGGATTACAATCATAGGATAGAACTTTCAGTCGTAGTCAAATCTTATTGCATTGCTTAGTTTAATTCGATTAAATTTGAATTGTCTGCTTGTTTGCCTCTCCAGCCACAAGCCATGGTGGAATTGAAGGCACCCTACACCTTGCCTGCTGTGATCATCTGTGCCCTCCTGTTTGACTTGGTGGAAACAGTCCAGCCATTTGACCCTTACAAGGTGCTTGGGGTCACAAAAAGTGCCAGTCAACCTGAAATTAAGAAAGTCTACAAGCGCCTGGCCAAAGAATGGTAACATTTCATCGTACCTATGGTGGATGATCATGAATTCTGAAAACATCTCACATAAACAGCAATGCATTTCTCTACTAGGCATCCAGACAAAAACAAAAACCCAGAAGCTGAGGATATGTTTATCAAGATCACTAAATCATATGAGGTATGGAAACAGTGGAAAACCTTTCATGAGTTTGTATTCTTTTAGGCATTTGTCCGTTTATTTCCAGTTGAATGGTGCCTTCTTAGAAGATGTGCAATTTTTATATTCAGTGGACCTCCCTGTTGTGTAGTGTTTTATTTGTCCTGTTTCATCAGATCCTTTCAAGTGAGGAGAAAAGATCAAACTATGATCGTTATGGGCAGACAGATGACACTCAGCCATATGGGCATCATGGCCACCATCCATTTCATGACCATTTTTATTTTGATGAGACGTTCTTCCATTTTCCCTTCAATGCCAAGGATGGTAGAGACTTTGTTGACAGCAAATACATGCTTCACTACAATCAGTACATGAATGACATTGTGCCAGACAGCTTTAAAAGACCCTACTTGATCAAGGTAACATCTGATTGGTCCCTCAGTTCTATCCACATTGACCCAGTGTGGAAAGAAAGTGTGCAGGAATTGGAACCTTTGGGTATGTAGTAATGCATAGTTATTCCTGACAGTATAATCCATGCAGTGTTAATCATGTGAGGCTAACACATTTTATTTCATTGTTAGGTGTTGGCATAGGAGTGGTAGATGTGGGCTATGAGAGACGGTTGGCCAATCACCTTGGTGCACATCGTACCCCATCCATACTGGGTGTTATAAATGGCAAGGTGACATTTTTCCACTATGCTGTGGTCCGACAGCACCTCAGGCAATTTGTAGAGGACTTGCTCCCACAAAGACTTGTTGAGAAGGTAAATGTCCTGTCACACCCATTAATGGACTTAATTTGGATATGCAAATTCCTGTTGCCATTTTGTTTTGTCCAATGAAATAGTTTAACATAAGAATACTAGAAGTATGTACAATATTTCAGGTGACAGATAGGAACAGCCACCTGTTCCTTAACAGCTGGCATGAAATCAACAAACCTCACGTCCTGCTTTTTGACCAAGTGCCCATTGTCCCACTGTTATATAAGGTACTGAGTCACTTTCTTCATGAATGTAGCCACAATAAGGTGAACACGTTTATAAATCCCTTTTTACCTTGTCTTTCTTTTTCAGCTGACTGCATTTGCCTATAAAGACTATGTGCAATTTGGATATGTGGACCAGGGTCTTACAGAGACAGTAAATCTACTAAAACAGTTCAACATCAATACATATGCTCCAACAATGCTTGTGTTTAAGGAAAACATAGACAAGCCTGCAGACATTATTCAGGTATGGTTGTTGTCTGGATTAACACTGATGCACAGACTTCCCTCAAACTGTTAATAAATGGAGAAATGGTCAGTGACATTGATGTTAACTTAAAGCAGATTTGCTTGTTTATTCCTAGGCTAAGGGATGAAAAAAGCAATAATTGATGAATTCATATTAAATAACAAGTTCCTCTTGGCTCCTCGGTTGGTGAATCAGAAGGTTTTTGATGAGCTTTGTCCGGTGAAACAGTTCCACCGCCGCAGAAAGTGAGTCATGTTTAGCATTATTTTTCTTGTATAGTCACAGAACAGTGTGTCATAGTGCTTTTATGCCTAGCTCGTTGAAACTGTATGTGCATCGCTTCCCTATGGCAATCCAATTGAGCATTTATTCTGGCATTGTGATATCAGGCATAACCGTCATATGTAAGCCCTTTTTGTCAACTAGTGAACCACATTTTTCTGAACTTGCTGAACTAGTGTGGGCCACAAACTAGTTAACTAGTGAAAGCCAAATCACACACTAATTAACTAGTGAACAAATTTTATAACTCACTAGTTAACTAGTGACAGCCAGAAATGTCCACTAGTCAACTGGTGAAGGCCAAAATGTATACTAGTCAGCTAGTTGAAGGCTTTTGGGCTTTACAAGTTAAATAGTGACAACCAAAAATGTCCACAAGTTTACTAGTGAAAGCAAACATCCTCACTAGTTAACTAGTTACTAACTAGCTAGGTTAAGTCAACAGGGTAGATTTTATTTGTAGATTTTCCTACAAGAGCGAGCCCCTCCCCCACCTAGGACACTCAGACCTCTCCACAGTTATGCTAATTCCTGCATATCATCCCCTGGTCAAACGCATCAGACCAAGTCAGAGGGAAACAAAGACCTGGCCTAAGGAAGCAATGGCAGCCCTCCAGGACTGTTTTGAGCGCACTGACTGGGACATTTTTAAGCAGGCAGCCACCTACAACGGCACCACTGATTTGGAGGAATACACCTCAACTGTGACCAGCTACATCAAGTGCACAAAGGATGTGTCTGTCTCCAAAATCATCACCACACGCCCCAATCAGAAACCATGGATGACTGCAGAGGTGAGGGCACTATTGAAAGCCAGGGACGCTGCCTACAGGGCTGGGGAGGAGGAAGCCCTGAGGAAAGCAAGAGCTGAGCTGTCCCGGGCCATTAAAACAGCAAAGCGCTCTCATGCTCAGAGAATCCACAATCACTTTGCAGACACTAATGACACACGGTGCCTATGACAGAGCATTCAAGCTATTACCAACTACAGGCCTGCCCCCCTCTCCTGAGGTGGTAATGACTCCCTGCCTGAGGCGCTAAACCAGTTCTATTCAAGGTCTGAGGAACAGAACGACTCAGAGGTGTGAGAGGACACCCCGTCCCCCCAACGACCTAGTGCTGTGCCTGTCCACTTTTGAAGTGAGGAAGACCCTACTCAGAGTCAACCCACGGAAAGCTGCTGGGCCGGACGGCATACCAGGCCGTGTGCTTAGGGAGTGTGTGGACCAACTGACAAACGTCCTCACAGATGTCTTCAACATCTCCCTGGCCACCACCGTCGTTCCCACCTGCTTCAAGACTACCACCATCATCCCCGTTCCGAAGAAACCCACAGTGACCTGCCTCAACGACTATCACCCAATTGCACTGACATCCACCATCATGAAGTGCTTCGAAAGGCTGGTAATGAGACACATAAAGTCGTAACTACCAGCCACACTGGACCCAATGCAGTTTGCCTACCGCCCAATTCGCTCCACAGATGATGCCATCAACACTGCCATCCACCTGGCTCTCTCTCATCTGGACCAAAAGGACACATATGTCAGGATGCTGTTCATTGACTTCAGCTCAGTATTCAACACCATCATCCCTCAGCAGCTGATAACGAAATTAGGTGAACTTGGCCTGAACACAACCCTCTGCAACTGGATCCTGCCACAAGCAGTCAGGATCAGGAGCAAGACTTCCAGCACAACCATATTGAACACAGGAGCCCTCAAGGCTGTGTGCTTAGTCCGCTGCTGTTCACACTCCTCACCCATGACTGTGTGGCAACGCACAGCTCAAACCATATCATCAAGTTTGCTGATGACACTACCGTGGTGGGTCTGATCAGCGGAGGCAACGAGGCCCCGTACAGAGAGGAGGTGGCTCAGCTCAGCAACTGGTGCACCAACAACAACCTGTCCCTCAACGTGGACAAAACAAAAGAACTGGTCATCAACTTCAGACGGACTTTGCATAAACACATCCCACTGTGCATCAACAACCTTTCAGTACAGATTGTACAGAGCACAAAGTTTCTGGGCATACACATAACTGACAACCTCTCATGGACTCTCAACACCACACACATCACAAAGAAAGCCCAGCAGTGTCTGTACTTTCTGAGAAGACTGCGTATAGCCCATCTCCCAACCTCCATCCTCACAACTTTCTACAGAGGGACGATTGAGAGCATCCTCAGCGGTGCCATCACAGCGTGGTTCGGCAACTGCATCGCTGCAGACCGTAAGGCCCGAAAAGATCACTGGAGTCTCTCTGCCCTCCTCTCAGACATCTACAGCACCCGCGGAAAGCCAAGAACATTGCCAAAGACACTACCCATCCCTCCCATGGACTATTCACCCACTACCATCTGGTAGAAGGTTCCGCAGTATCACTGCCCGCACCTCCAGAATGGGGAAGAGCTTCTTCCCGCAGGCAGTCAGACTGCTGAACAACCTGTAGTGCAATTGGACTGTAATTTCTTAGTAACTAAGATTCTTAGAACTAAGAAGGATGCAAACCAGCGCGTTACAGAACACAGCACCTTTATGCCCCCCGCACTTTCTTGTTGCTATCACTTATATTTATGTAGAATAGTCTTTTGTTTACAAATCATACCACTAGCCTTGCTGCTATTATTTATATTTATGTAGAACAGTCTTCTGTTTACAAATCACACCACTAGCCACAGTGCTCTGCTAAAAGCCATGCCCTGTCTAGCATGTTTGTTTTAGGTCACACGTAACTTTGACCTGCCTTGTTTATAACTGTACTGTACTGTAAATGTACTGTATGTACATATGTGTACAAGAGTGTGCACGCGTGCGTGTGTAGTTGTGTGTGAGTGGGTGAGTGAATCTGTGTAGTCCCGCAATAGTGTATGTAGGCACTATTACGTATCTGTCTTGTCCATACTGTGTTTTAACAGTTACCTGTATCACTAATTGTTCCCGGTGAAACGTTATCTTGTTTCACTATGTACTGTGGATATGGCTGAAACGACAATAAAAACCTACTTGACTGGACTTGAGGGTCACTAGTTAACTAGTAGATGCATCCTTTGTCCAAACTAGTGAACTAATTAGGTTATAAATATGTACTAGTAAACTAGTTCAAGAAAAATTCACACTAGTCAGCTAGTTGCATAGAATTCTAATTAGGAGGCAGAGAAAAATGAGCATACAGGCTTTTTATTGGCTTCCAAGTTCAAAATAGAACATGTCAACCAATCACAGCGTAGAATTGTACAAATATCCAACTCATCACATTTGCATTGCGCACATGCTGGCCTATGGAACTTTAGCTAGTAAAATAGTGGCTTCAACGTGACACTTACATGTGAACTAGTGAAGGCGACACAGATGTCCACTAGTTAACTAATGAGGTGCAAAATGTGTCACTAGTTTACCAGTATGCACCAAAATGCCCATTAGTGAACTAGTGAAGACAATTTCCATAGCTAACTAGTGAGATGCAGTAAATGTTGCTTGTTGACTAGTAAGGGCCTAAATGTCTACTAGTTAACTGGTGAAGGCCATTTCAGCCCCAGTAGTGAACTAATGAGATGCGAAAAGGGTCACTTGTTCACAAGTAAAGACCTAAATTCCTCCTAGTCACACTCCGGTTTGCTTGTGATGTAGCCTATGTAAGACCAATTATTATAATGGTCATAAACGATCCCTGGAATAATGACAAAAATTTGTATCCCTTCAGGGCTTGTATCGGAACAAACTAGGTGTGAAAGCAGACTATGATTTGGGGTAACTTCTAACACCTGCTCTTTCAATTCAATGTATTTCCCAGATACTGTGTGTTATTAATCACGGGTGAAGAGGAGGCCTTCGTCAGTGGTACTAAGGCCTTTCTTTCCTTTGCCTCCACTAACACCAATGAAGTCCTGAGATTTGCCTACGTGTACCATCGCCAGCAGCAGCCACTGTGTGACACATTACTAAGGAACAGGGACAGCACCCCTCCACAGGTCTGCATGGCTCGGCTTTCTAACACTAAGCACAGGTTGAAGGTCATGAGAGTCTAATTTTTAGATAACATATCACCTTCCACCAGACTGTATATGACCCTTGATAGTCACTCACCCTTCTAAGCCTCTGCTGAGGTGCCTGGCTCAGATCAGAGTAGCAGACATCATGGTGCTGCCAGACAGTCACTCAAATTGTTGTAGTTCAGAGTGTATCTGGGGCCTACTGGCTTATCAGGGTAACTTTGAGAATAACTTCCTGACTAAGCCATACAATGAAAAGTGGATAAGTTTTAATCAAGGTATGCTGCCATGGCAATTTATGCTACATCTCAAACCTGCTCTGAGCAGGTTATGTTCTTGCTTAACTTCAGGTTGACTCGCCCCTCTCTCCTCAATCTTGAAACACATTGCAACAAGGAGTCGAGGATCACTCCACACAAAGGCGTTTGAAGACAGTCAAAATTCTTCTGCCCTACCCAAATGATGTTCTCAATAAAATAAACTCCAAATTTACAGTCACTTGCGATTGCAGGGGTTGGATATGCCCAATCACACTGTGGTTTTATGCAAGAAATGCCAATTGTGTTGTTTTGTAAGCAATGACTGATCACCTGGTATATCATTATACTGATAATGTAATATGTAAGAATGCCACCACTAGTGTACTGTAGAAGAGGCAGCTGACAACTAACTGTCACTCAATTGCATTGTATTCATGAGCACATTTAAACTTTAATAATTGCAAGTGGCTCCGCATGATTGCAAGGCATTTGCAATATCATAGACCTACAGATAAAACGGAACAAGAAGACTATCAACTACCTTCGACTACCTTGGCTTTACGCTGATGGCCAGCATTTGTAATGGGCTCTGCATGCATTTGTTTTACTGTGATGTTACGATTTTATTTTATTTCTTCAAAGTGGCATCATGTGAGCATTCCACAGTTTAATGAGAATGCACTGCAGAAATGATTGGTCATAAACTTGTAAATTGGTCATATGCTCTATTATTTGCATTGACAAAAGTTCCCTCTTACGAGAACATGCATAAATAGTGTAGGCAACTCAGAGCAGACAAACCAACATCTAAATCATAGCTAGCTAACCCTGGGTTAAATCTGGGTAGGTTAAACTCCCTTCGTAGATTAGGTCCCTGATGTAGTAAATCTGTTTGTCCATGTGTGTGCTGAGGTGGTGATTCTAGAGCGGCGGAATGGAGCAGGCAAAGTCCTGTACAAGCCTGTACTGAGTGGCTGGAATGGCAGTGAGGAGGATAAGCACCGGCTCCTGGAGGAGCTGCAGCGGCTCCAGAAGGATCCTTCCATCCTCAGCCACGATGCCGTCTTACCTGAACTCAACAATGAGTTTGCCTCTGTGAGTTTGTCTCGCTCTCCCCACCGGCATCCCTCAGGACTCTCAGAGCCCTCCTGAAATGGAACATCAGTAAATGAACAATTAGTACTGGCCTAGATTATGGTCTCTGATGAGGTTGGGAGTCATTACATATTTAAGCTTTGTAGTTTCATGATGTACATTGATATGTCTGATAGAGACAAAGAGAGCATGCCATTAGCTGACAGAATATTAAAATCATTAAAGCTCTTACTCTCCTGCTGTTTTTCGTTCTAGATGTTTCTTATTCGATGGGTATTCACAGCATATGATTACTTGACAGAAATTATTGATGACCTTCTTCATAATAACTGGTGAGATTTAACAAAATCTTTACCGTTTTGCCTTGAACCATCTGCCATATTTCTTGTGCAGTGTCACGTGTTTATGATGCAGGTCATAGCCCTCAATGTTCTGCTTCACCAACCATCTAAAAAATGAGGCACTGAGTAATAATAACTATTCATATATTGATATTGTATTGATATAGATAGGTACTGTACACTTTATGTTATTAGTAATTCCTACATAAAGAAATCAGAAAGGCAAACGTACATTTATCGGAGCTCTCTACAAGGTATTGTTGGAGTGTGGGGACTAATCATGTTCCATGTTGTTACTGATGCAGGCGCGAAATGATGCCTCTGCTGTCACTGATATTCTCTGCATTATTCATCTTGTTTGGGACTGTTGTCATCCAGGCCTTCAGGTACAGAATGTTTACTTGTTTAATTTGGATTTGGATGAATTGCAGAAATAGATAACAGTTATTTGTAATTTAGACATAGAATTGAGGTCTTAAAAGAGTAGTTTTAAAATTGAATCCAAATGTCACGACCAATCCCAGTCTTCACTCTTTGGCCTAAGCAACTCTACCCAAAATGCTCTGACATGCTACCTGTGGTGAGGCAAGTATGAAAGCCATTGAGATTTGTAAAATTCGGCTCTGTTGAAGGTGTCATGAATATTAAACTGAAGCCCAATGCTCTTTTTGATTTTGTAATATTTAATATATTTACTCTGTTTGAACAGTGATTCAAGTGAAGAGATACCAGCAAAACCAAAATCAAAAGATGGCTCCAAGACAGAAAATGGGTCACCAAACAATGCCAGCACATCAAGGTAGAGTTAGTTGAATTGGTAAACAGTCTAAGTAATTGACCTACTGCTAAAAATATTTTCAAAAATGTGATAGTTTAGTTATGCTTTATAACAACTGAGGTGTATAAATTGTACATTTCTACGTACACATCCCTAGTCGTCCACCAAAAAAGAACTTTGTGGAAGTGACAGAGCTGACTGACATCACATACATGAGCAACCTGGTGAAATTAAGGCCTGGCCACACCAATGTAGTACTGGTGCTAACAGATGCCTCTAAAAACATCCTACTGAGCAAGTTTGCTAAGGAGGTGTATGCATTTACAGGGTAAGCCTTCTTGCTCTGCTTATAGCTTGTTAAGACAGTTTTACTGTGCTCACCTGGGCCACAGCTGAACTGTTTTTATGCAAATGCCTCTTCACCAGGAGCCTGACCCTCCACTTCTCCTTCCTAAATGTGGACAAGCACAGCGAGTGGATGGACACGCTGCTGGAGTTTGCCCGAGACACCATGCAGATTGATGCGGACGAAGAAGAGAGCGGCAACCGCAAGCTAGACTACACAGGTTATGTGCTGGCCCTCAATGGCCACAAGAGATATCTGTGTCTCTTTAAGCCTGTTTACACTGGGGAGGACCCTGATAAATCTGAAGAGGAGGGGGCTACCTCGGGGACTCGATCCAGGCCAAGCTCGCGTGATGAGCACCAGCATCAGTCCCGAAAAGGGACGGCGCGCTCACGCTCCACAACGCTGCAGATCCACCATAAGCTGGACCGGCTGGGTCTGTGGATGGAGAGACTCATCGAGGGAACCTTGCCACGGTACTACATCCCTGCCTGGCCTGGCCTGGACAAGATCACTGTCAATAAGTAAAACCTAGTGTGTGTATGGACTGGGATTTGGTTTAGCTGTGGTTTTAGGAGCCTGTATAGAAGAACAGCTTGTACACTAAGTACACGGACCAGTGACTTACTGCCTTAAGCTAGGCAGACACTGTGCAATTTTGACCTGATTTTACTCCAGATCATTTGCATCCAATAAACTTTGGCTAAATACCTGCCCAATTTTTGGTGCATTTTGAGATCGCTCACAATTAGAATACATAGTGTTGTTCTAGTAATGTTCCGATCTAGTGGGAAATTTTTGTCAGCTGTCTTCCAGTGTGAGCAGTCAAATGCACCATGTAAGCACAGCATTAATGTCAGATTGAAACTTGCAGTGAGATAGCTATGTAACAATAACCTAAAGATTCACAGTTTCCGCCTGGCTTAAGCTGGTGACTGAGTACATTGACCTTGCATTTGCTCTATGAAAGGCTGCTGCCTTGGTTTGGTGGACCTCAGTGCAACTCATGCAGGTGGAAGAAGTCAGTTCATCTTTCCCTTGCATGCTGTGATGTATTTGCTGCTCTCCTCATGTTAATCTGTTTCATCACTGGATATTTGTAGAGTGCTAAATCCAAACACATATTTATACACATATCATTTCAGAGATATGGTGTCTCACAGATATCATTAACAGCTGTAACCTTTGTAGGTCTTAGGGACATGTACTATGTACACTTACAGTCTACAAGAATTTGTAGTTTCACTATTTTGCAAAAAGTTACTTGGAGTTTCTCATCATCATGTTAACAAAGTTAAAAGGTACTCAATATTATATCGATATGAAATGGTTTTATTTTGTCATGTAGCAAAAGCATTTTATGACCTGGATTATCTGTGCATGTGTTCAGCTACAGGTCATATTCATATTGTATATTGAACAGATATATCATCTAAAACGAGAGTGCAGAAATTCAGTTGTGTGGATTTGGGCTGCCTATAACTGAACTGGCAGCTCTCTCTCTGAAACTAATGCTATAAGAATGCTATTTACTACTTCTACACATGCGTACTTGACTTGACACATAAATGTATATTTGCCAGTTGCCTGGATCCATAAATAAAAACAACTAAAATAGGAAAACCAATGGCCAGAGCCTGAATTATACGAATTTTGAAAGATCTGCTTAATTTCACACCTGGGAACTAAATAGGCTGCAATGCAAACTGCAGAATAAGGCAGAGATGTCATTCAACCTCGCTGTGCAATGGATCTGTACCGTCAAAGTTGATTGTCTATTGTCCTGTTCTTTGCCTGTTCATAGGACCATTTCATTTGAAAGGGGAGATGAGATTCATGTCCATTTTTGTGTGACATTTTGCAGGGTTGTCATGTTTTTTCCACACAGACCAGACCGGGAACATGTTGCACAGCAGGAAACTTACCTGAGGTGAAAATAAGGCCTTCAAAAAATCTTACATTGACTCACATTAGCAGGCAGTCAAAATCAGGCAAAAATACTAAAATTATATATATTTTTTTTTTTTTGAGTAGGTTTTGGAAGGGTTATTGAAAATGGCGAAGGTCAGTGTTACAGATATTGTGATTAGGCTAATAAAACTACTTCACAGAGAACTGTTTATAACAGGAATATACTGGACAGGCTGGTTTCCTGGCATCTATATTAGATAAGTTGATAGTATTTAACATTGACTAAATCTCATTTGTGGAGTCGTTACATATTGTGAAAAAAGAGTTTATTTTTTTGTTTTTTATTTTATTGTGAAAATTGTTTATTTTTGTCATGTTTTTAACAATATCTTAAGAATCATGTTGTCATTTTTTAAAATGTATTTTCATTTTGTATATGAATGTAGAGATCAGTGTCGAGTGTGAAATATAATTTACCCAAAAGCATATTTGTTTTCAAAGTCTTACTTTATGTCATCAGATTTCACCTCTCATTTTAACCCCCGTAAGACATTTGTTTTATGTGCAAAGTCAAACCTCATTCATACATTTATATAAAGCCCCTGTTGCTCTTGGGTGTTAATGTGTGGGAGTATTGTAGTGCCTTACATCATCCATCCCTCCATCTTAATGCAGTCCTTAGCCACCCCCTATATGCATTTTATGCACTATATGTACTTGATCCTGCCCCTTCTTACCTCCCCCCCCATTTCACTGCATTGATTACACTCATATGCATGTGACAATAACATTTCCTCGTATCTTTGTATATTTATCACATTTTAAGATCACATTTTCAGGCAACTGATGAGAAAATCAATAATACTTCATATTGGGAAGAACACACATCATTTCAAAGAGGAGATTGGCAGCTGTCAATGCTGTGTTGCCTATGGAGAAAAAAAGGAATGATTATCTGGCAAATTCATAACCATATGGTACAAGTAAAAAACCCACTGACTCCTTGGTACCTGTGACATCGTATGGTGGAGAAACCTCAACCAAATCACAGCCAACAAGGTTCAACCCGCGACAACCACGGATTATTTCCAGAGCCTACATGTGTAAAAAATAGAGGGTTTTTCAGGCGTAGCTACACACATATAGCTGATGACCTGGAACTATGATAAATAGATTATAGGTGTTAACCTGGATAGGTGTAAGACCAGCGATCTCTGGTGTCCCTGTGCCTGGAGCGTAGGAGGGGTCGAGAGCATCGATGTCAAAGCTGAGGTACACCGGCCCATCCCCTATCTGAGCACGCACTTCTGCCATGAGGGGCATTAGTGACTTGTGCCAGCACTCCTCCACTTGGACGACACGGAAACCCTACTTGCCACATGGTCAACATAAATGCACACAGTGGAGGATTTTGAATACATATGACAACATATCAGGAAGGTAAATAATTCTAGAGTGTATCCACTGAATAGTGGTTACCTGAGCCCGACTCCATTCATAGGCGTCTGGGGAGTAGCCTGTTCCACGCAGACCTATTTGGACCACCCTCTTGCAGTCTAGAAGCCCCTCTTCCACACAACGTCGGAAGGGGGTCCCATGACCAATCTTCTCACCCAGGACAACGTCACTCGTGTCAGCGTGGGCATCTACGTGGATCAGCCCAACTGGCCCATGCCTTGTTTTCAGGAGTTCCGGAAAAAAGATCAAGATATTAACACACCAAACTTCCCAACAGAATCTATGTATAGTCTATACATCATCAACATGACAGTTTTACACATTCAACACTTGGATACATGTTTTTACTGCTGGTGATGATACGCTGTGGGGCCAAATGTATCTGTTAAGGAAATCTATTTTCTGTCTGGTTTTACAAAACCATATACTAGCCATAGGGAAATAAGAGCATTATGCTACTCAATCATACTTACTTAGCAGCCACTGCTTGAAGAATTGGATATGCTATGGTGTGATCCCCTCCTACAAGGGAGATTTTATGCACTTAATTACTTATAAAGAGCACTTCTGACAATGTACAATGTTTTGATGATTCAATTCATTAGTAGGAGAAGAGGTGTGGCTAGGATGACATCATTGAGTGTGCACTAGGTTTGCTGGGGGGTGGGGGCAAAAACAATAATCACTAAATGGGTGCTAACACGGGTGCCATCATTCATTTCAAAGCACTATTGCTGAACATATGTTATGTGGACAACACATTGCTGATGTAGCCTAATAGCCTATACAGTGCAACAGTATAGGCTTCTCCAGCACTTATACCTCAAGCAATAGAAGGGTACTGAAAGAATTTATAATGTGCTTGTACTGGGGGGGGGGGGCGGAGTTCCTCACTCAGAAATTTTTTGTAAAATTAGACACAATTTCCTGCATTCTGTTGTATTTTCATAAGGGGGTGACAGGTTTTCACAGGTCCCCCCATCCTAAACTCAAACCCTGAACCACACTGGCATGATTTGGCTTCAGTCTTTGAGGGCTCAGGGATCAGAAGGGTCACTGGAATTCAGCAATGTCATCTAGGCTAATCAGATTTTTAGAAATTTTAATTTGTTCTTACTTGTAGCTTGCAAAAATGGCATATGCAAAGTTGTCATTTTTGTAGACTAGATAGCATTTAGACTAACTATAGTTACTATAGAATCACATGCTTACCGTTATTCTGTTGATTAAGTAATTCACTTTCACGTATGGACTCCACTTATTAAAAGTCATTTGGTATTATCTTCTCCATTGCTGTTTACTTAGCTCAAACTTTATAAATGCATTAGCAAGCTAATAAACATCCAAGTAGTCAGGAAACGTCCAAATTTTGCTACATTGTGTCACATTTTTTAGGATACAGACAGAATCGGATTACCGGTATTTATAGAACAACTGTTAAACACTTAAAACTTTATACACTTGCCAGGTATGTGGTCGCCTAGATTTCTTTGCATTGAGATGTAATTAGACTAATGATGCGATAACGTTTTTTGACTTCAGGCTGAGATTGCAAAAGAATGCTGCTCAACTCATCTTAGCAAGAAAGAAAAATACAGTGAAAAAAAAAACAATCAAATAAATAGTATTAATGATCATTCAAAAGAAGATTCCTGTACATCTGCATGATATTTGTAAACCAGCTAATCCAAATATTGAATAGTTTCATCTGAGGCACTACGTAGTTTTAAGTGGATAGGGTTGACGAGCTGGAGAATGGTATATTTTACATACATATATATAATTTAACTGATAGAAGCAAAAAAACAAAAACACAAATGTGCTTAGAAATAGCAGTAGCTGTTTTTTTTCAACCTGAGTTTTCATTTTTTCAGCTGGAGCAGGGCTTATGCCCCCCTTAGCCTCGCCCCTGAATAGGAGTCTAAAAAGTTTGCAAGGTCCAAAAAGGCAATGGGCAAAAGGCCCATTAAGGTGAGAGTGACTGTCCTAAACAGAGCAAAGAACTTTGTGCTTTTTATACAAGCCTGGGTTTAATTATTTCTGGATGTTCCACATTCTTTTTCTATAGTGCTGACTCTCTCTCACCCATGGTTAGAGGGATGCAACCAGTAGTCAGGATTTTGTGGAAATCTTCTCGGATTCTTTTGCAGGTGTCCTTAAGGTCATACACATTGACATTGACATCACCAATATCAGCAACTACCAGTGATTCATAAGGTGCTGCCCTGGTGCCACTGTTGTACGCCCTGAGCATGGCAGACTCGGCTCTGATCTGGCGTGGACCAAATCTAAAAAGCAAGAAAAGTACAGAACAGAAAAGGAGTGTGGAAAATACTAGTTTAGTAGAGATAAGAAATGAAATCATACTTGGTTGAAGGAAACATGCACTTCAGCCTGTCTATCTGCAGTGTTTCTGAGCTGTTTAATGCAAAACGACTCTTCCCTGATGAAAAAAAATGTCACGGCATAAAATTGTTTAAGACGCGATACTTCCTAGGGCTGCAGTATATTTGGGTTCAAATATTGCAAATATTTTGCATGCAGTTTTTTTTATACATCAAAATCAGGCTACTTTTCAACACTGCATTAAAGGACTTGGCCTTTAAGTAGGGTAACACTACGGTAAAAGTGCAGTGTACAGCAGTAGCCTAAGGGGCTAATTTTTATGCTGTAGGACAATGCATGTTATACCCATATAACATGGTTTTGGGCTGTTTCTTGCTTGTAAAAACAAGAGCTGGCGAGACCAAAACCTCACTTGCTCCCACTTAAACTGTTTTGTTCTGTAGCGTTAGTACAAAATAAACGGACACATTGTGTACTTTGCACCTTGCTCCCGGTCGGTTTGAGGTTCCAGTGTCTATGGGAACTCCAACAAACGCTGCGTCTAGTCCTTCTGCAGTCTCTCGGTACGGCAGTTTACCCATAGTGGCGATTCCAGAAACTCTTGCAACAAATTCTGCGCTTGGTGGCACGTTGTAGCTTTTCCTTCTCGCGAAGGTAATTTGTACTTTCCCTCCGTCATTTCTTTGACCTAAACTTGTCGTAGACAGTGCTAATCCACGAGAAACGAAAGCTTCTGATTTGCTGCAAAACCTTGGATCTAAGAAGTTTAGCCATAATTTATTAGACCGTCTCAACGTACAAAGCATAACGCTACTTGGTCAGCGAGAGTTCAGCACGGTTTTGAATGATTTACAGTGATAACCAATCACACAAATGTTTAATCTACTAAACCTATGCGTGGACTATACCGTAGCCAAACCTACTACAACAATGATCGTCTTAAGGTCATAGATAGATAGATATAGGATACAGATAGATAAGTTTACCTCGTGGTTATAAATGGTAAAATGGGCGTTGCCATTTGCAGTGATAATGGGAACTGTATTCCCGTAGGAAGTTTTTGGCCGGTCTACTAGAATCATTTAAAAAAAAAACTGAAATCTGTAAGCCAGCCTTAAGGTAACAAAATACATACATATTTCCAAAAATATTTTTCACTGTCAAAAATACAAAAAATAAACACATAACACAAACCAATTTATTTAGCCTAGTTAAGATTTAATTTAAAGAGCATTTTGCCCATCCACACACAGAGTTGTCAGGAAATTGTCAGAAGGGAGAAAAAAATCTGGTATTCTGTAATAAAATTATAGCCAACTGTTTTACATTTACAGCTACCAGTAAATGTAAAACAAAAAAACAAGACACTAACAACTAAATTCATGTTTGACAAGCGGAAATGTGCAAACCTCACTAGTTTTGCTCTGGGGAAAAGTGCAAGATGTTCATATAAAGTGCGACCAAAACAAAAACAGGCAGAAAAATAACACCAGTTGTGTAGTTGTGCTTATTCTAATGTTTGGAGGGTAGTTCTTCAGCACTCTTCACCCAATCACAGAGTGAGGGCAGGGCGGAGCTCCCGTCCATACATGAGGAAGCCAACAGCGGCACGTAGGTCCTCCAGGTCAATGTTGGCGAGGAAGCACCTCTGTAGTTCAGCTTCTACAGAACTCCCACTTGGGCCTCTGCCTTTGAGCAGGACATAGGCAGACTGGCAAAGCAACCAGTCGGCTAGCTTACTTAAACTGGCTCTATCCATGGTGGCCAGGGCACATCTGCCCCACAGGCTCAGGTGAAGCATGTTGGCTGCCACCCGGGCACTCGGACGCTAAACACACAGACAAAAGAAGCAATATTTGCTACCTTCAGAATTTTTAGACCAAGATGGGAATGTGAAATGCTCATTTCTCTATAACAGAGCATAATGTCAAAATTCTCTGTGAGAAAAGAGAACCTGGAACCAAATGAGAGGCAGTCACTCTCTGTGTTTGATGAGGTCTTGCAATACTCTAGTTATAAGTTTAGGCATGCATTTGCATTCTGTGCTGTGTGAAACTTTCCTAGCCTGTTAACCTTGTGGGCCACTTGCCTTTTTGGGGTGCCTGCGCAGGAGCAGACGCACCACCAGCTGCACGTCTGCTGGTGTGTTAGCTGGTAGTGCAGGAAGTTGCGTTTCTTGATAGCTGCGCCCTTCCAAGCCATGTGGACAACAGAATGGATTTTGCTGGCCAAAGATTTCGTAGCAAATGGCACCAACTGCCCATGCATCAGCTTTGCTGTAGTCAATGACAACCCCTGGTCCAGCGAGTGCAGTGGCCACCTAAAATTACAATATCACTGTTCTTAATATAAGCATCTACCTCCAGTTCAGTCAAAGTATGTCAAATGTCAAAGTATTCAGTTCTATATAATGACACTGGATTAACAATTTGATATCTAACTGGTTATATGTATCACCAATAATGCTGGTACCATTTTCAATTTGTTATCAAACATATTTTTATTAGAAGTATAGTCTTTAGTGGATAGTATGTTAATGGTAAGCAAACTTCAGTCAGCTAGCATTGTTTAAATTTTGTTTCTCTGCCCCGGCACATCCACATCTTGCTGGTTGCAGGTTGTGTGGTAGTGTGTCTTTTTCCCCACAGACATCACAAAGTGACATAAAAGGACGGCGCACTGAAGCGTGTTATTTGGTGTCAGCTGTATGTGCAGTGGACTTAAGTATTAGCCAACACTGAGTCTTGTAGATATTTGCTGAAGACGACGTGGTTGCCATGTGTCTGTCCAAATAATATGACCTGGCATATTTTCTTACCTCTGGTGCCATCAAGCAAGCGTTCCCTCCTCTGCTCACCCAACGGCTGTTATAAGGTAGCTGAAGCCCACAGTTCTTATCTGCCAAGCAGCAGCCAAAGTCTGTGATCACAAGACGAGGGCAACCACCTGCAATTTAAACATCAGAAAAGTCAACTCCTCATATCACATCCTGTGGATGAAAAGGGAAAAACCTTGGAATGTTTTTGAGCTGAAATAATAAAAAAGTTAGCAGCCAGTATAACCGTGCTGACCTGAATCAAACTCCAAGAGAATGTTGTCTGATTTGAGGTCTCTGTGGGCAATACCCTGTTTACACAGGTGATCCACCCCCTCTAGCAGCTGCAAGGCCATGAGGGTGCCATCCTTTCTGCTTGGTGTGCAGACCTCTAGGTACTGACGCAGAGTGCATGGGTAACTGGGGAAGAAGATAAGGGTATACCAATAAGGTTTATACAGACTTAATTAATTACATTAAGACTAAAGTTGTTTGTTAGGCTGCATTTCATAGCTTAACACAGTGTGCTGATTTAGCTGTAGTCTGACCAAACCAAAAAAGCTTGATTCTTACTTCTTCAGACAGTGGAAATTCAGTAAGCCCATTCATGCAGACATTGAAGAAATCAACCACTTGGACTTCATCACTCTCTTAGTTTGATTTTTGCATTACTGTGCAACCAAGAGCTACAAGAGTACACAGCTTCAGACTGCTTACTTTTTCATGACCAAGAATAGAGTGCGGTTGTTGCCCATGCCCATGGGGTTGAGTCGGGTGGGCAGCACATCTGGGTACTCCTCCATTGCCCCAGGCAGCTGGGGCACATCTGCAGTGAATGCCCTGTACACTCTGATCACATTGGGGTGTGCAGGAACTGTCTTTGGCACCAACCCAAAATGCCTGCATGGAAAGCCAAACAAGTGATAAGTAATCACTGACACCAAAGAGGTCTTGTAGACAAAGATTATGTTCACACCGACCCATTAATATTGAGCTCTCCTTCCTCCTTGAAAGCGTGGGGAGTTGCAGGGACCAGCTCCTGTGACATGGAGTTCAGGATTGCCTCACTAGAGGAGCCAGCCTGCAATTCAAAGATAAATACAAAAACTAAGGAGAGAAAATAAAAATTTTCTGTTTGGGTAGTACATAGGTATTAGTATGGGTAAAACTGAGTCCTAGAAAAGATCAAACTGAGGCCTACCCCCATATTCCACATCATTTTCATGGCGAGTGGATATCTAGTTGGGTAGTGGAACGGAGTTGCAGATTCTTCACTGGCATTAGACTTCAATTCAACCAAAGAACATTTCTCACTTTCTTTGGGGACTGCGAATGGTAATGCTGCTTCATAAACAGCAGCATTACATCCTTTGCCAATTTGATTTCCCAGGACATAATCTTCCAGTTTATACCCGGACGCAAAAGATTTAAGTGGCGTCTCAAACTTCTTCTTCTTGAACAGTGCCTGTATAAGATGATACCTCGAGTCAATATCTTGTTACAGCAGCCATCACCTAAGTACGCATTACCATGTTTCAGGTTTAAATGTAGACACGCAACTTCTTTTACTGTCTATGGCAACCATTACGCACCTGTATTTGTTGACAAGCTGCAACACTCTTCCGGTCATCCTCAAACTGCTGTTCGATCAACCCAAGACCGACACCAAATGCTAAAAACACAACCCTGTTTCTGGGCGAGCCTCCAACTAATCTTCTGAAACCACCAGATTGCAGCTGCGCTGCTAAACCACTCAGAGACATTCGATAATATCGGTACCGAACAGGCAGAAAAGTCTGAGGCTGAACGGTACGGGACGGCTGGGCGACCCGTAGGCGCTCACCTCGGAACTTGGCTGCAAGTCGGCCAGCTGGTTTCAGAAGCCCTAGCTGGAAGGCCGACCGCCCAAGTTCCATGCCCCGGCTAATAGCATGTTTAACTGACATGTTTCACCACTAGCGTTTAGTAAATCTAAACTATATTTAATATAATAATACGTCGTGTAATCTAGCGTTATGCCCTACATAGTATTCTTTAGCCTGCTTATCAATCGACACAAGGGCAATGTTTACGTAAACCCTCCCGAACCATCCATAGGAACGTCACACGTCAAACACAATTTTATCACTGTCAAAATAAAAGTCACTGCCAAAATAAAAGTCAGCAGCCCGTCCTCTTCACTTTATTATAAAGAGTAATGATCTGACTGAACGAAGCGTTTGTAGGCTGGCTGATGTATTTCTGAGCTATGGCACAACTTCATAGTTTATAAGATATCTAGAGCAGTGGTTCTTAATTTAATTTTTTAGTTCAAGTCACCACTATTGACATTTAAGTTAAATTCTTCCTCATGTGCGTCTTTGCATTATCACCATCCTGTACCAACTTTTAGTTGTTTAACAATTTAATATTTAGCTTAACATAGGCCTATAACAAACAGCCTAGTTTTTTTTTTAATAGTAATTAAAATGTGAACCTCTACTTGGTAGAGGTAGTAGTGATGAGAATTGATAAGAAAGGAATAGGCCTAAATGTCATGATTAGAATTTGTGACATAAAAGATAAGAAATTAAGCATTTTATGGATTCAGGCTGACTCAAGCCATTACAGGTTACATTAGATTTCTGTTGAAATGTTGTAAGAGCTGTGTTTGGGTGGAAGGATGTTGCCTCACAAACAGGCAAGACAGGCAAGCCATTCAGATCATAAAACCTATTGTGATGGATTGACCTAAGCTGATACTTAGTGACTGGATTTATTCAAAACTTTGATATAATTTTCCCATACTGACTAATTTGTCTATGTTAAATCTGAGTCTGAGGGATGTATTCACCAATGCAATTTTTTTTCAAAGGTCCGGTGAATTAGAATACCACTAGGTTTTGGGAGAAACTTATCCCATAATATCAACATTTATAGTCAAGTTAGGCTTCTTATTTGTAGCTGACACTAGCAAATTCAAAGAGAACTCGTCTGGACACTCAGTTCATTTGATTTTAATGGTGTGTAAAATGCAATTGCTTAATTTGGCCAGGACTCTAGACATAATGTCATCAGCAACTATCCTCTTGCCATGACTGTGTAAAGCCCACCCTATGTTTGATAAGTTGATTCAGAATTGTCTTGAATACAAAACAGATATGCCAAATGTGCTCTTTCAGTTGGGTTTGCAAGCTAATTTATTTGGTCATTATAAACAAAGTGAAAGAAAACAAAATCGAGACAAATGGTCTCTACAATTGGTTACATAATTTCTTTCATGAGTGTCATGAGTGTCATCACATCAATGTATTAGAATCAGAATTACATGCTTAATAACGAAAATCTATCAGTCTCGTATCACAGAACACTGTGGCCTTGCTCAGGAGCCAGCAGTTAAGGGTAACTTCAAAATAATGTTCAAATTTCAGTATTCAATATTCAGAATCATTTCATGACTCCATTGAGGTCAGAAGGTCCAAATGACACAGGAAGGAGTTCCTGTACACTCATTTGACAGTAGGATCCATCCGGCTTTGTCAAGTAGACATCCCAATGTGCACCAAACTGAAACATAAAAGTATGGCAGCTGAAGTGGTTTGTGAAATGTCAGTCTAAACATCAGTAATTCTTAACTGAGCATATTATGTAGAATTGACAGTTTAATGGTCATTGTGTTAATAATACCAGTGGGTTAGTCTGAATGTGTAAGTATGATCAAAGCCTGAAACAAGCAGTGATGTCACTAAAGAGACATTAAAATTAAATAGCACTGACCTCTCTCATGAATTGCCGGCAACCTCCACAGGGTGAAATTATTTGTTCATTGAGGTCACTGTAAAGATAATATATTTCCTTTTAACAACCTTTAGAAACTATTTTTAAAAGAATTTTTGGGATGTATTGTGATAACTTGTGTAAAGTTCAGACTTTATCACCTGGCAATTGCAATGGCCCTGAAATTCCTGTATCCTTCTGAAACAGCTTTTGAGATGGCTGTTTTTTCAGCACAAATCCCAAGGGGTAACATGCATTCTCCACATTGCAACCTGGGAAGATAGAATCAAAATGTCCATTTGAGTTAGTTGAAGTGGTACATTTGGTGTGGTGTCATAAAACACCCTCCTTAGTGTCTTAAAAATACAATGGACTTATTTATATCCATGCACAGTATGACTAATGGGTAACATGCTTTTGTGATTTTCTTAAATGTGAATTTAACTCAAAAAGGTATAAATGCCAGAATGACAGAAACATCTTTGTATAGAGTTAGACAATGGGCCCTCTGTTTGCTACTAGTTGTATAGCCTATCATTGTACCATTGGCATAAATTATGTTTCTACTGATACTGACACTCAAAATAAAAGACATTAAACATTTGTCTCAGTTCTAGAATAAGTTTCTCCATTTTCCTGAGTGAGGTTGTGTTGCTCCCCATTCACTTCCCTTCATTCACTTCCCTTCACAGCATGAGTTGGAGAGGAGCCCTTCCTCAAGAGAGGGAGCCATTATTAAGGAATTCAGAAGTAAAGGGTAAATAAAGAAAGGATTTGTTTGTTACTATTTCATAACAAATAAACTCAAACAAAGGAAAATGGAAACTTTTTTTTTTACCAGAACAGAGTGCTGTGTCGCAGTGACTCAGTGTGATTGCATAGTTGTGGAAATTCTCCACACCCTCTGAGGATGTCAATTCACAGAATCTTGTTGAAAAACTAGTAACTACAAACTCACATTACACGATAAAAATAATAGATAAGAATTTTCAAAGCTGTATTGAATAAAAGAATGAATTGACTGATTGAGTTTTTAAATCAAACATTGTTTAAAATACAGCACCTGTTTATGATAGTGAGATTACAAATCTTTAGTTGTGGTACCAAGACCAAGGAGCTTTGTGGAGTGATTTAGATTTTGGTATTTCATAGTGTAACTGTATAACTGGGTATACTAAGTATAACTAGGTGTTCAAGATTTTCCAGTACAGATTTCAAAAGATCCTGACATCGAATAAGATTAAAACTATTTATGATCTTACCTGTAAAGATCTTTCCATTGGGCGCTAGGACTGCTGCTCCCACTCTGAACTTACTGTAAGGACAGTAAGCAAGTTCTTTAGCTTTGTGTGATTTGGAAATAAGTCCCTAATGATGTCATCTACATCAACCACAGACTTTGTCCCGTTGATCTTCTCTTTGCCATTCTCAAGGTTTTCCTTACCAATCTTAGTCTGTGACATCCTGTGTCAGATTAAACAACTCCACGTCACAGAGACACAAGACACAATCTGCCAAGGGAGTTAAAGTTAATGGGTCAACCCCTACATCATTAGAATGGGAGGATCCAGCTGCAAATGAGTAAATGTGCAGTGATGCAATTCCTGAGAAATGCCCATGCAGCACACACACTGTGCAATATCAAACCAATGTGAACACAAACAAAGAGCCCAGAATTCAGAGGTTGTGACACATTACATTTTATTGCAGAATTGGAAAAACATTCATTTTGCATCCAGTAACATTTCTACCACACTTTTAACTCTATATGCGCCAAAAGGGAAATAGAAAACAGTATCATTGATAGGAATCTAAGGAAAGGGAAGTTGTTTGTGTCTATGCTCTGTTCTGCTGACTCAGCTCTTGGGGTGAGTGAAGTCTCGCAGATGGAATAATAATATCCAAAAAGCATCTGACATAAAATCCTGTGTATTGATGGGCTTGCAACAGAGCAATGCAATAAACAGGCTTTGCTGCATTCTTAAAAGTCACATAAATATTTGTATTTGTGTGGTATGAAATAAATACTGCCAAATTACAACATAAAACTACTGTTGTAAAAGGAATAGAACCATAGAGTATGAATCTCCTCTCCAGTGCTCCTTTGGTCAGGGCATGTGATTATGTCTGAGCTGAAGTAAAACCAGTAGGAGCTGCTTGCTCCCCTCTGGTGAGTTAATGAGACAATGAGTTACTGCCTGCTACCCTCAGGCACGTGCATGCATGCAGGTGGCTTCAAATTTGAGAGCGTACTCCTCTGATTGGGACAACTAACAACATTAGTCTCCTTTCATTTGACCCCAGCACACCTGAGGTAAAAAAAGACTAAATCCTTATAATATTGATTTTACTGTTACACAACAAAAGCTGTTTTTAACATGTTGGCCCTGAATCATTTGTGAAACATTAGGACTTGGGCTGTTTTATATTATTCTTTGAATCTGTCTGGTTTCTTCACCTTGGCATTTTTGGATGGAGTTTTATATGTCTATGAATTATTGCTAACAATCCATTGGATCCACCTGGCGTAATTCCTCACTTTTGTGTAAACCCCAGGGAAGTAGGGGTTGGCACAGCTGATTCCCCAGGACACAATGCCCTCAAACCGCCCATCACAGATGAGAGGCCCACCTGAGTCACCCTGTTACAAAGACAAGAAAAAAAAAAGCAGAATTAAACCTCTTCCACACACTAACCCACTCTTTTTTCCTTCCTGGCAGACACATTTGAGGTGCTCTGTTATGTCATATTTATATTAATTATATACACACAGTTTTTTTCAGTTCATTTCCACTTTGTGAGGAAGTTTTTGGACTCAAACTTCTCACCGGTTAGATTATGTGAGTCACAAGGGAGTCAACCAGGATCTAAGAAGAAGGCGTGGCTCTCTGTCAGTGCGTATCACTCACCTGGCAAGAGTCCTTGCCACCATAGGGTGAGCCAGCGCAGATCATATTGTCTGTGATCCTCCAGTAGTAGTAGTAGTAGCAGAATGGGATAATGCTGACGTCCACGGCACGCAGAACTGGAGACAGGTAGTAGCTGTAGATGCGTGTGACCCCCCAGCCACTCACAGTGCAGGTGTCACCTCCCTGAACTTCTGGGTCACTCTCTGTAGGCACATAGGCTGGCTGCACATTGGCATTGAGCTGGGCAGGAGTACTCAGCTGGACAGCAACACAAGAAACCACTGCATCATATACCAGTCTTGTGTAGTACACTATAACGGTCTATCTACCCATAATCACTGATGTGTGGCCTATCTTGCTATAGTGCTATAATGGGAGTCCATTACCTTGATAAGCATGATGTCATTGTTAAACGTCCTGTAATTGTAGTTGTAGTGCACAAAGATTCTGTCGACATCAAAGACTTGCTCAAAACCCTCCTCAGTGGCAAGACTGTGCTCACTTAAAACCACCTGAATAAGTGAACTCCTGAAGAAGGCAAAAAGCATTGGGGCAGTTTGAGCTGTTTCACAACTTACATTTTCATTTTAATTAGTTTAATGTTGCATTTTGATTCTATTGGTCAATACTAATTGAAATGTTCATGACTAATTAAACTGGGCAGTAAACCCTAACCATCCTATGGTATTGGTGCAGTACTTACGGTCTCCAGCAGTGGGCAGCAGACACCACCCACTGGGCTGCAATAAGGGTTCCTCCACAGTAGTGATTGCGGTTATACTGGATGGAGGCCTGGTATTTGATAGAGTATGGCTCAACCTCTTGACCTCCAATGATCCTTTGCTCAAGTGTGTCTGTGTACATGATGAGAAAGAGTAGAAATATCTGCATGTTATACTACAGCTTTAATATATCAATTCTGTGATAACTAAACACAGGGCCATGTCATAATATTGCTTACAACATTTTGCTTGTGCCATGAATATGAATGCTTAAGCCATGTGGCATGTTCCATTAACCTTGTTCCCAGTGGGGAAACCTTTGTCCAGTCACTGACACAGATGTCTCAGGTTAACACGCTTTTGCCCTGAGGAAGTTTCTGTTATGAGGAGCAAAATTTGAAGCTAAAATATTTTGCTTCACCTTCTTAAAATTTTAAATAACATTAGTCCACATTTCACTCTGTTTTCTCCTAATCTCCCACGGGTTACTCTCTAAAGGCTTAGATTACTCAGATAGTATAGAGCCACAAATAAAATCACTTGGTGAAATGCACTGATGTGCACACCTCTCAAGCAGAATTATACCCCCCCCCCAACACTACACTCAAGGTGTTATAAAAACTCATGTCCTACCCTCCCTTTTCAATAGAGATGTTGATTATAAATGATTAAATGATTAAGTTTCATATAACATAAATCTTTATTTTACTACCTTTTACTGACAGGAAACTCAGAGTACACACTGCTTAATGAATAGAGCCAAAAATTAACAGGACTGACAGTAACAGGGTTGAGGATTTCAATGTCATTTGCTCATTACTATTCAATTCAGTTTTATTTATACAGCGCTTTTTACAATAGTATTGTCTCATGGCCCTTCACAGAAGGAGCACCCAAGAGCAACAGGGGCAAGGAAAAACTCCCTTATGTTCAGTTAATCTAGGAAGAAACCTTGGGCAGATCCACGACTCAAGGGGCTAACCCAACTGCCAGGGGTCATGGAGAAAAATTACAATCATAGTAACCATGACAGACTATAAGTTGCCTATGGTTTAGCTAAGGTTCATACTAGCTAAAAAGACAAAGTCACAGGTACATAAGTTATGCAATTTGAAAAGTTATCCCTCAGCAACACTGATGTTATTGTCAAACTAAATGCTTATCAGGAAGTACATATTTATTTAGGAAACAGTGTTGACAGGCTATGAGGCCTCCCTTATGCATGGCAGTTATAAAAAAGCCCTACTTATTCAGATAAAAAAGATTTTAATTATTTAAAACACTTAGATTTTCACTTTAAGCAGGTTTAAATTAAGAAGAGATGCTGTAGTAATAATATGGTTTAAAATTGTACTTTACAATTTATTTCAGTTTTATTTGAAATTGATTCTTTGGGATGATAAATGTACTGTTTTCGTGGGATGACCCCAAAGCTGGTTACAGCTAAAGAACAAGGTGAATAAAGCGCAGACTGAGTAGATGGGTTGCAGTTTGGGGCTTCCACATCCCAAACAATCCATAGCATGAGATTCTGACAGGTACGGCAATAGCAGTCTCTATTACCAGTGTGGGCTACACAAGGAGAAATGTACCTACATACCTCTGATAGTTAACACCAACAGGATCAAAACAAGGAGAAATCTACCTACATACCTCTGATAGTTAACACCAACAGGATCAAAACTGGTGTGTAAAGGTAATGACCCATGTTAGTCACTCCTGGAACAGAAAAATGTATTTACAGCGCAGAGTCTGAGAGTTGGAGTGCACATATTTACATACATCTCTCTCTCTCTCCCAACCAGAGAAGTTTAAACAGGCAAGTAAGAGAAGTAGAAAACGTCATGTTTAAGCTCAGTGTGTTGCCAACAGAATGCTAATTTAATTGTATTGCATTTGATATTTTTATAGAACAGAACTTGCAAGACAGGTGTTTCCCCCAGAAAAGCTCACATCAGTAATACTTACTTGCAGATGGTTGATGTTTTCAGACTCCTCAGAAAGTCACTGTCTGTGCATCATCATGCATTGTTGTGGACTTTTATAATGAAACCATATCTCACTTCCCACCTGGGACCAACCAATAAGATTTCCCACAGTCCATTGATCCCACAATGCGACAGAGATTGACCTAGTACATGACAAAGATATGGGTCCTGCAGGATTATATTGCCATTTCTAAGAGCTCTTTTTGGTGGTCCCTTTGGGTGTTTTTTTGACTGTGGCTGATGGAAACAAAATATCTCCCTGCAGTCAAACCTGAGACCTGACAATATCAGGGTGGGAAGCACATTGTTTTGAGAAAAATCTGGGTGTTGTGAAAAGTACTCTATGAAGATCAATGTATTTGTTGCATGGGCTCTGATGTATCATATGTGGGTCTGAAATGCCTTTGAAGCACATATTGCCTCCACAAGGAGATGGTTCATCTACAGATGTGTGTTTAGACATGCACTTGATGTGTAATATGTGAGAAGACTCTCTCCATCTCTCTCTCCTTTTCTCTCCCCCCCTCTTTCTCCCTATCTCTCCCTCTCCCCCTCTCTCTCTAATTGGAAGGCACATAACAGATTATGTAAATGAGTCAAGTAATCTTGCCATGTGCTTGTATGTCTGTAGTTTGACAGGCATAGATGTATATTTCTTAGTCCAATATTCTGGGTGCCCTGGGACTGGATCACTAACAACCAAACCACATACAGTTATATTGAGATTGTTCATCATAGTTTTTCGTCACAGAGGGAGTGTTTCTTTCATGTCTAACAACAATGGAACTGCTCAGTCACTTAATCATCAGTACATCAACAGGAATATTTGCGTAAAAACTGGACAAACATGAATGATGCCATATGATCTCAGACTATGCAGAAGTCGCCCTGTGTATTCTTTAACGACTTGGCCTAATTCTGGGCTTAGTGTGGTGTCTGTGACTGACAAGCCTGTCGGCTGTTGGAAGAGTTTAATATTGTGGCCTTAACAAAAGCCTGTTCAGGTTTTCTCTGAAGACACAAGTAAATTCAGGACACTGGAGGGGTGGGGCAGATCTGCTTGTCTGTTCAAAAATGATGAAATGTATATTTCTGTATGGTTCATATTTAAGAGAGATGAGATTATAGATATTATTTCTATTGAAATCATAAGACTGCATTATGATCATAATGATTTGTCAGGAGGTTGACAACGGTGTCCACTAGAGGAGTATTACAGTTTTTTTTCCACACATTTTCAAAGCTCTGTGCCTTTGCACTCAAATCTATTACAGTTTTTGCAAATCATTTATAAGGAGTTTATTTGTCACATACCTGTACTGAAATACTAATGTAAAACATGTTGTGAAGTCAGATAAATTAGTGAAAGAGAAAAAGAAGCTAATAAAATAAAAGGAGAAAATAAATAAAAAGTCCATATTGGGATCAGGGGCGCCTCCAGGAAACAGACCCCAGACATGGCTAGCTGGAGGAAGGAGATGTGATGTCACGCACAGGGGAACTTACCCCTTACCACTTACCATCAGTGTGGGTTTGGCATCGAAGAATTGTCCTCAGCCAAGGTGGTTATGGAAGTGGCAGGCCCCTGTCTGCTCCAGTGGGATGAAGTGAAGTTCTGAGCTCAGCACCTCAGGGCAGGGCCAGAGGGAGAGGGAGATGGAGATGGAGAGGAGAGGAAAGGAGAGGAGCGGAGAGAGGTGGCTGCAGTGTCAGACACCTGGGGAGCCATTATAGCCACTGAGGGCAGCAAGGTGAATTCTGAATTGAATTCTGAACTCTGATTTTGATTTATATGAATCCATAACAGATCTTTTCGATTTTCATTTCAGTTAATTTCTGCTTAGTACAATTTTGTCCAAGTTTTTGAAGTCATTTCAATGGAAAGAGTTTTTTTCTGTCATGTTTAATGTTCGCAGCATTGGACAGCATAAAGCAGCAGTGACTTTCAATTAAAAAATAGGGATTCATAAAAACTATTTATTTTACCCAGGTTCATTCATTTAAACAGAGATAATCACATATAACAAGGGTCTCAATACACATTTCCAAAATATACTAAAACTACTTTTAGAACCAACAACTCAAACATTCTGCTTCATTTGGTCGTAGATTTGTATTTTGCTCTTGGTGGCTTTAGTCACTCCACAGGTGACTTTCAGTCACTCCACAGGTGACTTTTTAACTGCAGGTGTCAGTGTGACACCAGGACACAGACCATGGTGAAGTTAGCATTTGGGAGTTGTATTCTAGTGACCATTTTTTGGTTTATAGTTCATGTTTGGCCATGTCTTTGATGTTGTTGGGCAGGCGTGTCTGTAGATTCTTACAGGATTCCACTCTAATGTGTTTGTTTGTTTTTTTGCCTTGAACAGAATGTGGTGACCTTCACAGCTCAGTGGTGATGCATATCACCCCACCTGTGTTTAGCACTGTCTGCTGGCCAGTCTTATCAGCAGCCCTGACTCACCTTTGCAAATAGCATTTGCCCTTTTACACTTACTTTAAACCTGAGCAAAATTTAAGTTCTAAGAGTGTAGTGATATATAATAATCCAATATTATAATTTGGTTATAATTCGAAGGTGAATGTTTTTCTTATTAGCTGCTTATTTCTCTGTGTGGCTATGACTCATCACAGAGAGAGGAGTGTGTGTGTGTGTGTGTGTGTGTATGCACATCTGTTAAGAAGAGCCAAGGAGATGAAGCTTTTCCATACTGTGCATCAGTTCATAACATAAGGTAGAGGCAGTTATATCTGTATTTGTACATGTACAGTATGTTTGTGTATCATAGGTCAGGCAAAGCATACTTGTTCATCTGAGACATTATGGAACAGGGGTTCTGTGATACAACTGGGAGTATTTGTTATGTGTATGTTAAGGAGTAATGTTTGCAATGTAAACTCTCTCTCACTCTTTCTCCCTGTTTGCTGCTAAGATCATGTACATTCCATGATTTGGAAAGCAATCCTAATTTGGGGCTACACTTATTCTCATAAGTGTACAATAGGCTACATTAACTCCCTGTAAATAACAACAGAGACATAATTATATTCTAATACATTCATATATTCATTTAGTAGTCACTTCTAAACATGGAAGTAGGCCTAATGCAAGCGAGAGGATATCCATGGGAATTTTTTTGACCTTTTAGCAACTGTAACTTTATAGTTTTCTTGCTCAAACTAGCTTGCGTGAAAAATAAAATAATTGTCTTATTGAAATTCAATGAACTGCCCTCTTGTACCACTCTCTGCTGTCTCCCTTTCAAACGACTGCTTACTAGTAGGTCAAGGTCACGCAGTACTGCGCAGCACTGCACAGGGACACTGATCGAAAGAATACCTGGATAGAGCATCTACATCAGGCGCCTTTCGGCTTAACTAACGCCCCTCCTGTATTTCAGTCTCTGGTTAATGATGTATTGCGTGACATGGTTAACAAGTTTTTGTTTGTTTATTTGGATGATATTTTGATTTTCTACAGATCTCTCCCAGAACACGTCCAACATGTGAGATCGGTGCTTCAAAGACTGCTGGAGAATCAGCTGTTTGTGAAAGCTGAGGAATGTGTTTTTCACCAGGACTCTACTTCCTTCTTAGGCTTTGTTATCTCTCAGACAGGACTGGAGATGGACCCCGCCAAGGTGAAAGCGGTTGTAGAATAACCAACCCCACAGTCACACAGGGAGCTGCAAAGATTTCTGGGATTCTACTGGAGGTTTGTGCGGAATTACAGCTCTGTGGCAGCACCTCTGACCTGTCTGACTTCTCCATCTGTTAGGTTCATCTGGCGTAAAGTGGCGGAGAGAGCCTTCCAGCACTTAGTCCCGCTTCACCTCTGCTCCGATCCTGACCACCCCGGACCCCACTCGCCAATTCATTGTAGAGGTGGATGCCTCGAATGTTGGTGTTGGAGCAGTTCTGTCCCAGAGATCCCCTACAGATGGTAAAGTGCACCCCTGTGCTTTCTATTCTCACAGACTTTCCCACTCTGAACAGAACTATGATGTTGGTGATCCAGAACTTCTGGCGGTCAAGTTGGCCTTGCAGGAGTGGCACCATTGGCTGGAGGGAGCAAAGCAGCCATTCCTTATCTGGACTGACCACAGGAACATGGAATACATGAAGCGCTTCAACACTCATCAGGCCAGATGGTCACTATTTTTTAGCCATTTTAACTTTACCCTGTCTTACCGTCCAGGTCCCAAGAACGTCAAACCGGATGCCCTTTTTCGTCAGTTCAGTGGAGCCGAGAAGTCCCGTACCGAGGACACCATCCTGCCTTCACTGTGTTTTGTTGGAATCGAGTCCAGGTCTGTCCGATCCGTGGTTCTTCTGTGGGGCCATGCATCCAACTTGGCCCGGGGTCAGGAGAACAATGATATGCCTTCAGCAGCGATTTTGGTGGCCCAAAATGATGGACGATGTCTGATCCTATATTGAGGCCTGTGAGACCTGTGCGCGCAATAAGACCTCCAATCAACCACCTGCAGGTCTTCTTCAGCCTGTCCCGGTCCCCAGGCGACCTCGGTCCCACAAGGTCCACCTTCCACCTTCCAGCTTCCACCTTCCAATGGTAACACTACCGTGTTCACGGTGGTGGATAGGTTCTCTAAGTCTGTACATTTTGTTCCTCTGCCAAACTGCCTTCTGCCAAAGAGACTGCTGTTCTAGTTATGAACCATGTTTTTAGGATTCATGAACTGCCTTGCGACATCGTGTTGGACTGGGGTCCTCAGTTAATTTCCACCTTCTGGAAGGAGTTCTGCAAATGCCTTGGCATTAACTTTACCTTGTCTTCAGGTTTCCACCCTCAAGTCCAATGGGTAAACGGAGTGGGCCAATCAGGATCTTGAACGGGTCCTGAGGTGCCTCTCTTCTCGCAATCCGTCCTCTTGGAGTCGTCATCTGTCATGAGGTGAGTATGCTCATAACTCCCATCCAGTAGCCGCAACCGGGTTGTGTCCTTTTAAATGTTGCCTAGGTTACCAACCTTCTCTGTTCTCTTGTCAAGAGGCTGACATCGCTGTTCCCTCGGTCCAGGTGTTCATCCGACGCTGCAGGTTCTCCTGGAGAGAGGCTTGCGCAGCCCTTCTGCACTCCGGCTCCCAGATGAAAAGGGTGGCAGATCGCGGAGAATCAAGGCTCCACGTTATCGGAGGGAACAGCGGGTCTGGCTCTCCACTAAGTATCTGCCTTTGAAGGTCCAGTCCCGCAATCTAACTCCTCGCTTCATCGGCCCTTACCTTATTGAGCGGGTCCTCGGTCCCTCGGTGGTTTGGATGAAGCTGCCCTTGCCTCTTTGTCGGATACACCCAGACTTCCATGTTTCCTGGGTTAAGCTTGTCCGTTACTGTCACCTGTCTCCCCCTGCTGAAGTACCTCCCCCCTTGGCATCATTGATGAGGCTCCTGCCTTCTCTGTTAGGACGTTGCTGGACGCCCGGTGCAGGGGCTGGGGTCTCCAGTTTCTGGTTGACTGGGAGGGCTACGGGCCAGAGGAGCGGTCCTGGGGACCTTCGGGGACCTTCCTGGACAAGGCTCTCATCCGGGATTTCCATCGTGGGCACCCTGACCATCCTGCCTTTGCACCAAGAGGCGCACGTTGAAGGGGGGGTACTGTCAGGACTGCCTTTTTTTTATCTCTGTTAACCTTAGCCCCCTGCTGGTGGACTGTGTTCCATGTGCTTTTGTTGTTAGTTTCCATGTGCTCGTCATGTCTCCACCCCTTTTCCTTATTTGGATTTCCTCGCCTCCTCATTATTGAGTCTTGTTTCCCCATTGTGCCACACCTGTTTCCCCTAATTCAATTATTGTTTTCTCTGCTGTTCCTTGTGTGACTATGATTAATTGCCTTATTTATACTCACCTCCTTTTGTGTGTCTTTATCTGGTTGTCCCTGGCAAGTGTTTGGAGTTTTTTTTTTGGAGTTTAAACTTTTGGGATTTTGTAGTCTCCTTGTTTGCTCATTTTGCTTGAATCTGTTTGCCTGTGTCCTAACAATTAAATTCACTGAAGACTGAACTTTCTTGCATTTGGGTCCACTCATTCCATTACCTGACAATAAGAGAAAACATGGTGACATTGCAAAATATGTTCAATATCATAAAATGTGTAATGTAATGTTTGTTTGTAATATTTATAATGTCAGTTTCTACAATTACACATTTTGTGGTTTAGCAACTGTGACATCCAGTTGGTAAACCCATCTTTGTAGACAGCATATATACACATAAATAATAATAATAAAAAACTATTGATATAATAATTGTGTTTCATACAAAATTAGACATAATGTGGTTACCCACATTGGCCAACCCTGACTTCTCATTTTATATAAAAAAAAACCTCCAGAACACTGAATTACTTTCCAGAGGTGGACACATGGTGCTCAAGATACTAAATGCACTATTGTGCAAAGGCACTTCTGTGTGAGAGGACTTTTAAAGCCACTCACACAGCCTTTTTTCCACTTTCCTCTTAACTTTTGCGACCTCCTGTTGTGACATCATCCAGTCATTCCCACCCATTTTACTTCCATTTCAGGAATCAGATATGATATATATGAACAATGACGTTGGGCACACAGTTATTTTAATTTATTTGACTTAAACATAAGCCAAGTCCAGTCCACCCTCTAGATTTTGCAACGCTTTTTTAAAAGGCAAATTATTGTACAGTGCGATTTGTACAACACAAGAGAAACAAATTATCCAGTTTTTGCTCATCCCAGCAAGTGGTTTCTGGCTTGTCAGATTATGTGCTCTGTTGTTACCTCAGGTTGCACTTTGCCTGGATTGTGATGGTAGGTTAATATATCTCTCATAACATCAGAGCCACTGGAAGTTTCAGGTCATCAGCCAACTACAATCAAGCTGTCCTTTTAACTTTGACAACTAATGTATACCAGCTTGCCTAGCTGTGCTATGGAACGTTAGTTGACTAATTAGCACGCTTGACTCCTGATCCGATGTTGCTGCGAAGTCACAGGTTCGTGTCCAGGATTGGACCCCATGGGTTGACCTCAGTCACAGTGGTGTTGTGACCCAGATGTTAGTGAGGTTTAGGCGGATGAGTTTAATGGATGCCAACTAACCATGCTGTGCATGTTAAATGTTAGTATACAGTAATTTCCCAAATGTAAGTCGGACCATGTGCAAACCATATGTAAACTAAAAAAAAACAAAACCTTGTATTAACCTCAGTTTACTTAACATTACCTATTGAATCACAATTGGATCAAATCAAGTAGAATGATGGAAAAAAAAATACAATACTGTATATAGCCCTGACCCATGTATGAACCTCATAGATGAAGAAATTTTACCTCGGTTAATAATCAGGAAATTGCAGAATCGATTGATTGGCAGCTTTTGACTCCTGGCGCGATGTTGCTGTGAGATCACAGGTTCGACCTTGGGATGACCTACATTTACATTCTTCTGTATTTATTGTATTTATTTCCCTTACTAAGGTACTAAGGGCACATATTCAGTGGTGCTGTGGACTGATGTATTGTATCTAAGATGGGAATGTTGTTGTTGAGGTCCTCCTTCAAGTCATCAGTCCTTTCATTCTAGTCCCATTCTTCATTCTTGTCTTTTTCTAGTAATTCTTGTCTTTTTGCCTTTATATCTTGGGAGCCTCAGTAACAGTGTGACAGTGTGCCTTATGTCTGCTGAACGACTGACCTGTCTTATGTATCTCCTACTTGTACTGTCACTTGACATTACAGAGAGTATTTTGTCCCGATGGTCACTACATCTGTCAGAGTGTTGTCAACGATGTCGCCTACACAAATATGATATTGGCTGTTTAAATCTCCTAGAGTTGTTTTAATTTAATACATGTTTGTTTCCTAAGGGACATAATTTACTGAACTTTACCATTGCTTTATAGTGCGAGGGATATCTGAGAGGTCCCTCTGAAGGCGGGGGAAGATCATAAGGTCACAGGTGGGGTTAAGCGCCCAGGTCTCAACCTCAGCTTCAATTATATATTGTTCCTCTGCCGGGACAGTGCAGTGACCATGGCAACGGAAATCGGAACTTAGAAACCTGAGAGTTCGGGTGCGCTCCCTTCCCATCAGAAGGAATCAAGGTAGCAGCACTGCAGTATTGCATTTCAGTATAGCCTGAACCCTGTAGGTCCACATTGTCTCACCATGATCCCTCTTGCTCTGTTACTATGGCTGTTGCTGGAACTGTTACCAGTCACATGTAAGTAAAGTACACTTTTATTTGTAAAGAGTTCTTTCCTGGTATTCATCACCTGTTGTTTGTTAAGTTTTGAGTGTGCTCATTTGGTATCTGGGTATCTTGGTATCTGGGATGTTTTCATGACTTCCCTTTGAAAGTTGGAAAACATAGATTCAGAGAATGCTAAGCAGAGAAAGTTTGTGGTAATGATACAACATTTTGGTTTCCCAAAGTGCATGAGATATTAAAAACTGAGTCACTACTCAGACTAGAAATCAGCATCCCACAATCAGTGTGATTCTTTGATGTACATACTGCAGGGATAACTTCTGTTCTGTTTTTTTTTTTAACTGGAGGGCACACATCTTAGGGTATTATTACTGATATTATCTGAATAAGAACTGTCTAAAGTCTTACTTTTTGTACAAAGCTTTGTGCAAGCCTGTTTTAACACTTTTTAAAGCAACAATAAGAAGTTTTGGAGTAAGCACTTCCCAGAGCCTCATTAGCACTGCTAGGATATGCTAACAAGTTTTTGTTCTACTGTATAGTCAGTAATGTCATACTGTGTGAAAGCTTTCTTTCATTTTGTGACGTGTTCCTACCAGACGTAATTAGTGCATTATCCACAATGGTAGGTGGGTACCAACATTTGTGTTCATATGACCACATATTCAATCCAGTTCAATTCAGTTCAATTATATTTATACAGCACCTTTTACAATAGTATTGTCTCATGGTGCTTTACAGCAAGGAGCACCCAAGACCAACAGGGGCAAGGAAAAACTCCCTTGTGGTTGTTAGTCTAGGAAGAAACTTTGGGCAGATCCACTGCCCAAGGGGCTAACACAACAGCCAGGGGTCATGCAGGAAAAGTACAATCAGTAGTTACCTTGATAGGCTACAATTTGTCAGTGGTTTTAGCTGAGCGTCATAATAATTCCAAAATATTGGCCATATATCACCAAGATTTATTTGAATATTGTACCAAAACAATTTCCTTGATAAAATTAACCTCAGACTCATTTGTTGCTCAATGTTGTTTTAAAGAGAGTATATAATGAAAGCTGAATCTGATGGTTAAGTCAAGGGTTCAATCAAGAACATTCTGACATTTTGTGGGAGGTGAATTCCCTGATGTCCCTGGACAGGGTATTTTCCATTAAGAAGCTGATCCTCAAGAGGCAAAGTGATGCACTGTTGCGTAATGTTTTACCTTAGGTACAGCAAGTAATATTGTATAGGATTACCTGAAACCACAACATTAATAGCCCTGTTGTGACTGTCACAAGAGCATCAGTATCCTTGTGGGCAATATGGCATTATGATAGAGAGTCATTTTTCCAGTCAGGACTTCCCTGTTCCTGTAGGAGGCATAATTTGAACAAAATGATAGCCTTTAAGCCTTATTGTTGAAGGGCTGAGACTAGTGTTGTTATTGAACTAGTAGTCTCAGAGGACATCTTTGCCAGACATTTTAACCGATGGAGTAGAAGATAGCAGAGAATTCTATAGAGTACACTATCTGGCAGACAATACGGTACAGTCACAACAGATTGATGTGCTCTGAATACCTGAACCATCTGTAGTTACAAGGATGAACATGTACATTTTGCAGGACTGTATAGTTTAATGACAGTGTATTATGTGTCTGTGGCTCATTAATAGGACAATAGAGGTTCGACAGAGATCAGCATTAAGTGACTGGACATGTCCAGATGGGCACATTTCCTGAAGGACATACTGTATTATTCTTATTTTTATAAACATAGCATAATGCAGGTTCACCTCTGAACCGAAAATGAAAACCTAATGTGATGTTCAAGTGATTTTTGGCGCTATAGTGTATGTAATTGAGATAAAGCTGCGTGTGAATGTTGATTGTTCTTGCCAGTCCGCAGCATTTGCACAAGTACATTCCTCTTTAAACATGTAGCTTTGTCTAGAGATATTCTCATTGCCATCCTCTGTTCTGTTCTCTGTTTATGCCAAAGGCCAACAGTTGATTCAGGGGCGTATAATAGGAGGCTATGCTCCCCCTCCGCACTCCATCAAGTACATGGTCTCCATCCAAAGCACTTCAGGCCAGCACTTCTGTGGGGGCACTTTAATCAACAAGTACTGGGTTCTAACAGCTGCTCACTGTGATGTGGGGTAAGATGACGTATTGACCTCTTTCCCTCTGTTCTCTCTCCTTATATGTATCCTTAGGCAATGTGGCATTTTCTCCACTCCCTCTTGAATTACTCTTGAACACTACGCTACATGCATGGAAGACCCAGTTCCTGATACAGTGAAAGGCAATGAAGTTAGAAAAGTCAGAAGTTCCAGATCATGCAAAGTGACATTAGACTTGCATGAATCATTAAAGTTTCACAAATATGCATGAATTGTTCTGAGAAATGTTCAGTCTTGTGCAGGAACAAGGAAGTAGCCAAAGAGAGGTGCAGTTGAAGTAGGACAGCCCTGTGCTGAAGTCTTGGCACGACTAGGGATGTGTGAGTGCATGTGGTCTTGAGCTCCAGGTATCAGATAATCATGGCAGAGACAAGTGCACGGACCTGATAGGGATTAATTCCAGTTAATCTCACAAAGAGTGTCATTGTGCCCACTGGATTCGCGGGACAAAGTTTGGACAACAGGATCAAAAAGGCCTTGGGGCCAATTGATGTTCATACTCTAATCAAACATGTCTTAGGAGAAATGAACAAAGAGCAATGTGACTGCTATCAGAGGGCTGGGTAATCCACATTTTCCTTGCATGTTATGAAAAAAACTGATTATGTAATATTCTCATCACCGTCACAGATGTTATTTGCTGATAATTTGTGATGTCCTGTGCAACCTGTGCATATATGACTGGATTCTCATTTTGATCATGTCATATCTCATTTTGTCCCCCTCCAGGGTTGAGCACATGATGATTATAGCTGGAGACTACTCACTCAGCATGTATGAAGGCACTGAACAGTTCTACAGACCTTACCTCCTTATACCTCATCCAGATTACAATCAAGATACGCACAATGCTGACATCATGCTCATCAAAGTAAGAGATAATTCATCAGCCTTTTAACTTGTTATGTACAGTATACCTGAAAAATCAAACAGTTATTGTGGAACAGATATGATAAAATATGTTTCAAATTATCTGCTATTAGTCTTCTCATCGTCCTGTGCTGACCATCAAAAAAAAATGCAAATACAGTCCAATGTTCAGTGCACATCTACTCAAAGACAGCCTGTGAAAAGTGCCTGCTTGAGTTAGGTCCACTTGTTTGCTGAATCCATGGATCACTCATCAGCTGCTCCTGTGTGCTCAGAACTGGGGCCACTAAACAAGTGGAGTTGGCATTTTATTGTATGCAAGAATGTTTAATTACTGTCATCCTTAAGAGATGGAATGCTCCTGAGACACTGGCCTGTTGACACTTCATGCTCATTATTTGGGTTAAGAATACACGTTTTCAAACACTTACAGTAATAAACTAACATAATATTCAAGCTCTTCTCATGGGAATCGCATACAGCAGTACCTTCTGGCAATTCTAGAGTCAGATATACCGTAGTTCTGCTGTGGAACACAATATTCTACAGTATATGGCCTGAATATTAAGCTGTCATTCAGAAAACACTGTCGGTGCTCTAGGGGAGTATTTTTGTCTCTGCACCTCATCCTCTCTCCTGCCTGTCTTCATAGCTACGGGCTCCCGTGGTCCTGAACAGCTACGTGTCCATCGCCCCCCTGCCCCGTCAGGATGCCAGTGTGGCCGAGGGCCGGGTGTGCCGGGTGTCCGGGTGGGGCCGCACCAGCCCCACTGGTGGGCAGATCCCCTCCATCCTCCGCACGGTCAAGCTGCCCATCGTCTCCACCACCAAGTGCAACAGCACTGACTCCTTTGACGGCAACATCACTGAGAACATGATCTGTGCAGGGTACAGCACAGGGGGCAAGGATGCCTGCAAGGTGAGTTCAGACGCTCCACTGGAAACGAGATTACTAACATTGGCAGGACCCCTCTGTGTCTGTGTGTGTGTGTGTGTGTGTGTGTGCGTGTGTATGTGTGCATATCTCTGTGAGTCCATGTCTGTGTTTTGTGTCAGTATTTATCTGTGAGCACACATAGTATCCAATAGTAACCCAAGCACCTGCTGAATGTTTCCAGGGGGACTCAGGCGGGCCGCTTGTGTGTGAGGGCCGTGTCTATGGCGTGGTGTCCTGGGGAGAGGGCTGTGCTGATGCCAGGTATCCAGGCGTCTACACTGCAGTGTCAAGATACCGCAGGTGGATAGACCGCATCATTTTCAGTTTTTACAGCAGGTGTCGCAAGTATTAGACCATGGAGGCACTGTTTTCAGCCATGGTCCCAATACTCAACTACAGGCACTGTAAACCAGCCTTATTCAATATGGCTTTTAAACTGGATTGTACCCCATACTTTTTTTTGTAAACTTACTGACATTTTCAGCTGTCAACATTATGGATGAGGGAGTGCATCTCACTTTTTAACAAGGTGCCATATTCATACTTGACAACCCCCATCTGTTCAGCATAACAACAGTAGATGGAGTTCTGGAATTCCTCCAAACACTTTCTGTAGAGATGTATCACAAGTGATGACCACGATGATGCCAAGAGAGATTCTAGTGACTTTAAAGTATTAGCGTTATGGACTGGGCATTGATGTTCTGAGCAAAGCACCTTCAGGCTGTCTGAAAGTTTTTTGTGAATACATTCCAGGTGTAAAAAACAAATATGTAATGTAGACCAATGGTGTTGGCAGAATGTTTATGTTATGTTGCTTTATTTAATAATAAAAAAAATTTGTTAAGGGAACTTAACCAACAGACTCATCTTACAGAAAAAAGATTGTTATCATTTTAATTGTAGATGTAAAACAATAGATTACATTATTCTTCTTATTATTAAGAGCTACTTAAGAGTAGTGCATGTCATGCTTTAGTTACTCCAATTCAAACAGTAGCCTATAGCAGTGCTGAATCCGAGACTACGGAATCTCAACAGTCTTCTGCAGTTTTCATAGCTCATAGCTATATCAAGGTGTCAGAAGTGTCAATATAACAACCAAAACAACTATCAAGCTGTTTTCAGCAGTGCTCTAGTTCACCCCGAGATCCTTTGTGACTAGCAGCCCTAGAATTGCCTATCTGCCCAGAGTGGCAGGCTGGAGACTGGAGGTGCCCTCAACTATGGCAGTGAATCCATGAAAGTCTGGGAATCTCAGAGGGCTCCTACACACCTTTTTTCTCCACAGGAATAGTTAATGGCCCACTTAGAAGACTATCATATTCCACAAAGCTACACAATAACTTCAGGATGGGGTGGTGTGCTCATGTTGTTTATAGACTTCGCAATTTCATTGCTAGATAACGGCTATATAACGTAGAAGCATAGGCAGGAAGCCATTACTGTGAGCCTGACCATCATGGCTTATCACGTGGGGCTATTGAAGCATATCATATCACATCTTCTCAGAGTGTTATGAGTAGCATGGGTGTGCCTCCATGAGACTGTAGGTTTTTCTCTTTGCGTTAGTCTTTTCATTATCAATTCTGACACAAAAAAACTAGATTCCCTGGGCTGTTACTCCCATGGGAACTGGCTTTGTGGCTGCTCAGACAAAGTATGTCACATACCATTAGGATGGAAACGAACTCTCTGCTTGAATAATAACAAAATAACAACAAAGCTAAACCTCTATTTACACATCACCAAATATTAATACATGGTTGCAATCAACAGAATCTGTTCTCATAATCTGTGCAAATTAACTATCTGGATTTACAGATGAATAGCTTTATGACTTATCACAGAAATGTCACATAGACTGGCTGAATGGATTTTGGTGGCCACTGTAAAAGTATGGGTGTAGTGAAAACAAACAAGTAAATAAATAAATTGTGTATATATGTATATGTATATGTATATATGTTGTGCATATATATTATTTCAAATAGTTTGACCAGACAATACAAATACAAATATACAAATACACAAATATACAAATATAAAACGACAATATAGGACATTATCTTGAACATTCTAAGAAACGCATCTCTTGTGTAGCATGTCTCTTGCTTTAATGTGTAAACTGTAAAAACTAAATTTGGGGTCTCTATCTCTGTCCACTCACTATAGGACACTTTATCAGCTCATTGTTCCATACTGACTGTTTCATCCGGCTTCTAGTGAGGGGGCCTGTGCATCCCTTCTGTTTTTTAGGCCAGGGATTTTACCATGTTACCTTTGGTGAACCCACTGTGCCATCTGATGCCTCACCACCATGACATATGTTCATCTTGGCACCTCCAGAGTCCCTGCGCCAGTCTAAAATATGGAAATGCAAACTACAAAGAATCTGTGCTATTATTCTGATGTTCATGTCCAGGTCTGGAGGCACTGTAATGTGAACCTGAGGGCTTTTTTTGGTGATTGTTGCTTTTTCGGGGAAGTTGTTCTTTTTGTTCTGCATGAGTCAGCCCCTGCTAACCCGAAATGTGTGTTCTATCGCAGGTGATTCAGTGTGCTAACAGAGGAGAACAGGCAAGAGTCGGCCTCACGCTGCACTGGACCATCCCCCCTGAGTCATCGCTCATTTTGAGCTGTGCTCTCCTGTCATTAAGGGACTGCTCTCTGTCCAAATGGACTGATTGCATTATAATGTGCCTATTAGCTTGCACTGTGCTTTCACAGACACAGGTTAGCTTGATGTATTTCAGTATTTAACCACGTCTGGTGTGCTCTACAAAAGCACATCCTTGGCATAGATGTACAGTATGACCAGAGATTTGCATTCACTGATGCTACCAGCTAACCAACAGAAATCTCATTTGATGACAAGGGTTTAAATCACCTGTCAGTTAGGAATGCATCTCTTTAAATAACACAGCAATTCTCTATGACTCCAAATGCGCTCAGTATTTCAAACTCATTACCTCCAAGATGGACCATACGTCTTTCATTCACATTGAAAAAGTCGGTGAACGGGACCAAATTGAGACAAATAGCCGCACTGCTAAAAGGCCGGCAGTCAAAGTCTTTTACCTTAGAGTACCCTGATGTCCATTATAGCCAAAGTGACATTTATGAAAAAACCTTTAAAGTGACTCTATGACAAACAGAAGGGTGTGGTGAGCATTACTGGATTACGTGTCCTTTATGGGGACAAGGAGACCAGCAACTGTACAGATGATAAAAGACACTTCCACTCCCTCTAATTGAATGTCCTCTCAGTAAAAATGCTCCCTCCTCGAGCTCTGCAGTGACGGAGGATCAACAAATTCAGGACTGAGAATTTACAAGCTGCTTAGGCATCCATTGTCAGATCTAAAGGAAAGCACTTGCATAACACTTTCCATGCCTGCATCGACTTTACACTCTAGAGCGTTGTCTGGTCTGATGAACTGTAAGTGTTCAAGAAGGATTACTTGAGGCTTGTTGAGATTCCAGGCGGGATATTTGCACCATAGCAGAATGTTCTATCTTCAGGTCAGTTTTAAAGCAATGAGATATGGAGCTCCATGGAGCTACGCAATTCAATTACCTCACCTGGTTCTGTATTGCCAGGAATTGTTATACTAATTGTGCAGTGCAATGTGGCATTAATCACACATTATTCATGTCAAAATCCTTCATTAGTCTGTTAGTTTTCAGCCTGGCGTCTCCTTTATGTCTCAGTGGTTGTGGGGCTAAGGAGCTGAGGCATTCTCTGAGGGCTGGCAGAAAGTGGAACGCTTTAATCATGTTACCTAACTTAGTGCTGCCTTCACAAGGCTGAGCCACAGACATCTGTCTGACGCGGTGATGGTGATTACATCCCACTCTTGCCAAAGATCAGATCAGAGAGTGTCTGCCCGTCTCTCTCCCTTCCCCATCACTCTCACTCACACACACACACACACCGAAGCTCACTGTGGACACTGAACTAGGTCTCCCTCCAAGTCCTAACAGAAATCACCACATACACCATGAATGCTGCCATTTTAAATACATTTACCTTTGGTCTGTGAGCTGTCAGGGATGAAAGGATCAGGGTCAGGACTCTTGTTGTGTTACTTACTATGCATTTAGTTTCACTATGCTTTCCTGGCCTTAACCCTGTGCTTTGTGTTGAGTGTTATTAATCTGGGTATTAGAATCATTAATCATGATCAAATATATCCACTCTCTTTGTAATAGCACCATCATGTATAGTGATGTGATATCATCTTGCAGTATGAAACAGGTTTCATAGATGTGAGGTTATAGGAAAGCTCAAAGATTTTAAGAGGTGTAGTGAGTGGAGCATAAACTGAGGAGTGGAGGAGACGAAGCTGGGTTTCATTTCATAACGGGATCCAGGGTTTCTAGCTGCAGTCCTTAACACAGAAGCATCAGATACTTTAAGGCAGTGGAACCAAATGGTCAGACATATTCAGGGCAAACAGTTATATTTGCTTGCCTTCTAATTGGCATTTGGATATTACTTTTATACTCAGGACCCTTTTCCCTCAGACTACCACAGTAAGTATGAGGGAACTATTAAAAAATGACTGTGCTTAAAATAAATAAATATATGAATAAATAAATAAATATAACCTAGCAATAGTTGGAAAAATAGTGCAATAGTAGTAACACTAATATGGGGTACTTTATGGTGGCCATTCAGTAGTTCCATCTGTTTATCCAGTGTGGGGCATTTTAGAAGCTAGCACAATGCTTGGACGCTTGGACACTAAGAGTGCCACACTGACGTCTGATAACTGACTGCCTCTATGCGGTCTGTGTCCCCAGCATTTTAGAACACAACCAGGCATTTGTTTGCCATGTCTCCAGTGCTGTGGCCCACAGTTGAAAACTAGGGGCTTTAACACCCCTGTCAGCTCCCATTCAACTCTGCCTCTCCACAACAGTGCAGTCATGTGCAAACAGCAAGCCAATATGGACCAATAGGAGTGATTGCATCAGGGGAGCAGTGAGTGCTTTTAGCTATTGTGCATTTGGATTCCAGAGTTTTTCCAAAATCTGTGTGCCTGCCTTTTTTGACACTTCTTGTTAGTCTAACACTGGGCAGGGTTTAGTTGTGCAAGGTTATACGGGAATCCAGTGTGACTGTGTACAGTGTGTACTTCATTGTTATTCCTAAGGTTTTCAATGAAAAATTAGTTTCCCTAGTGGACACTTCAGTCCCCCCCCCCCCAACACACACACACACACACACACACCAATAAACCTATCTATCTTCATCTTTACTTTACTTTGTACTTTATCTATCAAAGCAGATATAGTGGGACACATAACTGTTGGTTTCCTGCTATGATCAGGTCAGAGACTGAAGAGCATGCCAGTACATGTGAGGGATGAGAAGAACGTATTTAATTCATTGGGTTTCCAGGCATGAATGCTCTTGATTGGCCTGTTCTGCTAAGGAGAGATGATCTTCCGTGACGAAGACACTCATGCCACTTCTCACAAATTATGATAAAATTCATAGTTTTAAGCAATACATTCTCAAGTTTGCCATGTAACATGGCTTTGAAATAGTCTGATAACATCTCAATCTAAAAGAATGGTGAGAACGATGGCAGAGATGTCATATCAAGGAGAGAAAGATGGGCTTTGACACAAGTGGGTGGGTGGGTGTAAATGTACGTGCCGTGATTTTCAGTTTGAAAGGCTCTTTTGGAGGATGACTCACTCACAGTCTCAACTCAGACAGAATCTCAACGCATGCACTGGCAAACACGTCAGGGCTCCTGCATATCCCAGAGGATGCTGGACTAGACACACTTTTCCACATCTAATGGCTAAAAGGCTGTACCAAGTTAGATAACTTTTTAGTTTCAACCTACTTAATCAGAGAATTATGTGACAGGGAAGAATTTTTATTTTACATTCATGAGGCAAACACTTTGATCTTGGGTAGTCTCAGGGCTAAACTATGAGGTAAAGTCACAGTGATGTGATTGTGTGACATTCCTACTGCTATAATCACCTTATCCACTCATTCAGTCAACAAATGGTTGATAAAACGATAGCTTGGAGTCATTCCATCACAGCCCTGTTGTACGAGCTTGTTGACTACAACATAAGTACAACATAAACCGAATAGCAAACACCCTGCTTACGCTAATTCAGTGGCACCATAAGCTCACTTTTCTTACTTACTGTACCATTGAGTTAGCGTTAGCTGCCTGTTTGCTATTTGGTCTGTGTTGTTCCAAATGATTTCATTCTCCTTCCTACTGACAGCACTCAGCAAACTCATACAACAGGGCTATGATTAGAATTGCTAATCTATTGATTTGAGTTGGTTCGTTGAATTCATTAGAAAATAGGTAATTATTTGTGTCATTTTGGCACACTTTTGTATTTTACTAGGATAAACTTAGGTATATACTTTACCCTTAAGATATTGACATGGTACTTTATTCATTAAAACCTATTCAGTTGATTTTTGTGTCATTTACCAACCAAATTACTTTAATAATGTGATATATGAATTCACTTGTTTACCTTTACAATGTTGGAATTAAATTGCATAGAATACTGCTGTGTATAGGTCATTGTCTGGACTGATCCAGTTCCAGTTGTATTAGACCTACTGTATAGCAGTCAGCCGCCTTGGCAGAACATTCCTATCAAAGGATTCTCCACTGAAGTACCATGACACTGATTATCTGACACGCTGCCATAATGTTCCTTTAAGCTCTTGAGTAAATTATGGCAAGCAGGGCACTGCACTAATGGTGAAGTCTGCTCTGCTTCAGCATTCTCAAGTCCTATTGGTATATCCATGTACAGTTAGTAATGTGTTGATGTGGTAGAATGAAATAACTGCTTGACATGTTACTGATGCATCATAAATGTGTGTTTACTGTTGTTTGTGAAAAAGTCTAATGCTTAGACAGTTATATAATTAGTTAGATGCAAGATTTGTAAATATCATGCTTTTGGCATATAGTTACATTTTCTGTGGGTTGTTCCAGTGTTGCATGATTGAAGCAAATGATTAAACGAAAGTGAGAAGGCACTCTCTAGACAGCATTGCAAGTATTAGAAGTCCTGAGTGTTTTCACTATTAAACTAAAGACTGTACCTTGCAGAACTACATTTTGTCGTTTGCAGTGGAGTTTTTTCAGAAGCATTTCCTCTCCATCATCCAAACTGCCGTCCTAAGTGCTGACAGGTGTACTCCCCTCCAGACTTTGACAGATGCCATTTTATTTCAGTAGTTCCACCTTAGAGCTTGTGCCTAACTAAGCATGCAACATATGCTGCATATGCCAAGAGGGGCCATTAAAGTTATTGCCAAGTGTAGACAGAGAACAAATCCCCATCAGCTAGTGTCTGGAATGAAAGAGGCATCTGGTCACCATGCACCATGCCTTTTCATCTGGTCACCATGCACCACGCCTCTTCATTTCTGAGCTACCACAGCATTATGTTGTTGCCAACGTCTCAGCAAATATACACTCTAAATCATGCTACATTTGTCTTCTTCAAATCTTGACACAATTGCCTGTTTGCCTAACCAGTGTTTGCTATGGTAAAGAAATATCCAGGAGCAAACATCAATAGTGTGATTACTTTTATAGACCGACTCTCAAACTGTATGAACAAATCTGTTGCCAGGCAAGGATACTAATCTTTTATTCATTGGCGTTTGTGTGGACCTTATAGATTAATCCTTACAAAACAACCTGGCAGTCCTGTCTCTCTGGAAAAAGATAGTATATCCTCTCTTGCCCACCAATAAATGAGAACTGACAGCAAGTCAATCAGTAAACGTTGGCTGATGCATCACTTAATCAACAACAAGAAATATACTGAATAGATTAAAAACATAAGAATCTACATTTAAACATCAGTATGAGGTGGTGTACAATCCTCTCAGGTGATGAACACATCTGTTATACACACTTGTGGTGGAAGACTTCTAGACCACAATCCATGTGGCTGACCAACACTAATTACCACTAATGAGGCCCCTAAGGACAATGGAACATCTTGACTTTAAAGTCTCTGACTCTATGTGGGGCTGAGTCTAGCTGCTGCATCCTGCTCCTGATCCAGCTTGAAACATGGAAGCAGACACTGGGGATCCACGTCCAAATAGATTCAGACTATCCGGCGGCAGATTCGTGTGTCGTTTACACCATCAAATAGGTACAAGGTGCAAAGTTTCAAATCCACACAAAGCTGCTATTGTGCCCACTTGAATGAGCAGCATTTTGAGATGAGGTGCCTTGTGTACTTATCACATTGCTCACAAGTGGTTGTGAAAAAACAATACTCAGACTCAGTTATGGCGAGTGGGTCATCATGATTAGTCAGGGTGTGTTAGATCCATGTCTTGTCAACAGGTTGACAGCTTGAATTCTCCAAGATCTCAAGTAATCAGTTCATTTACATTTGTATTCTTATTGAGAAACAGTAATTAATGTACCATCAAGAACACACTTCCAGTGAGGAAATCTGTTGACAGTGGGAGGACCTTGATGTAGTTCAAGGCAGTGAAAATATGATCTGGGTGGGACTCTCAGCTGTCCCTGAAGATTTCCTTGCCAGTGCACATGTTGTCCACAACAAGATGCTGTTCCCATAAAATTGCCAGAAATTTGGAAGAGCAACAGCTTTAAATATCTTGTGAAACAAAATTAGAGATTAGTTTAGAGGCATGTGTAGGTCAGAGAGATATTCTTGAAAACAGGTGAAAAGACTGCAAAGACTGTACTGAACATTCACATCATAAATGTTGTAGACACAAATTTCATCTGTTTGCTCAGTTTGCTGAGCACAAGTTTGCTTGTGTGTTGTAGACACAAATTTCATCTGTTTGCTCAGTTTGCTGTGATGAACATTGGTGGAAACAGCTGGCATTGACGTTGGAAGGCTATTGCCTTTTTGCCATTTCTTTGCTAGAACATAATAGTTGTCATTTTTGGCATATCAGTATTTGTGTTTAGATACGTGAATCTCAGTATTTATAGTTTGACTCAGCAACTTACAAATCCAAATGCAACATTGAGGGATGTAGAATGTTTTCCTTTTTTGAATTCATGTAGGCTAGAATATAAAAATGCAGACATATAAATATCCTACTACACTGACACAGCTTGTGTTAAGCCCTGTCATGTATTCCCTCAGATCATGCACTTAACACAGTTCACTAATTTACTGCTGAAGAGTTGTGGTTTTTAGGATCATCTGGTTTAGTTATTACTTGGAACAAATGTGTGGTATAGTTTTATAGTACATACCCGCCATGATTTTCTCTATGCCAAATAATATTGTCAGACACAGACAGGCGGAGGCAGTAGATAAACTAAGAGTCTTTATTTGACACAAGAACAGGGGGATAACAAAAGCCGTGTCCGTTACTCTAACGGAGAAACAAAAGAACAATGCACAAAGGCAAGGGGCAAAACTAACACACAGGAGATTTACAATGCACAAAGGCAAGGGGCGAAACTAACACTCAGAAGATATACACTAAACACAACCGTCACAAAGACACGAACAAGATTAACTGAGTGGGAGAATATTCACGGGGAAGTCTAGGCTTACGCGGGTGGTGATGCCGGAGATCACGGAAGACGAAGGGAACATACGAGGAGACAGGAGACAAGGTAATAGCGACGAGACCAGACACCGAGTGAAGCGGGAGGGAGGCTTAAGTAGAGTGGAGACCAGGTGACACTAATCAAAACTCAGGTGAAGGTGATCGGGCTTGACGAGGTGAGTGCAAACGAGGAGATGAGCTGTGAGACCGTGGCGTAGAGTGAGGGGGCGTGGTCGTGACCAGATCCGATGCGGACCTGACATTACCCCCCCCTCCAGGGGCCGCTCCTGGAGTACGACGGCCCGGGCGCCGGGTACGCCGGCTGGGGCGACCCCGGCCTCGGGGAGCGGGACGGTCCGGATGCTCCGCGTGGAAGGCGGTGAGCAGGTTGGGGTCCAGGATGTCCCCCCTCGGGACCCACGAACGTTCCTCCGGACCGTACCCCTCCCAATCCACCAGATACTCCAGGCGACCTCGACGGCGCCTGGAGTCGAGGACGGAGTCGACCACATACGCCGGGCCGTCGTCCAACAGGAGCGGCAAAGGAGGCTCAGGCCGCGCATCGGGAGCTGCGGAGAGAGGAGAAACATGGTGAGGCGCGTGATAAGGTTTAAGTAGTGACACATGGAAAGTTGGGTGAAGGCGGTAGTGAGGGGGCAAACGTAACTTAAAAGTGACCGGGTTGACCTGCTGCACGATGTCGAAGGGACCGATGAACCGGGGGCTGAGCTTCCTAGAGGGCAGTCGGAGGCGGATGTCCCGAGTGGAGAGCCAGACCTTCTGGCCAACCTCATAGGTGGGTGTGGGCCCTCTCCGCGCGTCAGCGTGGTGTCGGAAGCGTTGGACTGCCCTCTGGAGCTGCTGATGTGCCTTTTCCCAGACCCTACCACTCTCCCGGTACCAGTCCTCCACGTTGACCACCGCGGAGGGTTCGGTGTGCCAGGGGAAGAGGGGTGGCTGGTAGCCGAGTGTGCACTGAAACGGGGTGAGTCCAGTGGAGCGTTGACGTAGGGAGTTCTGCGCGTATTCGGCCCAGGGTAGGAAGTGGCTCCACCGGTTCTGGTGCTGAGAGCAGAAGGTGCGTAGGAACCGGCCGATCTCCTGGATCTTCCGCTCCGTCTGGCCGTTGGTCTGTGGGTGGTACCCCGACGTGAGGCTGACGGCCACACCCAGGCGCCCTAAGAAGGCCCGCCAGAATCGGGATATGAATTGGGGTCCCCGATCGGACACCACGTCCTCGGGTAACCCGAAATGGCGGAAGACATGGGTGAACACTGCCTCGGCGGTCTCCGCCGCCGAGGGGATAGACTTCATGGGGACGAGTTTGCATGATTTCGAGAAGCGGTCTACAACCACTAAAACACAAGTAAAATCGTTAGACTTGGGCAGATCAGTGATAAAATCGACGCCTAGGTGTGACCATGGCCTCTGGGGAACCGGGAGCGGCTGGAGCTTACCCTCTGGGAGATGTCGGGGAGTTTTTGCCATGGCACACTCAGCACAACCAGCCACATACCTCTGGACGTCGCGGTGCATCTGCGGCCACCAGTACCGATCGCGGAGGAGAGAGAGGGTCTGGGCAGCCCCCGGATGGCCAGTGCCCAGGGAGGTATGGAGGCTTTCAAGCACCTCCTGTCGAAGCCCGGCGGGCACAAACAGACGATCGGCCGGGGTCTCTGGGGGCGCTGGTTCCTGGGCCACCGCCTGGGCGACACGGTTGTCCAGAGCCCACTGGATCGGGCTCACGATGAGATGTGCCGGCAGGATAGGCTCGTGGGACTTGGGTGAGTCCGCATCCCCGTGGACTCTGGACAGCGCGTCGGCCACGACGTTCTTGGACCCCGGCCTGTAAGACAGAACAAAGTCAAAGCGGGTGAAGAATAGTGCCCACCGGGCCTGACGAGGATTCAGCCGCTTGGCCTCACGTAAGTAGGCCAGGTTCTTGTGGTCAGTGAGGACACGAAAGGGGTGTTGGGCTCCCTCCAGCCAGTGGCGCCACTCCTCCAAAGCAAGCTTAACGGCGAGCAGTTCCCGGTTTCCGATGTCATAATTCTGCTCGGCCGGGGTAAACTTGCGGGAGAAGTAGGCGCACGGATGTAGTCTGGCTGGAGATCCGCTTTCCTGGGACAGAACCGCACCTGCACCGGTGGTGGAGGCGTCTGCCTCCACGACGAAGGGCTTGGTAGGGTCCGGGAGCGTGAGGAGAGGAGCCGAGGCGAAGGAGGCCTTGAGGTCCTGGAGCGCCCGTGCCGCCTCGGGGGACCATTGGAGGGTCTTGGGCTTGGACCGCAGGAGGTTGGTGAGAGGAGCGACCACAAGGCTGTAATTTCTGATAAAACGTCGATAAAAGTTGGCGAAGCCTAACAAGCGTTGCAGTTCCTTGACCGTAGTGGGAGCCGGCCAGTGGAGTACGGCGTCAACCTTCCCCTGGTCCATCTTGACGCCCTGGGCGGAGATGTTGTACCCCAGAACTGGACCTGGCGTTCGTGGAAGACGCACTTCTCCGCCTTGAGGTAGAGGTGGTGTTCACGGAGCTTGCGGAGTACCTGTGCCACGTGCTGTTGGTGTTCGGCCTCGTTCCGGGAATAGATTAAGATGTCGTCGATGTAGACGAGGACGAACCGATGGAGAAATTCCCGGAACACCTCATTCATGTAGGACTGGAATACGGAGGGGGCGTTGGCTAGCCCGTAGGGCATAACCCGATATTCGTAATGTCCATTGGGGGTGATGAAGGCCGTCTTCCACTCATCCCCCTCTCGTATTCTGATGAGGTTGTAGGCACTCCGCAGGTCTAGCTTCGTGAACACCACCGCACCACGAAGCTGTTCCAAGGCGGCCGGAACCAGGGGGAGAGGATGGCGGAACTTTACGGTGATCCGATTCAGGGCTCGGTAGTCGATGCAAGGTCGCAGCCCCCCGTCCTTCTTGGCCACAAAGAAGAAGCTGGAGGCGGCGGGCGAGACCGACGGGCGGATGTACCCCTGGCGCAAGGCCTCCCGGATGTATTCCTCCATGGCCGCTTGCTCAGGCAAGGACAGCGGGTAGACCCTACCCCTAGGCACTGGCTCTCCCGGCAGCAGGTCAATGGCGCAATCCCAGGGCCGGTGAGGCGGGAGTTGTGCGGCGCGTGCAGGACAGAACACCTCGGCGAAGTGACGGTATTCGTGGGGGATGACGGTGCTACGGGCCGAGTGAGGGCTTTCGACTGACGTGGAACCCACCACCAGGGAGGAGTGACGGTGACGGGACCTAGGAACCGGGAGACAAGACAAACACTGGTTACGACATGAAACACCCCACTTTAAGATTTCTCCGGTGGCCCAATCCACCACCGGAGCATGCTGCACCAGCCATGGGCGGCCCAGGATAAGGTCCACGGTGGCCTCCTCGAGGACCAGAAAGTCTATACTCTCCTTGTGGCTTACGCCTATCTGGAGTGTCAGGGGGCCCACGGCATGCCGGATGGTCCGTCGGGTCATGGGCCGACCCACCACGGAGTGTACGACGTAGGGGTGGGGGCTCTCCCGACGCGGTAGCTGCAGGCGTCGGCAGAGGGAGCCGGCTATGAAGTTCCCGGCGGAGCCAGAGTCGAGGAGGGCCCGGGCTGAAAGGGAGACATTGGTGGTAGACAGGGTTATGGTGATCAACAAGGGAGATAAATGGACGGTTGCAGACTGGTTCCACTCACCTGGACGCGAGACGGGCGCACAGGGCAAGCGCGGATGTGGTGTCCTGAGGCCCCACAGTAGAGACACAAGCCCTGTTCGACCCGCCTGCGTCGTTCGGTGGGAGTGAGCTTGACAGAATCGACCTGCATGGGGGTCTCGGGCGTGGAGTCGGCAGGAGCGGGTCGGGGGTGCTGCGGAGCGGCGCGGGAGGCTTGTGGTAGGCAGCCCTCTCTTCGGTGCGCCACCCGAATAGCGAGCTGGATAAAACGCTCCAGGCCGACGGAGTCATCATATGCCGCCAGGTGGAGGCGTAGGGCGGGTTCCAGGCCCAGGCGGAAGGTGGTGAGCAGGGCTGGTTCGTTCCACCCACTGGCGGCGGCGAGGGTCCGGAAGCGGAGAGCGTAGTCGGTAATACTGGTTTTGCCCTGCTTCAGGTGGTGTAGTTGTTCCTGGACGGTGGAGTCGCCGACCGGAGCCTGGAAGACCTCCCGGAAGTGCTTCATAAAGGCATCCACGGATTGTGTGGTGGGTCCCGCCTGCTGCCAGACACTCTCTGCCCACTGGAGGGCCCGGCCGTCGAGGCGCGAGATGACATACGCCACTTTGCCACGTTCAGTGGGAAAACGGCGCGGGTCCATCTCCAGGGCGAGAGTGCACTGCAGCAGGAACCCACCACAGGCCTCCGGGTCTCCGGAGTAAGGCGGGGGATCCGGAGTGGGCGCGACGACGCTGACTGGCGGCGTCGCATGAGCTAACAAACTATGGCGTAGTTCGTCGACCAGGGCTCGAATGGGGTCGGGGTTACGAGCCTCCATGATTAGTTTTAAAGGTCTGGTCTTCTGTCAGACACAGACAGGCGGAGGCAGTAGATAAACTAAGAGTCTTTATTTGACACAAGAACAGGGGGATAACAAAAGCCGTGTCCGTTACTCTAACGGAGAAACAAAAGAACAATGCACAAAGGCAAGGGGCAAAACTAACACACAGGAGATTTACAATGCACAAAGGCAAGGGGCGAAACTAACACTCAGAAGATATACACTAAACACAACCGTCACAAAGACACGAACAAGATTAACTGAGTGGGAGAATATTCACGGGGAAGTCTAGGCTTACGCGGGTGGTGATGCCGGAGATCACGGAAGACGAAGGGAACATACGAGGAGACAGGAGACAAGGTAATAGCGACGAGACCAGACACCGAGTGAAGCGGGAGGGAGGCTTAAGTAGAGTGGAGACCAGGTGACACTAATCAAAACTCAGGTGAAGGTGATCGGGCTTGACGAGGTGAGTGCAAACGAGGAGATGAGCTGTGAGACCGTGGCGTAGAGTGAGGGGGCGTGGTCGTGACCAGATCCGATGCGGACCTGACAAATATAGTGTTTTTTAATAATTGTCTCTTTGAAACTCTGTATGTGACGGAGAAGTCTGAGATGCTGCCATTTTTGCCTGCAAATGGTTGTCACGTAGCACACTTCACCAAATTGCGTTGAGTGGAATTATCTACCCTTCGACCACGCAGTCGAGTCTAGCGAATATCTTTGTCATACTTTCATTTTTGCTAATATTATTGTTAAAAGAGACACTGCATATTTCAACCTGTTGTTTTTACAAAAACACTGTATTTTAGAACTCATTGGTTTCTGGGCAGTCAGTTTATGTTCTGTTGTCTATTGGAGTTTGTGATTCTCTTTGCCTGCTAAGGTGAACTCTGATTTTTGCTAACCAGGAGCAAACCCAGGCTGTGTGCTCAGTGTATTCTGAGAACATTACTCTCTCTTGGTCAAGAGAGAACTTTCATGAAAACTGTAAAGTTTTATAGCTTGCAGGCATCTGTATATCTTTAAGATAATTTTTTCCCCTTTAATGGTTGTACGTATTCCCTTCCAAACTAATTTTACACACTGAATTTCAAAATCAAAATGATAGTATTTTTTCAATTGAACTGAGTGTGTATGTCTGTGTGTATGTGTGTGTGTGGGAGTATTACAGTGAAATGTTAAGTTCAGTGATATCAGTAAGACTGCAAGAAAACAGCAATAACCCAAAGCACTTTTCAGTGAAGGGGAAAACCTCACTAACACCATCCATGTGTAGCACCCATGTGGTTGATTCACAGCAGCCATTATGTATCAGAATGCTTATTGCTGCACATCAGCTTGAGGTGGAGAGTGAGGGACTGAATGAATGAGGCAATTACACAAGGGGACAGGAGGCTAGGCTGAATGAGCCAGGGTGGGAATTTAGCCAGGCGTAAGTGCTGGGGGATCTTCAATGACTACATTATGTCAGGAACTCAATTTCATGTCTTGCACAGAAGTCAGTTCACTTGTGATCCTAATTACACTTTAACAGTCATTGCATGTGTGTTTGTTGTTCATATAGTATTGTGAGTAGTGCTGCACAGTGCACACGGGACTGGGTGAGGCCACAGGGGTCCTACGTGTAAGATTTGACATTGATGACAAGAGGGGCATGAATTTATGAACTGTCCATGAATTGTTTGAAATACGTTTTTATTAGTGCTGTCGATCCATTAATAAAAACAATGTAACTAATTATAATAGAAAATTTAAGTTAATCATGATTAATCACAATTAATCACACATTTAAAATTCCAGAGTTCTCCTTGATTTTTTTGTGAAGAAAGAATGTCACATATTCCCCTGGTTAGGGCAGGCTTAAGAAAAGTGCCGCTTCTCGGTTCCCTTCACACCCAACGAGAAAGAGTATAGTTACCACAGGTAGTTTATGACAGGGGTGACCAGGGGTGACGGACCACATGATATTTCAACTCCCCGCCCCCATCCTCTAATCTACTGTGGTTTGGCCTTTTCCTTGTACTCTCAGTCAACATGTCCATCGCCGCTTTCAAAATACCATATTATGAAGCATCTACAACTGCCATTATGCTGCTTGTATTCTGTGAATAATGTCAAAGAGAAACTCTTTCACCCCTGGACAGAGATCTTGACATCTTAACAACAAGTCGAGACTATGACAACTGTAGGCTACTTTGCCATCTCACGTCAGTGCCGTGTCAACCTTAAGATAAACTCGAACAGCTGTCTTTGAAGCGGTCTTGCGCATACATTGAGTATCTTCTTAGTAACTTTTATACTTCTTAGTGACTTGTTACCTTAGAATAAAAAATAGACCAAGGGCTCCATTTATCACAAGTTAGGCAGTAGTTTGCAGCAGATGCAAACTGTCTATGACTTGTCGTCATCGTTTTCCTGTTATGGTTCCGTGTTCATGTAGCGCACGTCACCAAATTGCGTTGAGTGGAACTATCTACCCTTCGACCACGCAGTCGAGTCTAGCGAATTCCTTTCTCATGCTTTCATTTTGTTAACATTACTGTTAAAAGATACACTGCATATTTCAACCACCTTGTTGTTGTTACAAAAAATACAGTATTTTAGAAGTATTTACAAGGTTTCTGGGCAGTCAGTTTGTGTTCTGTTAACAAACAAACTTCTAATGACTGCCTACAAAATACTGTCTGCTGACGAAGCGCTGAATTTAAAACATTATTGAAAGATAGGCACAATACAATAGGGAAATCCTGCCACTGAATTCAAAAGGATGATTAAATTCCCCTTAAAATATAACACCTTGGAATGCTTACATTAATCACATGCATTAACTGTTAACATTGACAGCACTTTACTTTAAAGCATGGACTATAACATCCATATTTTGGTTGATACAGTAGCCATAATCTTACAACAAGCAGATTCTACATGAATGGATTTCAGTTAAATTTCATTGTCATACATGTCTTGGCGAGAGAGACTTTAGAACTAGTCTTATTTTATTAGGCCTGTTGTTCTCAAGAACACAGTGGCACTGTATGTTTTGTGACCAGTCTGAGAGAACCTAACTGTGCCTGAGGCTCCAGCTGAGCTGGTTGGAAGAGTGAAGATTGAAAAAGCTTGTCCTTCCTTTCTCGCTTCCTCCCTCCCTCTCTTTCCCTTCCTCCCTCTGTCTCTGTCTCCCTCTCTCTCTGGCTGTACTCTAAATTTCATGAGATGCTTGTGTTGAGCATTGAGAGGCAGTCATGTTCTCTTGGAGGGCAGTCAGAGAGGCTCATTTTAAAAGTGTAGCTCATGGAACAGGTGAGCATTAATGTGGGCAGGTTGCTAGATGAATACTTACAAATGTTTCTAACCATATGACATAGCCTAGTCTCAACCTGTGCCTCCCAAATATGGGGGATTATGGAGAAAACACTACCACTCCTGCCAAGAACATGGTACTGATCCCCTTACTGCATACAGCAATCTACAGAGCTGATAAAAACCGGGCATTTTTGTATTCGGGCCCTTCCACCCTGAGACTAAGAGCCATGTGTTTTTACAACATGCCAAACATGTCTGTCAAGTTTCATTACTTGATGCACACTGCGTTCATATTTACTATGGAGCATGTTCAACTCATCCAAATATGCAGATGGGGAAAAAGATCGATACCTCTTTGAATGTCAATGTCTGTGGTTTCCATCATGGCATGAGCCAGATGTTGCATTTGACTCTCACGGTTTGTAACTAACACCATGTCCAGCACCAGCCCCTCATAAGCATTCCACAGACTCTTAAAGCACATGGCACATGGGCATATTAATGGACTCAATTAGACAGAGTGCCTCCAGAGTCAGGGACTTTTGCTGTCTTTGCATTGGATAAATGATCATGAATGGTGTGGCCTTTGTGTTCTGCGTGCAAAGCTCCTCCACGTGCAGGTGAACTTGAATGACAAGGTCACAAATCAGTAGCTGAGCTCTAAGCTTCTTTAAACTCCAATCAGTCTGTGTTCTCCCTTATGTCCACCCTCTTCTACCCCATTTTCCTCAAGCTTTTGAGTTCAGACCACCTCTTTCTCTCCTGTGCACTGGCTCCGTGCTTTATGACTTTCTTTCTTTCTTTCTATTTTTGCCGTTTGCAGAAAAATGACCCTCACAGAGATAAACCAAAAATAGCTCTGTTCAACTCATTCCTGTTCTCCATTATACTACTGGAATGAGACCATAAATCATTTGACCAAAAGTAATTTGCAAAGTCAACTGGAAGAAAACAAACAAACCATGAAGTAAAAAAGAGGGAAACGTCTTCATTGGACTACCATTGGTTGGTAATTGGTGTTTTGCTGATAACAATAATAATAATAATAATAAAAAATAGTAATAATAATAATAATGGATCCATATTAATATATGTATATTCATATACATTTCAGGAGCAATATACATTTCTGTCAGTGCTTTTAGTTAGGGATGTGATGTAAAAAAATTGAATGATGAGAAGGTAAGCCAATTCAAACTACTGAATGTAAATAGTAAAAAATATCAATATCAACTGTGTTGCTTTCAGAACTCAATAGTATCATAACAACAGTACAAGATGACTATACAGTACAAGATGACAATAAGACCCAGAATTTAAAGGCAGACCAGGCAACATTTTAGGTTCATTTGGCAGCTTCTCAGTCACACTTTCCTGGTGCAGATACAGCACATACATTATGACAACAGCGCCCCCATGTCAAATGAAACCAAACAAGATGTAAACGAAAACTGCCTTTTTTACAAATATATTCTTATTATATATATAACATAACTTCGTGAAAATGATCATCGCTGGTTCCTATTCTTTGGTTTGCAAACAAATCCACATTTTGACGAGAACGTACAGTGTTGTTGCTATTTTTTTTAAAAATCAGCAACTATAGGGAAGCTCCATAAGTTAAAAAAAATTGCATGCATTTACGTAACATGACAAAATAATACAGGCCTAGATGTTTGTATTTGTGGGTGCAGGGCTAGTTGTGAATGGGTGGAGAGAGGCTGAAATCCATTCTGCCTGCCATGATTGCAGTGCCCCACTCCTCAGATTACTCATTTTCCACCTGCTGGTTTTTAATGGAAAGAATGTCCGCTGGAATAAAGCAGGTACTGAAATGCCATATTGTCACTTTAAGATTAATTTGAACAAACAATTTACTGAAACTAACAGCAGCAATAAAAGGAGTCTACACTTACACTTGAGTTCCTCATGATTTCTATTTGTTTTTCTCCTGCTAACAGCAGTCATAGGGAAAAAAACATCAAATAAACATTGATGATCAATATCTCTGGGTGCAAATATCCATGCCAAAATATCATTCCAAATTCATTCTCAGACACTTGATATTTAGCAAAATGCTTTTGTTCTGTTTATATCTGTTCAGATGACACCACTTAACTGAATATGCTTGATGGGATTTTAGGGACGGACACGCTTCTATTGTTTCAGGTAGCACCATTACAAGCACTTTCAGAGGGCCACTAGAGCAGAATGAATTATGACAGAGTTACAGAAATAGACTGAACTTTTCATTGCTGCACTCCACAGCAGGTCTAGGCCGAAGGGAAACAAGCAGTATCTGACACAGATTTTACATTCCCACATTAAAATGGATTTCCATTCTTGAGAGGACTATTTCTCTGAAATCTCTGAAATAATGTTACTCTATACCTGCATAAATCTCTAGCCTTAGGGAAAGTGATCTAAGGTGCACATAACTTTTTGCCCATGGTCATTAATTCAATAATTTAAGTGCAATATCATATTCCTATCATTTAACAGTGAAATCGATAATCGATATTCATTATTTCTTTATTTGGCTTTATAAATAAAGATATGAAAATGTAGCACAATACCTCCAAATTCATTAGAAGCCTACAAAGAATGCAAATAATCTATAGCTGTTCTTACTAAAGGATGAAGTTATTGTTTTCAGTTGCAAAGTTGTGGGTTTGAGATTAGAAAAGGATCAAGCTGCAATTAACTTTCAATTACACAAAGGTTTCCCTCTAATCTTTAATTAACTTCAGCATTGCATTAGAAATGTGCAAATTCACCCTGTGATGCATTTAGATCACTTTGGTAGTGCCAAACTGAAATCTAAATTTACAGTCTTTGCCTTTACTCAAACAAATGCTGCCAGACGAGGGACTCAAAGACTTTGCATACTCTTTCTCTGTGGTGGTCTGTGCATGGCATGCATAACTGGAAATAAGTCCAGTCTATACTGTTTTAGTATTCATATCAAGAGCCTCCACACCACTGAGCTAATCAGACAAACATTGAGCCAGGCAGTGGAGGAACTATACCTATATCCTTACAATTAGCTTTTTATCAGAAGGAGCCACAATCATCCCAGAAACAAAGATTATACAAAGAAGAGGCACTTGATGTGATGGTCATTACTAAGGTCAGAACATCTGAGCATGTCATGCAATCAGGGGACTGCTTTATACCTCCAGGTATGTCTTTGGCAGGCATCCACAGACTGTCAGGGTAAATGTCACCACTTCGGCACAGCACAGCAATGTGAAGCTTTTTCTTTGAAGTTGTTTGTGAAGTTTTAACACAACAATCCCAGGGCTATGGATTTATTGCACTGTGCTGAGAATTTTTTCTCATAACGTTACTCTGCATTTATCTTTTAGCTTTTTGTCACATAAGTTTGTTTTTTTCTTCTTCTCAAGGACTTTTCTTGAAAGAATGTTAATTCTGTGATACAATACCTCAGGCTTAGACACGGTGTCCTTTCTTAAAGAAGACGCAGTATTTGAAAACAATGAAATATGTTTGGTCTTGTAAGAATGTCTCATCCCCCCATTCTCACTCAGGGTGTCACAGGCCCAACATAAAAGATATTGTATGGCAGTCATCCTAGTCAAGTTTCCTGCGAGACAACAGTCAGGGGGTTAGTGATAGCCTTCTGTTAACACCAAATCTAATACATCATGTTCCTTAGAACTGCCATTCCTACTTCCCAGTGCTCTTTCTGTGCCTGACACAGGGCATTATGAGCCAGCACTCTGGCTCAGTCACCACAATATTTTGAGACTCAACCTATGTGATGATAATTATGGTACAATTCTTGAGCAATGTTGCAGAGCAATCACAATTTTCAATGGCTCTGATTGGTTATGGTATAGGTATGGTATGGTATATATATATATATATATATTGAATTTAACCTTGGAATTAAGTTGCTTATTAGTTAAACCTTATTAGTTTACTTGCCCTTGTTCCAGCCAGCATTTACTTTTACTTTAGGATCTGATGTAATCACGTAAACTGCACACGTGTGTCATCAGGGTGCCATGCTGCAGGTGCTTAATTAGTTGGCTGGCCTCAGTGTACGGCAGGTTAGGTGGCGGGCAGGAAAATTTTTTTTGAAAGTCAACAGGGTTGTGGAATAAAACTAAACCTTTTGATTTATTTCACCTCTCCGTGCGTGCTTACTGTGAACTGTGGAAGGCTGTTGGAAGGCTCCTCACTTACCTCACGTGGCTGGGAACAATTGTTTGGACGGAAAACAGCCGCTACATTTGAGTTAATTTCCAATGGAGTGCAACGAATCATCACGCAAAGCATCTCGGGCAGATGGTGTTGGGCTCTGTTAAACTTTATGCAAATTAATCCGTCAAACGCGACATCATTAACCAATGAAAGCAGAGCGTCCTGCTTGTGCAGTAGAAATCAACCAGTCAGGAGCAGCTAGGGGAAGCTAACTGAAATTTGAAATGACACGCCTCATGTCAAAAATTGATCAAAGATTGCAAGAAAATCTAACATTTGACAGACCCAGTGGATCACTACCATCATTTATATGGATTTGAGAAATCAGTGAAATCAGCCTTGATTTTGCCATTTGAACTATTTTCATGTGTGCACATTATGTGGGCAATTGTAGGTTTATAGGCAAGTTTAGGGTCTCAAAACTCAAAACTTTGTATGGACATGAAACCTCCTAAAAATTCTAAGAACATTCCAGGCATTTAGTTCAACACACTCATGTGGATATCTCAGCGTTCAAAGTGTCTCTGATTTGGGACACGAGTCAGTGAGCTTTGTCTGGCTTTATGAAGGTTAGTATCGGATCCCACCTGTTCTCCTGCACCTGCTCGCTCCTCCAGGACTCTGCCTGCCTGACAGGCCTCATTGTCCACTGAGCTCCCAGGTGGAAAGACTGTATGCCCTTACAGTGGCCACATGCAGCCCCATGAGATCCCAGGTGGAAAGACTGTATGTATGCCCTCACAGTGGTCACATGCAGCCCCACTGGTATGCATCCATGATCCTCACGTGCTGATCAGCTCCGCTTTTTCCTCTTTCTCTCCTCTGTTCTGCCCTCCTCACCTCTGTCCCTTGACTCCTCTTCTCATGCTGGATGTGTCCTCACCACACATCTGTATTTCTGCTTCTGCTTGTTTCTCCCCCTTTATTACAGGGGCTTCATCATTGTTATTGTCATTGCTCTTCGTCTTCCTCTTGGGATGTTGGCCTGGGACTCTATAAGACACCCTAAGGTAGCATCCACTGATCTACATTAAAAGTTGAAGAGTAAGCCAATATTACTGAGCTTTTTTAGTGACCCCATATGTGGTTAATGATTATGATTCATGATTCATGATGATTGAAATTACATGCTTTATGAAGATGTTAGATGCTTTTTCAACTTACATATAGAGCTAAGTTTAGTACTGAGTACTTGTTACCTTTGGAGGACATCTGATATCCACTAACAGTGGCTGAGTGGTTCACTTCCATTCAGGGGAATATTGCCATCACACTGACTTTGTCTGGGCTTGTCAAATCAATGTCAGATACAAGTGACTCAGCTGAGATCATTTACCCACTAAAGCATTTAGAATTGGGGCAAAATTTCGTGCTTCAGGTTTAAAATTTATAATCTGATCTCCTAGAGGAACTACCTAAATCAAATATCCATTGCATGCCATCAGCTTCTCAGCAGTGTCTAAGAGAAGGATGATGTGTTCCTGGCAAAGGCAGTTACCAGTGACCTCCATCTAGCACAAGATCAGACTCCACCCTATGCTTGTACAGTACATCACATCACATAGCCTCCAGAATGCAATTTGTGCCCATCCAGTGGTGCTGCCATAAATCTGAGAGCCAAGCCTGCCGGAGAACAAGCCTGATCGTCTAGCCGCTGTGATCACATCTAGCAGAAAAAAATACTAAATAGGCTGCAGAAAAAAATACTGGAAACCAGGAAAAAGAATATAGTATATTACTGGATTAACAAATCTCCTGCATAGTATGAGGCTGCCACTGCACTCTCTTAAAATGCTGAAATGGGTCAATCTCAAAAAATGTTTCTCTGGCTGGCTTTTCAAAACCCCACTGTGTCTTAAAGAGGTCAAATGCTACAGTGCAGTCATAAATGTAGGAGAACTTGCTTAAAATATGTTAAATATGTGCCATTTCCTGATCTAATTTGCATAATTGCAGTTTATCACTAATAATTTCCCTCTTACAAGATTACTTTTTTGTAGACCTACTGAAAAAAAGACAGCTTCAACTGGAACTGACTTAAGGTGAACTATGATGTTTCAGACCATTAGCTGATGAGGGCCCCACTGTGTACACTGGTATGTGTTATCAGGCTGGTCATACTGGTGTGACATGCTTTCCAAAAGATTCATGCTGGTGTGGTGAAGCTATAGGCACTGCAAGTGTGCTGCCATGGCCATCTGGTCAAATCAGCTAAATGAGCAAAAAAGTGTGAAATTGTGAGGCTGATGGCCATTGGTGATATGATTCCTTCTCTTATGACTCTTTGTGCAGTCCACAATTTGTAGATCCCAGGAAACTATACCATAAGCTAGCTGTTCTTTTATTCTATTGCATGATCACGATTTACATTGTGTGTCTTTTATCAGGCACTGGTACTGTAAACATTTGCCTATTGTGTCATGTAGTATTTTTCACAGTCTCTGCATTTAGTGAGGGTACTGAATATTTTATCAGAAATTTTACACAGCCTCGGAGCAACTCATAGTAAACATCTCGGTTGTTACAGTTAACATTTGGTGGTACCTAGTGCGTACACTGTCATTTCCTGGTTGTTGTTTTGATGTTGTCACAAGACAGTATAACAATCAAGCAGGTAGCATTCCTAACTAATAAAAATGCAATGGGGCTAATTCATAGCAATTTGGTCTACCAAAAATGCAAGTACTGGGAATGACCTAATTTCTGTAAATGTCGCTTACATCTTGCAAGATGAAACCACACATTGCTTTTGAATTATTCAGTGATAATGAGGGCTTGCAAATACTGGCCCTATTTCTGGAGTGCTAACTAATATGATGAGAGGACTGTACTTAGTAGTGGCTCTCACCTATGATACTGAGTAAACAACTGAATCAGTCACAATCATTCATAATTCATAATTATCTAGATTTAATAATAATTTTAGTGATAATTTTCAGCCTTTTTACATAAGGCAGCAAGGTGTATGATAAAGACTTGTCTATATCAGATATACAGTGGTATACTACCGCTATGAGATACTGAAGAACTGAAAAAGAAGAGCTAAAACATGACTGTTAGTCCAACACAGGAACAGGGAAAGGATTTAATATCCACCTGCATTTACACAAGCATATCACACAGATGGATTTAGGAACACATTTGCTGTGCTGGCGCGCTATGAATTGTCATGCTTCCCCCTCATCTCACTGACTCCCCACCCATCTGTGTTTGGGGCTAACTTTTTTTCATCGCTAATAACATATGCATCAGTTACATGTAGCAAGATATAGCACCAGTGAATAGGTTACAAATTGCTGTTTTTCTATGAATGGTTTGTTTACTGGGTACCTCTATGTAATCTGAAGCCCTCACGGCTGAGGGACTGTGCTAACATCACGTCGCTGTCCAAACACAGCAAGCATTTTAATGAGCCCACACTGAGCTGGGGGGATACAGCAGGCAGCCCAGATGCCTTCCGATGCGGAGCCCTGGCAGCCAGGTGGAGGCGTCGCGTCGCGCACTGAAGGAGGGGGGGGGTCGCTGGCCTGTGCGGGAGCACGAGGCAGCAAGGCTGAGTAGCCTCTGAGGTACATTGTTTAGGGTGGAGAGAGATTAGTGGAGTCAGCGCCGCCGGCTAAGCCTGATAGCAGCAGCAGCTCAGGATTTACAGCCTGGCCCCATGCTAGTGGCCTTAGTGCCAAGGTGCAAACTCAGGGGTTGACAGATGGGCTTATACCGGCACAAGGGAGAAGGAGGAATATTAAATCTCACAATCTGTGTTTACTCCTTCAATAACAAAGTCCTGCCTCTCCACCATGGAGCCAGTGGAACACTGATGAATAAAGTCATTCATGGAGTGATGTTTATACAGCTTGATCAGGTTACATTCTGGAAGTAGTGCAGAGGGACCGATCGCATAGAGCTATTTCAGGTACAGGTGTTCCTCAGCAGAGGAAAGCTCGTTTGGGTTCGATAGAAGTAAAAAAAGACACAAAAATACAAGGTAAAAAAGATAACAAGAACCATTCAAAATGGTCAAATGTCAAATAAGACACAGGCAATTTCACAGGCAAACCAGCTTGAATCAGACTCTGTCAAGCAAACAAATCAGCTCTTAAACTGAGCTCCGTTGTGCCTCTAACACCTCAGAGTTCAGTAAGATTTAGCCAAATGTCTCATCAACGTCATAATTTAAAATATTTTAAAAATATCCCCTTTCTATTCTTTTGGTTCTATAGGGTGTAGGAGACACAGAATTTAACTTATTTCTGTGAGCAAAAGACAAGACTGTTGTAAGCAGTAATATTTTCCTGTAAGATATTGCTCGTCTAGAAAAATGACCATGCTCATATCTGTGGAGAGCATTGTCATTTTTCATGATGAATATCTATGGTGATCACACTCCAAGCACCACATGAAATTATTAGTTTCATGTTTTAGAAAATGGCAATTGAATCATGTTAAGTCAGTAACATGGGATTCATGTCTGAAGTGTTTCTGGAGTCAGGGGGAAGAATGAAGAAACCATCATACCCAGATGCCCTGCGCAGGGATGCACTCTGTCCTAAGCCAGACATACCAGCTATAGACTTTGCCAGATTTATGACCAAGAAACAACAGCAGCACAGGTAAAGCATTAAGTGGGTTTTGTTCCCCAGCCAATTAGTGCGCAGAGATGAATGAAATATTGCAGTTAATCAGACATGCTCATCTCACTAGGGCAATCCCCCCTTCCTGGAAATAAAACAAGACTGAGAGTGGACTAAGAAAGCTGTAATGAAAAAGGGAATTCATGCTGAACACACATTCCAGTTAATCAGCTGTGGGGCCGGTAATAAAAAAGAAGTGAAAATGCATTTGAACATAAAAAGAAGTTGATTTAAAAACATATCCCATTAGATATCTCCATTTTTTTTATTGTACTTTCATTGTGCAAATTCAATGCACAATTCAGTCAGAACAAAGTCAGTCAATGGACAAAATTGGATGATGTGCAGCAATGTTCCAGGTGGAAAAGAAGGGCAGAAAAGTGCATTTTTAAAAAATATGCTTATGGTCTTGAAGTGTGCTTGCACAGGATCTACTTTAAGTTCAATTCTGTGTGCACAGAATGCACTATTTTAGTGTGAATTAAGTGCAATCAGAATGCCTTGCCATATTCTTTAAAGGCACTTACGCGAACTTTTTTCATTGCAAATCACATTATTGTGTACTTGCAAATTGTGGAAAAATGTGTCTGAGGTTCCTTTTCAGTACACTTTCAAAGTGTGCTTAAGGCCTCAAAAAATGACTTTTAATGTGATTCCACTGAAAAGCCCTTAAAGGGGCACCAGGCAAGTCTGGGATTTTAAAACTATAGAAACGACATGAAAGTGAAATGACATGAAAGCATTTGGCACACCAGGCTATAACAGAATACTACTAATAGTGGGATATTGTGGGTTTCAATTGATGTCATGTTTGGTGTTTTTCTCCCACCACACTTGCTAAGGCCACAGCATATCTCAGTGCAGTGCAAAGACCTCCACTGTATTGCACATAACCTCTGAGTTGTGTGCAACACAATGTTGCATGCAGTGACAGTGCATAATTCCATACTTCTATTCTAGCGTGATGGTGTGGCAAATGCAGCAGCAGCAGTAGTTCTTTGCCTCAGGTGTTGTTGAGCCCCAGTTCCCACAGTGTGGGCCTACAAGCAGCAGCTGCCTCTCTGCACCCTCCCCTAAGTGCTCCCAAGGCAGAGCAGAGCCTGGCTTACAGCAAGTCAAATGCACTCATCTGATACTGGCACCACACACACATTGGAAAATGTCATTAAATGGTCCTTTCCTCTGTGTCCCTCATACTCCTCGTGGCATTTATCTGCTGGTCTCGGTGGGCCAGAGTCCTCAGGGCTCCAGGAGGAAGTTCCTCTGTGGGGAAATCAGCAGTGTGGTGTTCTGGGCAGCATTATTGCAGACAGTTTATCTCCCACTGGGGCTGAGGCGCTGTGGTTTTAACCAGATACATTAAGATGTAGCAAGTTTTTATTACTCTTCAGATGGTGATGTGCCACAATGTATAATCAAAGGACTACAGTATAGTGCTGCTATTGCATTTTTTTCCTTTACAAAGTATTACAAATACAACTTGACCCTTTCAACCAAAATCAGAAAACCATTTGGAAAGTAAAATTAAAAGTAAATTAGACTTATATTTTTTTGTATAATTTCATAAATGTTTGGAAACACTTTAGGTATGTAAAAAAACAAGAATGATAAAGCGATCAAAAAAGTTAAATAAGATGCATAAATGAAGGAAGCATAAGATGCATAAATTGTGCACTCACCACAAGGTGTTTTCACTAATTAGTCTATCTGACTGAAGAGGGTCCTAATTAAGAATCAGCTGATTTAGAGAATGTTGGAATGCGCTGTTTCCGAACTGTCATACTGCTCTATACTGCATGCAACAGGAACTGGAAGGGGGCATTTTGTATCAAGAGAATGTGTGCTCGTTTGACTAAATTGTGCACATACTTTAAATCATTTACTTGAATGATTACTTTGTTTTGTAAAATTAGCAAGCCTTTAGTAAAATCAGCACATATTCTTCCCAACTTTATATCAACCAGAAAATCAATGATAAAACAATGATACGTTCCAGATGCAGCATGTAGTACAGCAGTAAGCCATTTAGGAAACAACAACTTGTACTGGGGATTGGAGTCCTGAAACAAAAGGGGGTGTTGCTAATTAGTTAGCTAGTTGCTAGCTCAGTCAGTTCAAAGGATAGTTCTCTACAGTTGCCTGCACTGGCACTCATTTTCATTCACTTGTGACTTGTGGATACAACTGTACAAAAATCCCAAAACAAAACTGTGTCAAGCTCCGCGATGAGACAATAAGCAAGTCTGTGGTGCGTTACTATTTCAACAAGAGCCCTACTTATTGGTTTGCTGTTGTGGATGCCAGCTCCCATCTTTACTTCGGGAAGTCCTTGAGAATATAGAGTTTGTTTTATAACTGTTGTATCAGCACTATTGCAGCAGTGGTGAAGATATATCTGTGATAACTGTGCAGAAAACATAAGCTGCCTGTCGAGCCAGTCTGATAGGAGAAGAGATGATGGAGATGAAGAGAGGCTGTGTGAGATAACCACTGAGACTGGTACTGCAGGGTTCAATACATTCTTACTGACATGCTCTGGCTGTAATCAGACGAGAATCCAGTGTTTCTGTATATCAATAAATTATCATTCAATACATAATCATTCAATTAGATTTTGTTTAGTCCTGGCATCCAATCATTAACTTATGCAGCCAGACATGCACAGTTGCATGCATACACATCCATTCTAGCATTTGTCAAACATCCTGTCAAACCATTAAGCCAGTCCAGTCACTCTTTCCTCTGAACTCACTGTTCATTCATTGTTCATGTAAGATCAGAAAATATTGCAGAATACATTCATTTATTATGTTGAGATGGAAAAAAAAGTATTTTATATGGTGCATACATTGCCAGGCCACAGATCAAGATCAAACAAACATAAAAAAAAAATGGGAATGGTCATTTTTTTTATACTTCTAAATTTCAAATGCCACAGATTGTGTAGAATCACCCTTTTAGAAAGGCTTGACATTTATTTCACTAATGATTCTTTGTCAGCTGGGAGGCTTCTTCAGTCATATTTTTTAAATGTCAGACAGGAAAATTTTCGTTTCCATTTTCCTTACCAACAGATAAAAATGTGTATATTTTTGTAAAGTAGATAGCCTTGCATCTGTCTTAATCTGTTGTTAATGCACCATGATGGGTTTAGGGTGGAAAAGGAATGGGGAACCACAGAGAAAAGATGGATAAGAGGACATGGGAGGAAAATTGGTGCTACATCTGTTGAGCTAATTGAGCATTGAAGCTAGGTTCTGAGGGCATCTTTGAGAATCAGTGGTGTAACATTTACATCATTCATTAAGAGACTGGGATGCTAACCATGTTATTTGCAATGCATAATGAGATATTTTAAGGATTTAGTATAAGAAACAGGCTGTTTTTTGTGTAGTTGTGCTCAGCAACACTGTGGCTACATATTAGACACTGAGCTAAACAAAGACCCATTGCTCAGGCCCTTAGTATTCAAAAGTTGGGCCTCCACAATAGTCTGAAATCTGATCAGGCCAGTGGCTTACTGGGGGAGGGAGAGGGCGAGAGAATGATAATGAGGAGCAAGGCAATGGGTGGATGTATTTTTATGTTGCATAAGACAGACTGATCAAAGGCTTGAGTCGATGATCATCCTTTCTGGGCCTCCAGACTGTGAAAAATCCAATAATACATGGCTATTTAGAGGGCAGTGTTGCTCCACCCGCATACACTTGCCTATTCACAAACAGCATACAAAGGAATCCATAAATATTTTTCAAAAGTCTTCAAAAACTGGCAGGTCTTGAAGCGTACTGGCATAAATAATGCATAATTTTCAAACAGAGCAATGAAGCTTTGCTTCTGCCATCTTATGGTGAGAAAAGACAGCCATTCTTTAATAAACCTGACAGTGCATTAGCCATTAACAGATGAGTGATTGCTTTATGTGTTGTTTTGTCTGTGAGAGGCACTTCACTTGTGATGAGTATCCAAATCAGATGCTGAGCACAAGACCTGGCCCTAATGCTTTTCCATAAATGTCCTTTTGTTGCTTTACAGTTGTTAATACTCACTCGTTTGCAACAAGCAAAGTACATCCCATAGCAATGCAAGTGATTGGAATAAGCTTGTGTTGTTTTGTGATTTCATTAAAATGCTGAAATGTGGGTGGTATCAGAGTTGTGACAGCCACACAAATCCAATCAGGAGTCTCAAGTTCGCCTTCTTCAGACAGAATAATGAGTTTCTCTTCCCCGCAGTTTTATGTTTCCATGGTCCTATTTGTATTCCTCTCCCATGCCTGTCAGGCTTTAAGGATCTGACATGTCACCCAGTGGGAGTTTGCTGACAAAATGAATACTTAGAAGAGTAGCAGTCTCATTGTTAAAAGTATTGGAAATTCAGGTCTTTGGGGAATGCAAAATCTTACTGGCTCATGGAGTGATGGAAATAAACAGCAGAATGGATAAATAACTGTGCATAAACAAACACTCTTATGTATACCAGACATGCTTTCTAGTTTTCCATCAATACATTTCACAAAAAATATCAAGTTAGTTAACAAGTTACTAATTATGCATGGAATCCACATCAACTGCAGATTGTTGTTCTGATAAATAAGTTACATCATTTGTAGAGTGAATTTTATTACATGTAAATTAAAGTGTGCACTTTTATATGAACATTTTTGGAAGGATAATTGCACAACTGGTTTTAGGCACATGCTATCTGCACCCGGGTGTATATAGCCAACAATACTGTTTGCACCCGATGGTCCTAGTAAATGTGTATATAGCATGGAATAGCAGAAACAAGCACCCAGGTGCATGTAGCAAACAATGCTATTTACACTCAAGCATACTTATGTGTATGGAAACAGCATCACAGTCTTGATCTGCTCTCTGAGGTGGAAAGTAGGGTGCTTCCTTATGAGGCCCAGCTGAGCTTGCTACTGAGCAGGCATCGGCATAATGTTTTTGTAGCTTAATGCAGTTTTCATGTCCAAGGTTTTTTATTCCTACATAAAAGTATTCCTAAATGCAAAGTACTCCTATCTGAGTATGAGGCTCTGAAAGATAATTATACCTCTCTTACAAAGTCCTGTTCTTCTACAAATCATTTAACCAATCCTAATAACTTTCTGATCTCCTTGCACCTACAGTCCCCTGTGGTCCTCCGATTAGGATTGTTTGGCCAGCCCTCACTCAAGATTGGGACAGAGCTTCCATGTTGGTGCCCTCTGTGAGCAAGCAAGGCCTTTGATCTCTAACCCCCTCCCTCCAACTGTCTCAAACCTTAGATATCTTGAAAGGCACAATATGAATCCACTTTATTGTTGTTGTTACTATTGTGCATTTTTATTAAGAATAAATTGTACAATATATAATAGTTTGGCTGACACTAGATGGTACCCAAACTGAAGATCTATCCATTTGGAAGCATTTGTGGAGATGAAAGTGTTGTGCTGCAGCTGGGTGTTGTGTAACACCATGAAGAGTACAGAAGGCTAATGCTGGCGATACAAATAAAACTTCACCTGGAGCAGTGATTCATGAGTCATGACAAAGCCCCAAATACTGGAATGCAGATCATATCCATGCCCAGCCAACACTCCTAGCATTCATTTGTTACAGTAAATGAAAAGCAACCCTTGGCATCAGAATAACATCGACCCCCCGGTGATTTTACCTGTGCACTTATTTAGCACAAACTCATTTCCTCCTCCTCCATTCCAGCCACGTGTTCATGAACACCTTGATTTAGGAGATGAAACACGTGACCAAAACTAAGATCAAAAGTTCACTGTTGCACAGTTTTGAAGGCCAGCTCTCTGAAGCGCTCACTGTGGTTGCGATTCCCTGTGCGTGAGCGCTGAAGGGAGTCTGAGGGCCATCACAGTGCACCTCAGGTGTCATCACGTGCCTCTCAGCTCACACGCCGCTCCCTAGCCCAGCAACTCTGCCATGCTACATCAGCTCCTTGCACTCCAGGGATGTGCTACTCACTGAGGAGAGAGGGATGTGCTACTCACTGAGGAGAGAGGGATGTGCTACTCACTGAGGAGAGAGGGAGGGTGGCTTCTCCTATGGCTCTTCAGGCTTGCCTTTCAGTTTTTCACTTCAATCTCTCTCTCTCTCTCTCTTTCTGTGTGTGTGTTTGTGTGTGTGCACACGTGTGCATGAGTGTGCATACATGCATGTGTTTATCCAAGTAAGAGTATGCCTGTTTATGTGATTGTGTTGTGTTGTTCCTCTGTGTATGTGTGTGTGTGTGTGTGTGTGTGTGTGTGTGTGTGTGTGTGTGTGTGTGTGTGTGTGAAAAGGCATTATAGGTCCAGACATAAACTAATCTTAGGTACAAATTGTAAGTGGGACATGTATGTGTAGTAGGAGTAGGAGTATGTGTAGGAGTATGTGTGTGTGTGTGTGTGTACATGTGCGTGTGTATGTATTTTCATGTGCCATGTGTGTAAATGCATATCCAAAAAGCACAGATCCAAGCATAAGTTAATCCTGTGTGTGTGTGTGCGTGCGTGCGTGTGTGTGTGTGTGTGTGTGTGTGTGTGAGGACAAAGATTCAGACATACATGTTTTTCCCTCCATCCTCTTTCAGGTAATGTGGACTTTGGGGAGAGATGGATGCTGGACTGATTGCCTCCCTGCTGTCTCTGTGAACAATCGAGAGAGAGAGAGAGAGAGAGGGAGAGGGTGTGTGTGGGGGTGGGAGTGGGGGGTGGGGGCTGCTTGTTTGCTCTTGCTTCAAAGGGCAATCTCCAAACAACCCTCTCCAAAGGGGACTCTGCTCTCCCTTTTACACGGCTGCTTATTAAAAACACCCTGGATGGGAGCAGCTGCATCAAAGAGAATAGGGGATGTTCCTCTCCAAGCAAAGGCTGGGAAGACTGCAGTCATCCCGCTTTGACACAAGATATTAATGACAAATCCTCTCTGTTATTGGGTGGGCTCTAGAGCCCAGGATGGATTCACTTGTGTGGGCAGATGAATCCAGTCATTAAGTGAGCCAACAGGAACAATAGTCCTTCAGTCTGACTCCCTAATTCTGTTCTTCATTATGCCAGAAGAGGTCAAAGACCGACTTCCTGACAGGAGGACAATAGTGTTAATACAAGCCACAAGTGCCTTCAATCTCATGGCAGGATGGAAATAAATGCTGATCTCATAAGGATTTAAATTCTGTCAGAGCTAAAAGGACAGTATCATATTATTTTCATTACATGGAAAATTCTTAGTAGGGATGCACCGATCCAATATTTGGATAGGACAAAACAGCTGGATCGACAAAACGTAGCCGATCCATGGGCCGATCTGCCCTTTTCCACTTCTTGCCATGACCACAACAATGACAGCAACAACCTAGTGCACTTGGCCACCGGGCATCTGAGTGCTGCAAGTATTTTGCAAAGAACTGACAAGTTTAAGCTAAGTGCATATGCAAGGTGTAGATGTGTAAGAACAAGGATTTGTTTAATGCTGTTAGTAAATTTACAAAGATACAGTCTATGAAATTAAGGTCATTTAGGCTACTGCAGGTTCAAATGAACAGCCAGCTGTGTTTACCTTGTCCCTTTAGCGTGGGCTGCTATCCAACTAGCTTACTCATTTCTGCTTTTTAGTTCTGTAAGAGCAGTCTAACATTACTTACCAAAATCATTACAAAGGACGCACGTGGCAGAGAACATCATAAAATGCACTGATTTCCACAAGCAACTTGCTTGCATAGAAAGTTACACCATAAACCTAGGTATATGCTGAGAAATTTAAAGTGACAGACACCTAATTAGACTAGTCCTACAATTAGCAAATACATTTACATTTATGCATTTAGCAGACGCTTTTATCCAAAGCAACTTACAAAAGAGGATAACATTCAAGCTACAACACAATGAAAGAAACTAACAAAGACTGCATACTGCTAACGTAAAAACTGCACTATTTTTAATTGAAAGTGCAATAGTGTAATTAAAAGTGCAGTATAAAAAAGAAATTAAGTATAAGAGGTTAAGTGCATTCTAAAAATTTAAGCCAGGAGATATTCTTGGAAGAGCTGGGTCTTCAAGAGTTTCCTGAAGGTGCACAGGGTATCAGTTGGTCTGGTAGCACTTGGAAGGTCATTCCACCAGCGTGGAACCAAACATGAGAAGAATCTGGACTGCTCAATAACGTTGCTGGAGCATATTTGTTTATTTTTTTAATGATCTAGCCTAAATAACAAGTTATGAAATTTAAGTCTCTTATTTTTAGCATATGTCTTAGTTATGAAGGTGTTTATTAATTTAATGGTGATATCAGATCAGGTATTGACCAATATGCAAAACCCAGATATTAGAATCGGTATTTGAATCAAAAAAGATGGATCGGTGCATCCCTTATTCCTAGTTATGACCAGTATCAGTATTCAGAAATTAGATATACAAAAATTAATGGGCTCTTCTGGACTTGAATGAATGAATTAAGCAGGTTAATCCCATATATGCTAAATGATTTAACTTATAAATCAATAGGGTGTCTGACTGCATCACACAATACAAAGCCTCTGCTTAATTACTGAAAATATATTTCACATATTTTGCTAATGTAACCATATATCAAAAGTGACTAAGATGACATTAGTTTAAACTACTCGACAGTATAGACATTAGCTTTTAAAACTGCTGAATATTGATTTCATTCCTCTAATAATGGGATTCATTGAGCTCTGACGGTAGGGCAGTAGGCTAATGTGAAATATGTTTCAGTTTCAGCACTTCTTGCTATGGTGATGATTATTTGAATGTCATTTAGAGGATGTGGGCTTTGATGTAGCTTTCTTAGAAATCCAGTTGATAATGAAGAACTATTCAGTCTTTCTATCTTACAAAATACCTGTGATTGGCTTTTGGCACTGAAGCATCAGGTAAAAGCATGACATCAACTAGTAAAAAATGTTTTAATTTGGTCAGTTATTTGTAATTCTGTTGTTATATGTTGACAGCATTATGCATTTCACAAATGTGGGTCATATTACATGACATGTTAAAAGTGTTGATATGATGATATGCACTGCTTATATTGCACATAGGTTACTTTTTCATGACCTACTGTACGTATGTTGTCAGACTGAAGACCAAAGCCTATGAGGCCGGAACCAGAGTTGTCATGTTTGTTGTGTTGTAAAGGAACTAAGCCTTCATTTAGAGTTATATCAGGGGAAGAAGCTTGGCAGCCCATTGCTGTTATGCAGGAGATCTCCTCATGAGAAATTACTTCTCATTTAATTAATAATTCATGGAAGTGTCACCAAATTCCCATGCAGGAAATGCTCACCCACAGGATGACATTCACTCCCCACCCCCCCGGAGTCATAACTGGATGAGATGAACCCACAGTCGGGGGTCACGGTCTCATAACAGCAGTATAGCCCCAGCCTATTGGCAGACTGGGGAGTTTTGATTTCTTGAGCAGCAACATAATATTCAGCAAAGCGAGCTTGTTCTTTCTTTGTCAGCCATATCAGTGCGCTGGGGTCTCTGGGGACATTTGGCTCCTGCGGAACATTTGCTCTGTTGTGCTAATCACAAGCTTTTTACTCCAGATTTCATTACTCGCTAGGTTTAGGCACAGCAGTGCTCCCTGCTTTATTTATGACTCTGCTGCATAACCATGGAGCAGAGGGTATTTCATTAGACACTTTTGCCAGGTGTGTCTTCTGCTTTTCAGGGGTACAATTTATCAAATGGAACCATTATGTGGAGTTAAATTTTTCTGATAGTGTTATTTTTTCCATAGACTCTTATTTGTTATGGTGGCTCTTACATAATGTTTGGATCTCTCCTGTTTCTCATTGAGAGAAAAGCTGTGAAGTACATTTCTTGTAAGAAGCAAACAAAAGTCTGTCTGGTTATAAACAATTTATTAAGCCTGGGGATGGGACTTCAGCACATTGTGTGTTTAGAGGCAATAAGGCTAAACCTAGCAGCAATACAGCTGAAGTCTTCCTGTGAATACAGATGAAAGACGTACATAATTATGAGCGTTTACGCACATACACATACACAAACACACACACACACACACACACACACACACACACACACACAGACACACACACAGAAAATCACACCAAAGCATGTGATCGCACATGCAGGTAGTGCAACTCCACCCCACCCAAATCACTACCCTTCCTTCCCACAACCACCCACCAGTACACACACACAATTTCCACCAACAACCCCCTCCCCCCACCCCCACCCCCCGCCCCCACCCCCACCCGAACCCCATTCTGAAGGATGGTTCATTGATCCATAGTGTCCTGGCCCAGCACACCTTGTTCCCGTCTCTGGCAGCATCAGGGCTGATTAACGCAGGCTCTAAAGCAGCGCTTGCCTGAGTCCGGCAGCAAGCTGGGACATCGCTGCTGACACATTACTTTGTTCATCTGAGAGCAGGTGACAGGTACACTCCTGCTGTGTCACTCTCTCTCTCTCTGTCTGTCTATGTGTGTATTTGTGTTGTAATATGTGTGTGTGTGTGCGTGTGTGAGTGTGTGTGTCTAAGACAGATGGTATAAACCGGGATAAAACATTTCAGACTCCTCAAAAGAAAATTCCCCTACTCTGCTTAGAGAATTCAGATTTCTTCATGCTGGCTTTAATAAGCTTCAAACTTCAGAGTGGTTGATTTGCATCCAGCATGCACCCCACACTCATCTGGATCTTGATTTTGTCAAGTCTTAGTATTTTTGTTTTATCTGTTTGTAAGTTCTTTTGATTTGTGCTTTTTTTTTCTTCCATTAAATGTGGGTTTGCTGTATTGGCTCTTGATTCAGAATGTATTTTGTTTTATCAATTATGTAGTTAGAATGGATAAACACTTGTCTGTGGTTATCCTGTGGCAGGGAAAAGGTTTTGCAGTAAAAAAGGGAACATATATTCTAGCAATAAGCACTACAAGGATCCTCATACTCTCCTACACTTACCCTAATCAACACTATATTTCTCTCATGAGCTACAGGGAGTTTTGTCAACCAAAACTGAAACAATGTCTCTTAAAAATGTTGTGTAATCCTTGTTTTTACTGGGCAATTATCTGTGAAATGGATGGACGGCAATGGATTTCTCTGAACTCCCAGTAGTGCTATCCATCTAAATAATTCAATGTTCAGTGTATCGAACTGCCTGTGTTCCCTGAAATACTGACAGCTAGCACTCCCTTGGAAAAAAATCCCACAAGCAGACCATCGTCAGAAAAAACGTACTTATGCAACACTTCAAATAGCATGCGTTAAACTATAGCAGCACATTTGCAATGAATTGCCCCTTATGTAACAAGGGTCTGATAATAGGCTTTGCCGGAACTGGCCCACTGAACCTTCGAGGGCTTTCCTTGTTGATATCTCATTACTGTGAAAGCTCTTGCTGGTGCCTAGGCATGTATTTCATGTTCATTTCCTCAACAATCCAATCAGCCAATTAATTGCTTTGCCTTAACAAAAAGGCTGAGTACCCAATAGCAGTCTCTTCTACATTTGCAAGAGGATACACACACTGTAATGTGTTTCAGCTCTGCCATTGATGCATTCACGCAGATCAATGTGTTTGAATGAAATCGGGTATAAAAAACAGTACTGATCACTGCATAAAAACAAGTGAAACACAGTTTATTAAATGATCTCCAAAGAACAAAATTGTGTCAGTTGGTGTCACAAGACTTGAAACACAGCTTTGATAACAGTTGACATGTTCTTCAAATTTAATCTCTTATCCATTTTAGATAATATGTCAGAAAACATGTATGCATGTACAGACACAAATGGATTTCAAATAATCACATGAAATTCCTCCCAATGTTGTCAAAACACACCAACAAAGCTCTTCATCCTTAAGTTATAAGTAACAATGATGTCATTCTTGGATCTATCACAGGGATATCACACATTTATGATATTAAAGTTCTCATAAATGTCAGTGGTGATGTCTTCAGCAGTCATGCATGAGAAGAGGGCTCCCCTTTAAGAAATGATGGCAATAAATATGTCGACTCAATGGCTCATTTCCTAAATTATAGTCTAATTCATTAGTACATTTCACAGTAACTGTAAAAGCATATTAAACGCCTCTTAAAAGACCAGAGTGCACACAGACAGGTCAGCAGTGGAAAATTACAGAGGGCTTGTGTAATACATCAGAAAATAAAATTTACATCTTTCTGTTTAGTACAAATTCTCCTCATCAAAAATGTGGCCAATCTATCAAAAATTAGAGCTTATCTTAAATACTCACTCAACCGTAAAAATACAAACACCACAGTGGCATAAATCGTTTTGTTTTCTTCTTCAGTTCGTGTGCAGTGGTAGCTGGGCTCAGAGGGATGGGATGCCCTTCTGGCTTTCCATACTTTATACCTGATTCTTTCCTTCTCCGCTGCCATTGTGCTATAGGTCATGTCCAACTTCAACTCTCTCCTCTTAAAGCTTCTGCCTCAGACAGCAGGTGACAGGTGGGAAACACCTCTGGTTTGTATTCCTTACTCTCTGTATCCCAGCGCACAGTGTAGTTGTGGAACCAGGGGAGATCCGAGGAGGCAGGGAATGTATGTGTGTGTGTTTTTTTTGTCTTCTCTCACCACTGAGCGAGGTCATCAGATCCGCTCCCTCTCTGGCCATCACAGGAGCGTGCTGATGGTGATCTGGCCGTCCTCCGTGCAGCTGATGGTGCACTCGCCCAGTCCACTAATGATTTTACCCACGTCCCTCTCAGACAGCTGCTGTGCTGGCCCTCTGTCCGTCACCCTTCTCCCCATCTCTTTCTCCCTGTCTTTCACTCCTTCATCTGCCTCCTCCACCTCCTCCTCCTCGTCCTCCTCCTCTCCTTCCTGGCCACTGTCCCCATGCTCCTCCTCATCCTCCTCATCCTCCTCCTCTTCGGTGATGGAGCTGAGGCGAGTGGCACTGCTCGGCTTATCGGCAGGCGGCTGGTAGTGACACTGGCCGTTGAGCAGTCGGCGGCGAGGTGCCACGGGTACTATGTCCTCGCCCAGCAGCTGTTGGCGGCAGTGGCGGAAGTCGCTCTGCCTTTTGAGGCGCTTGAACTCACTAAAGGAGGACGAGGCGTTCTGAAACAGGCTGAGGGCCAGAGCCCGGGCCTTCTCTGCTTTGGCCAGGAGCACAGCATGGCAACGCAGTACCACTGCCTTGTTCTTCACCTGGTGCCGGTAGATCCAGGCGAAGATCTTGGGCCGGTAGGCCTCGGCTGAGCAATAGGTGATGCGGTTGAGCGAAAACAGGTGGCTGGGCTTCTTGCGTCCGCTGGCGTCGGCGCCCATGCGGATGCCGTGCGGGCCCACGCTCAGCTTCAGCTTCAGGCTGTGCTCGCCGTAGTTACTGTGCTGCCAGATCTTGGCCACGGCCTCCTGCATGCAGCCCTCGCCCTTGGCCAGGATGGTGACGGTGCTGCCCAGGTAGCGCACGCGATACGCCGGCTCCTCGCGGTTCAGCTCCACCTTCTGCCGCTTGCTCTGGAAGACGCTGCCCAGCCAGTGGAAGGGGCAGGAGTCAGGTCGAAAGTCAGGGCAGGAGTGCAGCAGGGAGGACAGGAGCGAGTGGTAGGTGAGCCCCGCGCTCAGGCTCTTGGGCTTGCTCTTCTCCTCGTCCTTCACCAGCACAAACTTGCTCCTTCTCCAGGGCAGCATGGCTACAGCAAGCCGGCGGTGGACAGGGCATGAAGCCCCTCTTCCTGTGCAAACTAATCAGAGAGAGAGAGAGAGGGGGAGAGAAAGAGTGTGTGTGTGTGAGTGTGCGTGCGTGTGTGTGTGTGTGTGTGTGTGTGTGTGTGTGTGATATGGGCAGAGAGAGAGAGAGCGGAGAGAGGAAATTCTGCCCCGCGCTTGAGAGCGACTGAGAGAGCGGTAAGCCTGAGCCAGTCAGTTCCACCACTCGCTCCTCCTTCCTCTCTACATCCTCCTCCTCCTCTCTCTCTGCTTGGTCTCCCTCTCTCCCTCCCTCCCTCTCTCTCTCTCTCTCTCTCTCTCTCTCTCTCTCTCCCGCCTGGCTGCATCACTGAGAGCGGAGCGGAGCAGTGCTTGGAACACAGCCTGGTGCTTTAGCATCCTTTGCTTAACTCTTTCATCCCTCTGTTCTTTTCATTTTGCCCTGCTTGACTCGCGGCTTTTCATTTCCAAAGCAAAACATTTGTCACCAAATTGTGAGTGTTTCATAGTTTCATTTTGATCAGTGTCAGTGCTTTCTTGAGGTTTCTCTGAAATGCTTTGTTCGTTCTCTAGTCAATACTTATCTCAATACTTATCAAGGCATCAGCTTTCTTGAAGTATAAATGCATGTCAAGCTAAAACTGCAAAACACTGAATTATCTTATGCTGATAAGATGAAAGACTATATCAGCATGCACATGAATTATATCCATTAAATGGATTCTAGGGATCAAATTAGATATGGATTACAATAAATTAACTAACACTGTGCATTAAAATGAAATGAGACAGTGATTCAGAGTAGTTGAATTCTAGTATCCTTCAAGTGGCTCTCCACACACACATGCACAGAGTTCTGACAACGGATTTTTTAAATTTTAACGATAATAATCACCAATGGCTGAATATGCTCAGCACTTCAGGCTATGCAACACCCCAATCTGCCAAATGGTCTTGGAAAAAAACATTTATTATTATTTGATAGAGAGTGCAGTCATATTTTCTCTCTGCCAAAGGATGCAAACATTGTAAGCTCTACCTTAATTTGTCATTCCCTAAACAGAACTTTTAAAATAACATTGAGTTCAGGCCTCTGTTTTTAGCCTCTGGTGCACACCTGACTGACTGCCGGTCATTTAGGAAAGGAGACTAGTGAGAGAGGAAGGCATGAGCGAGGGGAGCCATGAATCACACTGAGCCAAGCATCTATCAGCCTCATGAGGCAGGCCTGAGACCAGGAGGGAATTTGTCACCCAGAGGTGAAGTCTCCATATGAGGGGCTGACTCAAACAGAGACATTCACCCTTCTCTATTGTTGCCACCTGAGTGTCCATTAATGAAACAGGAACACGATGGCTGATACAGAATATGCCATTAGTTTGCAGTGAGTGCACATCCACATCATAATGGGCTGTTTAGCCATATTAAATTGAGGTGGACTCAGTTTGTTATGTAACGGCATTTTTTAAACGCGAGTGTTTGGAAAGCTGAGGGTATGCATCACCTCTCATGCATAATTTTTTTCTTACAGTGTCTGGTGAGGCAAGAAAGAAAAATATGCACAGCCCATAACATTTCTGGCCAAAGCGTGTGAAATGCTTATTTATAAAGTAAAGGAGCAACTCAAAATGGGATGTGCCGTTTATAAACTCAAATATTTCCTGACTCTGCATCTAGAAGTCATTTTTACAAAACAATTTTTTTAGCTGCAAGCATGCTTACAGGGTCCTGGAATAGAGCAACCAAAAATAGTTGTGTTTTAGTAGGGTCCACTTATCACAAAATGGCGCATTGCACCGTCTCCTACTCTAACACAACTTAGCTGTTCAAGTATTTTTACATTTAGCTTCTGAACAGTGACTTTACTTAGTGACCCAAAAATACAAGAAGCCTTGAGTAGCGAACATATGGCCAAGAGGAAAAACTGACGTTTGAGCTTTTTTGGAAACGAATGGGAGTGCTGTTTTCAACAACAATGTCTTCCTAGAGGCCATAGGGAATAAATCAGTTGAAAGGGTCCATTAACATGAAGCTGTAGTACACTGTATGTTTCAAGGAGTATCAAACCACAAACATCAACACAAAAATAGCACAAGCAAGCACGACCGAGGGAAACAAGAAGTGAGTAGTCTCCTTCTTATTTAACCTCTGTTAGGGGTTGCATGTATATTGCTCTTTTGAGAACTCCTTTCACCAGCCCCCTCCAGCAGTAGAGAGACTGGAAGGAACACAAGTCCATTTGTGATGGCACAGGCCTAATGAGAGAACACAGGGCTGTAATTGGAGGCAGTTGCCTGTATGCCACAGAAGATTAACATAGGCCTTGCAGGGCTGGAGTCATCCATGTCAAGCTGGCCTTTACTGAGATTGATGTCCCAGTGTACAAACTGATTGATAATGCGAGGGAGCAAACTGATTGATAATGCGAGGGAGCGTTATCATGGCCAGAGAGCAGAGCTGATAAATGACGTAAGAATGTATCAGCCACAGAATCGACTTTGGGCCAAATGAACCCCCATTTGCATTCTTATTACTCACCGTTCATTTTCTTACTTTGTACTGATTTTTGCTCTCTCTGCTACTCTCTCTCTCTCTTTCTTGCTTCCTTATCTTCAGGAGCAAGTTGCTCCTGAGGCTGCGGTCACAGGTGCAGCCCCACTGCAAATATCACATGATGGCAGATGTGCAAATGACTTCTCTGTGCTAGTTTTGTTCCTGCTCAATGAGGAATAAATGAGCAGTTGCTATTTTTTTTTTTGCCACATTGGTTTGTTCAAAAGGATGGATTTTTAGAAACAAGAAAATGTGATGTGGATGTGATATGTGTGATTGTGCTATGGGTTAAGGATTTTCCACTGGAACCAAACTGCTTACTATCACATGTAAGTACTTACTATTCATAGTGTACTTACAAACGTCACATATGCTGTTCCACACTGTGAAAACTACTGTTTTTTGACAGGCTTCAAAAGTTTGTGTGAAGCCGCTTATCAGACTACTCTCTTGTCTGGGACATTAAATGCCACCATCACTATGAAAATGATAAAGCTAGTGGTCATGCTAGCTGCATTATAGCTTACTTAGCCGTGGTTTATGGACAAAAACACCATACCTGATGTGTTTTGTCTTCATTCTTTAGCTTTTCCTTAATAACAAAGCCTGTAAGACCGGTTGCTCAAATTCATTAGTTACAGTACATTAGTTTCAGTGGAGAGAAGCCAACATCACATGAGCACCTGTTGTCCTTGTAGTCATTAAAGCTACAAGTTTTAACACTGTAACTCATTGATCATGACATGAACAGCATCTTTCTTTACTTGAAAAATGATCTATAAAAATGAACATACATCATATGTATAATTCAAGGCTCATGATGACCGTAACCAGAAAAAAATATTTTCTGTCCACTAACTCTCATTCATATTTTTTTAAGTATATGTCTGTTGGGTCGACTGAAGAGGGCTCAGACTTGGACTCTGTTATGAAACTGTGTTGAAATGTTCCTGGAACGTTGCGCTGGGATCATATGGTGTCCAGTCCAATTATAGTTAGAGACAGTTAAGATAATAAACACAAGCTTATAAGGATAATACATATGTATGTTTATGTCTTATACCCTATTGTGAACTATTATTATGGGTAACGCAAGTGAGTAGCATACAGGCGACATGGGTTTGTATCTCACACTTTGTGTTCTTTTTTTTTTGACTGAATCGTGACTTTTTTTCTCCAACCAAACTAACATTGTATTTTCGTTTTAAAAACTTTTCTAGCACCCTTTCAGTGAACTAAAACTGCTTTCATGGAACGTTCCCGTACCCTGCAGCTAACCTTCACGAAATGTTCCCGGAACCAAAAATTATTACCTGGGAAGACATCCTTGTGAACATATTGCTAAAGTGGTCAAGTGAGCATCGGGCTTTGTCCATGCTTTCTTGAATCAGACATTGAACAGGATTCAGGCAATCACAATCAAGGGTTGGAACTACCAATTTTAGAATATCCCTTTAAGTAGTATAAGTATACACATGTCCTGAAGACTCAAGGTATACAACCGTAAATCTGTAAGACATTTCAAAATATGTATGTCAACGTATGGCTGCTTCCTCAGCATCAGCAACATCCAGGCCTCTATAAGTCTTCTAAAGTGCGCCTCTGTGAAATGGGGCTGGCTTTTCCAGCAGCCTCAGTTCAAATCCAAAAGAAGTGATAGAGCTGATCATTCTGTTCTATTTTCCATATTACTGTCATGACTTATGTCATTTTTATGATTGGCACAATAATCCTTACAAGTGGCCCAATTACGTGTGTTAATGTGCCTTTCGGTTGTATAATGATGAAAATCTCTGGTTATAGTCACGTAACACACGAATGAAAGTAGTTTTGATGCATTTTAATGGTCTGTTTGGTCGGAGAATTGGGTAGATGTACACCCTCCCAGCTAATTAACAGTGTCCCTGTGGAGGGATGAAGACAGCCATCACACTGTATAATGAGTGTTTGTTTCTTTTTCTTATTAGACTTTTCCAGCCGATTGCCGCTGGAGAGAGGAAATGCAGAAATATGCCCCCTGGACCGTACACAGCAAATTCTGATGATAACTGTCTCTTCTGAATAAGCTGCATTTTCAGCAGTGAGCAGCCACAAGTTGGTTTCCCCTCCCTTTGCCTAGTGCTATCAGCACTTCCTGCTTGCATGCAGCATCTGAAGAGCCGAGCACTTTTGAATCAATCCAATTACTCTTATCTAAACCCTCGCCTTTGAAAAAAAGGATTTCTTTTGTTGTATTACTTACAATCCGTTCTCTTGACTGGTCCTTTGAACAGCATGCCATATATTTGCTTCCATATTTCTAGCTGGGCAAGCTAATTGAATTTGGTTCTCTCTTCATCATGCTAGGCTTATCCCAGACATTGTAATCAATGCACAAGGCTCAGCAGCAAAGGCCTGTCTGCTAGATGCTTGATTTATAGCCATACAGGAGGGCCGTGGGAATGCAATCCTTACCATGAAGAACGAGTAGTGCCAGATGACAGAGGAGAGAGCATTTCTTGCACAGATAACCCCTGCTTTGGTGAAATGCCTTACTTGCTTCAGACAAAACAGTTGTACAAAAAATGGAAATAGTGTGTAGAAAGCATGATATGCTGAATATTAATAAGTAAAAATGAGTAAAATTATATTTAGCCAGTTGTATACAATACTGTAGCCAATATTGTAATGCTAGATTTTAGCCCCTCTCCTGATGAGGATGATTCAGGGCATGTTCCAGATGGGGGAATGGTTTTAGAGTGGATGCTAATTTATGATGTTGACTGGTCCTGCATTGATTACAGAAGACAAGTGCACACATGTAGTCTACAACACCAAGATTTCCTTGTGGTTTGGCATCTATATTGGAACAAGATTTAAGAAGAAACTGTTCACATTGGACTTCATGTTGTAACAATGAGGAAACCTGAAAGGTCAGCATCTTACAATATTTGCTTGATCATTTTGAGGGCACAAGAAACGATCGCCCTCATGTTCTGAGTGCCTTTAGCTCTGTTCCATGCCCTCCTGAATGTGTCTCATTAGAAGGGCATACGTTTGGAACCCTCTGCCTCATTTGAACGGTGTGTTATGTAAGAGGCCAAACATAAATGTGCCAAGCCACGAATAAGATTGATTTTAATATCTTTAAGTGCCAGGGACGCTTCTCCGATTGGTTGCATACATTTTCTCTGTGAATAATGAGGAGGCTCCAGGATGTGGCAAGTTATTTCACTTTTCCAAATAAGAGAATGGCATTAAGTATTTTCAGTTGAAATGAAAACTGTTATTGCTCCACTATTTATAAAGAATAAATGATCAGTCAAGTGGTTCAGTGAATATGTTTTGAAATTATTCTGGATTCATACTATTCCATATTTCAGATAGTAAAAGGCTGATAGATTCATCTGTTTACCCATGAACCTTTAACTATTTTTACACATACTATGTAGTCCATAAAAATCAGTAGCGTGGCTCTGTAAGCTGCTGTTTCATGAAAGAACTGAGTTGAATTTAACTGAATTATTTTGCATCATCCTGGACTACACAGAGGAGCAACAGAAACGCTTACGTTTAGTGTCATGTATTTCTTCATTTCATATTAAGGTAATGTGAAAACACTTCATGACATAATGTCCTTAGCACAGTCTTTAACAATCAATTTTCTCATTTGTACAGTGATGTAGCGTCAGTGTCAGGATGGTCAATGCTATCATTAAAAAAGGATACAACATCAAGGAGAACCTGCTGTTTGCATTGCAGTGAAACTGTGAGAGCTCATAGTGGTTGTGAAGAGTGAAACACTCGCATGGCTACAGACATTTCAGCGCCTGAAATCTTTTTCCAAATATAACAAAAGCCAGTCTGTGAATGAGCAGTGCATCTGTTGTGTAACAATCTTCATCCAAGTTTTGAGAAAGTATTTAGAGGTTTTTAGATCTGGGTGCAATGCAAATTTTATGTTTCTTTTTTTCAAGAATGTCTCATGGGAGAAATTGTAATGAGAACCTTTTACTTCACATATTTGACATACATTAGGTGTATACATTAGACATATTAAAGTCAAATGAATTCCCTCTTTTATCATTGCATATAGTATATGCAGACCTATAATTAATCCATTGATTGACCATCACCTTAACTCTCAGTTTCCATCCAAAAGCTTTTTGTCAGAGTAAGGCGTAACACGGGCAGATGCACTTTTGTGACCTCAGTGCTGTCAAAGCAATTGTGAGAGATAGTGCTTACTGGGATGAGTTTACATTATGTGTGGTGAGAATGAACAAAGGAACACTCTGAAATTCAAATGTGATTTAACTGCAGCTGAAAGAACAATGGGTATCTCTAACATCACATTCACTCCACAAGAATTATCTTCCAAAAGCTATTCTCAAGGACAATATATCAACAACAGAGATCATATTTTGTATAACGTGGCACGGTTTACCTCCCCTGTAAAAAAATAAAGCCCATCGGCTGACTGTCTTAATGCTTTCCCCTGAATCCATTATACTTTCTCTGGCTCATTCAAGCACCCCTGCCTTTTGCATTTCCTATACACGCAATTTCAGTCCCACAGATTTCAATCATGCGCAGGGGACTGTAAACAGGTGTGTGTATGTTGCACCTTTATGCACCAGTGATAGTATTGCTAGTCATAAGAAATGCTGTTTTGTAAAGAGGTGCATCTGCTGCCATCTTGCACACACGCCTCCAGCAATTTGCTCCATCTAGTTTGGTCGAGCAGCTGCTCTCCAGCTCCCAAAGCCTGTCTGTCCATCTGGCCAGAGTGTGTCTACCTGTTTAAAGTCAGTGCACTGCCAGCAATAGAACGGAGATGTTTGGGGGCAGAAAAACTGAGGTCTTTACAAAAAAAATGTAAACCATTATTCAAGAGGGCAGCTGCTTCCGTGTACCTTCTGTGTTAGTCACCTACCTCCAACAAGGTCAGTAATGTTGACATGAAAGCCTGAGGCATGTTCTACTCCACATGAGTCAGTCGCTATTGCACCACTTTTCTGGGACTCAATCACACCATGTTCTCATTACTTAGATGTGGCTAAAATACGTTAATGCATCCATTATTTTCAGTAAGGTAAATGTCGTGGCCTGGTATAGCGATGGCTATACGATTTTAGGGAGGGATTTCTTAAATGTCCTACAATCCCCTACATAAACACAGAATCAATTATCACCTCCTTTGTCTTGCACCTGTGCAATTCTTTACAAACACTTCCTCTCTATCATACCAGAGAGGAATGACACTTCACAAATGGAGTGAGATCTCAGTGAGTTCACCATACAAATATATAGAGTATTTGTGCTATTACAAATAGTGGCTGTTAGAGCGCTTTGCATGCGCCACACATAATTTAACCACCACCTCTTGAGCATTCAGTAAAACATATCCTTTGTCAGTGAATAAGATGTCGTTCACAAAGTGTAGGGCATTTACTGTTCACAGCATAGCTTAGATGGTCTTCATGACAGACAGAGTAGGTCAACCAGAGTTTACCACTTTGTAATGTGAGAGTGAAATTGATTATGTGTCCTCTCAACCCTTTGGTAAATTAGACTTACAAGGTATCTTATCCATCCAAAAGCCTATGTATTATGTCTGAGCGAGGCAGCTGCAAAGAACTATGACCTCTGGGCATGAGTGCTGAAAAAGAAACTCTTAGGTTTTAATCTAAGGCCTAGAGTGAGAGAAATCACCTCTCCAGGTCATCCCTCTCTTTGTATGCACACATTCTAGTTTACATGGGTGATCCATTTTGAAGCATAAGACTACTTGAACAACAACAAAGGGTTGGCTCCCTGAAGCAACCTAATGAGAACAGCATTGCAAAATAAAATAAATAAAATCAACTGTAATCAACAGTAATTAAACCAAGGCCAAATGTAGCCTTTGGTTTTACTTTGTTGGGATAGTGCAATCAGGACCTCTTCTTCACCTCCATACATCACCTAAATAAATTCTGATTTCTAATTCTTCCCACCACGCATCCGGGATTTGCACTTTAGGCCTAGAGTTGGGTGCAGGGTTAGCCTAGCCATGCCTTCCTGTGTGCCTCCAATCGATTATCACCTCCTTACAGTACTAGTCTGGATTTGATCCTATTGAGCTTGTTGTCTCCGGTGGCATTTTTACAGCATCAAATCAGCAAACAGAGGGAGGGATTCTGAATGCAGAGCTAGAATGCTATCAGTGAAGGCAGGCTATTACTCCAGGGCTGATCCAATCTTTTTAAACTTTAACACATCCAGCAAGCAACTGTTTCTCACTACCGGATGGTCAGACCGTCTACACTAAAGAAAGTGATCGAGAGGCTGGTGTATTACCAGGGTAGTGCAGGGTAGGAAACCATCACAAAATAAAAGAAAGTGACAGCATGGCATTGTTGACCATTGCCACTAAACTTGTTCTTGTCGTGTCAGTAATCTGATGTTTGGAAGGTTTGGAAGCCCTAGCTAGTACTCTAGTTTTATGCCAAAGTTCTTTAGTGTTGCTTTAACCCCAATACTACACTCAGCAAGCCTAATGCAACAGCATTTCTCATGTTTACAGTAATATTAGGCTACTGGTAAACCCATAAACAGTGCACCCTATGTAAATCCAATGCAAACTACAGGAGGAGTAGCCTGAACAAGTTATCCTCTAAGTGGAAAAGATAATCATTATTTATGCATAAACACCAAATGCAAATCAAATAATGTGAGCAGATTGACAATCAGAAATGTCCCGGATTTTGCTGTTCAAATGTAGCAGGTATGGCATAATAAGAGGTCAAGTGTTAGAAAGGAGGACGGCAAATGTCATTCAGCACAGAGCAACACTACCATCTGGTGCTTGTCAAAAGCACTTAACCGGAAATAGCCTAGAATGTTTTGGAAATGAGAGCAGCTAGAGAGCAGCTACAACCTTCGAAGAGCTTTCTTCTTGGGGGGTTAGTATATGTAACGTTAAATGTTTTAGATAAGCATATCAGTCTTTAATTTACGTAACAAAACGGCTTGTTGCGTTAATTCTTACGGCACGTCCTAGTGAAAAAGGCAGCGCCAACTGAAAAGCTGAAAGCTAAAAGCTATACTTAATAGATTAACATATTGTTTAAGAGAATTACAACTTGTCATACATGCGTAATGTGGTAATAACAATCTCGTCTTTTTCTTGCCGAACTTTAACGAAGTAAAAGCTAGTCTTGCCCAGCTGCTGCGGTAGCTTAAACGGTCTGTCGATTTACAAGTTTACGTTAGCCTTCCTGCTAAGTGGGTAGTGTTAGCTGTCTCGGTTCATGGTCAGCTACACCTGTTTTTGTTTTGGTAATGTCAAACCAAGCCGAGAAAAACAACAGTTAAATTACACCTAAACAAAATGTTTGATTCAGATCTTGCCAAGGACTTCAGGCTTGGACGGTCAGTCTAAGACATTAGAGCTTTTTCCATCAAGAAGATGACTTGACTTGGCATCAAAAAGTTAGTGGGACATATGTGATGGAAAAAGAATTTTATCGCTTAGCGCCGATTTTGTCACGTTAAGTTGATTTGCTCGGCGTAGGTGGATTGGGGAAAGTTATATCGACATGAAATTGTTTTACATTTCCAGTAAACCGAATGAGTAATATTGCTGAGTTAAATGAATTAGCTTAAATATTGTTGATCCCTACAATGGAGGGGCATTTTGTTCATAACGTAGGCAATGGCATACTGACTTTAGAGGTTAGTTGTTGGTAGTCTAAATGAAACAGGACCAGGCGATTAAAACAAACGAGTCAAAAAAATACCTTAATTAACAGCATGCGTTGCGCTGCGATCTGGCTAAATGACAGCCTATTTAGCCAGATCGCTGGTTGGACCCCAGGGGTGCCCAACCTCTTTCGCTCCACCTTGCTGCAAATCTAATGCGGTTTGATATTGCCTTTGTTCTCTCATTCAACGTGTCCGTCAGCTCTTTAAAATGCCATATCATAAAGCACCTACAACTGTCATTATCTCTGTAAGTGATAAACAGCTTTGCATTAGGTTAATTTTTAATTTCATAGGGCCTGACAGGCCTAGTAGATCTGACATGGTAACTTTTTTTTAACTACAAGCTCAGCGACCCATCAGTAATGCGAGCAGCTTTTGTGTGTCGACCCACCGGTTAAGAAACCCTGTAGCATAGTGCTGATAATGTCATCACGCAAAGAATGGCTCCATGTAATTTTTTGTCTGTGGACTACGATGAAAATACATTACTGGAAACCACCAGGCAGGTAAAAATATATTTGTCAGAGAGTTGGCTTTAATCAACGTTTAATAAGCAGTTTATGTGATTGCAACACTAGCGTGGGCCTCCCACGGTAGTTAACCTATATTGTTGTTGGAGTTGAAAAAGGCCCAGCTTAACTCATACATTAGGCTACATCTAACCATCTATTAAAAGTGCCATGAAACGTTTATTGTAATTAAATGAGGCATATTTTTGAACGTGTAGTAGAAGTTGCACTTCACTGCCAGTCTTGATTTCGACACAAGTGACACAGTAGATATCAACCCTTTCTATAACACACAGGTACTGTTACTGAGTGCATAAATGAAGGATGGAGTCTTGTGGGAGGCCCTCTACCACACAAATACTTCTGCTGGCCACCAGTTCAGCAGTTACAGCTGTGCTCTACTCAGTGTATCAGAGGAAGGCAGCCACTGTGAAAAGACTGAAGGTGAGTTTCGATTTCACGTTGTAATGTCAATCACCAATGCTTGATTCATTCATTGCTGCATATTCAGACTTCACATTGGAATTAATTTTGCAGGAAGCCAGGAAAATTTCAATAGACAAGAATTTGAGAACTATCCTCAGTGAAGCTCCGGGGAAATGTGTGCCATATGCAGTCATAGAAGGTATTGGACACCATCGGCTGATAGATGTAGTAGCCTACCACATCCACAGGACAATCCGTGAATAACTAGAAATTCTCAAGTCTTAAGGGCATTTTATGCAAGTATGTTTTTTTTTTTAAAACTGCAGAGCTGCCTCGACAGTTTGTTTTTACACCAGCGTCTTAAATTCCCACTGATGCGTATTTCTTTACAAACCAAAGAATAGGAACTGATGATATTTTTTGGAAGAGCAATTTCACAATTTCATAAGGCTCATGCTTTCAGTTTTGTTTTTTTGCTGGACACCAAGGCTGATCTGGCAAGTGTGTTATTTTGCCAAGACCCGATAGAGGCAGCCGAGACGGCTTTCATTCATAAAAAGTCATTTAACCATCACAGTGATTATGATGCTGGTAAAGTAATTTGAAATTCCTGCATAGTTAACATTTAAGGAATGTGAGGTCCCTATTTGAAAAGTCAGATCCACATACCTGTAGTCTTATTCAGTGTTGCTTTGTTGTAGGCGTGGTGAGGTCTGTGAAAGAAACACTCAGCAGTCAGTTTGTAGACAATTCCAAAGGAGTCATCGAAAGACTCACTCTTCGGGAGAAGAAGATGGTGTGGAATCGTACAACTCACCTTTGGTAAGTATTTTTAAAATCTTATCTGATAAATTAATGACTTTAAATAGGCTGTGGTTGGGTAGCCTATATTAAGACACTAAAGTAGAAACGGATTGATGATGTTCGACGTCTGTCGTCTGTCTTAGACGTTTGCTAAGCCCATACTTTTTATTTCTTCGATCACAACAATTTGGAACTTCTGAGTTGTCATATACGTTCATATCACTTTAATCAGGAATAATCGTGAGAAGGTTATCCACCAGCGCACCAACTCAGTCCCTTTTGACCTGTGCTCCCATGATGACTCGGTTACTGCATCAGTGCGTGTAGTGCGGCCTCTGGAGGCCTCTGAGCTCAACCTGGAGACCACCTATGAGACATTTCACCCCACTGTGCAGTCCCTGAGCAACATCATTGGCCACTTTATCAGCGGTGAGCGGCCACAGGGCATCTGCGAGACAGAGGAGATGCTGAAACTGGGGGATTGCGTGACCGGCGTGGGTGAGCTGGTGTTGGACAACCACCTGGTCAAGCTGCAACCACCCAAGCCGGGCCTGAACTACTTCCTGAGCCGACAGGACTACGGCTCGCTGCTGGGCAAACAGGAGCGCAGTGTTCGTGTCTGGAGGCTGTTGGTGGGTGTCTGTGGCCTGGCTGCATGTGGCACGCTCTGCTACATCCTGTGGCGGCAGTGGGCGCTGTGGCGCAAGCGGCAACAGGAGCGCAGAGCTTTCAAGGAATACAAGGAGGAGCAGCGGCGGCGCATGCAGGAGCTGGAGATGGACGAGGATGCCGTGCCCGCCAGTGCCTGTAGCGTCTGCCTCGCCTCCCAGCGCACCTGCGTCTTCCTGGAGTGTGGTCACGTTTGCACCTGCAAGCCGTGCTACCAGGCCCTACCTTTCCCCAAGAAGTGCCCCATATGCAGGGCACTCATTGATAGGGTGGTTCCCCTCTACAACAGTTGATAGAAACAAAGGAATGGGGATGAACAGTCAAGACTACATGTAAAAGTGTTAGATACTCAGACTATCAGTGCATATCAAATTGCTTTGTCAAGTTTTGTCTGCAGTTCTCTGTCAAATTTAATTATGGCCTTAATTTTTGGTATTGAGTTTCATATATATATATGAGTTTTGTAAGGAGCTGAAGTTGAGTGTTCTTTGTAAATGATACTGCTTAAATTAATTTCTTCAATTTGTTTATTACTCTTGTTTGGCAAAGATCGGCAACATAAGTCAGCTTCATCTTGAGTTTCCAAAACAAAATATTTTTTGGCTGAATGTGCAATCTGGTATTCTCTTAATTCATAAAAAATCCTTTAAGCAGTGAAGTGCTGAGTGATGCCTTTTATTAAAGGTGACATCATTTGTTTAATATGACTACTGTAACCCAGCTCTCTGTTCATTTTCCACATTGTTTTTCTATGGCGGTTTCCATTAATAAAATGCATGGACACTGCGAAGTAATCAGTGGCATGTGCAAAGTGATTTTGACAATGACCAGCAGAGGGTAGCGTCCACCATATTCTAAGAAGGCAGGAATTATGACGGAAAGACATCTGCACTTTGATTGTTACCTAGTATTGCTTTACTGTCTGATACATATGGATACAAAATGTCAAGGTTTGATTTGTCACAGGGTCCTTTGGGGCGAAAATATGTCGCGCAATTCAGATTTAACTGCCAAAGCGTTTGTGATGAATCAACCACTGAAACAACCGTTTAGTTTAATATTAAAAAGCTCCAAGTTGCGTACAATTTCATGTTGAGCCTAGAAATATTCTTTAAAGCTTGTGGATCTCTGATAAAACACACCTTTCAATGCATACAAACCAGGTTTCTTCTTCGGAAAGCTATCTAACTTTCTAGCATAAGAGGCAGGTAGTCACGCAATGCACCAAATTAATTTGGAGAAGTGATGTACCATGCGTAATTGTTTTCTGCGAGGAAACATTTCCAAACGCATCACTTCTGTTTGCAGTGAGCATATTTTTTCTGCATCAGATCTTCTGTGTTACCCTACCCTTCGATATTGCATTTGATGCTGAATATCTTTTCATGCAACTCTTTCTTAAAAGTAAACTTCATATGACGAAACGTAACGGGTTACGCAATTTAGTTTTTGCCACCGGTCGTGATCGCCACGACTCGCGGTCACTTCATGGTGGCCGTGCACGAGACTCGCCTCTCAGCAAATACCCATTTTGAATCGATCATTGGTGACTGGTTTGAAAACATCATGTCGGAAGTGTTACCCTAAAACGAGGACAATATCACTCATTATGGCGATGATGGAGATGTGGATCAGCTTTCCATCACCTGTCGTTTGCAGATTACCAATAATTTATTTGGCATCGCAGAATAAAAGACCCACAAAACTTGGGCAGATTGGAGATTACTCAGGTTTTGCATCACTCGTGCAATAAAACACCATGGCTTTATCTACTGATAGTTTCAGCATTACTTTTCAAACATCCAGTCGGCTGGTAAGTTATGTAATGTCACTGTGGAGCTGACGGGCTGTCTTGTTTCACGTCCAAGTAGCCGACCTTACAGTATAGGCTACAGACACACCTTAATTTATGGGCCTCTCTGATTGAAATTGAAGAAACATAGCCTATAGCCAAACGTGCCACTCTACATTCATTCATCAATGTGCGAGGCTGATTTATCCACGAAAAACTAATAGCTTATTTAGCCAGATCGCAGGTAGGACCCCAGGGATGCCCAACCTCTTTCGCTCCACCTTGCCGCAAATCTAACGCGGTTTGATATTTTCTTTGTACTCTCGTTTAACGTGTTTGTCAGCTCTTTAAAAAGGCCATATTATACCTAGCACCTACAACTGTCATCATCCTGCTCGCATTCTGTGAATAATGTCAATGAAAGAGAAACTCTTTCGTTCCCGGACAGAGCTCTAAAAATTTTATTAAGAACTTGAGACTAGGCTACTGGGCTAGTTAGCCATCTCACGTTAGTGCGCAGCAGAGTTGCTGTCAACCTGCAGATAAACATCATCACTTGTGCAATAAAGGGCTATGGCATGGTCCTTGGCAAGATCTGAATCAAACATTTTGTTGAGTAGGTGTAATTTAACTGTTGTTTTTCTCGGCTTGGTTTGACATTACCAAAACAAAAGCAGGTGTAGCTGACCATGAACCGAGACAGCTAACACTATCCACTTAGAAGGAAGGCGAACGTTAACACGACTGCAGGGCCACTAGTAACAGTTGGACTTTTCTATAGTACAACTTTAATGTATGCATATGATTGCCTTAAGCAATTTGTGTTGTAAATATATGTTAGTGATAGACTGCTTTGTATTAGGTTATTTTTTGATATCGTGGGGCCTGAAAGGCCTAGTAGTTCTGACAAGGTAACTTTTTTTATAAGCTCAGCGACCTATTAGTAATGCGACCAGCTTTGTGTGCCGACCCACCAGTTAAGAAACCCTGTAGTCTAGTGCTGATAATGTCATCATGCAAAGAATGGCTCCATGTAATTGTTGTTTGTGGACTACGATGAAAATACATTACTGGAAACCACCAGGGAGGTAAAATATCTTTGTCAGAGAGTTGTTTACTTTAATCGACGTTTAATAAGCAGTTTAATGCAGTTTATGTGATTGCAACACTAGTGTTGCCCCCCTACGGGAGTTAAACTAGGCCTATATTGTTACTGGAGTTGAAAAAGGCCCAGCTCAACTCATACTTTAGGCTATATTTACCCACCTAAAAAAAGTGATCAAACAGTGCCATGAAACGTTTATTGTCATCAAATAAGGCATATTTTTTGAACGTTTAGTAGGCGTTGCACTTCACTGTCAGTCTTAATTTCGATTTTTGAGTGCTGAGTTTGTGACATCATCTATCACATCTGTAAATCGATTCATGTTAATAGAAAACCATCTGGCGCTTTAGAAAGACGAGCGTCAACACAGGGCATTGTGATGTAATTTTAATTCGGTAGAATCGTTCAGTTCATGATTGAGTTATTTCGCTTTTAAGTCGCAAGTGACACAGTAGATATCGACCCTTTCTTTAACACACAATGTTATGTTATTGAGTCTGCATAAATGAAGGATGGAGTCTTGTGGTTGGCCCTCTACCTCACAAATACTTCTGCTGGCCGCCAGCTCAGCAGTTACAGCTGTGCTTTACTCAGTGTATCAGAGGAAGGCAGCCACTGTGAAAAGACTGAAGGTGAGTTTTGATTTCACGTTGTAATGTCAATCACCAATGCTTGATTCATTAATTGCTGCATATTCAGACTTCACTTTGGAATTAATTTTGCAGGAAGCCAGGAAAATTTCGATAGACAAGAATCTGAGAACTGTCCTCAGTGAAGCTCCGGGGAAATGTGTGCCATATGCAGTCGTAAAAGGTATCAGACGCCATCGGCTGATAGATGTAGTAGCCTACCACATCCACAGGACAATCTGTGAATAACTAGAAATTCTCAAGTCTTAAAGGCATTTTATGCAAGTATGTTTTTTTTTTTTTAACTGCAGAGCTGCCTCGACAGTTTGTTTTTACACCAGCGTCTTAATTTTTTTTTACAAACCAAAGGATAGGAACTGATGATATTTTTTTGAAGAGCAATTTCACAATTTCATAAGGCTCATGCTTTCAGTTTTGTTTTTTTGCTGGACACCAAGGCTGATCTGGCAAGTGTGTTATTTCAACAAGACCCGATAGAGGCAGCCGAGACGGCTTTCATTCATAAAAAGTCATTTAACCATCACAGTGATTATGAGGCTGGTAAAGTAATGTGAAATTCCTGCATAGTGAACATTTAAGGAAGGTGAGGTCCCTATCTGAAAAGTCAGATCCACATACCTTTAGTCTTATTCAGTGTTGCTTTGTTGTAGGCGTGGTGAGGTCTGTGAAAGATACACTCAGCAGTCAGTTTGTAGACAATTCCAAAGGAGTCATCGAGAGACTCACTCTTCGGGAGAAGCTGCTGTGGAATCGTACAACTGACCTTTGGTAACTATTTTTTTTATCTTATCTGATAAGTTAATGACTTTAAATAGGCTGTGGTTGGGTAGCCTACATTAAGACACTAAAGTAGAAACGAGAAGAAATGGATTGATGATGTTCGACATCTGTAGACTGTTAAGCCCATATATCTTATTTCTTCTTACAACAATTTGGAACTTCTGAGTTGTCATATATGTTCATATCACTTTAATCAGGATTGTTCGTGAGGTCATCCACCAGCGCACCAGATCAGTCCCTTTTGACCTGTGCTCCCACGATGACTCAATCACTGCATCAGTGCGTGTAGTGCGGCCTCTGGAGGCCTCTGAGCTCAACCTGGAGACCACCTATGAGACATTTCACCCCACTGTGCGATCCCTGAGCAACATCACTGGCCACTTTATCAGTAGTGAGCAGCCACAGGGCATCTGGGAGACAGAGGAGATGCTGAAACTGGGGGATTGCGTGACCGGCGTGGGTGAGCTGGTGTTGGACAACAACTTGGTCAAGCTGCAACCACCCAAGCCGGGCCTGAACTACTTCCTGAGCCGACAGGACTACGGCTCGCTGCTGGACAAACAGGAGCGCAGTGTTCGTGTCTGGAGGCTGTTGGTGGGCGTCTGTGGCCTGGCTGCCTGTGGCACGCTCTGCTACATCCTGTGGCGGCAGTGGGCGCTGTGGCGCAAGCGGCAACAGGAGTGCAGAGCTTTCAAGGAATACAAGGAGGAGCAGCGGCGGCGCATGCAGGAGCTGGAGATGGACGAGGATGCCGTGCCCGCCAGTGCCTGTAGCGTCTGCCTCATCTCCCAGCGCAACTGTGTCTTCCTGGAGTGCGGTCACGTTTGCACCTGCAAGCCGTGCTACCAGGCCCTACCTTTCCCCAAGAAGTGCCCCATATGCAGGGCACTCATTGATAGGGTGATTCCCCTTTACAACTGTTGATAGAAACAAAGGAATGGGGGAGGAACATTCAAGACTACATGTAAAAGTGATACTCAGACTATCAGTGCATATCAAATTGCTCTGTCAAGTTTTGTCTGCAGTTCTCTATCAAACGTGATTATGGCCTTTATTTTGTGGTATTGGGTTTCATATATAAAGGAGTTTTGTAAGGAACTGAAGTTGAATGTTCTTTGTAAATGGTACTGCTCAAATGAATTTCCTCAGCAACGTAACAGTCGGCTTCATCTTGAGTTTCCAAAGCAAAACATTTTGTGGCTGAATGTGCAATCTGGTATTCTCTTAATTCATAAAAAATCCTTTAAGCAGTGAAGTGCTGAGTGATGCCTTTTATTAAAGGTGACATCATTTGTTTAATATGACTAATGCAACCCAGCTCTCCTTTTATTTTCCACATCGTTTTTCTATGGCGGTTTCCATCAACAAAAATCATGGACACTGCGAAGCATTCATTGGCATGTGCAAAGTGATTTTGACAATGACCAGCAGAGGGTAGCGTCCACCATATTCTAAGAAGGCAGAAAATATGACGGAAAGACATCTGCACTTTGAATGTTACATAGTATTGCTTTACTGTCTGATGGAAGGTTAGATTTGTCACTGGCTCCTTTAAGGCGAAAATATGTAGCACAATTCAGATTTAACAGCCGATGCGTCTGTGATGAAGCAACCACTGAAGCAACCGTTTAGTTTAATATTAAAAAGCTCCAAGTTGCGGACAATGTCATGTTGAGCCTAGAAATATTCTTTAAAGGTTGCGGATCTTTGATAAAACACACATTTACATGCATACAAACCAGGTTTCTTCTTCTGAAAGCTATCTAACTTTCTAGCATAAAAGGCAGGTAGTCCACACAATGCACCAAATTAATTTGGAGAAGTGATGTAGCATGCGTAATTATTTTCTGCTAGGTTACATTTCCAAACGTATCACTTCTGTTTGCAGTAAGCATATTTTTCTGCATCAGATCTTCTATGTTACTCTATCCTTCGGTGTTACATCGGATGCTGAATATCTTTTCATACAACTCTCTCTTAAAACTAAACTTCATATGACGAAACGTAACTGGCCTAAGCGGGTTACGCATTTTATTTTTTGCCATCGGTCGTGATCGCCTCGACGCGCGGTCACATCATGGTGGTCGTGCACGAGGCTCGCCCCCCTCAGCAAATTCCCATTTTTAATCGATCATTGGTGACTGGTTTGAAAACATCATGTCGGAAGTGTTACCCTATAACGAGGACAATATCACTCATTATGGCGATGAGGGAGATGTGGATCAGCTCTCCATCACCTGTCGTTTGCAGAATACCAATAACTTATTTGGTGCGTCGCAGAATAAAAGACCCCCAAAACTTGGGCAGATTGGAAGAAGTAAACGAGGTGAGATGATTTTTCAGGTCTTGCATTAATGATCACTGTCCTGAAGTGTGTTTTGATGAACGGCTGGATAAATGAATCTCATGATTATGACAAATCTAACGATTTAAAAGAGGGTTGTTATAATTCAAGGCAGTGAAGTTCTGCCCACAGGATCATCTCAAAGGGTCAATGAGTGATTCTTTTGGTCAATGTTTCCAGTCTTGTGTTCAGAGTGCAGGTGAAAAAAAGTATGCTATAGCTTATTGTTGCCTTCTAGAATCATTAGGAAATGGTGTGGCGTTTTTTTGTTTGTTTTTTTGTGTTGTTTTATTGGACAGGTTCAACAAATGTTACTTTTAGCCTTTCAATTTCCTGACACAAAGATAATTCTTAGATCTACAAACTTGGTCTTGTCTTTCAGTTGTTATTGAAGATGACCAGATTGATGAAGTGCTGAAAAACACAACGGAAAAAGCACCACCGGGAGAATAAGATACGAAAGTCAGCTGTAGAGGAGTGCAGTGAAAATATAGCATCCTACGGTTGGCAAAAGCACTTTGAAACCGCAGTGTGGGTTGTCTTCACCAACAAAACGGTGCAGAGTCAAAGCAGAGTTGAAAAAAGAGAACGGAAAGTCACTCTTCACCTTTCTTCTGAAAAATTCTTACTGGTCTGTGATGATAATGTACAGCAGCAGACACGTGGGGAGAATGCCTGCACTTAATAAGCACAGATTCAACTCTTGTTGTTGCTTTCCAAAACCAAGCACTTTGTCAACCATAAATCTTAAAAATGACCGTTATTTTGTGTACAATGGGAAATGCTGTTATGTGTAAGCCTATTTCCTCTTTGAATTACCCAATTTATTACCTTTTGTATCTCTTTTGGCAGTGTTGCAGAAATGGAGATCTGTTTTTATAGAGTGACAAATGAGATGGCGAACTCCGTTTTTAACAAATATCATTTTTTATGTTGCTAATGATGTGTTTTTGTCATGATATAGGCTACATACATTGCCTGCTCATTCTTAAAAGTAAGATGTGTATTTTTATAAAATGGAGATATTTATGTCAGTCAGTCAGTTTGGATACAGCTATTAGTTCGGGCACTTCTCAATGTTATATTGCAGTATTTTATTGAACAGGGCGGGATCACATCTGTGCCACATACTTCCCTGTGTTGGCAGACTTTCCTTTGTGTTCCTGTGCTCTTTGTGATGTATAAGCCTGGCTATTGCTTCTTTCAGGTACTTTCTTACTATTAGCTTTTTGCATGAGACAGGCCTGATAGCCTAACAGTGTGCCATTGAATCTGATATAATTATTTGATTTGTTTGTACTTGAATGACAGACTTCAAAAATGTCTGCATAAACTGTTTATGTTGCACTTCACAGGGCTATCTGCAACTGAAATATGACATTAAAATATAAAAACCTCAAGTGCCCATTTCTTGTGATTTAAAGACCAAAAACTTAAACAAAAAAGGAGCACTAATGTTTTTAACCAAGAGACCAAGGTACACCATGTTTTTTTATTATGTTCACTATTACAAACATTATTGTAGGCTACAACAAGCTGTTTATTCTCAGAATGACCATTCTAATTTTTCACTGATTGATTTTGTTGCCCACAAGGGAAAATGTGCTGCCAAAGTTGTGATAGTCCTCAGAAGTTATTTAATTTTTTTTGGTAAATTTTGTCTAATAGTCTTAAGATGGATCCCATGGAGGCCCACTAAAGACCAGCTTTGTAATTGTAACTAATTTGTAAGTTAACATTTCAATTCAAAGAAATTCCCAAATATTGAAAGCTCCACAAGTTCTTTCATGATAAATATTTGTTCTGGTGAAATATTTTGAAGGCACCCTCATCTCAACCCCACTTAATTAATTAACTTATTAATGCCATATACCACCATGTTTTCGTTGTTGTCAAAAACAAACTATAATGGTTCAAACATGGGTACTAAGATATGCACCCAACATTAGCCGTATGCCAGTTAGGGCTCTCCATCTTCACCACTGAAAATGGATGGAACATTTACATTTACATTTAGGCATTTAGCAGACGCTTTTATCCAAAGCGACTTACAAAAGAGGATAACATTCAAGCTACAACACAATGAACTAACAAGGAGTGCGTATTGCTAACATAGAATCTGCACTGTTTTAAGTTGAAAGTGCAATAGTGTAACACAATGTAGAGAAATTAAATTATTAAGTGCATTCTCAAAGTTTACGCCAGGAGATATTCTTGGAAGAGCTTAGTCTTCACGAGTTTCTTGAAGGTGGAGAGGATATCAGTTGATCTGGTAGCACTTGGGAGGTCATTCTACCAGCGCGGAACCAGATATGAGAAGAGTCTGGACTGACCTGCACAAGGTGTTGGCCGTGCTAGAAAATGGAAGATGTAGTGCGGAAGTGATTGAGGCTAAGAGGACACAGGACATTTTCAGTCACAGTTTGTTGAGCCTTACAGATGAGGAGGGTAATCAAGTGAGAGTGACTTAATGGCTTTTCACTCTCTTGTAATCATCTTAGGAATGCAAAAGCAACGCTGACACCCACTTGGGTGGGCTCTGCTCATCTCTTCAACTCAATTACACACTTGTTCTCCACACAACCTAGCTTCCGACATCTCTTTACACTACGCTGGTGGAGGGAGAGAGGGGAAATGAATGCTGTGTTCAGTCAATCAATAGGTTGAGGTTGTCATGGGCATAAATAGATGAAAATAGTATCAGCTTAGCCTTAGACAGCTCTCCTCAGAGCTCATGTGCAAAGAAGTCTAAGGGCAGTCATGTTTGTCACTAATGAACCAGCCAGAACTGGTGATTTGTATGTATACAGTCATTTGTCATGCCATCACTGCTTGTCTTTGATGTTATGCTTTCCTCATCTCTGGAGCTAACTAATGAGAGAGGTGCAGGAATGAAGAAAAGTGAGGCTTTTCACTGATCTGCCTCAGCTGAGGATTCCTGTTCCTGCTGCAGGGCTTAGATAGGGCTGCCAATGTCAGTAGTGGGTGGCTAGCCTGTAAAAGTATAGACCATGAATTTATGAGTAAATGTTAGACCATTATGTAATGTCTTACTGTGAAATGTTTCAGTGCAAGGTTGTACACCATGGTTATGCTGATGGCTCCTGTAACCAAGGATATTGGTTGAATCTACTGCATCTGGTATGATATATTAGCTGCAATTGGCAGCAGAAATATTCTGTGTCAAGTGTGTTCGAGCTGGTAACTGTGAAACTGATTTATGACTGTATACCAGTAATTCATGAAACAACATTTCTGACTCTAATCTGCTGACACACACACACACACACACACATACATCTTATATCTGCATGTTATGTTATGTCATTAGGAAGAGAGAGAATTTATTTGCATCAGCCACCAGTTTGCTATTCAGTCTATGTTGGACTAAATTCTCTCATTCTTCCATTCTCCTACCAATAAGACTCATTGAGCTCAAACAACAGGGATATGGTTAAATACTCCAGACTCTCATCTTAATGATTGTCACTTCTGTCACACTGTCAGTGTTTGTGTAAGGTGCAGTACTCAAGCATCTAGGCTTACATGGATTGCTTTGTGGTGTGTCCATGCAAAAAGTCTTCATAAGCTTATCTGTAAACTAGTGTGTGAACACTAACTGTTATGCAGTTCAGTGATGCTGGACTCATGAGAAGGATTGTATTTGCAACAGCAAAGGATTGTAAAGGATTGTATTGCAACAAAACCACTGTCAGTGTCACCTTATTGGTTAACAGATACGATTTGATGGGATGCAAGTATTCAACTTTCCAATGTAGGCTACAGTAACTTTACTGCATTGCTATAAGTTGCCTGATATCCTGCAATAAAGTTATATTCTGTATATATAGAACTGCGTCCACATATGTCTGATCTTTTGGAAGATCACCCCTTGCCCCCAGGTCATTTGCATCTGAGCTGAGAAAACATTCAGCATGCAGGTGTGGTGCAAGTGAACATGGGCTGTGTGTTTGCATAACAGGCTCACATTAACTCACCAAGTTCCGGAGAGGATAAATGTCAAACAGTGCTGTACAGTGCCTTACCTGAGTAGATACTAACCTGATGCAATTTTCTTTTTTCAGCCTGCAAACAGAAAACCAAACTTGAAGTCAGCATCATCTGATTACCTGGTGACTAACAGTTTGTGCTAGGTCATTTGTAACTAATAAAATCAGAGAAATAAAGAAACAGAAGCTGTGAGATTTACCAGTGATCTTATTCATCTAGGTCTTATTACAGACAGTTTCTAAAAATATTTGATTGTTTTGTTGTAGCAGTCAGAGAAAAATGTAATGCTGATTAAAACAATACTAAGGAGTTTTGGTGTGTAACTAGTAAGCAAGCAACCTAAAAGGCTTGAAAAAACCTCTGAACACATCAGGCACTACTAGAACATGATTAGTGTTTGTTGACAATTTTGTCAGTAATATGCTGCTGTGAGGTTCTGTCTTTTTCTGTGGGGCGTTCCTACCCTGCACACAGAACCACATAGTGCCTATCCTGAATGGCTAGTGGGAATAACACAAGTGTCTATCACTCCTTCATCGTGACTATATACCACCATGATTGAACTGATGATACCAAAACAAATTGCCTGAAAAAAGGGAAGATGGTGTCAACTTGTTACATGTGCTGTATGTTGCTATAGTGCTTGATGTTATCATGAGACCTTCTTTTCAAGAGGTTTGACATGTAATCATGTAATTATAAGACCTTATTTTAGAGGTATTATAGAGGTTTACACAAATGTAAAAGAATTGGCTACTGTGTGTTCTCACAATTGTTAACTGAGATCAAAAAGCAAAGGATTGTCATGAGTAATATGTGACCAGTCCCTTGTGATCAGTGCGTGTGGAGCTCTGGTAGCACATGGATATTGGCTGTAATGCTCCCACTGACATAAATATACAGCAGGCTTGGCATGGATCCATTTAGTTCCTTATTCCCGTGGCTTCACAGACATGAAAGTGCTGGTAGGGTTGGCTGCCATGGAAACAGATGTGCTCCCTCTTGTTGGTTTGGAGAGTGATCTGTGCTTGGGATGCTCGTGACCAGCCTCCTCACACACATCCTATAGGCTCATCATCAAAGCAAGGCCTCAATTATTCAAGTGCTTCAGGTAGCAGCCTGGCATGAGTGTTAGTTTTTTACATTTCAATTCTTTTCAAGGGCTGCAGGAGAGGATGTCTGTGGCCCCACAATGACATATGGGAAGGTTTCTGTAAAAGGTCTTTGTTGAACTTCTCTGCTCTCCCATTGGTCTTGGATCACAATGAATATCAAGGTGCAGCCTATCAGCACCCCATATCCCACCACTCCCATATGCACAGATGTTGTGTGTCGCCCAGTGAACAGTAAGAGGCTCTTGTTCAGCTACACAGGGTGGTTTCAGCGTTTTATAATGCATGGTTCTTGCTTCTCATTGTTTTTCATCTCTCTGTCTCTCTCTCTGGGATTAAAGATTTATCACAAACAAAAGTTCAACAACTGTTGCTATGGAAACCTCAGCACTGTATAAAACGAAGTTGTGTCCTAGTTATCGCACAGATCCTGCTTGCCCACAGTCTGTGGGAGGCACTTAAATTAAACACGTTTCAAGCTATTAATTCACTGAGATGATTGACTGACAATGTAACTATAATTGCTTTTGTGTCACAACCTATGTTAACACTGTGATCTTGCTATTTGTAGTTCAGTGGTAGGCTTTGTAAAAATGTGTTCTCCTGTCTCTTTAGCTTTTCAAATATGTTGCCAGGTTAGATTTCATTAGTGATTCTAGCTAGAAAAAAACAGGCATAGCTTCAGAAAAGGCAGCACCCAAACTCACTCCCTGTCCTTGTGGTATGTAAGTAATTAGCTCACTTCTGTCCTGTCACGTGCTAGTTGCTGTGAACATCAACCAGGCAGGCTATCAAGCTGCTACATGGAGTATATCTGACCCGTTGTCAGGGGCTACAGGCACTTCAGAAAAGAGCAAAATTGAACTTCCTCAAATCAAGTAACTCTAAGGCAAGACAGAAAGCGCTGGAAAAGAGAGCGGGACTACCAGAGGGCATGAGGGAACTCAGTGATCTGTTATCATGAGAAATGAGTCACGCATTCAGGAGGGGTAACATGGCTTTAAGGGAGAATATTCTGTGGCCTACAGAACTCATTATGAGGGGTCCTGGAAAAAAGAATCCCAAAATGTATTATTCATCCATCAAGGGCATGATTCATAGTTCTTTTGTTTGACTGTGAAATGCCTTTGCTGTGTAGAGTTTTCAAGATACCCAGGAATTCAAGAGAATCCTTCTTTAATCTTTTATACTGTATACTGGGAGCTACTGTGTACAACTTTCCTAGCTGGTTCAGGCTGACCAGTTAAATGAATCAACACTGTGATGGTATAAACTAGAAGCTGAAATTGAAGTGATTGCATGCCCCCAGGGGCCATGATCTCTTTCTGCCCTTGGATACAATCTAAAGCCAATGAATCACTGACACGAATGTATAGCCATTTTTTGTCAATCTATCTTTGGCTATCTATCTAGTATTGTTATTTGTACAACAGAATAACCATTCCATCCATCTTGATTCAGAGGTCAGATTGATGACACATGTCCCTTTCACCCTGGCGTTCAATATTTGCTGTCTGTGAAAATGCACTGGTTTAAGTTACATTTTAACAGTCAAGCAAACAAACTATGTTAAAGCATCCCAAACTAGTAAGACTTGTTGGTCTTATAAAATTGATGTTGGTGTCAGCTACTGTAGCCTATATAAACATGATTTAAAAACACTCAAAATGTTTTTTGTTTTTATTAAAACTTTTAGATAAACCTCTCACTCATAAAGCCTGTAAACTGCCACTAAATTTAAGTATGTGGTCCAAGTTTGTGGAAATGTCACACAAATGTGGATGTTAATTGTAGGGTAGCTTAATTCAGTTCAATTAAGTAGTTTGACAGCATCAAAAACTGCATTCTCCTAAATGAAAACACAGCTGAATTAAAAACTCTCTGAATTAGTTTAAATAAACACTGAATATTATAACACTGAAATATTTGTGTATTGATCTACATTGGTTTTAACTCAGTATTCCAAATAAACTGCCAACTGGATTAACAATCAAATCAGCCAATAGTAACAAGTCACTTTCAGCACCTTGGACAGCAAATATCTCACAGTGAGCCACTGGTTGTTCCCATCCAATGAAATCAATAATATAATAGTGTTTACAGCAGTCCATGGCAAGAGCACTGGATTGCTTGTATGAATTGAGAGACTGTTTTTAAGTTGGGCCAACCTAAAAATTAGTATGCTGTTGCTGTCGTAAACATTGTTTTTGACCCAGAGGAAAATATTTTTACACCTGTTCAAATCTATCTCGCTAACGGATGCCCTGAGACTAGTCTATAATGTAGGTAGGTGGCTGTTTTTTACACTTTGCTTACCCTAGGGCTAAAGTGGATGCGCTAGGGAAGTGTTAAGTCATGTCACATAAATATTACACTGAAAAAGACTGGCAATTTTTTTTTTATGTTCGTGGCGCTGCCTTGTCTAGCCAGTTCCATTAATTATAGAGGAGGCTGTGATGGCTAATTGTTAATTGTTATGACTTAACCATGTAGACTCCCTGTTCCTTTCTTTACTTGGTCAGAATAAACAAGATTACTTAAGAGTAGAAATAAAAGTGAGCAAAAAGGTCAGTGGACCAAGTGCACTGACACAGGGGGAAATTAACAAATTTATCTTCTGACAACAACTATGAAACTATGAATACTACAGCTACATAGAGATATGCATTACTATGCCATTATTGTCTTATATAGGATAATAATTTATGATCTGAGCCATAATAAATATTTACAGTGAATGCTTCACAATTTGGATTAAAGCCTCCCAAAGACAAAGTACAGATCACAAAATAAACAAATCGCTGTCCAAAGGTAAGCATAAGGATCAGTTTGCTGAAAGCTTTGAACAAACATCAGCTGATTTTTTGAAAAAGCCAATAAATAAGTTACACACAGCTCTAGATAGATTTAACTCATCACATACTCCTTCATCCATGCTTGTGACACGGTTCAGATGTCTACACAATGTTGGCAAACATTTTTTTCAATGTGCACTTGTTAAACAAACAAGGATATCAACAAGAAGTTTGTTGTCTGTGTATTTAGTTTGTGTACTTAGTAAAATGGGCATACACAATCATGTGTTGACCACATTTAAAATGAAAGAAATGACAAATCCTATACAGTTATGGCCTTTATAATATATATGTTCCCACTTCAAATCTCTCTCAAAACTCTTTAAGAAGAAGATTCAAGGTTCAGAATTCAATATCACCATCTGTGATATTATGGACGTTCGAGAGACGGCACCTGTTATAGTAAAGAGAGTGAAATCAGATACTGAAAAGCAGTGGTTGGTGACATAAGTCTGTGACTGGAAGCTATTACTAACCTTAACTGGGAAACTTTTCACAAATTCAGTGCAGTTATTGACTGGCACTTGGATCTCTTTACAAGCAGCGTGTATTACACTGCTGAAATGATCCTGTCAGGACAAGAGAAACATTAGACAAATGATGTGAAATGATATCTTGGCAAGTCTGATGGGCACAGTTGAGCAGTATTTTACATGCAGTCCTACCTCAGATTCTGAGCTTTTTGGTAGCTGTTTGACAAGGTGAGGCAGCAGTATTTTGCAGATGTCACATTCTTCCAACTATAACACACAAACAGCAGAGCAAAGTACATGGGCAAAGTAGTTAAATGTATGTGTGATGCAATCTAAACTACAAAAAATAATAGAAAGTCTATTTTTAGAATTTGTTATTTGCAAAGTAAAGGCTTCTTTTGTCTATGGCCAAGCAGAAAAGTTGCAAAGACGCCCTCATCATCCCTGGTTTACGTCACACCACCAGCGGACTGAAGTAGGAGGTGTGTTTGTAAATTGAAATGTAAACTTTTGTCATGTGTATGCCCAATTCTCATAAAAATTAAGTTCTACTGGATTCCTTGGATTATGGTTAACTCACCCAGTGAAATTTCCACCTTAGTTACTCTCGGTGATCTTATTATACAAAAGCTTCAAATTGAAATACCACATAAAGCTCATGAATCAAAACAACATTGAGCATTGTCCCATTAAGGAATTAACATTTGAAAACATTTGTATAACCTGTTTTGGAGCATCATTGTCATCATCAAGGAAGGCATATGTGCTCTGATCACTTCCATTAGTTGTAAGGAAATGTGTGACGTCCCCAGGCTAAAGACAGAGAAGGATGAAAAAAGCAGTTAATTCAGATAGTTTCTTAAAAAAAAAATTCATTCATGCATTATTCATTCATTCATTTCATTTCATTCATGTATTTATTTCAAGTCAAGTTTGTAGAAGTTTGAGATGTGTTTGAACGCAGTGTTTTTTTCCTCATTCATCAAGAATAAGGTGCCCTTAGATTCCTTGGATATAGAGCCATACACACAATAACATTACCACTGAATTTGCTGTTGCTCTTCACTCAAGAGATTCCATGTCTTTGAGTTCACTACTTGAGACAGTACAATTGAGAATATAACATTAGAAATGGATCAAAGTATCATCCAATAGGGCAAAAATGGCCACATTCTTCACACCGTTTGTTTAAAGGAAATGTGTTTGAAATGTGTCTAAAGAGAGCAAACGGTGAAAAAATCACCTTAATGCTTTTGTTTCAAAACAAAACTTGTTCCTTAACTTTTACACTGGAAAAGATCCAAGACAGAATCCAGTCCTTTTATTTATGGCCTGATCAGACCATAGTTTGCATGTGAAATGTTTCAAATGTCAGTATAGGTTTTGATTGAGAAAGGATTTGAGAAAGGCATGGCAAGGCAAGTTTTATTTGCATAGCACACACATATCATACCAAACAGTAGCTTAATGCGCTTTACAGAATATTCAAGGCGAAGGCATAAGCAATCTTAATGCAACATTAATCATGTGAAGATAAAGTAACGTTCACAACATTCAAGGATTAATAATAAAACAAATACAAGAAAAAGATTAAAAGGTTAGACAGATACATTGCAAGAAAATACTAATACTAATTCAAATTAATGAAAAATACTAGGCAGCATAAAGTAGCCTGCACAGTTTAAAAATGGCAACTGGCAATGAAGGGAATAGATCTGAATGTAGTAAACCTTACCTGTGGGGGCTGGGGTGGAGTTAGGGCATCAGACACAATCACACATCCATCAGCAATCAGACACAAGAGAAGATATTTGATCATATTTGATGGAGATAGCTTAGCAATGCTAGTCTGGATTTATTCTTCTGTAGGACTCACAAATGTAAGACCTAGTCAGAGTTGGGACATTTCAGTGGTGTGAGAGGAGGAGGAAAACTGGAACCGCCCCTCCCTCCAGTATTGTAACCCCCTGATGTCTAGGTCTTTCAGGCACTTCCACAGTTGTTTTACATGTGTCATATTTTATATTTTCTCATTAGTTCATTTATTTTCTCATCGTTATTAACATTTTGTATTGCGTGCTCTGTGTATTTTTTGTCTTTTTTCACTTTGTTCTTAGCCCAACACTCTGGGACTGGTGTTAGACAAAGTGTGATATGCAGAACGTCCAGATTGAGGAACAGATTTTATCCAACTGCCACCAGACTCTTGAATGGGTCACACACAGTGATTATCAGTGGCCGTGTTAATCACCTTGATTGCAGACATTGAGTACTGCACACTAGCTGTCACCTGCACAGCTGTTACTGGGTGTGCCCTGGAACTGATATTTCACCTTTAGTTCATTCATTTATGCATATATGTATGTATATGTATGTTTAGTTGCGCTCCAAAACAGGTATCTGCTTAGCTCTTTGCCCTTTTTCCATTTTCCATTGGTTCAGCATTAACACTGCTAACACTGTCATGAACATTTAGGAGGAGCCCTTCTTGGACAAAACAAAGAGGAAGTAAAAACCGTAAAAAACATCTGGTCATTTTACAATAAACCAGGTGTAGTAGTGTTAGGATTTTTAAAAAGATTTTCTCAGTGAACTTCCCCAAATCTCCCCTATGTAAATGGGTTACGTGGCCGAGTTTATTGTTTTTGATGGGGCGATAATTAGTGTAACACATCGGAAGACTTCCTCACATTCTGGAAGTCTTGGAAGGGGTAAGCTGGCCTTATGATTCCTCCGTGAATAAAACTTGTTAAGTTTGTCTTTTCCTGTTCTTTTGCCCATTTTTTGAGGGAATGTTATTCTATAACATGTCCGTTTTACATACCGTTTTTAATATGCAAATTAGCGTCATAAATTTCTGTGTGAAAGGCGATTGTTTGTTTAGGCAAAGTGGGCGCTAACGGGACCATTACGTTGTAGGAATGCCACCATTTACCCCCACCCATGTGCGTGAATTGTTTGCCTCGTCATCTGTTTTGCAGAAATAAATACTGATGGATCTAGACCTCGCATCTTCTGGGTCATCTTTACACAGCACAACGCAGAGACTGTTTAGTTCACTCTAATGTAGCTGACTGGTTCAAGTCGGTTACACAGGCTCCAAAAAACTGAAAACAAACAAAAATATCAAGAATGTCTGCTCAGAAATATAAACATAAACATAAACACAAATAAAGTCACAATAAGACTTAAATAGGAACTATTTCTCCAAGTTTTCATAAGTGCCCCATAAGGCAGAGTTTGAATAATAGATGAAATATTGATTGACTGTATGGACCATAATTTAAATGCTAATATAACATATATTTAGAACCCTACAGTTAGCATACAGATTAACGTTTCTTGTTTGATGTGTCTGTGCAGAACTCTCTGGGTATAAAAGGTCTCTAGACAAGCCTTTGCTGCTTCAGATGTTAGTAAGAGCAGGTTTTTGACTGTCGGAAGAGTGGTCTCCTCAGCTGGACATGGTTCAGCTTTAATTATGAGCAAGGAATTTCATATCGCCATCCCCTGCATTGTTGCCATGGTGACCTTCACTCTCAGCCGATCCCAGGAGATCCTTAAATTCAAAAATGGTTCGGCAGTAGCAAAGCAGTGGCCAATTAGATGCTCTCTGCTGTCAGTGGCAGGTGTGATAGGACTAATTCAGGCCATCGTTTTGCAGGCGCAGCTTTCTCTCGGATCAGGCCTTTAATCAAACCATTTTTTAATTATGCAGAGCAAGGCTGAATCTCTTGACTCGTGTGTGTGTGTGTGTGTGTGTGTGTGTGTGTGTGTGTGTGTGTGCTGGGCTCTGGGTGGCGTGTACTGAGGCATGCGGCTCTCTGTTGCACAGGAGCACACTGAGCTTCATTAGAAGGGCCCAGACCAGAGTTGTGCGGATCATGCTCCATTCTCCAGTCCCAGATCACAGCCCTGCTTGTTACAACACAAAACCACCCTCTAATACCTCCTTGATGAAGAGAGAGCTTTGACTGGAGTGCTGCTTTATTGAGCAGTGAAAATGATGCGATGGACGGGGGATGTGCTTTGGAGCTGAAACATATGCAGAAAATAACCAGTAGCTAGTGCCCTGGACTTTGACATTTCTGGTTTTCAAGGCTCACTGATTTCATGAAAGAAGAGAGACACTATGATGACATCCAACCCTTCCAGTATAACACCACAGATACCTTTATTACAGACACTCCTGCAACTCAGCTCCGCACTGATTCCATATATCATGTGCACTCCAGATGAAAGCTGCAAGAAAAATGCACTATCTGCAAGAGTACTGCATTCTTAAATCAACATCAGCTATCTAAAATTTTGTACATTTCATTTGTTGTTTCTTAACATATTATGGTATTACTAATGGTAACACGGAGTTTTGTAGAAGCACATCACAATTTACCTCTATATCCCCTGAGGCCCTAGCCTGGTTAGTGCCGCCTAGTGCCCCCTAGTGTTCCAGCACAGTCAGGGATCTCTCCATTAGCTTAGGTTTTCCCTGACAGAATTTTGACTGGGCAATCAGCAAACAGGGCTCTGGCATGCGTGATATTTATAAAGTTCACAGAGGACAGAGGACACATCTTCTCACGAGGACGGAAACGTATGGCAACGGAGGGTTTCCAGAAGCTTTGCAAAAAGTGAGACAATGTGAAAGCGATGGAAACCAGACTACTAATGCTCAACTCTTAGCGTACATTGTGTGTAAAAACAAATCATCGATACTCTCTTTACTCATCATATCTATCGCTTTAGAACATGGAACAAATGACTAAAGAGGTCTATGCTATGCATTTTGTAACATTTGCTCTGAAGTATGAAGTGTCCACTGTTTATTGACTGTATGTGTCCTAATGCTTTCCCCCACAATGTCAGGAGTCTTCCCTCTAGTCTCTTCTGCTAGAGATGTCTCAAATACTCTGAGCTATTCTTGATCGTGGTATTTCTATAAAGGACTCAATTTCAAAAAAGCATTTGTGCCTCGTAATTGAAACTTGCTATCTGGAAGTGTTTCTTCAAGAATGCAGCATGTTGTCATAGAAACAATTGTAGTTGTTGAGAGTTGTCCACCCTTAGTGTCTTGTTTTCTTTGATGTTACCTGATAATGAGTTCACCGCTGCACATACAAGCTGTCTTTCTCTGAGCTGCATGCAGATAATGACTGTGGAGAAGGTGGTCATGTGCATAAAGCCTGAACAAAGTACATCTGTGTGTCACTGTCACAGACATTAAGGTTGGCTGAGGACCTGTGCTTGTCCTGTTCTTATGCTTAATGTTTGGATAATTGGGAATGGCAGTGGGAATTGAGGGGATCTCATTCAGTCATGATATCCATCCATCCCTCTGTGATGAAACAAGGCAGCATTCAGTGATCCAGTTGTAAGTGTTCTATTTTGTTGTGGTTATGAGTAGTGTGGTGCTATGCAGTGAGGCTGATCAGTTAGTTGATTGCCCTGTTCATTCTGATTCATCAGCCTAATGATATGTTTATGAGTTTGGAGTGTGTGTGTGTGTGTGTGAGTGAGCGAGCGAGGAACCGTGTGCCTCTCTGTTTACACCTCACATTAATAGCAGCATTATGCTGTGGTAAAGCTACAAAAAGGATACATTTAAAAGCTACAAAAGCTACAAAAAGGATACATCATATGAAACCCAGGGTTAGGCTTAATCATGTGTGACATTTTGGATACCACTAGGGTGCAACAAGAGAAGTGGAGTCTGTGGGATGAGATGACTGGGAGATCTTTCCAGTCCAGACAGGGCTCTCCGTTAGAACAGTGAGGGCATAGTGCCACAGGCTTGACTTGATATGAGAACACTGTTTCCATAAGAAACACTGAGGAGAAAAGCAGGCACCGCCCTTCCCATTCTGATTTGGAAAGTATGGTGCAGCATCTACTGGCTACAAAAAGTATTGCTTTTCAGCAGCTAGTGAGTGGGAACACTCCTCTAGTTAAAAAGCACTCCAGGGCCATTAATTTCACAATCTCTGCTAGTTAATAAGGGGCGACAAAGACCAAATGTTTTTGTTAAATACAGAGTCATTCTGGATATTGCCCTGTCTCATAGTAGTGTATTAAGAGCAGAGCCAAATTACTGAAAATAATCAAGTGTTACATCAGACATTCTGCACTGGGACTTTATTACATGCAGTTACATAGATCGTCATTTCACAATCATCTGCAAACAGACTCTAGGAAATAGAAAGCTGTTAAACAGTGCGTGTCCAGAAAATAGCACAGCAAGGATATAAACAACCAATTTCAAGACACACTTGAACACACCACCAACGGTGTCCACTCCTCACAAGAAAGCCACCACAATAAGACCAAATGGGCATGTTGTTGATGTTGTCTGTATCTCTCATCTCTGTCACAGAACAGCCCAGAACAAAACCCCACACCCCTGTCTCACAACGTCAGCCATTAGCTCTCTGGTCCTCAGGCCGATTCCAAAGCAATACCTGAGTAACAGTGAGAGTCCAAACTGACAAGTGCATGCAAGTGACTGCAATAAAGTAAAGCTAGTACAGAGCAGTGAGTTCACTGAAATCATATTGAAGTTTAGCATTCAAAAGATACAGTCAATACATCAAAAATATTTTTTTAAATACAAACAGGAAGAAAGAACGCAATAGTGTGGTGCAGGGCATATCCATATTTGTAGATGTGTGCATGTTCCCACCTTTGTTTTTTTTTCTTTCTGACTTAATAGAAAATAGACAGTGACATCATTCAGCAACTGAAAGCCTTAAGGAAACAGTGGAAACACAACACAAACCAGCACAATTCCAAACACAGATTGTTTGCTTTAGTTGGAACATGCCATACATTGCAACAGCCCACTGAGTCTTCATGTTATAATTTCAGAAAAGACAGGCACTTATGGTCTGAGAGCACAGCCAACATATGACAAGGCAAACTTTAGAATGGAAATTAGAATAACCTCCAGGTAATTCGAATCAGTGTTTTATCATCTGAGAATCTTCAAATAGATATGATATCAGTACATTCCTCCATTATAACATATTGAAGCATTTGGTCAAGGTTTTAGCTGCCACATTCCATTTCTGTTGAGATCTATATTTAGAGGATGTTTTAGTGATGTAATTGCACATTACAGACTACATTTGCACCAAAGGTCCACAGAGGTTAAGCGTAACACAGTCATTCAATTAAGGTTTGCTACATTTAAGTTGAATATAGATACGCTTCACAGGTTTACAAATTACAGGTCAAAGTAAAACATCTGCTTGCCACTGCTTAAACAATTTCAAGTTAATTGTCACACTCGTATGAATATACACAGAATACACTTGTACAGGCCAGTAATTACTGAAAAAACAGAGACATGGATACAGCAAGTTAGTACAATCAAAAAACAAACATTCTCCTCCAGGTGAAAACGTCAGTCTTACCTGCAGAAGACATGGCTATGTACTGTGCGATGCAGTGAGGAGTCCATATGAGTCTTTGCTCACGAATGAGATGAGACGGGACTGATCAGTATGCTGAACCCTATATGATAATCACAATGTACAACTTATTGACATTCCACTTCATTGCACTGTTCCACTACATTAAAGTATACCAGCAACTCAACAAACAACGACTTTCGGGGCTCCGAGATGTGACATCATTTTAACATTCCTTGAAAAAACGAAACCTTGGCATAGCGCAGCATGCACACTCCACTGCGCTCACTGCGATCACATGGTAAGAGGGCAGCTTCAGACTTGGCATAGCACAGCTTGAGAGAGGCGTCCAGAGCACTTTGCCCGCTCCCCACGCCATTACACGCTGTTGGGGTTGTAGCACAGCATGTTCAGCTGCAGATTCTCGTCCCAGTGCCTGAGGATGATGAAGAGCTGGTTGGCGGCCGCTTTGACGGTGGCCAGATCGCGGCCCTCCGGGATGCTTTGGCCGCTGAGCCACATGCTGGCCTTGGCGGCCACCAGCTCCCACTCGATGAAGTAACTGGCCGAGCTGTGCTCCAGCCAGGCCAAGGCCACGGCTGTGGCCCACACCATGCTGTGGGCCTCCATGCCCGGGGCCTCGGAGGCCCCCGCCCGCTCCGACTCAGAGCCGTGGCCACTGTCCATTAGTGAGGAGCCGGGCGAGTGGGGAGGTTCATAGGAGGAGGAGGTGGAGGAGGCTGAGGAGGAGGTGGATGTGTGGGTAAGGAAGGGGGAGCCCCCATCCACCCGCGGGCTGTGTGGACTCCTGGGGCTCCTGGGGCTACGCGGGCTCCAAGCTGAAGGGCTGTGGACACTGACGCTCAGCTCAGTGTCTGCCTTTGTCTCGGACTCCCGGGAGGGCTGGGCGCTGCTGCTGCTCATGCCATCGTCCTGGCTGTCGCTCTGACGGCTGCCACAGTGGGTCAGGTGTGGCAGACTGTGGCGGTGGCTACTGAAGGGGGACGTCCACTTCAGCTTGTTCATGGGCACGCCGATGGCCTCGCACAGAGCACTGTCCAGCGCAAAAGCTCCACAGGCTAACTGCAAGGACACCTGCCATGAGCAGAAAGCACACGCAGTCAACATACAAAACTGGGAAATGGACCATGAGTCCACTAAGCCATGAGTATAAGCAGTGTTATTTACTCAAATCCCCTGGTACCCACTGCTATTTTACTGACCGCTGACATTGATTCTGACTTTTACCCTTCAATATAGTTCAATAGAGCAAACAATCTTCATAATGAAGTTCACAAGACAATTATCAGACTCCACAGCCAGATAATCAATTGTTAGCTCACAGTCTAAGCGTAATGGTTTCAGGACATTTTCCAAAGGAGAGAGTGTTAATAGCTTTGTGTTTTACAAAATGACTTTGAGTAAACACAGATAAACCGCAAATAATTTCAGCAACATTATTGTCACCATCTACATTTAGGACTGGATAATTACAATTCTGGAAACAACACAATTTCACTTCTGCCTTTTCTGTAATGAAAGCACATCAATTAATCATTACAACTGAATGATGTTTTGTAAAACGTAGATGATTTGCTGTTAAGCAGCGCTGCCCTGAGTTTTTTTCTCCTCAATTGCTTGTTCGTGTTCTTTTTTGACATAAACAAACGTCAGGGCTAAGAATAGAAGACAGAAAGGCCTTAGTTGCAGAACTACAGCAGCAAGGCTTTGTTCTGCATATCGGGAGACCTATCAAAGGAAGGAAGGAGTCAAAAAGGCTCTGACACCAAGCCTCTTTGCAAAAATAATCACCTTCTTACATAATTAGTCTCAACGGATGGTAAATTACAAAAATATTTTCAAAGTGGTCCTCAGATCTAAGACCAAGTAGAGAGTTTGAAGAAGAGACAAACAGTTCAGAAGGTCTATTCTTGCTTTGCATTTTGCATTAAAAACATAAAGGTGGGATTGTGACTTTGAAATTGGTTTCTGTGTAACTTTTGTTTGACCCACCAGAGGGATGTAGTCTTTGCTGTCATTGTCACTGTCGCCCACTGAGTCACTGGTCTTGCTTTGACTCCGACTCATGAAACCACGTGCTGCCTTGGTCAGGAGCCTCGTTCGAGAGAGACTTAACCTGGGGAAGACGCATATGTCACACACACACACACACACACACACACACAGTTCCACAAAAACACACTCATGTGAACAGAGCCAAGGCCAGGTAAAAACAGGTTGGGTGGTTCTCAGAGTGTGACTCTTCGGAGTCATGTAAGTGAGAAGAAAAGCCCTGTTTTTATAAGCCTTGACTAACAGCCTTCAGTTTAAATCCAATATAGCACAGATCCAGGCAGTTCTGCAATGAATAGCCTCTGGCGATGTGCTGTGACCCTCAGGTTGATGGCATCCACACACAGCCGGCGGTGAAGAAAAGCAAGCCCCACGGCGGCTCTCAGGGACAACCGAGACAAAGGCGTGAAAGGGATTCTAAGAAGCCATTCTACACACGCTGCATGAATAGGGCCACACACACAAAAGACAGGCAGGTGTGTGCTGCAGAGCTAAGAGACTAAGAGCATTTCCACATTCTTCTCCTTCAGATGTGGACCTCACTAAACCTCCTCAAGCTTCTCAGCACCTGCCCTCCAGCCATTCATGGCCATACACAAGAGTCTACTAATAAGCTTGTTCTGAGGATAAGGTGCTCTCAGGATTTTACTGTAAGCAGTGTACACATTATTGTGTGTTTCAGTGTCAGTGTATGTACTGTACAATACATGTCTATGAGGGGCAACCTTACGCTTTTTGTTATGCATTTATGTGTATTTACATGTGTGTCTGTATGTGTGTGAAAGAAAGAGAGAGAGAGAGAGGGAGAGAGCGAAAGTGTGTGTGTGTGTGTGTGTGTGTGTGTGTGTGTGTGTGTGATTGTTCATATCTCCCTCTCTCACCTGGCAGAGAAGAGGCTCTCCACAGATTTCTGCGAGTGCTCCGAGGTCACAGATGGACTCCTCTGAGAGGCTGAAAGAGAGGCAGGTTACTCTCCTATTCATAACCAGCCTATGCAGCCTAGACAGCCCCAGTGGTCTAGACACTCACTGAGCACCCAAGGACACACACACACAACAATGCACACGAGTGGCCTTTAATGCCTGGGTCTGTTCACTCAGTAAAACTGTTTATTTTTTACACATGCAGTGACAATAGCAATATCAATAGAGATAGCAAAAGCACTAGCAGGAGCACAATAGGGAGACTGAGTGTTGGATGGAGAATATACGTCACCGTCTGTGAATCTGTATGTTTCCCATCCTGATGTTGATGATGGAGTTCCACAGGGGGACATGCCCTCATCAGGGTCTACAAACACAGATACACACACACACACACACACACACACACAGGATCACAGCTAAAAGGTTTCAGTTATGACAATGACCCCTCATGACTGATGAGAACTAGTTCACATACTACACATATGACCCTGATGTTGTGCCCCATGAGTCATGGATCTGCCCAAGGTTTCTTCCCAGACTAACTAAAAATAAGTATTTCCTTGCCCCTGTTGTTCTTGGGTGCTCCTTGTTTTAAAGCTCCATGAGACAACACTACTGTAAAAGGCGCTGTATAAATATAACTGAATTGAATTGATGTTATTGATGTCCTATTAGCAGAACAATGAGCCAAAATCACAGGATCTTGTGACCCTTATGGTACTCATGGTATTAAATTGGTCAAATGAATGATGAAATTTGCTTTAGTTTGTGTTTACATTCATGGTAGACTTCCTCATCGCTGTGTTAGATGTCTTTTGGCAATTAATGAAACTAGGGCCAAATGTTTGTTATGAATAAATGAAATATTAATATATAACAATATACCACTTTGCCCTGATATGAAGAGAAGGGTGTTGTTATTGGCTGTGCTCAGTTTGTTTATTTTGTGAGCTCTTTTTGATGATTCACTCCATGTCTGCCAGTGAGCTCTTTGATGATACACTGTTGCTCTGCTACAGTTATTTTCATCTGAAGGGTTGCTGTCTCAACATTTTATATCTGGCATTTAATATGACACTGTTCTCTCAACCCAGACATAAAACACAGAGGAGCAAGCAGCAGTACACTCTGCTCAAGAGATTTCTGTTCACTCAGTGACACTGTTGACATTTAGCTGTGAAACACTTCATCTCCAGGATGACTTCACAGTGGGATTGAAGAATGTCTTAACTCACAGCCTTTGACAAAGCCATTCAGGGAATGTGGAGGACACGTATGCTCTCAATTTGTGAACTCATTTTGACAATGTTTAATCCCTCTAATAGAGATGGGCATGCTAGAGAGTTTTTTGTTCTAGATGAAGCAAATAAGAAGGAAAAACAGGACAGAGGAAAAGGGCACTTTGAGACTGTACAAACAAGAGAGTAAACAGGCTCTTTTATCCTGGAAAAAAACACTGCCCTTCCAATACGAGCATCAACTTAGGTAATGGCTGTGGACTTAAATCTCAAATTGCTTGCAAGTGTGGACCATTTAATGACTGCTCTGAGTAAGCTATCATTTCAGGGTCGCCAGGTGCTGTGTAGCTAGCTGTCACTGGTCTTTTGAAAAGTCTGCACCTAATTGCAGGCTGAGTGTATGAGTGTTAGAATCACAAGCAAAATAGCCCAGAGTTTAGTGGTTTTCCCTTAAGCACAAGGCCTTACCAGGAACAGTTTAGCCCAAAATGACATTTCAAATGCTAAATATTTATCTAAGATGATCATGCTGCATCTACAAAAGAGCATGTTGCATGGCTGAGTCCTTACTTGTGGGCTGTATGCCATCCTCAGCTTCTGACATGCAGCCGGACTGAGAGCGACCCAGGCCAACGGAGTAGCCCCGCTTCTTCCTGCTTCCTGAGCGAGAGCTTGACTGGGAACCTTTCTTGGAATCTTCCCCTGGAGAGACCCAGTGGATATAGACTGGATTATGTATGTTGTGTCTGTGTAAACAATGAGACACATACTGCTGAAAAAGACATCAGCACATTAGTGGTGGAACAATAGGGTAGCACAATTTTATCTGTGTGTGCGTGTGTGTGTGTGTGAGTGAGTGTGTGTGTGTGGGCTCCCTTTGATGCGCCTGTAATGTCCTGCAGAGGACTGTGGTGCTGGCAGGCAGTGCTGTGCAAACACAATTGTATGACTCACCCACATTCATGTACTCAATGGAGGTGGGTAAATATTCATTAGTGTCCAGGTCGATGGGCACAAATGCTGTGTATTTGCTCAGGATGTTGCAGGCTTTGCTCGTGTGGATTGCATACAGCTGGTATCTGCGGCCAGACCCTATGAGATCAGATCAACACCATCAACACCTTACAGCAATGCTATTGGCTAAAATTAACCAGTGTTTCTTAACCACAACAAGGGAAACAATAGGCAACAGCTACTAAAATATTTTATTGCATTTGTTCTCAAAGTCCAATTTTAAAGATTCAAATCATAAATCGATGGAAATGCAACAAGTTATTTTGCATTTTAGTATTTAAGTTTGTTTGTTCATCCCTACAAACAAATATCAGACAAGAAAACTAACTGCGGGTGTCAGAATATCCAGACCAGGGTTTTAAGAACAAATTTCCCCTGAAGAAAGGCTGGTGAACGAGGGCCAATGAGAATAATGCATTTAGCGTGTGCTAAGCCCATTATCAGTGCCCTCACCATGCTCAATCTCACACTCCCTCTCTGCCATCTGTTCAAAGTCCTGAATGATAGAATGGGCTGCTAGGTGATGGAACGTCTCGTTCCACAGGTCCTCGTGAACCTTCTCTTCCCGCTCGCGACCTTTCAGGTATGGCTCAATGTCGAAGGTCACTTCCCACTTGACCTCTCTCCCACATAGTAGCCCAGAGACCACAGCCTTGCAGTCTCCCTGGCCATGGCTGGCTGTGCTGACAGCGTGCCCGTGAGGGTCCTGGGGAGTCTCGGCCTCACACAGCTGATGCGCGTACCCATCTAAATGAGCATCAGGACAAAACAAATACAGGCACAGACACAAGCCATGAGTTTAATGTATTATGGATGGGTCGGCCGCCAGCCGCAGAATGCAGTTAAATTGGTCTGGCACCATTATCTGATGTGTCTGAGAATCTAAATCAGATTTTCCATTAAGCTCCTGGGGACCTGCAGAGGACACAGTCAATGTTTCACGACTTCACAGAAAACAAAACATAACTGGATGAAAATGGTTCTCTCCACCTACTGTCTGTTCCCACACTGACACAGGTTTTCAGTAGTTTCAAATATTTCTACAAGTTTGATGTGCAAAAGAAAGCAGTGTCTATGACCAACTAAAAACAGTAAAAGAAATAGTCACTCTGGAGTTAATGGAGACAAGTGAAGTTCTCCACTGGGTATCTATTGTACGGCACAGCCTCAACTCAGTCGGGTGATGATATGGTGTTTAGAAACAGACTAAGACATGTTAAATCGTCTGACAGCCACGTCCAGGAAATTATAATTGACTTCAGAACATGCAGAGTGTCTCAGGTTTGAATGCAGTTGTTTGCTCTTTTGTGACAGTGCATTTCTAACCAAATGTCCCTGAAGAGCATTTTGCCATTGTGTTCCTCTCTGTGCAGTTTCCTCTAGACTCCCTGACAGTTTCTTATCCAGTTCATACATGTGTCTCTCAGAACGCTTCACATGTTCTACAGAGCACTTTCTATGTTCTACAGACCGCTTCACATGTTCTACAGGACACTACAGATGTAAAGTAATGTGATATGAAATGTCAAATTGAATGGGAATCGATGGAATGTTGACTTCAAGTGGGCCCTTATTAGCCTCGGAGCCTCTTATATATGCAATAACATCCAAATGTTCACCTCCTCCCATGTGCCAAACCAGCCCAGGGGCGATGCTGATGCCATGTCTATCTATTGTATCTTTCACAGTGCATAAGATTGTTAGGGCTAGATAGTCATCTGCTCTGATGTGGCTCACTGACCTCCCTCTCCAGTGCTTCCAAAGGAGGGGCTCTCTGAGGAGGACCTGGATCCATTCTCCAAGGTCGGGACTGGGGCTGGGGCTGGAGCTGGGGCTGGGGCCGGGGCCAGAGTTGGCGCTGGGGTTAGTGCTGGGCTGTGGCCCACAGGCTGAGGTCTGCCACAGGGCTGGGGCAGGTCCTGTTCTGCCAGGTCCAGCACTGCCTGCTCCTGCTCATGCTCATGCTGCTGTAATGAGGAGCGATCCCATCCAGCAGTGTGGCCTCTGGAGGCTGTGGCACACAAACTAGCCAGCTGTGGCTGGGGAGGAACACACAGACACAGACACACACAAACACACACAAATTCAAAGTCACTTGATGGTCGTAATAAACCCCTTCTTTGTATACTGTCTGTTGACAAAAACATCTAAGCCACAGTAAATGTCATATATATACTCACACTAAAGTGTTTAAATGAATGTACATCTTACTAAAGACCTTCATATATCCTTCATACATCCAGAGATAAAAGGAGCATGTTCTATCCTGTTCAGCTCCCTTAATTCTAAAAGCTAATTTATTTGACATTTCTCTCTGATCTGCCCAGTCTCTGAGGCTCTGGGGGAAAAGCGATTGCGATTAATAGTTGTTTGATTGCAGCTATTGGATTGTCCTCTTTGTGGGAGATTCTCTTTAGACTCCCTTGCATGCTGGTGACAAGGCTCATTACGTGAGATGGGAAAGAAATCTATAAATATGGACTTGGTTTGTTCTCCTTGGGTGGCTCAAAAAATGATGCTAATAAGAGCTGAGTCTGAGTTTTGACAAGGAGAGAGACCTGCATGCACTCACCTTTTATTCAACCAAACCACGCTGGGTATTTATCATATATATTGCACCTCTCTTCAGCCAAAATGCAGGAAATGCTTTTACCCGTCATTAGGGGCTGCACATCAAAAGGCTTGTTGCTTGGTTCTGCCACCCCCATTGTCTGTTGGCTGCCATGGCAATACCCATGCTTGGCCAGTGTCTGACAGGACTAAATGTATTTTTTCCCGACTGACTATGCAGAGAGCGTTTGGAATTATGACAAACGTGTTCTTGCATTTGGAGATCTCATCAGTGCAGCGCACACATCACATTCCCCCCACATGCAACCTGATCCTCTATGAGCAGGGTCTCCCCTCCTCAAGGCTCAATTTGGATTAGCAATTTGAGGTGCTGCACAGCAAGAAATCCAAACTGCTTTCATAATTCCGTTAGACAGACACAACATGATAGACCATAAAATTAGATTGTCATCTAAATTGAAATGGGTGTTTGAAGCTTGCAATTGCCAACATTCAGCAATCCGCTGACTGATATATTATGAACATACTAGAGTATAAAGTACTTTTTCATTTCTGGTCGCAGTTTTCTTTTACCATAAAGCCTAGTTAAAAAGATAATACATGATAATGACAAAATAGAATTTAAGGTGACAGCAACTAAATTAAATTATTTTATTATAAATTACTTTTAGCTTATTGGATGGTGGACAAAGTTCATACCAAAGTGCTGTTTAATTAGCCAGGCTAGTGCCACCCGGTGCTTCCGCTCAACATCACATTTAGCTGTAGCAGAGTCAGGGATCTCTCATTTACTTTAATTTCCTCTGACAAATTTTGGCTGGGCAATCAGTGAGGGCTCTGGCATGCCCAATATTTTCAAAGTTCACAGAAAGTATCTGCCCATGAGGAAAGAAACGTAAGCACTTTGGCATTTATTCCTATAGTCACAAGGTTGACTGACCTGGTATTCTAACTTCCACTGAGCTCCATGGTCAGGACTCGTCTGATTAATCAGTTCCTGGACTTTGGCTCTCCTTAAAGGGTTCTTTCCCACCACTGAGCTAGGGTCACTAGGGGTGAACACCCTCTTGACAGGGTTGTAGTCTGCGATCTGGTTTGTGCTGTAGGCCCGTCTTCTAGGTGACGTTTTTGGGTCCATTCCTGTCCAGAGGAACCAGGACATAGAAAACGGCAACAAGCTCATTATGCAAAAACTGTATTCCTTTAGCTGTCAAGATCAGATTTTAGAAGGATGTTGAAGGATCTTTAAGGAGAAATCCGGTGTGAACCAGTGAATAGCCCTGCTGTTAAATGTCACTGAATGCTGTGTGTAGGAAAAAGAACCAGAAAATTTGCTGCAACATAGACTGAAAAACAAACCAATAATGTATGATAACTGAATGGGGCATAACGAAATGAAACTGAGAGTAAGTTAAATAAGTTCAAATGCCCCATTCACTTAGTCGCTGGTTCACTATTTGGTCTATGCTGTATCAAATTTTCAAGTTCTTTGTACCAACTAACTGCACTTGGTGGAGGTGATCTTGAATAACAGGGCTATAGATTCACACCGGATTTCTCCTTTAAAAGCTGTTGATGCCCAGCAATGGCCCTACTAAGTGTAAAAGCATCCTTCAAGAGGACTGTGTGCAGTGTTACCTATGGTGTCATGTTCAGTAGGGAGTGGACTGCTCTCCGACAAGGAGTCCTGGTAACCATCAAACAGGGCCCCGCCATGCCCGTCCCTCTGTGTGGCTGGACCATCAGAGGCACTCCTGGCTGGATCCTCCTCTTGGGAGTGGTAGAACACAGAGCTGGTGGACTCGTTGGAGCGCATCATGCTGTACCGCCTACGCTTATCCTGACGGAGAGGAGGGTGGATGGGGGGGGGGGGTGTCAATGGAGTCCTGAGAGAGTCCTTGATCATCAAGTTAAACTGGGGAAAGTCATTCTAATCAGAACAGTAAAAGCTTGATGTACTAGAGGATATCTGGGCCCTATGACACACAGGTTGGCTTAAATGTTAAAAATGTCAGTGAACCAGTTTCATTCTTGCAGTACCTTAGCAATTAAATGTTTACTTCACACCAAGTGGCCTAAGAGCACAGAGCTGGTTATTAAAATGTGCAGACTGCCTTCACTAAAAATCTGTTTATACTCTCTTCACCGCACTCACAGACTTGGGGTTGGGATGGTAGCGGGTCGTGTCACAGACAGCACAGTAGCCAATGAGACGGTCTCCTGGGAAGAGGTAGGTGTTGCCCACAGGGGAGAGAAGCACCTCTTTGGTCTCAGGAAACAGCCACTCAATGGAGATGTCACTGAGCACTGGGGTCATGGACTTCTTCAGGATCTTGATCATCTACCAGAAGCAATAGAGAGCAAACAAAAAGCATATAATAAAGTAACAAAATCAACTACATTCAATGTATATGACCATGTATGTATATGACCATGTATGTATGTTTGCTTATATATGTAAAATACATCCATTTCTTATTTAATATCCTCTTCCAAAGATGTATGCATTACTCTGTTGTGTTTGCACTGATGATTTATTCCTCAGTCTCTGGCGAATGTAAATGTTTAATAAGAAGAATGAATGCTAATTGCATATTACCCTGACAGGCCACAATTTACAGCCTCCTGGTAATTGCCTTACTGCGACATTCAGAGGAAGTGAAAGCCAATGGTAAAAATGTTGCTGCAAAAGAGAACCTTGGGCTGCAGTCTCTCTCCTTCGGCTACAAACTCTGCAATCCCTTTGGACACTGAGGCTAGTCCTTCCACCAGTCTTCTGCAGGCACTCTGCCCAATTCCAAAAGTATAGCACCTGTCAAGGCAAGATATTGTAAGCATTACCTCTGTGTTTCACACTTAGCAATGATGCTCAGTTTGGTTTGGGTTACTGCTTATTTTGAAAATTGGATTTCACTAATACTGTAGTATGGACTCATGGTGTTAAATATCCTTCAATATGACTGTATTGTATTGTGTCAAGCACTGCCTCAGTGGCTTTGATTGGCTCAGAGGGATTATCCAATCCTGTGGGAGCTAGCAGGTGATCCCAGTGCTACTGTCTTCACTGGTTTGATGAAGGTAAACAATTATAAGGAAGACTATCTTTTAGACTCAGCTCCAGTATACACTGGTGGCTCCAGCCTTTGTTTTTATTGGCTTGCCACCTCAGTATGTCTGTATTCACAGGCTAGTTCACTTTTTCCAGAAAAAAACATGGTTGCTGCCCAAAACCTCCACTGAACCATAGACTATAGCATCAATAGCCAGACAGATTTACCAAGAGCATCAAGTCATACCGAAGCTACTTCAGTATACAGACCATGGGAGGCTGAGGACATACAGATAGCGTAGTAAACCCAGGACTATTCTTTCAAATCTGACTATACGTTTAAGGTTTAAGGAGGCTGCATTTCCCATTCTATGCATTATTCAACCTTATTCCAAAGATGTGTTGCACATCCAAGAATTACAACACAAACAAAACACTACACCTTTCACTGAAAACACAAGTATTTTAGGCAGTCTCCATTATTCTAAACAATCTTGAATTATAGGCTTCATCTATCAGGGGATAACACACAGAGCAACTCTGTATTAATTTCAGACTGTTTGATGGAGATGTAACCCTATAATGTGTCTGCAGTGTGTGCGGCAGACAGTCTTCAGTGGCCTGGGTGCGTCAGTGGTGGGTGTACCTGGTATGGCGTGCATGGCGGCGGATCAGGTCGATGACCCTGCCCGTGTTGCTGACAGCTCCATCGGTGAGGAGGAAGAGCAGCCGTGGGTGGCCCCGGTGCATGGGCTGCCGCAGGATCCAGCTGAGAGGCGCTAAGAGGTTGGTGCCGCCCATGTCAGCCCGGATCTTCCTGATGTGCTCACAAGCCATAGCCAGGTTGTCCTACATCAGAATGACATACCGGGTAATCACAAGGAATGACCTTTCCTATACAATCTGTGTATGACTGAAAAAGGGACACGTTGCATTTTGAAATTATTTCTTTCTTCTTCCAAGTACTGAGAGTAATTTGCATTCACTTCAAACAAGACTATGTATGAGCACAAATACAACCATCTCTTTTTTGTAATCATCCAATTTCACAAAAGCAAGGATTTCCTGTAATTACAGATTATAATTTTCTCTTATTTACAACAATATACCTGCCAAAAGCCCATAAGACACAAAATACAGTGTCTGCATTATTTGAGATCACATCTATTGTCAAATCTACTGCAATTTTAGCCAATTGTTGAAAATTCACTTGTCACCTCTAGCCACAATAATTGCAACAAGTCCTAAAAGCATCCTGGTGGGAGGAGAAATCAGTCTATAAGTCAGTCCTCTGCTCTGAAGTCTGATTAGCCCCTACCTCGTCATAGGGCTGACTGGTGCTAAAGAGTGTTTTGAATGAGGAGCCAAAGCCGACAATATTGAACAAGCAGGCTGGGAAAAGACTCTTCACAATCACCTCCATGGCATCCTGTGGAGACATTGAAAAGCTTTTATGTTGATGTGGACACTCAGAGTGTGTGTGTGTGTGTGTGTGTTTGGGGGGGAGTGCTTGCACAACAAAAAGCCGGTACAATATTAGACAGAGCATGGTGAAGAGGAAAAGGGACAAATGTTGAAAACAGAGGTGAGAAGTGAATCCGTCTGTAAAGGTCAGAGGAACTATGAAAATAAAAGCTCACACTGAAATCCATGTTGGAGCGCTGAAGTTCATCAGTGACCTTTTACTTATGAGTGTGTGTTTGAAAGGAAATTGTAGTTGAGCTCTTGCAGAATGAGTTGTTCTAACACAAGGCACTTCCACCAGGGTAATAACACATCCAGCACCTTCCAACTAGGGGTTAAAGTGGAATTACATAGAAATCCATTCATTATGTTAACAGAGCACAGCATGGCCCAGTAATAAATATATCCAGTTATATGATGAACATTATTAGACTGATATGATTATTAAATTTCAACATCCTGAAACCTGCTGCACACTAGTTATTAACATTATCTCAAGGGTCTGATCACAAAAAAGGTATTTCAACCACAGTTACCCTATCTGTAACTGACATGGCAGGATGACAGACTGTTCAAATTTGGATTAATCAGTATTTCTTTTAAAATTCAATTTCCATTTGATATAAAAGTTTTCTCTCTATTTAGATGTCTGGGTGTAGCTCCACATTGATGTGTGACATTCTCTCTAGGGATCAAGTCATTTCTATGGCTGTAAGCGAGCAGGCAGACTGATATTATCAGTAATATGACCCAGGACTTCAGCAGCCCAGCACGGCGGTGTCACGAGCGGTGCGTCCTCCATGTGAAGTGGCGGTGAGTCATCGGCCGGTGGCGTGGTGTGGTGCGTCACATGCTCATCAGTGGCCCGCTCAGCATGCGCTTGGCATTCACACAGACGCTCCAGACCAGCTGCTGAATTCAAGCGCCGTTGTCGCTCCCGCTGAGTGGAGCTTTTGAAAAGACGGCTGTGTTATATGAAACGCCATGTTTTCGCCCGGCTGCATTGGCACAGGCTCACAATTATGTAGTAAAAATGGGGAGCTGCAAATGTGTGTTTTTGAAGTTCTCCTGTATCAGCAGTTGATGCAATTATGCCTTACTAAGTGTGTAGACACAGGGTGTTCACTTACAGACTCCCAGCCTCTAAAACCCTAAGTATCACCCCAGCAACAACAACCAATATAGATATAAAACAGTAAACAAACAAATAAATAAATGCTGACTTTCACGCGGCTGATGTTCGTCCCACTCATGCTGCCACTGCGGTCAATCAGGAAGATGAACTCGCCCTGTGGGCTCATGTGGTCTGAGGTCATGGACTTGAGATCTGGACAGAGATTCAGCATGACCACCGGGTTGTGTAAGATGTCTTTGTGGAGCCTCTTGCGCAGGATCTCCACCTACCAAAGGAACAAGAGAACCAGGAGATTAAGAGCAGATAGATAACCAGCATGGCCATCACCTCACAAAGTGCACAGCTCTGACCTTCAACCATGAGTTATAATAATGTGGACATACCCTCAAGAACACTCGTAACTAGATTGTGTGAGGATGGAAAGAATTAAGCCCTGAAGGAAATGTAAGGATGCTGACTCTTCCACACAGTATGAGATAAATATGTACAGTTTAAACTTTTTTTTCTCCTCACAGTCTCTCCGTCTCACTCCCTGGGCAGAGTACAGAGGATTTCACTGCATGTTCCCCCTTACAGTTCCCACGTCTCACTCCCTGGGCAGAGTACAGAGGATTTCACTGTTTGTTCCTCCTCACAGTTCCCACGTCTCACTCCCTGGGCAGACTCCAGAGGATTTCACTGCATGTGTTGTGTCAAGGTGTAGACACTAACTACAGATGCAGCTGAAATTCCTCCCATGACAAATAACAATAACATCCTCTGGTTATCCATAATTTCAGGGTTTACAAAACTGTAGATAAATGTGCCAAACATACTAGCATACTGGCCAATGGAATTTCTGGTCAATGTTATTTGTTTCTACTTGTTACAATGTTACTTACTAATGTATTTATGAGTCTCACTTTCCAAGAGCTCAGTAAATGTGAAGAGCGCTGTCAGGAACAGCACTGACACCCCTACAGCAGCTCCCTGCTTTAATCAGTCTTGATATATCAAATAATTCTCCTGAGACAATCAGTAAACTTGAGGAAAGGTACTTAACCCATGTTCAGCTCACGAGACGATCAGTAAACTTGGGGAAAGGCACTTAACCTGTGTTCAGCTGCAGTGTGGAAACAGAAGTACCTAGCAACAGGTTGAGGAACTGTGGTGGTTACCATAGAAACCCTGTTTTATCGGTGATTATTGTCGGGGCTGAATGTTCTGTGCCTCCTGTTGAGGTATGCTGGTGACTTACCAGTCTGATTGCATCTATCCTTGTGCATTTAAGAGGTAACGTTCAGTACAAAGGTCTCCTAGACTGGCAGTTTGTTATTGAATACTATATCAAAAGCATTAGCAAGTCTGTAAAATTCAAACAAGTTTCTTCCAGGACTATGCAATAAACTTCAGTCAACCAAAAAATCTAAATGTAATCAGAGATCAATTGCAAACGTCTTCACATTGATACAAATTACAGTAAATGAAAAGTGCCTAAACTGATGACTGTCTATACATGCCACATTGCTGCCACATTGCTGCCACATTGCTGGAGAATAGCTAAGAATATCTCCCTAGTCACGTATAAGCTCTGGGGATATTAACATATAGACACAAATGTGTGGGCGGTTATGCGTATGATATTAAAGACAGTGGAGAAAGGATTCTGTTTGTGTGTGTGTGTGTGTGTGTGTGTGTGTGTATACGTGTATGTCTGTGTGTACTGTATGTATATTCTTGTACGCATGGCCATCGACTCACTTTCTTCTCATCACTTGCGTCCTTTTTGGTTCCCTTGATGAAGTCACTTCTGCTGTGCAGATACTCGTCGTACTCCTCCAGCATCATGTCACCATTCTCCACAAGCACATGGGGCAGGTAAGGCTCTGTGGGCAACAAATGCAGGGGGAGGATTCAGCTGATTTTCACACTCTGTGGGGATGTGAGAGGCCTGCCCAGCAGCAGCCATCACCACAGCCAGCTGCAGACAGACAAGCAGGAAGTGCTGCTGCTGTCTTCTTCTTGCTACATGACATCTGTCTAAGAGCTTGCGGTGGCTTGATTCGCACTTCACAGGGATTAGGTAGCTTCCAGATGTCTTGCAATGTAAGGATATGAATGGAAGTCCTGCAGCTTGCTCACTGGCGTGAATAAAAAAGCTAGTGTTTCATTATTCTTCTGAGATCTCCAAAACTCTCCACTCTTTCCCTCACTGATAAAAGTCAAGAGTCCAACCATTCTCTCTCTCCCTTCACATTCTCTCCTCCTCTCGATCCATCTATATTTTCCTCGTTCTCTCGTTCCTTCCCCTCTTTCTCTTTACCTGTAAGTGCAATGTCTGATTAAGCACGTTAATCACTTCTCTCTGCGCTCACCAGGGGAAATATGACCAGCCCCGTGCAAATGCAGAGCCATTGCTCTGAGTAGTCAATCACTTCCACCAGAGTGGCGCCGGCTCGGTTGCGCTGCTCACCAGCCTCCCTGATGAGGCCGAGCCCTCCGCACTGTGCCGCCATCTCCTCCCCATCACCCCATTACCCCCCGCCCCCCGCCTATTGAATTGTGCTGCCTTGTTGCTCACGGTCATTCTTGGCAATGAGGCTCCCCTCATCGCCCGCACAATGAGAATGCCAAGATTCATTTCAGTATCTCAGAGTCACTGGCTCACACACAGGTCGTTGCAAGAGAGCAGGAGAGAGAAAACAGGTTAGACGAATTGAGAAAAGAGAGCGAGAAAGAGAGAGAGAGAGAATCAGAGAAAGAATTAAAGAAGGGAGAGATAAAGACTGACAGCATGACACTGAGCTGGTGCTGAGCTGGTGGGGACACAGGCGGGCAGATCTGGAGAGATAGTTGTGCTGCTGCTGGGGCTGCAGGGTGTGCTGGAGAGGAAGGAGGGGGGCAGACGGCCTCAGAAATCTTATCAGCCCCTGCTGAGAGGAAGACAGCTGGAGGTAGAATGCATCAATGGCCACTAAGGCCAGGCAATGGAGCTTCAATAGCAACTAATCTAATAAGCTTTCTACACTGCAAGTAAATGAATGCTGCCAAGGCTATTGGTATGGCATGAGAATATTTTGTCAACTGTCTCAACTATATTTCAGTGGCACACAAACTCCAAATTGTGTGTGCATGTGTGTATGTCCGTGTGTGTGCATGCGTGTGTGGATGTGTGTGTGTGTGTGTGTGTTGGATTGTGTATCAGTGTATATGTAATACACACCACTGGGATAGATGAGTATTTCCACAGGGCAGTCGTAGGTGTATTTGTCTGCCAGGGTGACCATAATGTTGGTGGCAGAGCGGGCACATGGGTCGGCGTCTGCCCGGATGGCATGGGATGGACTCTCCACACCTGCACAAAGAGAGCTCTAAAGCATCTAAAATAAGCAGCACCAACACAAGTTATTCCATTACTCACAAGGACACAAGTACCTCCACATGACAATACAAAACACACAGTCCTTCATATCAGTAGTCCACAGAAATCTCACGTTGAAAGAGAGCAAATGTGCACACTTGTTCAATGCATTTAAATGACGCAGTAAACTAGTTCATATTATATCTGTAAATATTACACAAATGTTTGAAACCACACTCATGATCATGTCCATTCCAACAACTTAACAATGTAACATTCAGCCCTGATGAACTGCAGATGAACAAAACTATGAAAACTGCAAATAGTAGCATTTCCTCTGACCTGCGAGCAGGTAGGGGCTTCTGATCTCCAGCTGAAAGTTGAAGTCATAGTCAATGGAGTTGATGGGCTCATCCTCCAGCAGCCAAGCCAAGCACAGCTGCCCACTCCCAGGTACCTGCTCATGTGGCCCCAGGGCACAGTGATGCCGCTCTCTCCTGCACAAGGATCATCACGCCGCACAGTCTTGAGAATGACACCATCTCTCCAGTTAATGGGCTACTATAAACACTTCATTTATATCAGCCTACAGAAGGGATTTTCAGTGAGTGGTCCACAGCCCACTGGTCTACTGGTGCTCCCTGGCCATGCATTAAATAATGTAGCCTAGTGTCTCTGTGGAAATCACTATTTTCTATTCAGCAGCGGCTCTCAGGCTGTTTCTGTAAACATAACGGCAGTCTCTAGGTCTGAGCAGCAAGATAAAACCTCTTGTCAAGAGGAATTAAGAATTTGTCAACAAAACAATTCTGCCGTATACATCTACACTATACATCCACAGGACTTCAATGATGCCCCATTCTAAATCTATAGGTATTAAAGTGACACGTGCAATGGCACGAATACTTATTTCTATGTCACATACATGCATACATAGACATACACTCATAGAAATTGCCATCTGAAAATGTCCTGAGATTGTAAACATATAAGACATTTTCCCTGTTGTAGCAGCGGCAGCTCTACCTTCTGCTTGTGCCAGGGGAGAATGCTTGTTCCTCCTTCACTGACCGCTGAACCCTGGGGGTGCACACAGGCGGAGACAAGACCCTGATGCCCCCACCTAGCAGCGTGGCCAGCTCAGAGGATGTGCTGACCAGAACATTCACTGTCTCCAGAGGCGGAATTACCCCCAGGTTGACCACCAGCACGGTTCTCTCTAGGTCCTCTTCCATAACAATGTGCCCTGGGGAAGGAATATGTCACCACAAATGAGCTCTTACTCCTAAAAAAAACAGTTTGATCTGGGGGAAGGTTCATGGGGAAAGAGACATCCTCACCACTTCCACTTGGCAGGGCCCCATTGTCTGAAGAGCAATAATCAAGGTAACAATCATCGATCTTTGCTTTGTCTTTGATCTGCACGGTTATGATCTGAGAGGAAATCATTGCCTCAAAGCCTACAACTGTTGAACATTCCTCCAGAGGATAAATGAAGATTCCTGCAGAGACAAAATATTACACTGAGCCTTTAAATACATGCATAGATACATTTAATTAAACCAGCATTAAACACAAACCAACCAACAAAAAACAAAAAACATCCACAAGAAGATAGCATTGTTGTCTAATGTGTTTTTTTCATGCCAGTAGTGAATCCCTTGTTATTTCTTTCTCCTAACAGTGAGGCAGTTTTCAATACTGTGGGCCAGTCTCCCTAAAAATAGCTGAATGCTCTGCACTAAAGATCTGTCAAAGTGCTGCTCTTTCTGGTTGCTAGAAGTTCTCAAGCCTAAAGAATGCCAACCAGGAATCTTATAGGAAGGTGAAGTCTCAACATCAGAGAGGTCTACAGAGGAGCATGAGAAGCTTTAGAAGTTTGTAAGACTGAAGAATATCACCAGTCATCTTTCAGGAAACTACACCAGAGCTTCCTTTCAGATGAGTGTGGAAATGCTAAAAACTGCAAACTGTGGACAAGAACTTTTTCTTTAAAATGGTTGATGACTGAACACTGGAGGCTTCATCAAAGGTGATTGAGATACTGGCAGGTGCCAATTATTCTTCCTCAGGACGGCTGCAAAAGTCCTCAAAAAGAATCACCACAAGAGCCAATGATGGGAAATAAAAAATAATGTCCTGTGTGTGCCTCCCAAAGAGGTGACGTGACTAAGATCACTGTTGCATTTAAGAAATTAACGTTCTGTCATTAAGCACAAGCACAACCCCTTTCAGTTCAGAACTCTCAATCAAAGGAAAACCAGCTGTGTGCAGTTCTGTGTGCAAAGACTCTCTGTACCTGGTATTCATTTTACTACATCATTTAAGACAAAGGAAAACAAGCATGCTTAAAGGAATCTCAAAAGAAACTAAATTATCATAAAGAAAACACATTATCTCCCTTTTGCAAAGAACATTTTATCATCCATAAGTAGCAAAGAAAGACTAATCGTTCACTTTCTGTGAATGACATCAGTACCACACCAGAAACAGGTCAGAAGAGACACTATAAAGGACATGCTAAGAAGCTATCTAAAGAGCTAAGTGCTACCATACTAAGTGCTCACGATAAAGTGTCTTTGAACTGAGACAGCAAAGCCCTTTTAGGCACCTGAAGATTACATCGACAGGCAGTTTCAATTGAATTTATCACTGCTTTAGAGATTATTGAGCAAAGAAAATCAAAGAAAAGCTAACTGCTTCAATCACACAAGAATCTTCAAAGAAGGGCTTGTCTCCTCTCACAAGCCAGATAGCAGTAAATGCTGCATGAAGAACCTTCAATGTTATTGAATCTTAAGAAATGGAACCTCGGTTGAAGTTTGAATTTGTGTTAAACCATTTTCATTCATTAACCTGTTGGATGATCCAATCATGACTTAACTTCAGTGTGATGGCAGAGATGGGTTTTGATCACAAACGGCATAGAGTTGTTCATGATACCATTCACCTTAATAATCTTTTCAGCATTGTTTCCTCATTGCCAAAAAAATACTGACAACAGAAAGTATTATCTTAGGTAAACCAATTTAGCAATTTAACAAATTTAGCAATTCCAGTCGTTTATAATAAATATATGATACCATCCTCCCACTGAGCATAGGGAGCAAGATAAATGTAGGTAAACATAGATTTTAGTAGGCCAGTTTCAGCCGATTGAAATTTCTTAATTATTATTTACATTTACATTTAAGCATTTAGCAGACGCTTTTATCCAAGGCGACTTACAAAAGAGGATAACATTCAAGCTACAACACAATGAAAGAAACTAACAAAGAGTGCATATTGCTAACATAAAAACTGTGCTTTAATTTGAAAGTGCAATAGTGTAGTAAAGTGCAGTATAAAAAAGAAATCAAGTATAAGTTGTTAAGTGCATTCTCAGAATTTACGCCAGGAGATATTCTTGGAACTGGATCTTCAAGAGTTTCTTGAGGGTGGAGAGGGTATCAGTTGATCTGGTAGCACAGAGAGGTCATTCCACCAGCGTGGAGTCTGGATTGACCTGCACATGGTGTTGGCCGTGCTAGATAACGTTCCTTAGAGGAGCGAAGCGGTCGGTGGGTGACATAGGGCTTCAGGAGAATATTCAGGTAGGTGGGAGCAGAGCCATCCATCACCCTGTAGGCCACCATAAGTGCCTTGAATTTGATGCGAACAGCCAAGGGTAGCCAGTGGAGTTCAATGAACAGAAGTGTGACGTGCCCTTTTTGGCTGGTTAAAGACCAGACGTGCAGCTGCATTCTGGATCATCTGTAGCGGTCTCACCGCACAGGCTGGAAGACCTGATAGGAGGGCATTGCAGTTGTCAAGACAAGAGATAGCCAGGGTCTGTACCAGAAGCTGGGTTGCATGTTGGGTTAGGTATGGCCTGATCTTCCTTATGTTGAATAGGGAAAAACGGCACGACCGAGCCACAGAGGCAACGTGATCTGCAAAGATCAGCTGGTCATCGATCATGACACCTAGGTTTCTTGCCACTTTGGTGGGAGAAACAGACAGGAAGTCGATCTTGATGCTGATGTTGTGATGTATGGCTTGTTTGGCTGGGAGGACCAACAGTTCAGTTTTGGAGAGATTTAGTTGGAGGTGATGTCCTTTCATCCATGCAGATATATCAGAAAGACAGTCCGAGATCCGTGTTGACACCGTGGAGTCATCGGGCAGAAAGGACAGATAGAGCTGGGTATCATCAGCATAGAAGTGATAAGAGAAGAGAAGGGAGTGGATGATTGAGCCCAGTGAGGTGATGTACAGGGCGAAGAGAAGGGGTCCCAGCACAGATCCTTGAGGTACTCCTGTGGTGAGTTGGTGAAGTGCCGATGTCTGTCCTAGCCATGATACGTTGAACGACCGTCCAGTAAGATGGGATTTGAACCAGGAGTGCACTGTGCCATCAATACCCATGTTGGTCAGCTTGTCCAGTAGGATATGGTGGTTGACTGTGTTAAATGCTGCTAGTAGGTCCAGCAGAGTGAGCACTGAGGATTGACCTGCCGCTCTGGCCTGTTTTAATGCTTCCGTCACAGACAGAAGCGCTGTTTCAGTGGAGTGGCCACTTCTGACACCGGATTGGTTGGAGTCAAGGAGGTTGTTCTGAGTGAGAAATCCTGTGACCTGTTTAAAGACGGCTCATTCAATGGCTTTGGAAAGAAAGGGAAGAAAAGAGACAGGTCGGTAGTTCTCCACCTGAGTGGGAGCAAGGGATGGTTTTTTGAGCAGTGGTGTTACCTGGGTTTGTTTGAAGGTGGTGGGAAATGTACCCCTAGTTAGTGAAGCATTGACCACATGTGTGGTTGCCGTTACAATGGTGGGGGTCATGGCCTGAAGAAGGGTTGTTGGGATAGGGTCCAGAAGAGAAGAAGTAGGCCGGCTGTCTGTGAGAAGCTTAGCCACCTCTGCCTCGGAGTGAGGGGTGATAGAAGAAAAGGAAGCAGTTGGTTTAGAGAGGCTTGGAGGAGGAATCTCTGTAGATTGGTTAGAGAACTGACTACTAATTGCTGCAACTTTGTTAGTAAAAAATGCAGAAAAGTGTCAGCTGTGAGGTTAGTTGGAGGAGGTGGAGGAGGTGGGTTTAGTAAAGATTTGAAGGTGGAGAAGAGTTTCTTGGTGTCCATGGCATTGTGAATCTTGTCAGAATAGAACGCCTATTATTCTAATTTTATGCCATTTCCACACACTTTCCCGAATAGATTTAAATTGTGTATTGTCATATTTGTAGCTGTGAACCAGAAAGTCATGAAATACTACTTGAAAGTCCAAAGACAAATTGGTTAACTTAAGAAGTTGAGTTTAACTTGAAAAAAATATTCGGTTTTATGTACAACATTTTGTAGGTGCAAATAACTGGGGGGGGGGGGGGGGGTGCTACATGTGATTTTGTTTAAAAAGTATTTATTTTTATGATGCACTGTTTTTTTATTTTAATTGATTTGGTTCCAATTAAGGTTGTATTTTTGCTATTGTTTTCACTGTGGTACACACTGTGAAGATAAATTCTGAAAAGGTTTCTTTATGAAGTCATCTTTTCATTTAGTTCAGATGAAGTAATTGAGAGCCCTGTGCATCTCCTGCCACTTTAACTGTCAACTGTCAGTGTCAACTCATGATACGATGACATAGCCGTCATCAGTGGCAGTCTGTCTACAAACTGAATATTTAAACTTTGTACTGCTACAAGCTGAAAAAAATCATTAATTAAGTGGTGTGTGTGTGTGTGTGTGTTTGTGTCTCTGTGTGTATGAATGGCAACAAAAAGCTTCTATACCATATCATGCCCACTAAGGTCCTTGTGTCAGACAGAAAAAGTTCTTATGACCATGCAATCATAATTAGAAAAACGTGTTATTTCAGGAATTCATCCCATTCCCCACTAGGTTGCATGACTGATAAATCCCAGCAGAAACTGCACCATGCTGAAGAGATTACCATTGTCTTTGAGACAGCTGGAATACAGTGGCCGCAGCTGAGGGATTTGCAGACCTTATTAATATGATAATGAGGCATCTAATTCATATCCACAAAATGATATTTGTGACCACAAGGCCCATTTGCACTCTAATTATCATTAGTGAATATCTTCCCGAAATACGTACATGACAAATGTAGCACAATAAACAACTATTATATTTTTTTTCTTGGTGTAATGGGCTCGGAAGACATAAAGGGTGACCAGGATGGTCATGCTTTTCCGGTGAACGTCTATTTTTGTGACATACAGTAGGATAGATTGATATTATGCATAAGTATTAGTTGTATAGTGTAGTTAACTACTATCCAAAGCAAGCCTAACTAATAAGCTCTCCATATTCCTCATCAGTACAGGGTGCATTTCGTAGTTTGCTTGTGGCAATAGCCTTGTTACACAATTGTTTACTAACGTAAAAAACTAATTACCGGAAAGGAGTGACTATCCTGAACAAATGTCAGCCGTGCACAGAGCCCATTGGAATGCAGACTTTGATATCACTTTTAGCATTGATGATACTGATATACTGGGACTACAGTATTGATTGGCTGGGGCTAGGAACTGAAGGTGAAGAATATCAGCACAACAGGGTCAGTCACCATGATTGCTTTTGTAGTGGGTGTCAGAGGACATTGTGAAGCTGTCACCAAAGCTGATGGTTTAGGCTCTTGAAAACCCTGACAGTGGAATGCCTGTCATATGAGATACTCTGCTCAGATCTTGAAATAAAATGCCTAGCTGGACTGTCTAGCAGATTTATAGGGTGTCAGATAAACCTATTGTGGGGAAAAGGGTCTTGTCTGGCATTGTATTCAAAATGCTACATCCCACAGCACATGAATATGATAATGGCACTCACCCTCAATCGGGTGGTCCTCCATGTTGTCGTATGTCAAGGAGGCTGTCATGGCCAGTGTGTAGCCCCTCACACAGGAGCTGATATCTGAGACGCTGAGGGGCAAGGCCTTCCATTTCTCTTTGTTGATTAGTCCTGGCATGCTGCGACTTTCAAGCCTGAGTGTCGTCTTCATCCATATCCATAAACACCCAGACAAGCACACATACAAACACAGATGTTAATGCCATGCAGACAGAGCAAGCAGGGAAAATGAATTTTCTTAGAGAACTGAGAAAGCACTGACATCAACTTTAATTCCCTCAGCATCTTCAACAAATTTCATGTAGCAACAAGAATCAGTGACAAGAGGAGGATGTAAAATTGGCTCAGAGCAAATAAGACAGGTGTCAGGATAGGTTCACAACAGACTTCAAATGGATCATCTGTTTCCAGCGAGAGTTTCAAAGAACACTCTGTGCGTGCCATAGGTCATGTTTCAGAATATCTGGTGCAAGCAACTCCTGTTTCTTCCTTGCACTCCTAGTTTCACCATCAAAAGCAAATAGCCAGATCAAAGGTGCATTGGGGAGTGGTCTGTGTATACCGTTTGTTACACATGGTCATTGCTGTGCAGATGTTATCCAGGAGTCTTGCTCCAGAGAAATCACATCTTGTTTAAGCACACTGTCCTGACAGTGTCAATGAAAGCCCCTTCTGAAGATTAAATACAGCTGTTACCCTGCATCATAACTCAAACAGGTCTCTGAAGAAACTGACGAAATGCAAGGATAAATCTGAGTGACTTCCTAAACCAGTGATAGTGGTGCTGTGGACAGAAATCTCCCATAAAGCTACTCTGTGACCAATCCCATTACACATTAGACTAGCCGTTAGACTCCCTTCATGATAGATTTGCCTTCAGATGCATCTTTATCTAGGATCTATACCAGGATGTTCATATAATTCCCTGTGGACAAGGAGAGGTTTTAGTATCCAGGAGGAAAGTGGCTGATGGTATCATTCCTTTACAGCTAAGGCATTAATCCAAACTTGTGAGGGCTCAGAGAGGCAGTGGCAGGAGCAAGAGTGGCAGGAGTGCTTTTGTCTTCATTGAGACATGGCTTTGGAACAGTGCCAGGCAGCCAGATGAGGAGGAAAAGGTCAGACAGCCTCACCTTGCTGCCCATGTCTACACTGCCATCATGTGTCCTGAGCAATACATGCCATGCAGAGAAAGGCAGAAAAGAACCACACACACTGACATGTACGGACAAACACACAGACACAGACACAGACACACACACACCACACACACACACACACACACACACACACACACACACACACACACAGACACATGCACACACAAACATGACTGACTGACTTAACAACAACAAAACAACAACAGTTACTTAATTAAATATCACATTGCCTGACAATTCAAGAATAAAATGAACACTTTTGAATTATACCATTATGTTTCTTTTGAATTATCTTTCTGTCTGTTAAATTGTGAAAACACATTTTCTCCTGTACCTGTAACCTACATAGGTTAGAGGTTTATTGAAAACATAATTCTAAAGAATTCAATTAAATCTTCCCACAACAGACACTTTCATCAGGCACACATCCCACTCAATGAGACCAAAAAAACGATTTTCTCATTAGCAAGTGACATGCTAACGCTACACAGCAGTTACGCAGTGTGACAGACAGTGTTTTTCCAATTTGGCCAGGGTGCAGATCGTGATAATGACTGATTCAAGTGACAGACTGAGGAAGCCCCTCTCAGCTGCACCCCCACCCCCGTACACCCACCCCTGCGAGTCAGTGGTGTGAATCATCTGCAGCTCTTGTGAAAAGCTTTAATGAGAAACACAAAAACACACACTATGAGCGTTGCTGCTGCCACCATTCATACAGCGCACATCAGCTGAAGTAGAGAGTGACAACCACCTGTTGATGCAGAATGGTCTGGACTCTGGCAGACAAATAATCTGCTTTCTCCTACATACAACTGCAATTGCTATGGTATTTTGGGTATTACAGCTTGTTTTAACTGTAAACAAGAATATTACCAAAAGCAGAAATTCTGTTTTTAAACTACTGTATCAGAGTATCAGTGATGCATTTATTATGTTCACTATACACTTACATATACATTAAAACCAACCAAGTTATAGAAACAGGGTCAACTAAACAACATGTTTTTGTTTTAGAAATGTGAAAACACCTGCTCTTACCTTTCATTTGTAGAATTAATCTCGGATCAATTTCTTCATGAGCAAATAAGGGGCTGCTGTCTTCTGCCACTCTTTCCCCTCCCCACAATTCTTAATGTTGGCCGGTGACGTCCGTCTGAATGGCGTAGAGGAAATGTCAGCTGTCAGAGGTGGCAGAAACTAAATGAAATGGCTCTAGCTCTCAAGGGAGCAAACAAAAGAGAGCGAGGGGGAGACCGAGCTAGAGACAGAGGCAGAGACAGAGAGCAGCAGCGGCTACTGTGGCGGAGACAGCTGCACTAATTCAGACCGCACAGCAACATGTGGTTATAAAAAGTAGCTCTCACTCTCGGCTGGCTCTGGAGTTGGAGAGCTTCGCTCACCGGAGGCAGAGCTGGTCCTGTGTGGCAGATTAGTATCCCTTCCTGTCCTCATCCTCCCCTCTTCTCTTCCTCCTTCTACCCCTCTTTGTGCTCCCAGCATCAGCACCACCCACTCTTTCTCCTCCCTACAATCAGTGACGAGACCCCATTCATGTCTTCACCTTCTCGCCTGTTTTTCTTTTTTCTTCCTCTTTTCCTTTTTTTCCATGACCAAGGGATCAGACCTAATGAAATTCAGCTGGGTGCGTGGAACTGGGGGAGGCTGCAGTGTGAGGTGTTGATTGAGGGAGACTAAAAACATAAAGCATGTCTTGGCTTTAGCATCTGAATCTATACACCCACCTTTCTTTTTTCCCTCTCAGGCTTTATTCTTCTCAACCCTGTCACCTCCTTTTCCTGTCTTTGGCTGATTACAAAGCCCTTGATGCCACTGTTTTGATTTTAATGTGGGAGTTTGGCTCTCTCGACATTTTATGGCCAGTTTGTCTCATTCATCTGTTCAAGCAGGACGTAACCATGACAATCAATACAGAGCTTTCTCAGCTTCTAAGGAAACATCAGGTTGTTGAGGATCGGGGAAGGGGGGTGGGGGGACTTGCCTCAAATGTAAGCTTCCGCTTTGAAATTAAATTTCCATTTGCGCTCTCTCTCTCCCTCTCACACACACACACACATACACATACACACACACACACACACACACACGCCCTCACTCAGTTAGCCTGTATGTCTATCATTCTGTACACTTCTCTGGGGAAAACATTTCACATGTATTTTATGATGTGGCATTTACATAGACCTAGATTGGTAACTGTAGATACATAAACTCATATTACTGAAATAGGTGGAATTGTAGAAAAAAGTTGGTAGAATTTCCCATTCCCACTCAGCAGTCACTCATTGTGCAGACTATGATGCGCAGAAATAGGCTATCTGTGCTGCTTTAATCATAAACATCATAGACATAAACGTCTTCTCCATTGTGCTGCTGCTATTGTGATACTGTGTTTGATGATGCCCTATGTTACTTTGTAATTAAGTGTTTTACTTCTTTACCTTATCTTATTACTATGGCTATCACATAGCACACCACTGTAAGCTATTCTATTGTTTGCTGTAGAACTAAAGCCTTCATCTGTGGTGTATAACCTTCTTGTAAGTTTGCATCAGTCCTTTGTTTTTCCATGAATACTAATCTTTTATTTTCAGATTTATTTACACCTTGTTTATTTTCTGTTGTCGGATGCATACATTACAAGCTGTAAGTTTATACCAACTTCATATCTTATTATTGTCATGGAAGCACTCAGGATGAACTTGGCTAAATCAGCTACAACATCAACTATTAACTGATTAATTACAATTAATTCACACTCATCTTCCTGTAGCTCGTCTTTATGAGGTGTTTTTAAATTAAAATGATCATATTTGTCATCTGGTCCAATATCGACAACAAATGTGCAGCTGATTAGTATGTGGTGTTCCAAAAAAGAACACAATAAGTGTATATAGACCTACCCAAGAGAAAAACAATGATGCTTATGAATGACCCATGATATTTTATTATCCAACAATGCATTCCCATGTGATATGCTGGCAAATGTACAAATCTGATGTGTGTAGGTGTACTGGATGTCAGCTATCTTAGCTGCACATGTAGAACGTTGGCAAACCTTGTTCCCAACAGTTCAAGAGCATCCTAGTCAGTTGACAGGGAGCCTGGGCTTTTTGGTCAACTGGCTAGGGCGTTCACCTCCTGATCCAAGGTTGCTATGTTGTTGTGAGGTCGCAGGTTTGGTTGAAGCAGAAAGTATCTGCCCACCATGGAGCAAACACATGCCAATTGCTAGGGTTCAGATGCTTTACACAAAGTGAAACAATGTGAAAGTGGCTGATGCATCAGGCTAATGGAGACTACCTTTTTGTTGTCTGGCGGGTGTGCAACAATCGTGAAGCAAATTACCCCCCAAAAAAACAAAACAGAACAAAATGCTTTCAGCCTATAACCTAAAATAGTAGCTAGTAGAACTATGCAATTAGAGCATGGAGATATTATCATGATCATAATTACCAACATCAGGTAAAGTTAAAGCTATTCAGTAACAAATTTGGTTGGGCCAGTTTTTGGATCCAAGGAATTTAGCTGGGCCATTTTCAGAGAGCATTTTCAGCAGCTGGTAAGCAGTAGGTAATGACACATTTTGAACTAACATATATTACATGCACTGAAATACAAATGTTTTTATTGTCTCCCTTTTAAATGGAGTCACATCTGACAGGCACGACAGAAAGATCACTTTCCATCAAAGTATGCAATATGCCAGTGGTTCCCAAACTTTTAACTGCCGTGTACCGCCTGAGACATTCTATGTCCTACCACGTACCCCTGCACCATAGACAGATTGCTATTATAATTAATATTTTTCTAATTATTATTGCTGCATATACAAATGTGAACTCATATTGATATACAGGCGACCATGTAGTGGCAATTGCATTGTATCGGGGACAATTTGAGTGCAAGATCTTTGTCCATGTATAGTCCGTACCTGAACTTCATGTTGGTGAGACCTGAGAATCTATTCACAGACTTTTTTGTGTACCCCCTTGAATTGATCCAAGTACCCCCAGGGGTACTCGTACCCCAGTTTGACAACCACTGCAATATGCAATAGACACAGAAACATCTGACATTAACAGTGCTCAGCATCTCAAGTAGACTATGTTGCAGGCTAAGCTTGATGCATTTGTGCATCTGAAAATTATTTAGCCTATAGCAAAAGGAACAGCCTTGTGACAAGGTGTTGGTGCCTTTTGAAATTTGAAATATTTACAAATAAGCTGTCTGTGTTACAGCTGTTCCTACAGCTATTTTGGTGCCAATGCACACAGTGTGTGATGTGCGTCTCACCTCATCCATGGGCATTGACATACTGTAATCTGCATCTCAGGTGGAACCACAGACTGGGCCAGCTTACTTCTGCGCCACATCTGGCCCATGGTTCGCTATTTGCATGGGCTTGGTTTAGGAGAAATGCATTAAAAATCATCACGTGTCAAAACACAAAAAAATGTCAATAACCTTATCTGTTGGACGTGGCTAATGCAGTGTAGGCCTACATATGAAAATTGTCCTCTGATGCTCTATTAGATTTAGTGTGACTGGCCCAACAGTAGTGTGAAGGCGGCTACTGATGCTAGGCTATGTGTTGACCATAAGACAAGTTGTGGTGGAGTCCCTGGGCCACACCCAGAGCCAAACATCTGAGCCAGAGTGTTTTTGATGTGTGTACAAAATGTTACCATCTCACAAATGCAAAGTCTGTGATAATAATACTAATACTTAGACAAGCCTTAGAGCTCTTGACATAACTGTAATATTAATCCTTTCAAAACACAAACAAACAAAAACAACAGAGCCTTGCAGCTCCAGTGCAGGCATCAGCTGCCTCAGGCTCTTAAATTAATATAGATGCATTTTTGTTGGAATTAGAAGAACGTCTGCATCTAGCATTGACTCTAGATTCGGCTCTGCGTAGCAAGTCACTCTCCCTACTTTTGCACGCAGGTGGAACTGTTTTGGTTCGTGCCCTGGTTTCATCCGAACTCTATTTTAACACGGTGCTGTCCAACTGTTGGCCCCTTCCAAATGGTTGGCCCTCTACGTCGGTCGGTTGTGGTTGTAGAGGCTAGTGTGGAGAAACACGCCCAGGAGAACTGGAGACAGATTATATAGCCAGCAGTTTGTAAATTAGTTTAGTTGCAGAGTAACAGGGTACAATGGCGACGGACTCCTGGGCTCTGGCAGTTGATGAACAAGAGGCTGCAGCAGAATCTGTAAGTTTAGAGCTTGCTAGCATAGCTTAATATCCTGTTATGTTAGCACGTTTAGCTAAATGTTAAATAACTAGCAAGCGTTAGGAGCCGTACTACGTACGTAAGCTGTCAACCAGTGGATAACAACAGAAGTTCAGACTGACATGGCGAATTGCATGACCGGTAAACGTTAACGTTAGGCAACTATTGTGGCTAGCTGACTAGCTTGTGGGTTAGGATACTTTATGCTGTTTTTGTTAAAATCGAGTTTCCCGGCATGTTAAACGAATCAAGCTAACTTTTGAGAAAGTTGTTAGCAGGTCTTGCTGTTCACGTCATTGATATTGTCCATCAATTCTAAATCCCGAAAGTGTTTTTACATGTATTTTTGTAATAAATTATTGTTGACTTGCAAAATCAGGCAGCCATTACTTGATCTATGTTTGTCATGACTTGGATTGTGATATAAACACCCAGCCACACTAGTTCGGACATGATGAAGTGTGATTACTTTCAGCAGCAACTGAGAACGACATGACCGTATTTATGCTGACGAAGCTAGGCGGATTTGACACGTTGTGATTCTCATCTAATAGTCGCAGTTGTCGTGGTTAAACTCTACGATTTAACCACTCTGAAGGTGTTTTATGTGGGTTGAAGAGAAATAACTAACGGAGTGTCTGTTTTACTTCTAACGTAGCTTGGAACACTGCAAATTAAAGAGAAGCGACGGTCGGTCAATGGTAAGGCAAATCCAAACACGGCTTACTAACGTTAACACTGGATAGATATTGTAATTTCTTCCTCCGTTAAATCTGTTATCTCTTTCTCTTTCGTCATTGTCGGTAGGAACAGTGAAACCAGGAGAAGATGGCGACAAAACCGATGAAGAGGAAAAAGGTGATCTGAGCTATTTCTATTTTGGTACAGTAGGTACTAGATGTTCTTATTGATGAAGTAATTGAGTATTTCAAATTACATTCTGTGCTTAATCTTTCTGTGCAGAGGATAGGGCAGCTCAGTCATTACTGAATAAACTCATCCGAAGCAATCTTGTGAATACAACAAACCAAGTTGAAGTTCTTCAAAGAGATCCCAGTTCTCCTTTGTATTCTGTAAAGTCATTTGAAGAGCTACGTCTGTGAGTATCTAAACAGAAATGAAATTGCTCCTGAGAAAAAATAGTAGATGTTGATAGAAGCCTCCAATGCTCCATTCCCCTTTTTCCTCATTGCAGAAAGCCTCAATTGCTTCAAGGGGTTTATGCCATGGGCTTTAACAGACCTTCCAAAATCCAAGAGAATGCCTTGCCTATGATGCTTGCTGAACCGTGAGTTTACACAGAAATTATAAAATCTTTTTTTAATGATAAAATGCTTGATGCAGTCTGAAATTCACATGTATAAGTATTTCAGAAGAACAACAACATTTGTGTGAAGCACATTTTATTTGTATTGATGATGTATAACATGAACACAAGTGAATTGGCTTCAGGTGCATTGCAGAATCTTTGTTACATTCCAACATGCTAGTTGCCTCATTGCTCTCCCTTCAGCGTGTATATTCACTCTGGTTCCAGACCTCAAAACCTGATTGCCCAATCACAGTCTGGTACAGGTAAAACAGCAGCCTTTGTGCTAGCCATGCTAAGCCATGTTGATCCAGCTAACCAGTGGACTCAGGTCAGTTGTCATTATTATTCATTTCAAATTTGACCCTAAGGACAGTCTTGGCTGAATCCTCCCTTAGACCTAAGCCCTGAGCTTTTACAGGTTCTGTCACGTTGCTTTGGATAAAAGTGTCAGCAAAGAACCAATAAAAATTAACATGTTGAATGAGTTTACGAGGTTATGAATGCTCACCTGGTATTTGCATGGAAGGGACACCGCCATGTTGTCTACAGGCGTTTTGTTGACGTTTTCATGTTTCTCCAGTGTTTCCACGTTATAATGCTACAAATTGGTGATGCCGACTTTAGGAAAAGGCTCAGAAAGGGTGCCACTAAACCTCCATCCTTATGAACTTGGCCTGATCTTTTAAAGCAGTAGTCCAGGATCAGTCAACCCAGACCGAATAGTGAAACCCCAGTCAATGCTAAATGATTAGGGCAAGGAAACTTGGTTTCCATCTCATTTTTCTGTGCTCCGTTCATTTAGTGGTAGCTGCCAGTTTGTAAATTTGGTCTTCTGTACCAAATGTCGCTCTTATACCTACCGACAGCTCTCGGCAACCTCAAAGAATGGGGGGTAATATCACAAATGCTAACAGACTCTGGGTTTTTCATTTAAGTCTGTGATGGTGACCATTGAGATTGGGCCTGTGTGTGTATGTTTTAAGTATTGATTTTTCACTTTTTGTCTTTATCTTCAGTGTCTGTGTGTCTCGCCAACTTACGAACTGGCGTTGCAGACTGGCAAAGTCATTGAACAAATGGGACAGTTCTATCCTGAAGTGAAATTGGCATATGCTATTCGAGGCAATAAACGTGAGTGAGTCCATGTCAAAAAGCAGACCACTCTTTGTGCGTCACAGTATTTGGCATGTTCTGACTGTGTAACTTATAAGGATTGTCTGTGCTGGTCAACTACTTCCACAGTGGAGCGAGGGCAGAAGGTGGAGGAGCAAATAGTCATTGGCACGCCTGGTACTGTGCTGGACTGGTGCCTGAAACTCAAATTTATTGACCCAAAGAAGATAAAAGTATTTGTCTTAGATGAAGCAGATGTCATGATTGCCACACAAGGCCACCAAGACCAAAGCATTCGCATTCAGAGGTAAACCATGTTCACCCTGCTGTGTAATAAAACAATTTTTACTGACTTGGCTGGTGTTCCAAAATATCTGTGAAATATGAAATATGATTCTGCGAAAGTGCTATTGATAGGGAAAAGAACAAGAGAATTTGGTACAAGGTAGACCGAATAGTGAACTGGCAGCTAACACTAAGTGGTAGGGCAGGGAAAATTAAACAGGAATGGAGGTTGGTGTTGGCTGCATTTCGCTGCTCAGTCTATGTTGTACAGGTAATTTTCTCATTCTTTTTCCACTTCATACATTTCTGCTTATTTCTCTTTTGGCTAACCCAAACTTAACAAATGACATAAACAATCATTGTGTACATTTTGAATATCCAGAAAAAAAAATTGTTTTCTGCTCAACTGAGCAATTTTCTGGTGACGTGTCCCATAAACAGTGGGACACTTAATTTACTGCCTGTTTTTCTTCAAACCTCTAGAATGCTACCAAAGGATTGCCAGATGCTACTCTTTTCTGCCACCTTTGAAGACTCTGTCTGGAAGTTTGCGGAGAGGATCGTTCCTGATCCCAATATCATAAAACTCAAACGTGAGGAGGAGACCTTAGACACTATAAAGCAGTACTATGTGCTGTGTAACAATAAGGAAGAGAAGTTCTCTGCCCTCTGCAACATCTATGGAGCCATCACCATTGCACAGGCCATGATCTTCTGCCATGTAAGTGTTAGGAGCTTAGTCTTTCCCCTATTGATCTAGGAAATGAAACTTGGACAAGTCTACAGACCTTGACTCTTGTCCAGGCTTGTATTTCAAGTAGGTGGTTTAATGCTAAATCTAGGTAAACAGTAAGTGGAAATCTTCTAAATTGAGTTGTTCTGGTCCTTTATTATGATTGGCTATGAATAGTTTGCAGTTTCATCGTAAAGTCCAGCGCAATCTCTCACTTCAACTGCATTTTCCTCCATCACTGAGCCACAAAGTAATTTGCCTGTGCCTCTGTGTTGCTTGGCAACAGTTCTGCAGATAGAATAAATGTATTTCTTTATAATTTCTGAATAAATCATTACATTTCTCATTTCTTTGCCTATGAAATATTGCCTGGCATATGTAGTGAATGTTTTAGAAAAGCCTACTGTTCTAAAATAACCAGAAGCTATGGACTAGGAAGGTCTATTGACTAAGAGTGGAAGCTTATTAGCTTTGTTTAGTCAGGGGGATGAAGCTGTAAGGCTCCTTTATTTGGTGGTGTACCAGTTCCTCTGGGTTATGCCACTAAACCATATACTGAAAAAATACCCTGGTTTACCACATCCTTTGTTGTAGTTGAGCTGTTAGCATGAGGATTAGCATGTGGCTTCTTCTGTCCTCTAGACCCGCAAGACAGCAAGCTGGCTAGCAGGACAACTGTCCAAAGAGGGCCACCAGGTGGCTCTGCTCAGTGGGGAGATGACTGTTGAACAGAGGGCTGCAGTCATCGAGCGTTTCAGACAAGGAAAGGAGAAAGTCCTCGTCACAACCAATGTGTGTGCTAGAGGTAGGTCATGAAGGCGACTAGATAAACGGCATTATGTACTTAGGCCTTTTATTCATCAGGTTACTTCTCACAGGAAGAACAGATCTTTTCCAACTAAATCTTGTCCTGTTGTTCTCATGGTATAGGCTATGTAATATTTTGAGAAGTTAAGTGTTCCTTTAAAGTGATGTAACCTACAGGTAGACATTGCACAGAAGGTGTCCAAAAACCATAGGGCTTGGGGTTCATTTCCACCCTCTCTGTGGGGTGTGTGTTAAGTCTCTTTGCAGTAAGTTGGGTGTGTGTATCCACACCTGGAATGTGTGATGCAGGGCTGCTTTTATCTTTTAACATAACTCCATCCAACATGCTTACCTCTTCCATTAAAATAGGTGCCTCTTATATTCTTTGGCTGACTAGCAGTTGTTGTTGTATTAGTACAGCAATTTTTCTTTTGGTTGTTTTTTTTTGTGTTTACTTGTACTCTACTTGTATCACAATACTTATCGCAGCTTCTGTATTGTGTTGCGAATAGTATTATTAGGTTGCATGCAGAACCCAGCTGTTTGTGTTCAAACTCTAATCCTCTGCTAACATGGATGGCAAAATCAAAGCAGATGGCTAAAGGAGCAACCATGCATTTGCCACACATCTAGTGTGAATGAGCCCTTGAAGATTAAACACACTGCCTGTGTTGCATCAGTGGAATGGCTCTGTTGCGTAGTGATTGTCATTTTGACAGCCATGTCGTTAGAGCGGCTACATTGCCTGTGCCATACAAGTCAAGGCTTGAACCGCAGTGCAACCATTACCCAGATGAAGAATGGAAGGGCAGCTTATTTTTTCCCCAAAATGATCAGTTCTATTTCTTAGAAAGATACCAGCAGCTCTGCAGCAGCCGCGCTCACCTAGTGTGGATACTAGTATTGCACCGCAGTAGCGACGCAATGCAGGTGTTCTGAAAATGTGATCGAGGCATTGCATCCTAGATCGTGTGTGATGATTGTTTTCCTTGAATGGTGTCAGTAGTGTGACTGTGTATCTTTTATTTACAGGTATTGACGTGGAACAGGTATCTGTAGTGATAAACTTTGACCTTCCAGTGGACAAAGATGGGAATCCAGACAATGAGACATATTTGCACAGAATTGGACGCACAGGACGATTTGGCAAGAGGGGCCTGGCAGTCAACATGGTTGATGGCAAACACAGCATGAACATTCTTAACAGAATCCAAGATCATTTTAGTGCGTATTAAATTCTTTGTCTAAAGTGTTTTTATTTACTCAGAAAATGTGCATCTTGACTACCTCTAACCTGTCTCTCTGCCACAGGTAAGAAGATTGAGAAATTGGACACAGATGATCTGGACGAAATAGAGAAAATCGCCAACTAAGGATCAGAGGTGCAGCTGAACACCACACACACTCACATTTATTGAACGCTACGCTATGTATGCAGTTACCTCACATCAGACTGCTGTTTGACTTGAAGTTATATTAGGGCTTTCTTATTTTTGCATGGGCAAAAGGGGCAACATTTGTTTACATAAAATGAAATTAGGTCTTAGCCTTAACAAATGAAGAATTTGTTTTAAAGAGCAGGTCGGCTTCTGTATAATGCCAAATAGTTCTGTTTGGGTTCTGGTTCTCTGCTTTTTTTTCCTCCTTGTGTTTTAATTTGCATTGAAAGTGTTTTTATAGACTACAGATGATGATCCTGCACTTACAAAAATAGTCTATTGGTCTGGCAGACTCCTGGAGAGCAGGGATATGTAGCCACTATGATAAAAGGCAACATTTACATTGCTGGAATAACTATGTTTTGTGTTACCTGTATTGTTTTGCACTTTGTGAGAATGTTACCTCGTGTGTGGAATGGGACTCCTCTGGGACAACCTGAAGCACTCTAAGCAGACTTGGAAGTAAAATTGAAACTGTGCCTAATTTCTCCGGAATATTGAAAGAATCTCTGAAGTAATCAAATGTCACTCTCTGCAACAGACCTGTGGTATTAAGTCAAACTCTAATAGAATTATTCCATACAAACCTTATTATCTATTTGCTATTTTTCATAATTAATGAAGGAGTAGTTCAGAGGCACATATGTACATTCCTTTAAGAGATGTCACATTCTTCTGACACTGAAACTTCTGTCTGGCACAATTTAAGTTTGAAATAGTTCAAGGAACTCTTGAATCATAATTTGGTAAGTGATATGCAAATCACATCTTGCCAAGCAGGATATGGTTATTGTGGGAAGAGAGAATTAAATTGTTAATCTGTGAACTAACAAAGTTCTGTTTTGTTTGATGACCAAATGTTTGACCAGTTTTGAGTTCTGTTAGGACTGTGAATTTATGTTCCTTGCAATATTGGCTAGCATATTCTGTTCATAGACAGGAAGTCAGGCACTTTTACCGAGTAAAAATAGCATTATTATTATTATTACTATTATTCAGATGTACCTAAATTGTTAGGGAAATTAGAATTGTGAAATTTGTTTTTGAAAAAAAAAAAAAACTAAATCTAGGAAAAACACCTTCAAAGTGTGTTTTGACTTTTTGTACTGCAGTTAGTGTGCATATTGTGTTTGGATTGTGAATGCATACAAACTGTTCTGAAGATGCTGCAAATGCTATTGATCTGCAATGCTAAAAATGAAGCACTACATAGGTTATAGCAATTGAACCATCAAATCACAGCTCCTATTTTTTTCCGTGGCTGGGTTTATGGTTTATGCTCATTTCTTATCATTATTGTAATAAAGAATGCTTTATTGCACATGATTTTCTCTCCTTTACTTGCATTTGTGATATCAGTTACTTTTTACAGTGACTTCATCATGTTTTGGTACTCCATACTATTCACACATAGTACTTTTGATACTTTTGTGTTTCCATAGTAGCCATTGTAGTTGGAATGAAATTGAGTTCTTGCTTCTTCTTGCATAGGGTTTGAAAGTCCTAAACTGATGGAAGTTATGTCTTTACAAACTAAATGACAAATGCAATACTGAATGCTTGATACATAATGTTTAATGATGAATTAATGGATAGTGGCAGAATTTGCAGTTGCTCTGTGCATACCAGTAACATGAATTTTACTAGGCTAGGGTTAGTTAAGTATCAGCTGATTTTTAAAACATTCTTTACCCAATTAATCCAATGACTTCATAATTTCACATAACTTACATCATTAGTTTAAGCTATTTTCTGCTTTAAACAATTTATTTCTTTAAAAAAGAAATACAAAAATAATGTCTAAAAGTCAGTCATCCCCAAAATCCACATGCGAAATAAACAGCACCGACCTGTTGACAATGCCACACTGAGTGAGAGTCATGTTAAGATCAGTAAAGGTTCTACGGGGAATATCCATAGTTTCAACTTGGCAGTGTCGGTACCGTCTCCCTTGCCGAGCCTCAACAGCAGCAATGACTGACTGCAGAGTGTTGTCAGGATTGAAGCAATGCTCAATCCTGCTTCCACATGGAGTTCGGATGGCTAGAGTTAGGCTGCCTTGATTCTCAAGGGGCACTTCTACTGCTGGGTTTTCAGGTGGCTCCATGTAGGCCACAGGGGAATCCGGCCCACACAGGGCCTCAGAGAGCACACTCATTTCAGGGGTGCTCTCAACAGCAGCACAGGTCTGGATAGGGGAGAGGAGCTGTTCTTGTTGTGGGTGGTGCAACTTGAGCAGGAGGTTGTCGGACAGACTGAGTTTGGAGGTCTTCTCCTCCATGCCTCTCAGGCTGGGCTCCTGTTCGGGCTTCTTCTCGATAGACGGCAAGACACTGTATTTGTTAAGGGTCAGCACCCGGGCTGATACGGCCTCCATCAGCTCTGGGACATCACTGGTGGTCCGAGCGTGGCTCTGCTTGATAAGGATGGCTTGTGAACGTATATAGCGATCATGCAATGGGGGCCGCAGTGTCAGAGGCACTGGGTGCGAGTCTGTGGAGTTTGTATTTTGGGCATGAGCGAGTTTGTTTCTCTTGCATCCTTTCGAAGACTTCGGCACGGAGACGTGCATGTTCCTGTGCAGATACAGAGGGGTAAACACATAAAGGACAACTGACAACAACACAACTCAAGCAGCAAATTTAAGACATTCTGGACCATCAAGCATACGATGGAAGTTTAAAAAATAATCTTGCATGGTGTTAAATGGCAATAGCAGTCTTTTCAAATCTGTGGATTCACCCATTCGTTCAAGAGCTGACTGTATCTACTAATCTGGCATGGCATAACAAACATTCCCTGCATTGTACCCAGGCATTACTGGGATCCTTTTTTCTTTGGTATTGATATTGGCATGCTATAATGTAACAGGAGTGTTTCACTCTCCCTCAAATAAAAAAAAATACATAAACACTCAGATGATCAGCTCATGGGGAAATTCAGGGAAACATTAACCCTGCTACATGGACTATGACAAAGACTATGTCAGACCATAGATTTATTGAGCACCAGCCATAGTTCTGGCAAGCCACTGAGTCAAGCTCTGGCCTCTATCAGTTTATTTAAATGAGCCTTTTACAGCAGCCACTTTTCCAAGAAGTCGCAGGGTAAGCGCGGATGTTAATGACAGCCAATAGGATGCTGATTCTGTGTAGCAGAATCAGATCCTTATTGGGTGTCATTAATAACACCTGTGCTTACCCCGCAATCATCCTTACACTTCGTTCGAAGTTTGCATCTGACCTCCTTCCGGTGGTTTGATTTGGTTTGGGGTGGTTTGAGGGGTTGAAAAGCACTTCTCCCTACCCATGAACGCGCAAAACCGAGTGCTAGGTCCAAAAACGAGTGGAAGTCATAGAAATGGGACAGGGCCTTAGCCTAGAAAATATGTGACAGCATTGTATTCAGGGTAGCTTTTCATGTTTTATCAGTCTGTCAGTAAACTTCTCAGTGGACTGCAAGGCTGATAATTTGTAGTTTATCCCTCAAAGCAATCTAAGTGCATCAGAATGCTAAGTCAGTCCCTTTGCTGAACTGAATACACAGGGTTACAGTGGCGTTACAATAAGGCGTTTTAATCCTTACAGAGGTGAGGTAGACGGAATAGAGGACTGACTAACCACGCCTGGGACCGTAGGCTTCATGGGTCCTGATATGGACTAATGTCCATTTATTGGCTTTTACTTTTGCTGTATCTTTCTTTTTCTCTTTTATTGAGCTAATATTCATATTTGCATAATTAAAGCTATTTCATTGCATGTCTTACATTATCATTTCAATGTATGTGACAAATAAACTTTATTGATCCTTAAAGGTAAGGTAAAGACTTACTGACAGAAAATAATCATGGTACAGTTGGCACCTTTGAGTTTACAGAACAGGTGCAAATTTTCTTCATATGAGTATTTTGCTGCATGAAGTGTAAATCCTGGCATTTAAAATCATGTTTGGGTTGGCTGACTGGCAACGTTATTACATCATAGCTGCATGTCGCACTATACACTTTAAGTTAGTTAAAGTAGAGAAAGCTAATATAAAGCATAATATCGCCTTGGATCTTGTCATGCTAAGTCTCACACGTAAGAAACTTCAGGTCTAGGTAATGCCGGCTAGTCAGATTGCTAACAAGTATAGTTGTACCAGTAGTAGCCTACCTCCACCCGATATGACTTACTTACTGGGGGAAATGAAATATATACGTAGACCTTAGAACAACATACGAAGAACTATCGGAACATATCTTGAATCCAAGGTACCTATCATACCTTTGTTTTCTTCAGATTGCCAGCAAAACTTCAACGGTATCTGTTGTCACCAGCGCATTTGTGCTACTATGACAACCATTCCTAAACTTCAACACAGTGGTAAAAGCTTATTAGCCTATTACCTATAGTATGCCTGTGGATCACAAATGATCAAAAATATATAAAATGTTAGGTGTCCAGTCGGAGCACAGGTCCTCACACACACACACACACACTCTCTCTGAACACTTAACATACTATTTATGTATTATTTATTTTTGAGGCGCAGACATACAAGAATTTTACTCTCTTATACTAGTACAAGGAGATGTAATAAAGGCTATCTTGTATCTCTGTTGATGGTGAGTCATTGCAGGTCTCTGAGGACATCACTGAGGTCTATTATGTCCTCATTAGGTTGTCATATAAGAGCTCTAGCTCTAGGAAGATCTAAAATATTTTTCCATTTAAGGACTATACTCATCTCATGCTCAGTGATTGGTTAAAATAATTCTTGATACTTCACATGATTCTTCACATGACACATGACTTCACATGACACATCTTGCCATTTTCTTAGACCACATCAAAATTTTCAAAGTGTATTCCTACTTTTTCATTGACTATATAAACACACAGAAATACACACATGCACACAACCACAGTTATGCAAAGTACATTCACATTCACGCGTACATACTGTGAAAACTCAAAACTGATTCTTTTTTGTCCCTCTACTGTTTATCTGTTAGATAAACAAGTATGGTAATATGTGATAATGATAGCCTTGCAGCATATCAGGTTGACTCCAGAAAACTGACCACTCCATCAGATACTGACCAAGCTGCACATACAAGCATGCACAGACTGGGTCAACTCCAGAGAACTAACCACCATACAATGACAGATGCAATGGAGTCGGCAGAGGTCTACTATGGCCACACCGTGCATACTGATCCAATTGAACCACCATTGAACCAACCATCAATTGGCCTGACAGTATCAAACATCCAACCATCCTGCCATTGTGCTCACACTATTATGGTGAAATAGGCCTACTCCAACAAAACCCACACATTTCAGCTCATAAGGACTTGCTGCTCCTCCACATACATTTTCATTTATTAATTCAATATTAATATTATTGTTACATTCTGGTAGAGTCACTGCTTTACTGGCTTCTTTTTTGCAGCTGAACCTGCTTTTTTGGAGAGACACAAGGTAAAAATGTCCTTTATCCACATTGGATATCTGTTCTTTGGTAAAATTTACCATTTCCTTGCGATTCAAATCATGGTGTCTGGAAAGAGGAGCATCTGCAACAAGTGCTAATGAATATGGAGGCATGTGAATCTTGTATATGGCAAACCTTCCTCCTCCTTGGAGAAAGACCAGTGGATGAGGGCCAACTGGGTACAAGATTTTGTGTCTTGGGCTGCATTAATGGGCTTCATTGATCCCCTGGCTCAGTGTGGTGCCTTTTCATGTTTTGAGAGCAGGAAAAGGAGATTTCAATCAGATGCCATTATATGCTTTAGACAACAATGACAACAAAACAGTGCACCTGTTTCACACTGCAGGTATTTATTTATGGAACTTAACACCTTAAAGGATAGAGTAGACTCATTGTTCAGTCTGTCTTTCATAGTCATGGCATAGAATTCAAATTTGCTTCATTATGGATAGACTATATTGATAAAACGCACAGACTGTATCTTTGGGGCAATTGTAAAAGTCCATGCATGGCATACAGTGTCTGTAATCTTGTACACATCAGAAATTAAAGGCAGAGTTTCTCCCAACATGGCAACCACTTGTTCCTGTGCACCAACACTCATGACTTCAAAAAATGTGTGACGGCCAGGGAGAATATAGAATGCCATTTCAGCGGCTTTGCGGATGATCCAATCATGATGCTGAGCCAATGACTTGTTGTAGGCTTCTGAGCACATCACAGAGGTCTTACTGTCCTCGCTACTGGTCCTCAGACGTTCCAGAAAGAGCTCCAGCCAGCAGAGAGCACGGTGAAGCCTCAAGAGAGTTCGGCAGCCAGACTCTGGGTATTTGTCACGTTTGGTGAGGTCAACCAGACTATTATCAAGTTCATATTTCACCATAGACTGAATGGTGTTGTAATGTGCCATTAACTCTTGTTGTAATGTGCCATTAACTCTTAACTCATAACTCTTAAAATATTATAAGCTCTGGTTCCTATTTTTTCATTTGCAAATCCACATGTATTGGTGAAAATAAGAGCTTTAATTAAAACTGCGGGGGGCGTGGAGGGCTTCATGATTTCAAAAAATCCCAGACTTGTTGTCCCTGTCCCTGTTGTCCCTTTAAGAAATTGTATGTTCATCCACTGTTAATTCCCAGTGACAACTTTGGGAGTGCTTTATTAAGAAGGTGTACATAGTAATTCACTATGAAATATTTAAATCATATCAGATTTAGTCATCATGATGTAAAGTCACAGTATTAGGCCAAGGGAAACTAGTCTTCTGGGGAAAAAAAAGAAAGCAGCTTTCAGTGAAAGGATTGTTTTGGACGGCCTAAAACAGACATTGCCTTTTGGAGGACCTGTCTCTCAGGTATCCATCCAAGGGCTCTGTTTGATGCCTACGCCAACTACTTTTACTATGGCTCTGGTAATTCTTGACACTGACATTAATATGACCCTAATAAACAAAATATACAGTAGATGGCCCATAACCTTTGGTAAGATAGTTCTTATATCAACAACTGCTCACTTCTCATGGATTCTCTGTTGATAGCAGTGTTATCTTCTGACAAGGCTTACACACACATACACATGCTCACATGCACAAATATATCCACAATCATGCATGTGTACTCAACCACAAATGCACATACACATTCACACATCCTATAGTGCAGACTCAAAGCCTCATCTTGTATGGTCATCAACCCCTGTATCATTATTTGAAAACAAGCAAATATAAAAATTCAACCCTGATATGATTTCTAAAACCATATATATATGTTGAATTATACAGTAACATCAAAGGCTGCAGATGAGATTGAATAGGTGAGGTGAATAGATGAGATTGCAGCTAATGAGAATGAATATGTGACCATACCTTACCAGAACCTGCCATCCTTCCACATAGTGTTCTATGTATACCTCCTTATCTTCTGAGAGACATTTGGAAAAAGTGACCCGTACCCTCTTAAGACTGAACAGCTTATCAGCATTAGAAGTCATAACTGCTGACTGAAATTTGAGACAATAGGGTGAAATGGCAAGGTTGATGTGAAAGAGGCAGCAGAGGAGTTGAGAGGAAAAGAACAGACACAGAAGAGAGTGTGATGGTGTGTGAACAGAGATGAAGAATATACAGACTGTCCACACTAAGGAGTGTGGAGCTCTCTGTCCTTAAAATGAAGAAAAGAAGAATAAAAAGAAGAATCAACAAATTTGTGGGGTGTCCCATAAAATAAAAAGAGAAGTTTGAAAACTGAGAGGAAAAACTTTGGCTGTATTTACGTGCAGACTAATGTAAGTGGGTATTCCACTGAAACTATATAGGAGCATTTGATGATTTGAAATATTTTGTAGCTCACAGATTGTTGAGGGATGAACAATTCTGAGTATATAGCATTTTTTAAACATTTACACATTCTATCTAATGGAAACACTCATTTCTTATGCGAAAGCACCAGACACCAGAGTGGCTTGCAACATGACATAACATTCTGCTGAATTTCTAACCATCATTGTACTGTCCAGCAACCTTGTCAGCAATGCGCCACAAGTAAAGACAAATGGAAACCAATAACAACTCATTATCTGGCATAGGGCAGGCTTGATGTAATAAACTGTAGAGGAATACAATCAGCAGTGCATTGACTAACCAGTGGCTCATGCCAGCACTGACTACTGTGGATCTGAAATTAGTTTTTCTTTGTATGTTTTTGAAATTCTGTTCCTTACTGTTGTAGCTTATGTTGTGGAGACAGTCTGGCTTCTGCCGGACCTTGAGTTAAAGAGCAAAATCTTTTTGAGTTCACAGATCAGTATAAAGGAGCCCAGGCAAACACCATAAAATAAAAGAAGATATCCCTTGATTTTTTAAACATTTACACATTATGAAACACATTATTGCTTTATGGAAAGATTGGAAGATTGGAAAATAAAGATTTCTTTATGGAAGATTCCTGCCAATGACCTTGGCATCATGTATGCAACATGTAAATGGTCCTGCAAAACTTTTAACAAAGCATTGTGTTGTCCAGCATGTATCACCTTGTACAATAGTCTATGTACAGTCAAATATAACCAAAGTCATCATGGGTACAGTCTGTTAATGTGTATTGTATGTTAAAATCATGAAACAGCCAACAGGCTGAATGTCAGTAATGTGTAACATTTAGTTATTTGCCTGCTGCTCTTATCCTGACTAAACAAATACTTACAAATACTGTGCCCCTGAATCAATGGACGCACAGATCCCACATGCTTAAGACAAAATCAGTTCAATTCACAGTTCATTTACAGGTTTATTTATATATTTAGATATCATGGAATATTGGCTACACATAATTATACACACATACATAACCAATGAAACTTCAATATAAAAACAGAAAATCACATTATTTGTAAACTCATTATTATTATTGTCCCTTTTCAATGACAGAATGATCAAACATATAATTTAAAGAATGTAGTGCTGATGGAAATTTTGTCTGTGTGACTAAACCTGACTTCATTTTAAATATTTACATGCACTCAGGGAATAATACTTTACATTCAAAAGTCCATCATAGTTATATTAGTAGTTTACATCAATGCCTATATTCCCAAATCATAGACGAGAAAGAAATACAGACATTAGACTAATTTCAAAGACCATGTTCCCTGCAGGCGGGAACACAAACTGTACTCAGAGATTCATCGATTCTGTTTACGGCAACTGTAATAGCTCATGCTGAGCATACAGGTTCTCTGTAATGTTATACACTTCAGAAATTAGAGGTAAGGCCTCTCCCAACATGGCTACAACTTGGTCCGGTGTACCAACATTCATCACCTCAAAAAATGTTGGGCGTCCAGGAAGAGCACAGAATGCCATGCCAGCAGCCTTGCGGATAATCCAGGCATGATGCTGAGCCAGTGACTCATTGTAGGCCTCTGAGCACATCACAGAGGTCTTACTGTCCTCACTACTGGTCCTCAGACGTTCCAGAAAGAGCTCCAGCCAGCGGAGAGCACGGTGAAGCCTCAAGAGAGTTCGGCAGCCAGACTCTGGGTATTTGTCACGTTTGGTGAGGTCAACCAGACTATTATCAAGTTCATATTTCACCATAGACTGAATGGTGTTGTAATGTGCCCCATTCTCATCATTAAGGAAGTTTACAAGAATATCGATTTTGTTGACGGCATCCTTGGAGATGAAGGAAAAAACACTTCCAAGACTGTTCATGAACCTTCAGACAAAAAAGGGAGAATGAATGACTTAAAAAGCGTGAAATGAAAGTTCAGAAACTGTAACATTGTTATAGAACAGTGTTCCCTTCTAACAACACTGAGCAGGCCTACTTGAGTACCAATCAACATTTTGGATCATCGTTTTGTCACCAACTATGATTCTCCTGAATAAACGTATTTTGTTGAAAAACAATGCTGACATCAATATCAAACACAAATGTTATTGTAGGCTACATCAGTGATCGTAAATAAATTGGTGACCTACCTAACAAGACCACGCCATCCTTCCACATAATGTTCGATGTATACCTCCTTATTCTCAGAGAGGCATAAACTAAAGGTGTCCAGTACCTGCTTTAGACTAAACTTCTGCTCTTCAACAGAATTTGCCATGTCTTCGGGTTTGAAAACTGCTGACTGATGTTGAAGAGGGTAACGTTATAACGTTGAGTGAATCTCTAGATGTGATGTACCATTATTTGCTTACAAAACACAAAGAACGACTCTTTTAGCTGAAAGCACCTGGCCAAATAATATAAAAACAAACTTAAAATATAAACGGTTTTGATTTATTTCTATTCAACCTCTGAGAAACCAGTGTCTCAAGAGCTCACAAGACCATGCACAGTAAAAAACACGGAAGGTAAGAAATAGTTAGTTACTTCCGCTTTGACGTTGTACTAGTTTTGGCCAATCAAAATTGTATTTTTATATCATATGTTCTCAGAGGAAGCGTGACACAGTCAACCAATGAACATCTTACAAATGCTTCTGCGCACACTGTGGGTGAGATTGTGCGACTATGTGTGATGCTATATAGGTAATAGTTTTGCCGGTAATAGTTATTACATTTGCTATAAAAACCTGCCGAAAATATTAATAGCAACTAAACTGTTAGTCTAGTAGCGATAGGTCCTTGTTTACAATAAAACATCACATTCATGCGAGGGAAGTGCTGCCTCCCTAGCTGCTACGCTAACTAACGTTAGCTAAATCATGCATGTATGAGTTTGTAGAAAGCACGTCAGTTTAGAAGTACGATTTGTCTGCCCCTTTCTGTATTGGAGACAACGGAATGCCAGAAATAAAAGTAACACCCCTTGGTAAGAAATCTGGTGCCGATACCATATGTCTATCATAGCATATCGTTGTTCTATGGCATTTGACCACCCTGCACTCTTCCTTACCAGGAGCTGGTCAGGATGTTGGCCGTAGTTGCATCCTTGTTTCAATCGGGGGCAAACACATCATGCTTGATTGTGGGATGCACATGGGATACAACGATGACGTGAGTAATTAAATAAGTGACCCTTTTGATCGTAAACTATATTTAGATGTAGTTTGTGTTTATTCCAGCAGACTGTGCGTTCACAAGATTACTTTTACTTCCACAGAGACGTTTTCCAGATTTTTCCTACATAACACAAAACGGGCGTTTGACCGAATTTTTGGATTGTGTCATCATTAGGTTTGTTAACTTAGGTGTCTTATTTTTTCATTCCTTTTATGCCATTTTGATGTACAAGTGGACAAAAACAATTTAACTGAACGTCTTTTACAAATTCTCTTGCTCTCTTTCTCTGTCCCATTACACAAACCATTCAAATAGCCATTTTCACCTTGATCACTGTGGAGCTTTGCCATACATGAGTGAGATGGTGGGTTATGATGGTCCGATTTACATGACTCACCCCACCAAGGCCATCTGTCCTATTTTACTAGAGGACTTCAGGAAGATTACAGTGGACAAAAGGGGGGAAACCAACTTTTTTACCTCTCAGATGATTAAAGACTGCATGAAGAAAGTTATTCCAATAAATCTCCATCAAACAGTCCAGGTAACTACTAGTTCTGTTTTGTTGTAGTGTGAAAAATAACTTATTGTGTTGAGTATCTTAATGATGGATTGCTTGCCAGTCTCTGAAAGAACTTAGACCTACTGGTAAGTAGCGGTAACATGACAAGATTAAGATTGAGATGTTGATCTTAATAATTTGTGCAACGCATTGAATGCAGTATTCTTTAATTTCAAAGGTAGATGATGAACTAGAGATCAAAGCTTACTACGCAGGGCATGTGCTGGGGGCAGCCATGGTCCAAATCAAAGTTGGTGCTGAGTCAGTGGTGTACACAGTGAGTACTAAATCAAATCTGACTAAATACAGACAAATAAAAAACAAAAATAATAGTTTTATAAAATTTGTAATGGACACATTTTAATTCCAGGGTGATTACAATATGACACCAGACAGGCATCTGGGGTAAGTAAATAAGTAAATAAATGCATAGTTTTTTTTTTTTTTTTTTTTTTTCAAAAGTTAGCTGTTTTTCCCCCCAGCCCCTAATGTGTGGGTCTATTCTAAAGTGCTGCCTGGATTGACAAGTGTCGCCCAGATATTTTGATCTCGGAATCCACATATGCCACCACCATCCGTGACTCAAAACGATGCAGAGAAAGGGACTTCTTGAAGAAAGTTCACGAGACAGTTGAGAGGGGAGGAAAGGTAACAAACAAACAAAAACCTTTAAACTTGAAAACAAGAGCAGCAGTACTTCTCTGTTTTTGAGAATCTCATACCACTCACATTGTAGTCTTTTATCCTAACTGAATAAATCTGTGTTGTCAGGTCTTAATCCCAGTGTTTGCTCTTGGAAGAGCGCAAGAGCTCTGCATTCTATTGGAAACATTTTGGTAAGCAAGCTCTTTCTCGCCCTGTGTGTGTGTGTGTGTGTGTGTGTGTGTGTGGTGTGTGTGTGTGTGTGTGTGTGTGTGTGTGTTCTGGAGAAGGACAAGCTTTCAGAAGCATAACAACATTGCCTCTGACTGATGATTGAAACTGTGTGTGTGTTTACAGGGAGAGGATGAATCTCAAGGCTCCCATCTATTTTTCAACTGGCCTTACAGAGAAAGCAAACCATTACTACAAACTCTTCATCACATGGACCAATCAGAAGATCCGCAAAACCTTTGTGCAAAGGAACATGTTTGAATTCAAACACATAAAGGCTTTTGACCGTGCTTATGCAGACAACCCTGGGCCAATGGTAGGCTCACAAGGTCCACTTAACATTAGCTTTGACAATTGGTTTCAGATGCATTGTCAGTACTAGGTGGGAACATGTAGCCTGACAACATTACGTAACTTTAAATAGGATATGCAGTAACTCCTCATATACATTTACTTTCCAAGGTGGTGTTTGCTACCCCAGGAATGCTGCATGCTGGCCAATCTCTCCAAATATTTAAGAAGTGGGCTGGTAATGAGAAGAATATGGTGAGCCCTGTATTTGTCATATCTCTGGACAGGGTTCCCACTGTCATGGAAAACCTGGAAAAGTCATGGAATTTTGTCAATTTATTGGAAGTTTTGGAAAATTCATGGAATTCGATTGATCAACACAGGGACTAAAATGTGATTTGGGTCCACCATCTTAAAATCATTGTGGGAAGAATGTGTTTTGTTATGTGGTTTTTAACAAACATAGTATACAAAGAGCAAAGACTAGCTAATTTAACCGATACCAACTTTGCTAATGTTTAATGTTTACTAACCTTTCCTACTATATAACAGGACTTATAATAATAGGACTGTTTCAGCAAAAACATAATTACTTTGTAACAACTTTCATTAGGTCATCATGCCTGGTTATTGTGTCCAAGGAACTGTTGGTCACAAGATTCTGAATGGCCAGAGAAAGCTGGAGATGGAAGGAAGAGCAACGGTAAGCAGTGAGAGCTCTGCATCACACCAACACTATGATTTCATCAGGCAGGAACTGCCCTGGAAACAGACACAATGGAAATTACATTTAAAACATCAAATGTTGGACATAGGTTACAGTTGCTTTTAAAAAATCAATTTGGAACACTGTCTTGTGAATGAATTGTCAACAAATTCATTGAATACGTACTACAAAAACAGATGATTCCATTTAAGTACACTCCAGGTTTGACCTCTTTGGTGGCCTCTTGTGGTAGTAAATAGTATTATAATTGAACTATAATTAAAAATAATATTCATATTATTTTTGATATTATAATATATTCATATTATTTTTATGAAAATTGACATTTACATTTAGGCATTTAGCAGACGCTTTTATCCAAAGCGACTTACAACTTTGTCAACTATCAATTGTTCAGGGCCAGTCTCCCCTAGAGCAACTTAGGGTTAAGTGCCTTGCTCAAGACCACAACGGTGGTAGCTGGGATTCGAACCCACATCTTTTTCAGGCTACTTGCACGCTAGCCAGGTTCCTTAACCACTGCGCTACCACCGCCCCAGAAAATGCAATGGGAACCTCCCTATTTTAGGTGAGAATGATTGATCTCAGTGCTTCTTGTCCTCACTGCTCAGCTGGAGGTGAAACTGCAGGTGGAGTACATGTCGTTCAGCGCTCACGCAGACGCCAAGGGCATCATGCAGCTGATCCGCATGGCAGAGCCCCGCAATATTCTCCTAGTGCATGGAGAGGCCAAGAAGATGGAGTTCCTCAAAGACAAGATTGAACAGGAATTCAGTGAGTTCATGATGGATGCTGGCAGCTTCATTCAAAAGAAATCGCCAAAACTGAGCATGCCATTGGGTTGACCAAAATACATTAGGATTTAAGTAATTCTATGGATTCCTACAGGGCTCTTGCAGTTATGCATTTTCAGTTATTATTACCCAGTTTGTGTTCTTTTCTGTTGCTTCATGCTTCCTTTGATTGTGTCTTTTGCAGGCATCAGCTGTTTCATGCCAGCCAATGGGGAGACTGCTACAGTGGAGACCAACCCTAGTGTCCCAGTGGACATCTCCCTCAACCTGCTCAAGAGAGAGATGGCCCTTGGAGGTAGGACACATCCAGCCTAGTTTATTTGTCTGAAAGGAGCAGTGTTCTATTGAGCAAGAGTAACAAGTTAACATTAATACCTGTGGTTATTGCAATGAAGCCAATGGACAGTAGCTAGGTCATTTTGAATAGCAAGGCCCAACTTAAGTCGTCCTCTGGTTTTATTTGATTAGTTTAGTGTTATTTTGCTGTGGTCAAAGCAAATTGTCCAGTTCGCCACAGTATTACACTGTTCAGTATGATATCTGTGGAGACCTCTGTGTTTAGCACATGGGTGCCTTGGGCCATTAGGGAAGTCGTTGATCCTTTTCCTTTAATGTCACAGATTTCCTATGTTTGTGAAATTTTTCAGGACCTTTGCCAGATCCCAAAAAGCCTCGCACCATGCATGGAACACTCATCATGAAGGACAATGTAAGACTTGACTGCTTCGTAAAGATGTGCTGTAAAATGTATGGTCACTGCCATTGGAACACTATTAAGTCTTTAACTTGTAAACTTTTGAACTTAATGTGCATGTGTGTGTGTTTGAAGAGTTTGAGACTGGTCTCTCCAGATCAGGCCCTGAAAGAGCTAGGAATGAGTGAGCACCAGTTGCGATTCACCTGCCGTGTGCAGCTTCAGGACCCCCACAGCGACGCAGACACCCTCACCCGCATCTACACACACCTCAAGAGGTCAGGCCAATCTGTGTTGTTTTCACTTATTCATTTATTAAGTTATTCCACCACATGACCACTTGGCAAATCGTCCAGTTTTTCGTGATTTTACGATTGCATAAAATCCTGCGAAATCACTGATTTATCGCAACATTTTATGACAACCACATATTTTTATATTTTTTATAACGTTTTGCAAAATGTGACCTATAAAAAAATCTTGATGTTGCAATTTCAACTCCTTTACCTGTCCTGCTGATGGCAGCTTCTCTAAAAACATGAAAACTGCTGATGACACGATTCTCTCTAGGGAGAGCAATGACATCCCTGTTCCCCTCAAGTGCGGGGACAAACTGTTTTGCATTCTTAGATAGATTATTCCACAAATTAGGAGTTATTAGCACTCAATGGAAAATTTAAAAGGTGAGGCAGATAAATGAGTGACTGAGCTTGAAACAACAGTGCAGCGCAGTCCATCCTAGAAAAGATACAGTGATACAGTGAAGTGCTATGTAAAAGCAAAGCCACTTACTCTTACTGGTTATATATTCAAAAAACTGTTGAATATAGGCTATTTGTTATCATTAGCTAGCCTGCCTGGTTTTATTTTAAAATAGACAAATTCAACTGAAGTAGATTTTCATCCAGCATATCTGCTATCCTGGAAGGTCTGATATGTAGAGATTAGATGGAGTTTAAAGTGAAAACCATGAATATTATTAGAAAACACTGACACAAAACCAGGCATTTTGATTGCAAAAAAATCACCAAAAAAATATGAAATCCTGAAGGGACTGATTTGGTTTAACAGTGTGAACTTCAGTAAATTCTCATTAAGCCTGGTGAAGTTTTGGGGTTTCCGTATTGGGTCTGGTTGCTCAGTGTTGCCCTCCTTCTCTCCAGCGTGCTAAAGGCCTACAGCATCCAACACCTCCCTGATGGAACGGTCATGGTGGAGTCCATTGTGATCAAAGTGTCCTCTACTGCTGAGGAGCCCAACATCAAAGTCATTCTGCTCTCCTGGAGTTACCAGGTACTGACACACCACATACAGTATGTTTGCCTTGGGTTCAACAGACAGTCACAGATTCATAATCACTTGTGACTTGCCATTTTTCCACCACTTCAATCTGTCCATTACAGATGTTCAGACACAGTTGCCCTCATTTACGAAACAATCATAAGCCTGAAAACTGTGCGTACGCTCATTCCCTCACAAAACTTGGTATTTATCAGTCTGAACACGAGCGAGAATGAGCAGTAATTACGCTAAAATCCACGTCAACTCAGGACATGGTGTACACACGATTTCAAGTTAGGGATCGCACAGCACAGCATTCCTGTCAGATAATTGAGTTATGAGTTATATTCATGAACTCATGAACTACTCCTGCGCATTAACTGCCTGCCCGAAACATAGCCTGTTATTATTGATAGTCCTTTATGCTGCCAGGAATGCGGGGCAGATAATTTATTTTAAAAATGCAACAGTGTGTGTATGAGTCGTGTATTTTCTCTAGGGACAAATGACTTGTGTGATTTGTAGTGAAATCCTTTTTGCACTATAGGGCTGTTTTAGCAATTCATACGTTCTGTCTGGGAAATAAACTTGTATATCCCCCACTGTCGCACCTTCCTCTGATGCTGCCTGTCAAAGCTAATTGTCTCAGCTGGAGCTGCATATCACAGGGCAATATGTGGGTTAGAAAAAAAGTCTGATTTTGGGTGTATTATACACCTTCATTTCACAAATTCAAGGGGCGAGGCCTCTAAACTGAGAATATATTTGGGCAGCTGCATTTACTAACAATCTCTAGCGTGAGCGTTGTCGTAAGATGATTCCTGCGTTCCACATGGTTTCCACGTTTGTTTGATAAATGAGGGTCTGGTCTGTGGTCTGACACACTTGTGCTCTTTAAAAGTGTTATGGGTGACCCCTGAATATGCATTCATATACATAAAAATATATAGAAAATGTAGAAAACCTGGCTTGGAAACTACAAATTCTGCATGGGGACTTGTGGTCCTTACATTGGTCTCTTAGGACGTAGAAGAATCATACTGTATGTTTTCATTAGGACTTTCCCGTATGGGTAATTTAGTTGTGGAAATGTCTACTTCACCTCACAGCCCACAGCTCTGATGTTCTAGTGGCTTTGCCTCAACCATGATTCACTATCAATTGAAAAGCTCCACTCAGTTGAAGCCAGTTAATCAACCCATTAATGCACAACACAAGAGCATATAGCAGAGGCTTCAGGTCTTCAGCAGTGATGGTTACTGCCATGTTTGTATGTGAGTGGAACACAGTTTCTGACCATAACTCATGTAATCTTCTGCACAACATAGACTATGAAACCTCTCAGCTGCCACCGTGGGGTCTCGTTTCAAACCACAACTCTAGATATGTCGCACAGAAACACTCTCGCCTCGCCCCATCTGGAAACATAAGTGCTTATTTTTAAGCAAGCAGCCCACACAGGAAAGTTTGCACAAGATGTAAATACGTACACCATTACCCCAGAAAGTCTACAAAGCAACAAAAACTAAAAAAAAGGCTTATACTTGTCAAACAACACTTACAACTGTTTTGAACATTTTTCCTTAATAGTTTTATTGTGTAATCTTGTAATCTGAATTTAGGACGAAGAACTGGCCAGTTTTTTGTCAACCCTTCTGAAGAAAGGACTTCCTGCTGGACTATGAATGCATTTCTTGACTATTTTTCATTGTTTGTAGACTTTTGTAGGAGGAGCAGAATAAATAATTTCGTACCAAAATGAGACTTTTATTTTAATTCTTTAGACACACACACATATTCTGTACACACAAATACACTCTACAGAACACATATCTACACTCATACACATATCTACAGTATAGCTCTTCATGAATGGCATATTAGTCATGGCACTTGACATTTCTTCTTGGAGTTTTTGTTGCTATAGTTCAGCCTACTCTTTACAGCTTTCAGGGTTTTTTGTATAATGCTATGCTATTTCTGTCAGCTGATGTCTCTTAGCTGATGGATAATGTCCTGAGGGACGTGTAAATATTTAAAGCATCTTACTAACTTCTTACTACGTACTTACTTCCTAAGTTCTTTAACTAACCTCTGACTTATAACCTTGTCCCAGCAGTAGAGAGGCATCTAGGCGATCAGACAACGAGAGAGAGCCCAGAGTGTTCAGAGGTCGGTACCTATGTAGTAGACCCCACGAGTTCTCCTGGGCTGGAACCACTTCAGTGTGGGCATGCTCCATTTGCAGTGGTTTGTGCTGAAGTAGTAGAGCAAGGGGTTGAGACAGCTGTTGAAGCTGACCAGGGCCATGGTGATGCGGCGGGCTTTGTAGATGGCATCTGCCCAGGCGCAGTTGTGGATGTAGTGCATGCGGCGCAGCAGATGCAGCAGGTAGACCGTGTGGTAAGGCAAGAAGCACAGCAGGGTAATGGCCAGGATGGCATAGATAACGCGGCGTGCCTTGCTTGCTGTGCTGGTCCGGATGCGGCGGATGCGGCGGGCCACCAGCGGGTAGCACACCAGGATGACGACTGAAGGCAGCAGCGAGCCGAGCACCAGGCAGAAGACGCTGTAGTTTCCCAGACGTCTGTCCCACTCCTCCTGGCTGAAGCTCTCAAAGCACTTCTCTTCCTGGCCCTTCGGCGGGTCGGCCAAGATGAAGGCCAGCGTGGCGATGGCGTACACCAGCCAGACACCGGCACTGACCAGCACAGTGCAGCGGGTGTTCCGCAAGCGCAGGTAGGTGAGCGGGTGCACAACAGCCAGGTAGCGGTCCACACAGATGCAGGTCATGAAGGCAATGCTGGCGTAGACGTTGGCATGGAAGACGGTGCCGGTGAGGACACACACTGGTTTGCCCAAACTCCAAACGTTGTGCTGCCAGTGGTAGTGGATGCGGAAGGGCAAAGTGCACAGGAATACAGTGTCCACCACGGCCAGGTTGATGATATAGACCTCTGAGGCCGTCCTCTGCTTCCTCTTGGAGAAGAAGAACCAGAGAGCCCCCAGGTTGCCTGGCAGGCCCAGGATCATCACCAAGCAGTAGACAACTGGGAAGAGGTAAAACTGGAAGTCTGCTTTGGAATCGCATTCTGAGTCTGTTTTATTAAAGGATGCCTCTGGGGTAACAAATGTCATGGTGATTCAGCTAAAGAAACAAATGGGTTGGCGTGTTAACACTCCTATTATTCACAGACATGGCAAATGCAAGTTACAGTATGCTTCCTCAGTTTGAGAGAACATTACATAAATACCATAGACATAATCTGCCACAGTAATCCAGTTTCAGTGTATAGTCCTTTTCATTCTGCTTGTTTAGAAAGCATAGCTGAGCAATGGAAGTGAGGTCTTACTTACAATACTACAATAAACTACATTACAAGTACTTTATGATCGTAAGATAACAGAATTGTATACTTACTGTCTGGGTTGTTTCTTCAAACTGCTACCTTCAAACAGGAGGAACCAAAGTTGTCTCTGAAGTTTCCATCCACCTGCCTCGCTGTAAGCGTGTTTGTCATTGCATAGGAAGTAGTCATACACGGCTGTGGTTAGTCATGATAACCGAGGGGGTGGGGGTTGGAGAGAGCACAGTATCCATTTGATCTACTCTCTAAAGTCATGTCTTTTACTGATTCCTTTTGAGGGGAACAAAGTACTTCACGCTGTAGAGGCTATACTGACAGAAGTGTTGAACATTTGTTTCTCAGCTCGGGCCACAGAAGTGAGAGGAACTCAAGAAGTGTGCCTCTGCCATCATTTTACAATGCTGCTGCAAACCACCGCCATGTTTGTTTAGACTGTCACATTGGTTTTGCTTGTTTTTTACACAGACCACATGTACATGAACAAAATAGTCACCAAGATGTTTATGAATTCAATATTTTACGCATAGACTTTGAATAAGGGATAACTGAGCATGTGACAAAACCACATGCTTCAGTTGGGTTTTCAATTTCTGATCAGTTGACTAGTTGGCATGTTATGAATTTATTTTTTAATTAATTAATTAATTTATTTATTTATTTATGTATTTTTTGCCAAACTGTCCAGATGTCGAAACATTACATATTAATGCTATTCACAGAGATTGCATGTTTAACCTTTGACTTGAATGTCAAGGACAACATATATGAAATTTAGATATGAAATGGAAAGCCCCTCACTATTAGTCAAATTCCATCTTGGAGCACTAGATGGCACCAAGAACATATTACCATGGCCAATTCTCCTGTTAGCATGGAGCCCAATGTGATGCAGTTGTATGATTTATGTAGCATTTATGTATGAATTTATGTAGCCCTTTTCTACACCTACGAGCACTCAAAGCTCTTCAATGGCCTCACAGTCAACCATTCACACAGCGGTGGCAGAGGCTGCCTTCCAAGGTGGCACCTCTACCACTTGCTCCACCATCGCCCATATGAATTTGTGGCTCTCTGGATCAACCTATTGTCATCTCATATGGGTATTTGGATGGGACCTGATCAGTGGCAGTCTGACATTTAGGCCTGTTCAAAAAAAAACTTTTCATTTTCACTTCAACCTAAAGTCCACTGGAATCCCCCTCCATCCCACTAAGAGACTGGAGGCTGGAGGAGCATGCATCCATCTCACATCCTTATTTCTCAGAGCATGTCTACTCTCTCAGATCAGTGTTTGACAGTCACACGGCACAGTGAGTTAGCAAGGGAATTATTAGCAGTCATCATACCTACACTATATGGAAACCACACTACATTTCCTGGTTCCCCTTCATTGTCTAAATGAAGAAGAAATTTAATAATGATTTTAAAAGGCATAAGTGGAGGTGAAATGTCCTTAGCGACAACTACAGATTTCTGTTTAATTTTTTGGAGACTATCCAACATTTCTGCACTTAATGTTGATAGATTTGAGTTTTTCAGTAAACCACATTTATGTCAAAATCCAGAATGTGTTGAATTGACTACCAGTGTCCCTTTACACCCAAATGCCTTGGCCGAAGGAGATTTAACCTCTCTGTTGATATACACAGGATTATCCCAAGTTGTTAATGTACACTGGGAATTACTATATATAAATACAGAGAGAGACCACATGTTGACTCTATGGGAGTCTAATGTACTGGCTTTTGAGGGCAGTTTGTAAATCATCATTTGCACTGAAAACACTACATTTGCTTATTTTTATCACACTATCTTGTGTAGTCATTCCTGAATGTGTCCACTTGCTTAACTAATATTTTACAGAGTTGGAAATGTCAAATATGGGCTGACTATTAAATTAGCCTGTGTGTTATGTATTTTTTTGTGTTTCACAGAATGTATAAAATGATTAGTATAAGCTAATGTCTTAAAGTGTAAAATTAGCAGCGACCCACTGGAAGGGCTGTGCAGTGGTGTACCTCCCACTCCCTGTAATGTCAAATCAAATTGCTTTTAGTGGGATTTTTATTGAATCCATTGGTCCTTTATTTATCCATGTTGATGTAATGGGACCTTATGCAATTTTAACACAGTATAGCAAAAGGTGCAAGCAGGAAGGCGTGATGGTGGCCCTGCCTTATATCTGACATGACAGCCTATGAGGGAACTGAAGCAGTAACCCTTAATGTGTTATTACAGAGAGCCAGGAAGCATGTTTTACAGCATACCTCTTCTTAGGGGTCACTGCGTTAACCCTGTCCTGCCAGTCTTCCATCACATGCCCGCAGTAATGTGCCTTAGTGTTCCCAGCACAGTTCTGTGCAAGGTGTGGTTTCGATCACACTGAAGAATATAATGCAGACCTGCCATTTTCTCATTAGAGGTTTCTCCACATGAGAATGGCTGTTGCTTTCAGATCAAATTCAGCCGTCTGAACAATGTGACATATTAAGGCTGTGCTAATTTCAGATCAGGGATTTGACCCATGCAATAAATGGGAGCAGATGGTCTTTCCTCCCCCTCACCACCTGGTAGAATCCAAAGCAGGGTGTCTAGAAATCTCTGGAGGTGAAATTAATTCTCTGGACAATGCAGGCTTGATGAAAACTCCACTTGTGATGGACTATGCTAAAATCTCTCTCCTGGCAGCACCTGTGGTTGATTCACCATTCAGCCTTCTTTGTTGTCTGCCACGCCATTGCCTAGCAACACCACTCTAGCATCTCTTTGTCCCCCATCTCACAGACATGACACTAGTGCCGCTCTCCTGAGCAACAGCCTCACATCTGTGATGCACACACATTTGTTATGCACACACATCCACACATTCACACATCTGTGATCCACACACATCCACACATGCATGATCCACACACATCCACATATCTGTGATCCACGCATCTGTGATCCAGACACATCGTCATATCCATGATCCATACACATCCACACATCCATGATCCACATCCACACATCCGTGATCCACACATCCATGATCCACACATTTGTGATCCACACATGTCCACACATCCATCATCCACACATCTGTGGAGTTGAATTGAGACAGTAACTCAGCACTCAGCTCTCAGGCCAGGGGGATTACACAGCATGAAAAAGCAGCATGGCAGCTGATGCCAAGCGGTTAAGCGGGTGAGCAGCGTGAGCAGGCTCCCACACACACCAGTCAGAGGAGGCAGGGATAGAAAGGACTGGCTGTAAATGTTACAGTTTTGAATTCTGATCTAGAAGCTTAACTAATGCATAACATTTAAGACCACACCTACATACTATTCCTGTTCACTTTACTGACATATTTATTGATTAATGTAGTTAGTGCACAATTGGGACCTTTTTCCTTAATATAAAGCTTGTTGCTTGTGGCGCCACACAGAAGTATTTTGTGTTTGTTTATTCTTAACTGATTGTTAATATTACAGTAACAGTAGCAATGCATTTGGACACAAGAAGGTTACTTGGTTCCATCTGCGTCATCTGTCAGTGATCTGATGTTGTCCCCTTAGAATTGTGACTGCAGTACGCTGTCCTGCTGCTGGTTTCCACCGCATGTGTTCAGAATGTCAGCCTTCATATCCCTTCTCTCTTTATAGTTGCTCGGTTGAATCCTAAACAGATTAGTCTTATACTAACACGATTAACATGCAATGGTGCCAAGGTCAAAACTGTCTAATGACTATCAACAGCACCCACAGTGTGCTGGCCCACTTCGCCTGGTTAACACTCATTATTGCACAAGTTCTTTTGAGCTGGATAAGTGATTCATGCTCTGGTTTTGCTTTGTTTGAGGGTTATGTACAAAAGGAGAGGAAATGGCAGAATAATCTGGCTTGGGTCATGCCAGGCTAGGCATTTCAAGCCAAAACGCCAACATGGCTTTGATTTTTTTGGAATTTCAAATCCTCCAGCAGTGTCTCTTGGCAGTTAGGCATTATTGGAAGATGATAAATGTGGTGTTTATCCTTCTCCAAACAGGCCCTCAGACTAAAATGTTCACATTTCTGATGAGAGAATTAAAGTTGGTAAATCACACTGCCAAGAAACGAGGAGAAAAAAATGACAATTTGCTTGAAGCAACACTACAAACAAAGCTAATGGCAACATTTGAAGAAAAGAAGAGTTTTGCTCAGATTGACATACCTAGACTTAGCATGATGCAGAAATTGGGAAGAATAAACACGCCTAATGGAATTTCTGTGCCTAATTCTTTTCTGTAATGTATTGTGGCAGTGTTCAATTCTGTGAATTGACTGGTTTGTGTAATAGTGAAAATGAACATCCAGCACTACAGGTTTTAGAGATTAGCAATGACAATGGTTATATCCTGTTGAGGTCCCAAAGAGTTGAACTTTGAAATGGAAGGAAACATTTCCCTTTCGTTCCATGCCTCTCAGGACACCAGTGTAGCATCTCTGCAGGCTTTGGAGGAGACTTTTGAAATGGCTGAGAAGAGAAAGAACTGAGAAAGACTCCATATCTGCCACAACGAATTAAGTGTTGAGTGGGTGCAGTGTCCTATGGGAGTCCTGTGGTAAAAGTATGGATTGTCATTTAGTATGTCTGCTAGACTGTCTGCACATCAGATGTGATGCCCATGACAATCATCAAAATGTCATGTAGACTTGAGAATTGGGCTTTTAAAGGAAAACTATCACTTATTCACAGTCAGTCTTATGTTTCATCTTCAAAGGCTAAGAGAGTCTCTGGGTGTCACTAAGGGATCACAGAGGTCAACGTGTGCGTGTGTTTCTGAGTGCGTGTGTGTGTGTGTGTGTGTCACATTCTTGAGTGCTGAGAGCCATCTGACTGACTAGATGACACCCAACACCAGCCCTGGAGAGGTAGCACAGCAGCGGCACTCACTGACGATGGGAGGAGATCGCATTTCCTTTAACATGCTTCTTCCCAGTGATCTGTTTTGACAGTGTCATATATAATAGAGGGGCAGGGGCAAATGTGTTGAGATGGGCATGAGGAGGGTGTGAGTAATGCATGAACTTTGACTGGATGCTCTCTGAAGTGGTTTCATGTAGCCCAGAATCTGTTTGATAGTCAGCACAATCAGCAAAAGGGGAAAAGTGATAAAACAGATTTTTCATAATTATTCTTGAAATTTTTGCTGGAGCAGGTTTGTTTTGATTGAAATATTACAGAAGCTGAAAATCTTATGTAGCCATTCTGTATCTTGTTCTGTTGTGTATGCACTGACTGAGACACCATAATCATTGACCCCACTTGTTGTGTAGTCATTGTTTTTTGGTCAGTTTTATTTGCTGGTTGCACTTGCTGTGGTTGGATGTCTTATCCCGGCCAAATGGTCAACACAGACTCATCTGACAAGTTAATTTTCCCCAAGATGTTCAGAGCAGCTGAAAGATTTACTACATCTGATAGTCAGTGTCAACAGAGCTAGTGAATAAATCAGTGTTGCCTTTAGCATGTTTTCTAGGTGCCTTTGGGAGGTTTCACACACAGATTTATGAGTGATGTGCTGCTGCCTGTTTAGTTTGCACAGTATCTGTGAATCTGAGGGCTGACCACACCATAATATGAAGCTCCCTTCAAGGTCAGACCAGATCATTCCATCCTTACTTTTCAACTGTCCAACTTAATAAGAGCTACAGTTATTTTAGACCCATGTGTCGATTGATTGGAATTGACTTCAAATTAACAGTTTAATTTCAGGCTGCTCTTTTTTGCCAGTAGGGCTATACAAAATGCATAGTTACAGGTCTTATGCAGATTTCGGGATTTTATTTAACAACAGCTCCCCCTACAGTCATCACATTTTTGTATTTTACATTTTAAATTCATACCAGTATATGTGGATTCGTTTTACATCCAGAGGATAGCAATGATGACTAACAAGACAATAAACACAGTTTCATACAAAGGCTAGTTTATTGCATGGTTTATGGAGTACCAACAGCAAAGTTGTCAGGTTGTTTTTTTCCATTTTAAGCTCAGATGCAGGTGTGAGTGCTGCATTGCTTTCTTTAGTACAAGTTAGTTTACCATCAGAATGACCCCAAAACTGATACATTAAGAACGCTTGAATAAAGTATCCTAAATGTTCCATCTGACACCAAAGCCAAAACCACACTCTGGGCCTTAACCTTTCTCCTCTTGGCACTCTGGGTCTTAACCTTTCTCCTCTTGGCACTCTGCTTCAGAATCTTACCACCATGAACTAAAAAAAGATCCAGGAGCGATTTGCTCTCTTTCTGAAAACTCACTTTGATACAGAATCTAAAGCTGTGCATCATTCTTCACCCACTAAAAAAACTGCTTGAAAGTAAGTGAGGGAGATAGGATGGGATGCTATATCACATCAGCAGTGATCTTCTCTAGCTTTCACTCTCTCTCTCTCTCTCTCTTTCTATGCTTTTGTCACAATGATGTGTTTCTTTCTGGGAAAACCTCCTCCACAGGGCTGTAAGAAAAAAGCACAATAAACTCACCAAGGACAAATAATGTAAGAAGAGGACATACAGACATAGGGAAAATTAAATATTGTCTTCCTCACTCACACACACACAAATCTCACACAAGCATCTCGGATAAATGTAGCCATTAAAAAGGCCTGCGCCACTCCAGGGGTTATAAGTCATGTATTGCACCTGTAGTGGAAATATGACTAATGTTACATTGGTGTGTGTGTGTGTATGTATGCATATGCACGTGCACACACACACACACATTCACACACACATACATGTGGGTGTGCACCGCGATGCAGTTCTCTCTCCTCTCCATCTCTCCTCCTTCCTGCAAACCCAGAGCAGTGTGGGAGAGAAAGAGCAAAAGTAGGTCACCTTCCCCGAGACCCACATCCCCCCTTGCCATGCCATGCTTGCTGCTGCAGCTCTGCATGTCTCTGCCATGGGGGTGGCTTAAGATGAGGGGAACCACAGCCAAAATGTGAACTGACAGCCCAGCCTACTGTCCCGTGCCCAAACACAACACACACACAAACCACATGAACACACACATGCTGCTGAATGCTTACTTACATGCTTACTGTATGCATGAACACACACAGACCGTAGCCTACAACGTACAAAGTTCAGCACAAAAGCCTGCAGCATTCTGTTCTGACAGTAACATACTGTGTGTGTGTATAGCAAACTTATCATATAGTCAATAGTTTGCTGTTTTATACTTATCCACTACAGGCTCCTTTTGTGTCTTCACCAGAACTCAGCTGTCATCAGAATCCTCAGGAGACAGACAGATGCTTCATTATTCCAATGACTGGACTTATACCTTAAGTCCAATCACTTCCCCTTTTAGTACCTGTTTGACTCTTTTCCATTCTTCACAGCAGACTAATGTGATCCTCATGAGTCTGACTGACATTACATGGCCTCTCTCCTATGCATCTCAGAGTCTGTCCTCCTGTTATCCCACCCCTCTTAGGCTGCTGACTCAACTCTAAAAAAGTGTGAATGTAGAGCAAGAGGCGTGGAGGCTTTGATTTCAAAGGAAGAAAGCGAGCGAAGGATGAGGCGGCTGCCGGAAGGAGATGGGCGAAATCTCAGTTGATTCTTGCCAAGGCGCCGTTGGCCCCACTCTCCTCCAATCCCTGCACACCGTGGAAGAACATTTACGTAACAGACACTTTGAAAGGGGTTTGCATTCATTTGAGCTGGATTCAGTAAAGAGAAATAATTAAAGTATGTGCGCTCTAGCCTAAGAAAGAGGAATGAACTTACACTTCGATATGGTAACGTACATTTTAGATGGCACACAATTACCACAATTAAAATAATTAACCACCCATCAGGGGGGATTACAGTTTTAAAACATGCAAATTGCATGCAATATGGTAAGGTTGGATGAAGGTTTAGGGTGATTGTTTTCCTGCTTAAACTACATAATCTCTCTGTTGGCTCTCCAGTTTTAATCAGCATCATCACACTGCTTTGTGTTTGCCAAGGGCTTTCTCTCCGATTTCCCTGGATGTTTACAATGTACCCCTGGTATTTGTATTATCTTGATAGTTCTGGTATGATGTCTTTTCTATGTTCATTATTTCATGAGTAAGAATGACCCATATGGGCCTTCTAGTGGCAGAATGAGCAATGGAACCATTCAAAAAGGAGTTGAACTGTCCCAGCACATTCACACATCCGGTTCCCTCCAAAAGACACACCACAACTCCCACGTTTCACCTCCAACCAACCACAAGGATCTGACCTCTGAACTAAGGCTGCAAGTGTGTGAGATCATCCCCCATTTAAAGGCGTTAGCTCATGTCCAGCACGGGAGAGTGCTGAACAATAGTGTTTTGTATAAGTCCATAGTGAGACACACGCACACATACACACACACACACACACAGCACACACACACACACACACACACAGCACTTTCTCCCCCCAAGCATTTTCCGCTTCCTGTGAATTAATAATATCGTCTATTTCTGGTGTCCTGAAGGAAATGTGTGCATGTGAATGCAGGCTAAATTAGAGGCTGACTTCATAAAATATATTTAAATCAATTTCTACCTACGTCTTCCAACTTGAGCCCTTATGTCCCCTGCCTTTCTCCAGTGGGAAACACTTACAGAACAATTATCAGATAACTCTTCAATTAAGCCACAGCTGCAACATCACAGTTTGTTTAACAACACATTCACGCTATCACACATCTAAATCTATCCCCCCAGTCATTCATTCCTCATGTCATCCATGGTAAGATTCTGATTGCAACAGAGACAGTGGCTGCTGAAAGTCATCAGTCACAGTGCCAGTGGGAAGAAGCTTGTTGGTCTTGGGCAAGTCATTGTCTATGAGAGGGAGAGATTTGGCCAGCAGATTTGGTCATTAGAGCAAAGATCCTGAGCGTTCAGACTGAGCAGCTTCAAGCAGCTGTTTCTTTGTTGTTTCTGAGCAATTAATGCAAGAGAGTGATTAAAGTGAGGCGAGATTACTTTGCCAGCTTGAGCTGAGCCCAGATGCCCGAGGGTCCCACAGCTGCCAGCGGGCCCTGATCAGTGTCTTGAAGGCTAGGCAAAGCCGCTGAAAGGACACCACTGTTGAGCCACTGATCCTGTTGACAAGAAGTCAGGGGTCATGTGCTGGCTTTTTACATGTAGAGTATAGTGATTAGGAATGCTTTTGTTTGTCTGCAGTTCATTTCTTCAACTATGTTAATTGATACTCTGAAGTGATTTCTTCTTTATCACTTTCAGTTGTTTAAGTAGCAGCCCAATGTTGATGAACTGCCAGGACCTTAAAAGACGTCAGCTCCCTCTTCAGCCTTCATCAGCTGGAGATGTTTACATTGCAGCTGCATCACTTCAAATGGAGCAACAAGGGATGAGATCCTTATGAACTGTTTGCTGTGCATGTCCACACTCTGCCACGGCTGCAGTTAGGCTGGGAAAGGAAGAACTGAAACAGAGCTTTAGTCACGACTGACAGCTGCAAAGAAGTCTGCCCGGATCTCAAAAGAATGTGCGCGCCTAAACAAAGGCTGCTCAGAACCTAACACTGAGTTGAACACAGTGCAGGCTGATTTGGTGGGAAACTTTCTTATTTCATGGCAGTGCGTTTCATGAAAATATGACATCAGACATTCTTGAGATTTTACCACAGTCTGGTATTAGACAGATGTCTCACGTGACACACATCTTCAATTCCCTCTAATGCTATCTTTTCTTGGCCCATGTTTTATTCAAACATTCTTTGAAAGCTTTATTCATTTGGTGTCATTTCCAGGAGGAAGAAGGTGTGTTTACACTTTAGACCATGAATTGAAAATACTTAACAAACAATACTTAGTAAACAGTCCTTTTTTTCTCTTGAGAAATCTGCAGAGAAATGTCTCACTAGTGCTGACTAAGTAAGGCTGGGAAGGATCTGCAATTGGGTGCTGGCGTTCTGAGTGAATATAGTCCAGCACATCTGCAAGTCATGTAGAAAGCTTCTGGCAGAGAGAAAGAGAGAGTGAGAGAGAGAAAGAAAGAGTGTGAGAGAGAAAAAGAGACTCATCCAAGTATGCTGCATCTTTCAAGTAGCTTTGTTCGCTGTTTTTTTGAATCTGAACTCCCAGTTTCTTTCCGTCAAAAGTGAAAACATGCTCAGGTCTATTTGCAGTCTGTTTCCAATATACTGCTTAAGAAATTATCTGTTTTTCTTCAGGTTTGCTTTTGTTTGTTTGATAAAAACAGCTAATAACACTGCCAAAAATGAGAAGTCATCTGAGGATAACTGAGTCTCCTGTCTGAGTCGATTCTCTAGCTGAGGAACATTTAGGACATGATTTATCTTTAACCACATACTTCGCCGTTGAACTGGGCTGGGACAAATATTTGTGTTTTGTTGGTTAAAAAAAATCTGCATAAGACCAACCAGGACTCACTTACTTTCTGATGATATAATAATGACCACCTTCAAAGCAAGAGAAAGTAGTTAATTTGGGCTCATATTCAGACTTTACATGTAATTTGATAATCTGATATGAAGTCATTATTTGGGCTAACATGTGGCTTCTCCTCTTTGTTCACTTGCCCTATGAACACCTTTCAAGTGGTAGTGGAAGATCCACCATTTATTTATGGAAGTGGGGATGGGAGTAGGAAGTCTGGGAAATGAATTAACTCTGTTGGGCACAACCTGCTCATCTATGATGCTCTATTTTTGCACCCTTGCACAGAAATCACAGAAATCTATAAATATTGTGTACATAAGGCAGCACTGGGCAATTGCAGTCTTTCAATAGCCTAGATACTCATTTAATAAGTAACTCTGTTCAGTGACCTATGATAGCCTACATCATGGAATCCACAGCAGATGAAAACATATTTATATTAAATAAATATTGTCATGCCTGCCTTCTTAGAAAAAAGTGTCCACGTTGCTATCTTGCTGTTTCTCATATCAGTGACCTAAACAAGGCGGTATACGGCACTCACTGAATTGGATTGCAGATGAGTTGCAAACTTTATTTATCATGATAATTGCCTTTGGAACGTTTCAAACCACATGGAAGCAAAATATTTTATTTTTCCTCTAAACCGAAATTTGGGTCTGGGTAAAGATTGCAGTGATTGGCTGCCTTGGTTGTTGAACTGAAGACTGACAGGGAGGTGTGCTCATCGATTTGAATACATTTAGGGACCATCTCAGTTGTTCATATTGCACTGGTCCATCTAATTATCAAAGAAAAGATAAGACAGAGTCAAATAATCATCTGTAGAAATGAGATTGAAGAAGTACGCTTTTTAAATCCTTTGCTCCTGGGAAGTATCTTGAGTAGCTTGCTATGTATGACAGTTACCTTTCTTTAGGCTAGCACTGCATATACCTCCTGGCAATATTGTTTTTCACTACAGTGTTAGTCAGGGTCTCCAAAGGCTTGTTTTGAATAGATTTTTTTTCATCTCCAATCAGCTAACAGAAATTGAAGGCAGAATCAAAAGATTTAAAGTTGAAACAAAGTTCCTCTCCTCAGCAAAGTAAACATATGCCTACAGAGAGTTTCCAGATATTTTGCGAAGCAAAAGTCTGGTCTACTAATCTTTCTTTGCAAGTAAATTCAAGCCTTCACTCACTGTTAGGCAGTTAAAAATATAGAAAAAAATTATAACTTGTTTTGCTAATTGTCAATCTTACAAATGTGACTGAGATGGGCTCTGCTGCTTTGACTTGATTTAGCCTAGTCGGTGATTGGTAAACATTACTAATGGGTGACTTCATTTTGCTTTACACCATGTACTGGGAGGACATTTTCTGACTTTTTGCCAAACAATAAACGTAATAGACGTCCTTGTTAATACGACACAGTATTTACATTTTTATCTCACAGCTCAACTACGCCATTGATAGAGTATTGCACTTTGTCGAAGGTCCCTAACAGCTTGCAGCAGAGCGCTTCAAACGGACCTCTCGTGTCGGGGATCTCATTACACTACAGTAGTGGCTGTGCCTCTCTGGACTACGGGTGTACCACTGCTCGCAGGAATACATTCATTTTTCTGGCACCTCTTTTGGGCAATGAAATTCTTACAGTAAACGTGAAGACAAATACAGCCCAACATGACGGTGGATTTTGAAGAATGTATTAAAGATTCACCCAGATTCAGGTAATTAGCTTGTATGATGCTTGGAACAACGCTTGTTGAGCTCATAGTCACTGTGTAAATGACATTTCTTTTAAATGTAACATCTACAAGTGTACATATTGTGAGTGGCAGTTTCATATAGCGTTACGATTAAAAATTGTTTTGACAGTTGTGTTTAGTGGTCATAGACAGTGCTGGAAATTGTGCGTGACTGAATGGTCTGGCACTGAAAGTAGAATGAATTTCAGTAGCAGCTTGCCCAGCAGAATCTAGTTATTATGTTGCTACATTTATTGTCAGCAATATGGATCTGCAGTTCGAGTCTACTTTTTTGTTGATTGATCATTCTGGTCGAAAATGTGGCAACGATTGTGGTCACTTTTTAGTTAATCATTTATTTGTTGCAGCATGGGCTTAGTCCAAATACTGTTTTCGGGTTTCATCTGTTGGATTCACTATAAAATCACGGCATAGTGTTTTAGCAGACTAGGCTGTTTAGTGTGATTCTCACTTGAGACCATAATATATTAGGTTAATTTGTAACATCAATGGGACATTAGAGGGGAGTTTCGGCGATAGTATCACGGTATAGCCCCTATACCGTGATACTGTTGGAGAAGTAAGATACAGTATTCCTGTAAAGTTCCTTCACCGCGTATGGTAGCCTAACCATGAGTTTTATCCACAACGTTTAACTGCAGAGGTTTGGGAACACCCATCACTTGTCATTAAGAGCAATTAAGCGTTTTATGACGGCAACCTCCCGTTCTACTGTTGGCACTATAGGGCCAATTTGTCTTTAAGCCATGGGCACCTTTCTTCCACATTTTGGAAAACGATCACGCTCCAGCCTAATATTAGCTCACAAAGAGGAAAGTGTACAGTGGCATCTATGAAGGGAAAACGTAGACTAGGTCTATGTCTATCCTCCTGTTTCTTTTCACCTTAGTCACTTCAAAGTCCATGTGGCAGTATTTTTTAGTCCTGGCTTTATTGGAGCTTTTATCATTTAAAGTGTCTACTTGCATGTGTACCCAAGATATCTAGTTCATTGAAAAAAATAATTAATCTTGGGCAGATGTCTTCCTCTTTGATCTAATGATGATGCTACCATGTTTCTGGACTGTGGACTGGAAAACTCTCTGTTTGTGAGGATACTGTATCATGAACTTTTTCCAGAACTTTTGAGTGGCTTCATTTCCTTCCACGTCATGCTCGGGTGGAATGTTACATGCTGATGTACAAAATGGTCAGAGGTGACAGCGGACAGCAGGATGCTCATCCTAGCGGGGGTGAGAGCAGTGCCACTGGAAAAGGAACTAGAACAATGCAGATTTCGTCATCATATTAGTCTCTCTTGGGCACTGTCTCTTCCTCCCTGTGTATGTGTGTGTCTGTGTTTGTGTGCAAGTTATGATCGAGTGTTGCTGACAAATATAAGACATAATTACCATAGTTTATAACTGCACAAGGTAATACATTACCACTCATGGAAGTCTACATTCCTCCTTTGAAGTCATCCAGTTTGACTCCACACATAAATGCAGTAACATATGTGTTATTCTTTCATTCTCCGTTGGACTTGTTTTATTACTTGGCCGATGACTGGATGTGAATGCTTAACTTAAAATACTGGGCAGAAAAAAGTCAACTTCCTTCCTATGTGAAGGCTCTCCTGACAATAAGGCTAGCAAGCGTTCAGTCACTTCAGACAGCCGAGGCAGAACATGGGATCGCAGGCATGCTTCATGTCCCACGCACAGCCTCCTGCCTTGGCTGTGGTGCACGCATAGCAGCAGAGGTTAGATAAACAGAAAAGGCATTCCTTTACACCCACATCCCTTCCTCGGCTTCAGCTCCCATTCTGTTCTCAAGAAGGGAGAGGTGGACTATGTCTGTCTACAAAAGAAATGTCTTTGTGTGTATGTATGTTTGTTTATGTGTGTTTGTGTGTGTGTGTGTATGTGTATGTGTGTGTGTACAATCACAGTTCTAACGGATCAGATCTCTCCTCCAAATCAAAGACTTCCAGATTTTGCGGCAATACCTTAATGACTACCATCTGTGGTGGTGAGTCAGGTTGGAGGCTAAGGTCCTCTGTGGGAGCCATCTCCTCTCCTCTCCTCCTCTCCTTCACCCCCTCCTCTCCTCTCCTCTCCTCCTTTCTCCTCATGGTTATCTGCGGAAGGAGAAAGCTTGGAGCCACCGGTACTCTCTGGGCCTTTAACCGCCTCAATAGCTTTTGCCTTTTGTGATTATGCATCAGTCAATGGCTTCTAGTCATGTAAAGGAAAATGAGATCTGCTTTTCGATTCACTTTGGACCGGTTTTTCAGCAGTGTGTCTGCTCTGTCTTGTCTGGTCTGGAAAGCAGATTAGTTTACGTCATGTGAGAGATGTGTAGCCAGCCGCTACATGCAGGAGTCAAGTCTTGATGCTTAATTTATTTTCATGTTTTCATGGAATGCTTCTGTTGTATTTTTCTGTTTTCGAAAGCCTTTTGAAAATGTGGAATGGCTTACAGTCTGAACATAGTGGTCTTACTCCAGGCAATGTACAATTTTTCTGTTGTGCAGGTCGGAACAGCGGAGGTGTTATGCTTTTGAAAAGCTTTTGAAGGTGTTTGGGAACCAGCTCTGGAACTTTTAGGAGTTGGGGCTGGGGGTTCACTGATCTCATTTTCATGTCTGATGCATCAAATGTGCTGAACTTCCTGCACGTGTTTGGACACGCAAAGAGTTGGGTTTCGATTTGGCTGCTCCTGTATGCTTGCCTGTGTCATTCCCTCACTCTCCTCTCTCCCTGCTCTTTCTAACTCCCCTTGCTTTCTTTACCCCTTCACAGCTAGTTGAGTGGAATTGCTTGATTTATGCCCTCATGATCCTTAGAGGTTTCCTTAATAACTGTTTTTGACTCATTCTCTAGGCTATGAAAGCCACAGGAGTCCCCAAGATTTATGGAGTGTTCAGATTTAGATGCAATTACATTTTAAAAAGCATGCTGAAGTCTCACATCATCATGTGTAAAGATACACAGCCTCGTGTTTCGGTTAGTTTGTGGTTTAGAACAGTTACTTCAATGTAGTCAGCATATTTCTCATAATGTCTCTTTCAAAATGCGTTAGCGTTCTGCTAAGGGGCTTGATGTTTATATGATTGTCACAGTTTGACAATCTGTCCCTGAGGGGTATATAGGCTACTGCAAATTGCAGTACAATAAGAAAGATCCTCAGTAATCAGTCAGTGATTGTTCGACACGGATGATCTGAACCACTCAGAAGAAACAGGCCTTAGACCTGCCAAAAAGGCCCTATAGCTGCCAAATACAAGCAATAAAACAACCAGTTTCTGTTATGTGGCAAATGATGACATCTGTAATTTTACCAAATGACCAGATTTACCACATTACCAGATGTCATGAGTCTGTGCTAAAAGACACCAGCATTCAAAGCATGGCTAGGCCACCTGAGTAAATATTTCCTCTTTTCTGTAGAATTAGTGGTCATAAAAAGCACATCTCTGTCAATTTCATTTCATTTCAGAAGAAGCCAGAAATTTTTCAGAGGTTCAGTTCTTTGTCTCTCTGAAACAGCATCACTGTTCTGTCAAGCATGTGTTTCATGACCAGAGGGAATTTTGCCCTGCTAACAGTGGTTGCTATAACTGCATGCCAAATTTGTAGTTTCAGGAAGGTGAAAAACATTAAAACCAAGAGTGAAACTTACAATTGAAAGAAACATGTAAAGCATGTAAGACACAATTTCACCCTTTTCTACATCGATACGATCATCTGTGACTTCCTAGATGATAATAACGCATGCTTTGTTTACTGATACATAGAGTGTATTATGTATATTTTGTTTTATATATATTTTATTTTATTATATATTGTTATATATATTTTCATTTTCCACTATGATTAAAAGTATCCCTTGTGGGAATGTGTGTACTAAGGGAACCAGGAGAGACAGCCTTATTTAGCCCAAGTGCCCAGCATGGAGTGTCATGTTGAGACTGATTGTCTTGTTTAGCCTTAGTCTTGAATGCTGTTTCTGTTGAGGGGTGTCAGAAGTAACGATACCGTGAGATTGTTGCACCCCCTCTGCGTGCTTGTTGGTGTGGCCTGCCCCTGAGTCTGAGTCACATCCCTGAGACTGTCCTCCTCTGCCATGATCTCAGAATGCGCTCATTGTTTCATGCAGACTCAAGCTCCCACCACCATCCATAACCCATGATACTGCCTCCCTTCATCATTTCCTTGCCTGGCTTTAGGCGAACCGACGGGTCGTGCCCCAACCTCCAACAGACCCCCCCACCTCTCTCCCAACAGCTGGCAGATGCAGCAGCTCTCTCCCCTCTCACCACTGGGCCTGAGACAGAGGGCCTTCTGACCTGCCCTGGGGAAGAGAACAACAACTGTTAGCCCCCTGTCAGCAGCATGCTCATCAATGAGTTGGTCACTGTTGATTCAGTGATAACTATAAGTCATGTTATTGTGACTAAGTTAGTTCGGCTAGGAAGAGCCAAAGAGATAAGAAGCTGCCCTCATGAAAGAATTCATGATTTGGGATCAGGTGACACAGGACACAGGACGATACAGTCGTGTTAAAAGAGGATTTGAATTCGAAAGCTTGGCATGAATTGGTGGAACAGGCCCAGTCATAATTACCACATGGATTGCATCAATGTGACTCACTGGTGTCATAGTTACTTATAAAAGCACGTTCTGTTGGCATGAGACTAAATAATTATGTTGACATGTTCTCATAGTAATTATAGGGGTCACTATCCAGTTCGAACCCCATAGTGTATAATGAGAGCAGTCCATTTTAAGGTTTTGACCCATTGGATCCTTCTTCATTTATCTCGCTGAAGGACACAGGGTGAAAATATTGTTTCTCTGTGACATCCATGGCTATCTTAAGAGCTGTCTTCTCAGTACCTACCAATAAAGTGCTTGGCCAGCATCCTGTGTGGGATAGTCTGGCCTCAAGCTCTTGGCCTGCAGCATGGTGGCTTAGAACAGCACCACTGGAAAGCTGTTGCAGAATTGCTGTACCATCAGCTTGGGTTTTGGTTCTCGGAAAAAAATAAGTAAGTTTCGTCATGTCTCTGGACACCTGAAATTATTGTGATATGCAGTATAATGCATTATATTCTGATTCGTGCTGGACACAGACTAAATTGTTCGTTTGTTGCTTCTAAAGCTATTTTGGGAAGGTTCCTCATGAAGATGTGCTGTGGCTGCAGCTTTGAGCGTGGAGTGATTTCTGCAGCATGCTCTGCTTGCTTCTGCTCTATTTCATACTGACCTCTTTGCAGAATCTGTGTCAGTTACCCCCTCTGCTGCCCTACACAAACCTCCTCCCAAGCTTATGACTGCATGGTCATCTGCCCCCTCCCCCATGCCCTGACTGGGCCATCAAATTCCACCACTGGACAGAGAGCAGAGTGCCATGGCTCTTGCTATGCTGCCTCTGAACATCTCTGCATCCTAAGGGCTACCTTGTCATGGCACCACCTCCTGAGGTGTGGATCAGTAGACAGCTGATGTATTTATGCTAGAGAACACCCCTTATAATACCTTCTTGTATTTATTCTGATGTGTTGTTTTGTTTCAGCTCCTTTGCTCCTCAAGCCACAGTGGAGTCACTCCTGTTATTTTTAATCATCTCAGGATGTGATGATGGGGACTGAGAGGAGGATGTTTAGCTAATTTGTTGAAAGATGACATGGATCATGGATCGCTCTCTCTCTCTTTCTCTCTCTCTCTCTGTGTTTGTGTGTGTGTGTGTTGCTTGAGAATACCAGGTGATAAAAATGACAGGGATTAAGTCAGCACTTTGAATTTGTCATCTAATCTGTGATTAGCCCACATTCACTTTGTACTCAATCACTGAATGCCAAGGTATGTGTGTATTTGTTTGTGTGTGTGTGTGTGTGAGTGTGTGCATGTGTGTGTGCGTGCCACCCTTTGATTGAGTGTCTGCTATATTGTGGGTCTCTTCAGGGGCAAAAAAGTTAGGATGATGCTAAGGGCCTTACACTGACACGGGGCCCCAGAGAACATTTTAATATTATAATCAATGTTTGGGTGGCCAATCCTGTAGATGTGTTACACTGCAGTGATGGTATTTTCACTGGTTACATTGCAGAAGTCAAATTCTGCTGTTGCCTTTGCACTACTCATAAATCCTTAAATTCTATAAATCAAATTAGATCATGGCACAAGGAGTATGATATTGTAACCCGCTCTGTTCTTGTTATGATTTCTGGCCCACTTTCTCAGGAACAGAATAAAATTTTATATACTGTACATATTTATAGAAATGCTTTATGGAGCTAACTAATTAAATATTATGACACTATTTCAGATCCATCTTTGAAGCAAATGAAAGTTTTTTTCTTTGAATATGCTATATGCTATATTCCCTTGTAACACAGAGACAAGAAACACAGCCCATTTGAGAACATCTAAAGCTTTCTTAGAGGCTGTTTAGAGCAGCCGTTGGCAGATCACCTCAAGTTAATTATGGAACAGTTTGAATAAAAGCAGAAGAGGGGGAGGGAAGAAACTCAACTGGTGATTCGTGAATTTCTTGTGTGGGAAAGGGATGGGCATGTTTAATGGAAGTCAGGTCACCATGGATGCGTTTTTTGTTTTGTTTCAAAGGCTGTCTTGTCCTTGTATTGAGTAAAGGTCAAATAATGTCCGATTCAGATAGTTGCTATTCATTTGCTCTTTCGGTCTGTTGTATTAAAAGTGATACAAGTTGTCACAGGATGACAATCCACTCTGTTTCCCAAGCCAGTAATATGTGAAAAATAGGGAGTAAAAATGCAGGCTTCCGGGGTGAAGTCATCCCAAACTGGCAAAGAGTTGGGGGGACTCTGACTACTTACTGAAAGTTTCTTACACGGACGAAGGTGATGTCATTGCTGCCTTTGTGTATGAGGGCAACAACGTGAAGCTTGGCCGTCTTGCTTGTTCCTGTGGCTGAATAGCAAGACGCTTCACACAGAGTAACACAAAAGACATAGGCCCCTGTGTCTCAGCCAGAGTAATCTACTTCTATAGGACATCCTGCAATCTGACAAAGAGGCCTGGGAACAGGGCCAGTGTAAACACAAGCGTCAGCAGACGACTAGTGTGAGTGTGAGTGTGCGTGTGAGTTTGCCTAAACATTTTATGAAGTGCAGGGGAATCTAATTTTAGAACTGTGCATGACTATTGTTTGTTCTTGGAACTTTTCTTGCTTTTTCTTGCTCTGAATAAGAGAGAACAAGGAATTATTTCCAGTCAGTGGATCTTTGTAAATTTTTGTATATTGATGATATACAAGTTTATTTTGCAGACACCACAAATTATTCTCATATGTAGAAAATTAACATTGAAGCACAGATATTCTAACTTGTTACTAGGTGGCATGACAAGGAACAACAAATCTAACCATCTCTTTTAGCTGTCTGAACAACTGCATCTGAAACAGTTTTTTCTGCTTGGACATGAACTACTGAACTTTTCTCAATCAGGATAATGTTGTCCCACAAACCATTCACTGACAAAAAGGTCAGATTGCTGTAATAACACTATTTTAATCTTTTTATCACATGTTTTCCATGCTGCCTTGTGTCTTCCTGGAAAGGTGTCCATTTAATAACTTGAACACATTGTATTTTTTTTACTGTGACCACTATAATGTTAGGTGGGCATAAGGTAAGTGATTAGGTTCATGGCCTATGGCTGACGTATATAAACACACACTGACTCACACAGACACTTTTCCTTTTTGCCTTGAAATATTTTAGTAAACAAAAGCTGTGAGGTCATGCCATATCCTCTAGATGACGGCAGTTCAGGAAGAGCTGAAGGAAGCCGGTGTTTTCTGGTAACTTCAGCAATCCTTCATGTCATCCTGTGGAGAGACTGACCTCTGACACGGTTTGTGCATTTAGAGCAGTCTTTCCCATCATAATCTCAAAAATACACGCCTGGGCGATTAGTGTTTTCCAAGCACAAGTGACATGTCTGCCAGAATGACTCTGGAGTGGGATTATGCGGGCCTGAGTCCCATCGATGCTCGTGCTTGCCTGACCTATAACAGAGCAGCTAAAGCAGCCCTGTCTGCCACATGATGCCAGACCAACAGGCAGTCCATTTATGTCATCCTGAATCAGCCGGCATTCACAGAGCACAGAAACCGACAGCTTTGTGCTCAACTAGAATTAACCACAAATGAGCACAAACATCTTGAACAGATGTCAGTTAACTGCAGTCAGATAACCCTGTATGTCTCACCATATCATTTTCTTTTTTGAGTGCTTATACAGACAGTCTGTCACTTTCTTAGTCTCTCTTAGTCTCACTCTTTTTATTTTTGGCTATAGCTCTGTCATACAAAATAGATGAGTGAACTGAGATTAATGCTGTGTCAAAATAGCCAGAAAGTTTTTTTATTTACAGACTGCCTGGTTCTTTATTCCCTATATTTCTGTGAGTATTCATTCATGATCACTCTTGCACCTGAAAAAAATGGTGGTTCCTCTACTTCTACATTCTCACTGTCGTCTTGATTTTCTAGTAATCTTAATTTACTGTTCTGTTCTCCATACTCATATGCTATCAGCGGAGTGGGCTTGTGAAAAGTATATAATCCTATTTCAGTAAATCAGCGGTGCCAGGGTGCATCTGTCTCATAGCCACATCCATGTTTTCAAGGCCATCAAGAGAGACAGTGCCAGAGTGACTGCTTGCCTCTGGTGCAGTGGAGGAGGAACACAAGGCTTGCTTTGCTCTCTCTTCATCTCTCTTCCACTCTCTCTCTCTTCTTTCTCCCCTTCTCCCCTTCCCTTCTCTCCCCTTCTCCCGCTTCCACCTCCTGGCCTCCCCGGGGGTCCGTAGGACCAGCATTTGTGGGCTCTCCGGATGACTCATTTGTCAGCGGGTGTTACTGTATATTGCTGGAGATTGCCTGCTGCGCGTGGGCTTCATTAGTCCCGCTGGGAGCGCCCATGGTGCTGAGCTGCGCTAGCTGTGGGCGCGCCGGCAGACATCTGAGCTCTCTCACTGCTCCATCATGATTTCAGTGCTCTGAGGAGTCAGCTGGCCAGCACGTGAGCACCAGATTGGGTCTCATTGGATGCATCATTTGAACAGTGAGCCTAGGGTGTGTGTGTGTGAGTGTGAGTCAGATCTCTTTCTGGAAAAGTTTGAGAACTGCAGATGGGACAGAGCAGGGAGATGATGCAGAGTTTGTGAGGAACAGATTTAGCTAGCTAATGGAAAGGAATGAAATGACTCCCTTGCTGATCTTGACCATAGCACTTGGAATACCACTCCTCCATAAGGGAGGATAGAATGGAGGGAACAGAGGGGGAGAGAAGAGAGAGGGAGTTGGGAATTTTCCAGGTGTGTAAACATGGCCCACCCACCAGTGTCTGGATGCCCCCTTTTACATTTATCACCCTGTGGATTCATGAACTTAGAAAAAGGGGGGTAGGATTCCCTCCTGAACTGGACAACACCACGCCCACCAGATTACAGCACCATTGGCAGATAGAACTAATGCTATTCAACTTCAAAGCTTGCATGAGGTCCCATAGAAGTTTCTGCCTTACAGTGGGACACTGAAGTGGAGGCAGTCTGAGCCAAGTTAGCTGTTTAGTGTGCAGCCAGTGCAAAGTCCACAAATCACATCCAACCAAACAGATCACTCTCTGATCAGTTGGAATGTGTGTGCCTCTGCCAACCTCACATGGAAGTCTTCATGTTGATTTGTCCCACTGGATCTCATTCTTCCTTCCTTAACTCTCTATGAAAACAAGGAAGGATCAGCTGTTTTCCAAGGCTAGGCTCAATTTTACCTCCACCCTAGTCTTTGGTTCAAGTCCTTTCTTCCAATGGGTTTCAATAAATGACATGTTTTGGTCCTTGTGCTCGGTTCTGCTGAATCACACCTTGGGCTCTGGCCAGGCATCTGGTTTTGATTTGCCGTTTCCCCAACACCTCCTCCCTGGGCTTTTCTCTGGTGGTTCGGGACAGATTGGCCCAAGCCAACTATCAGGAAGTGCATCAGGATCCAACTGTTGGCCCACTGAAATATGAATAAAAGACAAGGACTGCCAAACAGGCAGGAAGGGAAGGTGTGGGTTGGAACAACTGAACTCTAGAAAGACAGAGCATCAAGCCTCAGCCTTAGTTTTGAAGAGATAGTTTGTGTGGTTGTAGGTGCTCCTTTGTGTTGGTTATCCTCCTCATTCTCAACACTGCTATTTCTTGTCTGTTTGAGGACCTAAGCACAGTAATACAGGTAGGCCTTAATTGATGCAGATTCTAGCTAAACAGATTCCCAGCCAGCAGGTTTCAACCACATGTCAATTCATGATTAAACTACTTTTGAAAAAAAGCCCTAAAACTTCATTTACTCTCATTAAGATCCTGGATTAAAAGTAAACTGTGACAACCTGTCAACAAAAAGTAGGTTGCTGTCTCCTGATAGCATGGTGTTGAGTCTCACCTTCTCAGAAGATATTTTTGTCCATTCTGGGTCATTTTGTGTTTCCTCATGGTGATCTGTTGTCACTTGAGGACAGTCTGTGGGTTTTATTTAGAGCCAATGAGGTGTGACTATTTCTTTCCCTCTGCGCTGTCTGTCTGATTGCACATCGCTGCGTTCTCTTTTCCCTGGAGACAAAATAGACAGACAAATCATGGAAGCCATTGTTCAGAGTTTTTTTATTGTCTGAGTAGGAAGAGTTTTGTTGTACTATGTTTCAGTTAAACATAATGTTTACTACTGCAGTTTTTGCCAACTTAATGGGGAAATAATAGACCCTTGTTCAAATCCATCTGAAAAAAAACAATGCTTTTGGGTAGTAGAATAAATAATCTGGCAAGTTTATTGTAGTTTAGCTTGTGAGAAGCTCTGTCTGTGTGCTCTCGTTTTTCATTCTCTTCTTTAAAGTGTTTGCTTAGCCAAGGCATTTTACTCTTTCAAACGGATTGGTCCCTGGGCCTGGAACTGGCACTGAGCCATAGCACAACGATGGCTTCCAGCTGAGAGCCTGGAGCACTGGACTATGACCCAGGACTAGGATATTCAGAGTTAGCAGTAGCCGGTTGACTGACAGACAAGTGGATGAGCCAGTGACATCAGGGGAGCATCAGTAAAGGAATGATAAGGAAGCACCTGGTGGAAAAAGGAAAGAGACAAGCATGACCTGTCACCTTCCGCTTGTAGTGCTCCTATCTGTTCCTCGACTGTTTGCTTTTGCTATCTGTGATTCATAGTTGTTTAGACAGGATCCGGTGTCCTGTTAGTTGTCCATGACAGTATTTGAGTATTTTGCAAAGTTTTTTTGGAGTTCTTTTGAATTATTTGAACTATTGTCTGAATCTAGGCCTATAAAATGAATGAAGTATTGCTGATTAACTCAAATGAACTCAGCTGCATCTCAAAGAGCACAGACAGGAAGGAAGTGAAGGCTGTACATTATATGTCTGGTATGTCTTTGTCATGCATTCTGCACGGCAAGTGCTGCCCACAAAAATGTGCTCTCGCTCTCTCTCCCAGCCCGGCCAGACCAACAGTGAACTGGACACCAATGAATTCTTTTATTTGGCTTTGCTATTTTCTCTCATATTTTCCATCATAAGTGAAATGTCATATTGGTGGGCTCTGGTGCAGCAGCCAGAGGTTTGGCCTCCCCCCTCCTCTCTGCTCTCCTCTCCCCTCTGGTATTGCCCTCTTCCTCCTGGCCCTGGATCACTAAATGAGGCTTGAGCCAGCTACATCTCTGAGTCCCTTTGTCCTCCACTCAACAATGCAACATTGTGTGGGCCCATTCTTATGGCCAATCTTTTTTTCTGCCCTGATCTCTCTCCTCTGCCAGATTGAGTGTGTGTGTGTGTGTGTGTGTGTGTGTATTTTTGTGAGCTCCCACCTCCAGTGCTGCATATCCATTGACATTTTTGCACATCTGAGTCACGGCAGACCACCCTGCGCTAATATAAACCTGACGGAGCAGCCAAGCCATCTCATATCCTGACCTCACACTGGCCCCCTTCCTTAACTCATCTCTGTGCCTGAAAGCACACTGAGCGGCAGACTCTAATCTCAGCTTCACGTTCCTATTGCAGCCTCTGCTGGAGTTCCTCAGTGGTCTGCATCAAATGTCTTGTCAAATGTTCAATCAAGACTCAGTTGTAGTGAGAGTTTATCATTAGCAAAGATTTAAGATGAAACATCTTATATGAGGCCATGTTTCATATCATTTTGAAAAGTAGCAGTTTTAGCTATATGCACATTGAAAATGTATACAAAGCTGATACATGAATTAACACTGCAGATATAATGGGCATTTTATCTTTTCTTGTTAACAAGCAGAATGCGTGACAGCCATAGTCCGAGAGGAAGCAGAAACAGAGGGTCAGTAAGCAGGGCACAGATGATCAAAGGGCTGCCATAAAGACTGGGCCCTTAAAGGGTTAAGCGCATGTCAGTCTGCCCTCATGACAGGCCTTTGTTGCCTCGCTGTGTGCACTGTCTGAAGTGCCATTTTCCCCACAGGGGCCATGGCCTAATTGCGAGGCCCTCACCAGAGGCTGGGGGATGAGAATGGATATTCAGTGCACACGCCCAGCTGGTCATCCCATAATTGCTGCTCATATCATTCCCGCTCTTCCTGCCCCTCCACCTCTACCCCCTACTTGCCTACCATGACCATGTAGAGCTGCTCAATTTATGCATTATCAATAAGCCTCTTTTATTTATAGCTCGCTAATGCTAGCAGTGGGGACGGGAATGTTTTTATGATTATACATAGTTGTAATTAACATGCAGAATTGGCATGTCTCCTCTCTCCCAGGTCTTAGGCTGTAGAGTAAAGGAAAGTTATTGAAGCTCACACACCAAACCCAGGGATAATGCCATCTGCCACGTCTTTGGAGCTAATCTTCTGTCAGACAACACACACGTCTGTATTTACCGGACCTGGCTCGGGCTAATGAGGCCAGCACGCTACGCTAATTGAGCATCTGTTGGGTAGCAGTGGGCATCCTTAACACTTAAGTGTGGCTAGGAAGGTTTCTGAGTAATGGTTGTTTTTGTTGTTTCTTTTTTTGCCAAGGTTGTACATGAAGTCATGTCTTTGGTCAGAGCATTGTGTTGTGACATTGATCCCCTGAATTTTCAGCTGTGCATTAGAGGTGGCGGCTCCCGCAGAGTAGACCTCAGCCAGATGGGATGGCTTTAGAGTCATTAATAATTCACAGTCAACACTACTGGTGGGGTAATTTACAAACATACAGTCTTGTGTAATCTAGATACACGCTGGCATTGCTCCCTGGATGTGTTTGTTTAGTGCTGTGCTCTGTGAACCTCAGCAGCCAAACAAAGCCAAGGCCAGTGGGAGAGCAGCAGCTAACTGATCTGACTCATTTGTTTAGTATCATGTTAGTGATATTTCCATGTCTTTAGCTACATGTCAGAGTCTGGTATCTAATTCCACAAATCCTAACTCATTCCAGTCCCTTGTGTCTATTGAGACATGACTGATGCTTGGCATAGTAGCCAGGTGGTCAGTCCATGATGATCCCATGATAAGACGGCATTACATCTCTCCCTCTCTCTCTCTCTCTCTCTCTCTCGTTCCAGCCACTTATAACTGTACATTCCTGTAATTGATAATGTTTTGGTGAAAAGAGGCCTAAGGATCCCATCATATGAATGTCAGGATGTCACATGAATGTCAGGGGATGCAGCAGCCAGTGAAAAAGAATTCAATAAATGGAACTGTGAAAGAGCCCCCCCCCCCCCCCCCCAGCTCCTTCCTCATCACTCCGCGGGCAGCTTAACACGGATGTCCTCCCTCCCGCCACATGCACCCAAATCCCAGGGGATGTGGAGATAAGCCTCCTGGGGCTGCTTCCCGCCACCAATCCCCTGTGTTTAGCCCCCACAGCAGAACTAGCAAGCTCTGCTAACAGCCCAACCCCTGCCTCCCAAGGGCTGGCCATCAGCCCATGTTGACACTCACATAGTTGCAAAAATAACAAACTGGGAGAGGAAAACAAGTAACAATGTGGCTCTTTGTGAAAATAATCAAGTTTGTTAGAGAACTAGGGGTTTTGGAAGATCACAAATCTTTTGGAAGATGCAGTTTATGTATTTTCTCAGAATATTCAAGAATATTTGCCAGCTACTAGGAGAGAGAAGAGAGTTTGTGAGAAAATAAAGTTGAATAGGAGTATACCTGAAAACAGCTGACATTGAAGACATGCAAACAAAACTATATTTGAGATGTTTCAAGAAGGGAGTAGAGCTGGCTTTTGACAAAACTAGTTTAATACAATTTATTTTCAATCTTTTCCAATTCTAATCACCCTAGACATATTTTATCTGTGGGTGGTGGTAGCGTAGCTGGCGCTGGCTAGCATGTAAGTCCCCTGAAAATTGTGGGTATGAATCCTGGTTGCCACCGTTGTGCCCTTCACCAAGGCACTTAACCCTAAGTTGCTCAAGGGGAGACTGGCCCCGAACTAATTAATAGTTGACAAACGTAAGTCGTTTTGGAGAAAACCATCTGCTAAATGCGTAAATGTTATCTATGTCCAAGATTTTCTTAAGTACTTTAGTTCTTTAAACAACCTTGATACGTTTTATTCCTTTTTATTGTATGAATAATTAATTAGTACATAGTTATGACATCGATTTCTATATGACATTTGTGCAGTACCACCACACTGTGACTTTGGATTATACTTGCAACCTGCTTAGTCCCCCAGGCTGAGTGTGTCTGTGTGTGTAAGGGACATATAAGGTGAGCGTGGTATCCCACTGACCGCCTCTCTTTTGTCCCCTTGAGCCGCCTGAGTGACCTCTGTGAGTTCAAAGGGTGGATAGGGCCAGCTGCTTGCTCCGCAGGGGTCAGGTCATCCTCCCGGGGTTAAAGTCTGAGTGACCCAGCCAGGCTGCACGCACACACACGTGTGTTTGGCTTTGAAAGCACTTTATGATGTGAGTTTAATGGGTGCATAGACTGTTATAGACCCAGACATCATTCATGACCTTAGAGTGTGGGCGTGAGCACTGGTCACAATCAGTAAATCAGTGTCACTTTGTATTTCTACTCATTGACTGATAGTAGCAAAAATTCATTTATTTTTCACTTACTTTTTACAGTTCTGCTAATTCTCTCAAATGATTTCTATCATGATTTCATTAATGTATCAATATATCAACATGTTCAAAATTGCTGTAAACGCACTTAATGGAAGAGTTGGAAAATGAATGCAATCAGGCCTCTGCCATGAAGAGGTCTCACACTAGAACACTCACACATAAAACTGCTTTAAGTTGGAGGGCTATGGATCTGCTAGGCTTCTCTTAGACAGCCGTCGTGCTAGCCTTGGCATTCCTGGCTGTCAGGCATTTAAATGGGAGGTAGAGCATTCCTCTTGGATCAGCTGTGGTGACCTCCCCACGAGGGCTCATGGGACAAGAGCCCAGTCTAAGATGACCTTACTGGAACTCCCAGGATTTCTGTATTGTCTATGGAAGGACACTTGCTGGATGGTTGTTGGCCTGGTTCAGACAAGAGTATTTCCTAACCGTAGATGTTAGTGTGGGTTCCCTCTAGGGGGATTGCAGTTCTCTGACCTCCATTCATTCAGCTCATATCTGAGAGAGGGAGAGAGATGCCTCTTTCTTACTGCGATAAGTAATGTTTGTTGTAGTTCTTTCCTTCAGGATCCTGAAGAGGCTCGTGAGCTTATTTGATGTAGATGGGGCTGCGCCAGTGGAGCTGGCCTCTGTGGGGAGAGAGCAGAGCAGAGCAGAGCGAGAGGCTTGGAGAGACTTACTGTAGGTTTAGTCTGAGTGTCACAAGAGAAGAATATGCCTGGACTGTATAGGAGCACACACACATAAACACTACACACACACGCACACAGAGTATATTCACAAGCCAGAGTAGTGCGTGTGTGTGTGTGTGGGTATGTGTGTGTTCTTCAGCTGTGTTGAAAGCCAGCATAACTCCATCCTAAGCGTCAATATCCCTGTTGTCAAATAACACAGAGGGAGCTGCTCCCATGGATGAATCCCTTTCTTCCCTTCTGGCAGGAAAGAAATTCTCTCGGTGAAGGCTCAGCAGAATTCCTTCACTGAAACACCAGACACATCTTGGCCTACTGAGTTTTCAGTACCACTGCCGTTCTGCTAGCCTGGCTTGTTTTGATTTGAAAGTGGGGAGTCCAACTAAGGCATTTGCAGCTGTTGTCATCTATCCGCTTTGGGCAGCATTCTGCTTTGGGGAAACAAAACTCCTTCCTCACGGCTTGGCTAAGAGACCAGGATAATACATCACTTTCCAGACAGCCAGACTTAGTGAGCCTTATTAAGCATTGATTCAAACATCTCCCCGACACCTATTCCTCTGATTTAGACAGTGCACTCTTCACCTCTTTTGTGTTTAGCTTGTATCCGACTGTGGAGGGGAGCAATGATAAAAAGTTAAACAAAAAGTATGCTTTTAAAGGAAGCATCTGGCCTGGGTAAGGCTGGGTGGCCTTGTGCAGTCTGGTGCATGGAATGAGCAGTGCTTGAATTAGTGACATGAAAAGTATGTGTGTGGGTCTGTGCATGAATGATTGTGTGTGTGTGTGTGTGTGTGTGTGTGTGTGTGTGTGTGTGTGTTGTGTGGTGTGTGTGTGTGTGTGTTTGGGGGGGGTGCGGGTTGCAGTGTGTGTGTGTGTGTGTGTGTGTGTGTGTGTGTGAGCATGATGGAGGGCATATGCGGTGGCTGACCAGAGGTCAGTGTGGATGGGAAAAAGAGTGTGCTGCTGGAGTGAGACAGGCAAAAGTTCAGGCTGGGCAGATGGGGGGCCGGGGCGTCCCTCCGTGCAGACGGGCCTGTGGAAGGAATGGCCTGTGCAGCGCTAGACATCTCGTGTTGACTTTGGAGAGGTCAGCGTGCAGTCAGGCGAGGCAGATGCATGGCCAGCCAAAAGAGACTCCTCGCCATAATCCCCCCATTCCTCATCCTCTGGTCCTGTTGTTTCCCTGTTCCCTGGACTCAGACCCTCTGGAGACACACACAGAGAGAGAGAGAGGGAGAGAGAGAGAGAGACTGTGAGAGAAGTTGGGAAAGGTGCGTGTTTTTCATCAAGCCACCACTGCAGAGGAAAGTGGTGAGTGGTCTGTGTTTGGAGTCTGCTGTCAGGCTCAAGTGAGCTCAGCTGGCGTTTGCATGCAAACAAGCTCCAAATCACATGCTGGCCTGCTGGCTCTTGAGAGTTATGTGTGAGAAAACAAGATCATCCCCGAGACACACACACACACACAAAGCTTTGGACAGGGTGGGTGTCTGTGTTTGAATGCCTCAGCCTGCACCGCAAGCCTTTCAGGTTGTGTGTTGTTGCGTGTGTGTGTGTGTGTGTGTGTGTGTGTGTGTGTGTGCAGGGGTATGTGTGCAGTGCAGTGGTGGTTCCCAGGGTAGGATCTGAATGATTATCTCAGTGGCACGCCTCTGCACATGGGCTCCAACAGATGGCTCAGACTGAGGGGGACCCCCGTGTCCTTGTCACCCAGCCAAAAGAGCCACGCAGCCCCTCGTGCACTTTGTTAACATGACATGAAGTTTGCACTACCTCTTGCAGCAGAGCTAGTGAGGCTCTACTGGCCCCAACCACCATCTCCCTTCTGCATTCTGCATGTCTCTCTCTCTCTCTCTCTCTCTCTCTCTTTGTCTGAGGAGTAAAAGGCAGGCTGCATAATTTGGTCACTGTCTTGTCCAGAGGCCAGTCCATTCAAATCATTTGCATGATGCAAATGACCGTCGCAAAATGCAGAGAACAATGATCAGTTCACTTGCTAGTGGATGGGATCGTGATTTAAAGCAATAGTTCGCAGTAATTCCAGTCATAGCCTTGAAGTACGAGCTCTGCAGTCGGTGTCAGTAGGAGGGAGAACAAAAGAATTTGGAACAGAACAGGCCAAATAGCATACCGGTAGCTAACGCTAACTGAATAGTACCGTGTAACGAAGGGGAAAGTGAGCTCATGATGTCATTCAGTTCACGTAAGCTACCTGTTCGGTATTTGGTCTGTGTTGTACAAAATTCTCTCTTTTTCCTTGATTATGATTACTCCAAACCAGGGGTGCCGTCAGGGGGGGAAAAGTTAGGATGATTCCAAGGCCTGGCACTGATAGGGGGCCCTAGAGAATATTTTAATATTATAATCAATGTTTGAGAGGCCCAAAATAATTTTCTGTCATAGGGCCCAAAATTTCTAGCGGCGCCGCTGCTCCAAACTATTGCTTTACGTAAAGCACATGATCATTGTGACCATGGAGTGTGTCTCAGAGATGTGGTATTGCCAGAAAACAAGACATTTGGCTGTAATTGTAAATTGTAAACTAGCAAGCTGCGCTGCATGAAGTGTTTGTAATGTGAGGGCTCAGAGCTAAGCATGCATCAGAGCTGGGAATGGATCCTTTTTGAGCCAGACAACTCTTCACAGGGCACTTAGCGTGTATGCATGCAAGCCACGGTGGGAGGAGGGAGTGCTTCTGCGATTGGGCATTGCCTAGTCAGTTGCTGTGGCAACGGTGATCAGTACATTTTTGCCAGCCTGTTTCCTTCTTTAGGATGCTGAGAAGCAGACAGTGAAATATAAAAAGGGGTCAGGAGGGGGTGGGGATATTTACATGATAGCTTACAGAGTGGACAATATCCAGCCATGAAATTGCAGGGAAAGAGGATTTCAAACTTGCTAGCACTGGTTGCCTAAACCTTGGACCAAATGTAGTGTTAAAGTAGCTATTTTGTTTGTGATGTTGGAAAAAAATGCATGACACAAAATGTTATAAATTCAAGGGGCTTTATCTTGCATGGGTTCACTTATCTTCATCTTTTAAGAGCAGCTGTATCCTACATGGGTTTACTGGTCAGAGTGGTGAATTGGTGAACTCGAGAGGCTTGGATCCAAATGATGCGACATGCTTTCGAGGGATGCTTAGAGAATGTGTCCATTTGTCAGAGAGGCATTTTGGTGGCCTGCTTTGTGCTCTAAGTATAGCAGGGGCCAGGCTTGTCTTTTTGGAAATGTGTGTGTGGGGGGGCAGTCATAGCTGGGGGGCACCTGTCTGTTCCATCCATTATACCAGACAGCCCTGAAAGGAGGAGGCTGACATTAAGGGAATAATTGAGTGGCTAAGAATATCCCCACGGAGGATGCTCAAGGAAGCTGGAAAGGAACACATACACAAATACACACACACACACACACACACACACACACTTGAAACACTTCTTCATCTAACTACTTCAGAGTCTCAGCTGGGACTCCAAACTCATTAATAATCTGACATAGCTGCGTGTCGCGTGTGAGGAAGGGTCTCCAGCTGAGTGGGGAGTCATGCCCCCACCTCCAACACACACACACACATACACACACATACACTCACTCACACACACACACACACATACACACCTCCACTACCCCAGTGTACTAAACAGCCCTGCCACTGCCACTGTCCCCCACAGGCCATCTTCAACAATGGGGATTGATAGAGGAGGGTCAGCCACAGTCATTAAACACCACCAGTGCAATTACTAAATCACTGGAGAGGACGTGTTTGTTCAGTGGTGTTTGTTTGTTTGTTTGTTTTTGGGAAGCGTTGCCCAGAGACTGTTAACTGGGCCTCATTAGCCCCATCTCTACTGAGAGAGGGGAGCCCATAGCCAAGCTCAGCTGGCAAACCCAGGCCATTTTTCAGGGGTCACTACCTGGGCCCCTTTCTGCTCTCTCTCCTGGCATCAGACCACCTGCTCACCAGCCACACGTGCCACCATCACCTCCACCCTCCACCCTCGCCCCTCCATGACGGGGCCCCCGAGCTCAGCTGTGCTCCCAGACACTCCACACCCTCTGCAGGCGCTCCCCGCTGGGCCTGCCAGCCTTGACTGGATGCTGGAATAAAACCAG